>CM052810.1:147712515-147884236 GCA_028533885.1 Nasua narica
TTTTTTTTTTTTTTAAGATTTTATTTATTTATTTTAACAGAGAGAGAACACAAGCAGGCAGAGAGGCAGGCAGAGGCAGAGAGAGGAGCAGGCTCCCTGCCGAGCAAGGAGCCCGATGCGGGACTCGATCCCAGGACGCTGGGATCATGACCTGAGCCGAAGGCAGCTGCTTAACCAACTGAGCCACCCAGGCGTCCCTTGAGTCACTTTTCTTTGGGGCCTTTGCTATAGAGAATTTTAGCCCAAATTTCATTTCCTGGTAAATTATCCCTTCTTATGGTAAGCATGCCCCACGGTGCTGTATTGTGTTAAACCACAAGGGTACGTTGAGGACCAATCAGGGTGAATCTAATAAAAACTTGGCAGCAAGCCTAATGAACATAGGAGTGGACCTAAAAACCTTTAATAAGATTGTTCTCTTTTTCGTAGGGTCTTGCAGTTTACTCTTCATGAATATCTGGGCAATCGGGGATTTTTAAAAGTATTTCTTATGGGCCAGTACTTGAATTCCCATTAAGTAAAAATGGCTAGGTAGAGCGAGTGTGGTGGCTGGTAATCGAGTTGTGCACCATTGAAAATGTTGCATGCTGAATTGAATTTTGAGCTTTTTAAAAAAACGACCTGGTTAACTTTCAAACCACATGCTCCTATGTTTTCAGGAATGGCATGAAGAAGGTTCCATGCCTAGTCTTTCCAAAGCATTGACTTCTGCTCCCACTCACATTTTGCTGCTCTTTGAGTTATGATCTCTGGTCTCTGTTCCTAAGGACAAATGATTCTACTCATTCTTTGTTTGGATGAGTTGCTCCCAGTGGATGACCCTCAAATTGAAAATGATGTTTCCCCTGTGAACTTCCAAAGCTTACATTCAGTGTTCCTCATATGGTCAGTAACTCATCTCTGGATTGCTAGCATAATTTATGTAGTTTTGCTGTCTGCAGAGTAAAAGTGAGTTTCTCATGGCCCTTGGGGAAGACGCTCAAAGAGACCCAGTCCCTAGACTATGTTGGACTAGTTGACAGAATCAGGAGATGAAACTCTCTCTACTTCCTTCCAAGTGACTTGGATTAATACTGGTGTTATTTTCCATACCAAAGTCCAATTATATGATGGAGGATTTTTAGTAATTGGGCCCTTTGGATTTTAAATCCTCTCAGGTCAGTGCCCATGAGGATAGCCTTCAGTAGGAAGGACTCTGGGGCTTTGCACAGAAGGCAAATCTGATTTATAGATGGACATGGCATTACATCTGTCACAAATACATTATGAATGGGCGTTATACATTTTCTAACATACAGATCAACCCCCCTTGGGAAATTATCCTTCATCCTAATGGATTACACCGTAGTAAGTTCCTTGTAAAATTCATCCTAAATTTTCACTTTCTTAATTTCATTACATTGATGAGTCGAGATCCCTGTTTATCCTTTTGCCTACATCGAGGAATGTTAGAAGAATTAGACTGAAGTTTATAAATCACCTCACGATTCCCCAACTGAGCCCACAGAAACAGTAAAAAGCAGTTATAGGTAACAAATAAGTGCTGATTTCTACTTAACCTTCATACTGTACTGGGGCACAGTGAGTGTTCCCTTAATTTTAAGTAAGTAAACATTTTTCTTCAGAAATATGGGAAGCCATCTAAATGGCATTCAACCAGCATTTCCAATGCTTAGCTGCCAAAGTTGGAATTTTGTTTCTTCACCTAGAGAGAATCATGTCGAGTGTTGGTTTCTTTTTTTTTTTTTTCTTTTTCTTTCTCCTGTCTGCTGAATTGCTGCTCCATGATGCTTCCCTTCAGACTCTGAATCTTGGCATCTCTGAAAGAAACACATCTAGGGCCTTCTACCACAATGCAGCTTTGAACCTGAGATTGCACTTATTTAGGAAAAGCCACCAAAAGGGTGTGGTAGAACTTCTAACAGAATGACTGAAGTCAGCAGAAGGTTAGCTCACTTGCTACCTGTGCACGGAGCCCCTTCTGCCCTGGGAAGGGATCCAGCTGTTCTACACTCTCCACTCAGTCTGTAGGGGTATTGGTACTGATGTTTAATCCCAAATGGTTCAATAATGTAATAAAATGCACACTTCACATCTGTACTGTTAAACGCCTAAATCACAATGAAAATTGTTTCTTGACTTCACTCCATGTAGTGGAATTAAGGTTCCCAGTGAATTAGAGCGCTGTATTCAGTTGTGAATAGCCTCTTGAGGTAGGCCAGGTAGGTTAATTCAAGTTTATTTTCTCTGGTTAGTTTAGGGTTATGTGTCTCTCTGCTTGCCTGTGTTACATCTCACCTTCAAGATTACTTTTTTCATTTAAATGGTTCATTCTTAAAAAAAAAAAAATGGTTCCTTCTTTTAATCATCCAGCATTTACTGAGCATGAAACATGCTGAACAACAAATGTTAATAAATACCATTATAAAAGATTGTTATAAGATAACACTCTAGGTAAGTATGTAAAAGACACACTCTAGGCTCTCAGAAAATAGGAAGTGAATAGTTCTGTTGGAAGAGTTTCCCAGGGTGGTGATGGGAAGGGCAAAGGAAGAGCTGAGCAGGACAAGAAGGTGTGCAAGCGCATGGGGGTCAGGAAAGGACCAATGGTTGGGAAGGTGTACGCAGGGTGAAGTGGCACCAAATAGGGCTGCAAAGATGGGGGTGGGAGGAGGATGACAACAACAATGACCACGGTAGACTGGGAAAGCTGTGGATGTCGTGTTCAGGAATTCAAGCCTCATTCTAGGCATTGAATAGTTTCTGTGAACCACAGTAAGATGATTGTGTGTATATGTCTGCGTAAATCCATATCCATATCCATACATCACACATACATCCGCATGCATACATGTGCTCTCTCCCCCTCCCGCGACCCTTCCCCCCACCTTCCCTTTCTCTCCTTCTCTCTCCCTCTCCCCCCACCCCCACCCTCTTCCTTTTTTCTCTCTTCACTCTCTTCCCCAAGACTGTTTTTAGAACAGTATCATTGAAGAAGCTTCCATTGGCTTAGCCAGGGCTGGGCAGAGATTCATAGAAATAAACTCTACAGAACAGGGAAAAAATCCTCTCTGGGCATTTTCCGTACTAAAAGAAAGATCAGGTTCCATATAACTGCAGCAGCGTTAGCAACAACTCAGATTTGCTGGACATATAAGCACACTCTACATGTGTGAAACATCCTTTGTAGTTTACATGCATCAGACCATTTAATCCACACCACAACCATCTGAGGTAGGTACCCTTATTAACCACATTCATAATGAAAACTGAGATTAATGAGGTGAGAAGACCGAGGCTCAGAAGTGACCTTGCTCAAGGTTACCCAGTGGGTGGGTGATGAGAACTGAGCCCAGACAGCCTTGTCTGGAGTAAGCGCTCCTAACCTCAGTGCCATCTCCATGTTCAGGCCACAGACCATGCTGCTGCGGGTCCCATTAGAACTCTGCATGCAGGGGCGCCTGGGTGGCTAAGTGGGTTAACGTCTCTGCCTTCGGCTCAGGTCACAATCTCAGGGTCCTGGGATCGAGCCTTGCATCAGGCTCTCTGCTCAACAGGGAGCCTGCTTCCCCCCTCTCTCTCTGCCTGCCTCTCCGCCTGCTTGTGATCTCTCTCTCTGTCAAATAAGTAAATAAAATCTAAAAAAAAAAAACAAAACTCTGAATGCAGGTCAGTTTCCGGTTAGGAGGGAGGCACCCGGAGGAGCACTGTAGGAACAGTGGTGCCCTTTAGGATCATCTTCCCATTGTGCTTCTCTCTTTGAACAAAATTGACTTACAAGGAATTTATAACACCTGCTTTTTCCTGGTCAAGGAGTGGCATGGATGTGTTGGATTATGTAGGAGCACAGACTTTAATCATCGCAACATCTTTATGAGTATCCTATGTGATGACATATCATTCATCCTACATGTATGTAGGAATGAGACAGTGAGCACATTTTAGAAATGACAGATAGCTTGCAAATTGGTGTGGACCCCTTAGGGGCCGACCTCTAGAGTATGCCTGTGCGCGTCCTGCCGGCTGCATGGTTGGGTGCCCATGCGTCCCAGCCCCGAAGCCAACCCATGCTCATGGCCCTGTCCTCGCCTGCGTCCCCACCAGATTTTCCACCAAGCGGTAGCACAGCTGTTACCGTCAATGACCAGCTGTTTTTTATTTTCACAATGGCTATTGAAACCCATGCACAAACATTGTTTCTGCACTGTCTCCTCAGGAACGTAGGGACCTGGCTCACGAGCTTCAATCAGGTCGCTGAACCCAGTCTGCAGACCTGAAGTCACCTCCTCACCCCCAGGTCACTGTCCAGAGCAAGCGCTTCCCACTCAGGTGACGTCATTAGCTCCCCCGTGGGTGGACTACACAGACAAGGCCCAGGGAGGTTAGATGTGACTCAAGGGAGGTGTTTTCAAAGCATCTCAGGCAGAGAAGAACAAGGCTTAGATAGAGACTCACGATTTGCAAAACTGCGCAGTAACAGAGGGGAGACTCTCAGCACTGGTCTCCTTCCGCCCCAACTTCCTCATTTACATATGGGTATTCAGCTTAGAGGGTAAGTCCAGGGCGGGGTTTCTAGAACCCGTTAGCCACAGCTCTGCTGCCCCTCCCTGGTACGGGAGATGACTGCTGTGCCGTTATGCTGCATCCATTTCTTGGCTCGTATAAGAAACTTGGGCTGATTTTTGTTGTTGTTGTTGCTCTTAGTATATTTGCATAATTTTATATCCTGAGCAGAGTTCTTGATTTTGCAACATCATAATAAAAAACAGTGTGAATTGGCAGGTTTGGGGGTATGATTTGCAGCTGGTCTATCACTTCCGCTACTGGAAGCTTCGGCTTGAAGTATTATATAATTATCATATTTTACAGGACTTGAGCTTCTATTTGCATCTGCTCATCTTTTGTTGTTGCTTTTTAAAAAACACTCTCTTTTCACATTTTGGGGGGTAGATGGATTGCCCAGTATCCTCGCTTTATACACTTTTCCCTTCATAGTATAAATTCGTATAGTTAGGTGCTATTGAAATCAAAGCACCAAGGTCTAATTGACATAATAACACGATGAGCTCTTTGGATGGTTTTTGGAGATTGAAAACAATGATGAAGCAGATGCAAGCGAGGGTTATAGTAATATCCCTAACCATCCCCTTTTCACTCATTGCCATTATTTTGATTAAAAGGTCTATAGAAGCCCCGGTGGTTGTTCAGGATGCAAAAATTATTGCAGAAACTTCCTTAATAATAATGGAAATTATTAGAGAATGGGAATGGTACTCGAACAGCAAGAATGACATTAATTATGCGAAAAGCAATCCTATCTGGCAGTTGGCAGGCGTGCATTATTCTTCAACACTCTTCCACGGGTTTGTGTCCAGCCAGCGCTAGAAACCTAAAAGCTTTTTATTTGGCAAAGTTTTCAGAGCACTTGGACTTCCAGCTTCTTGATAAAAGATGATTTGGAAGGGGATTTTGTTGGTGAAATTGAAGACTTCAGTAATGAGTTCTGTGTAGATGAATCAATGCCCAGTTAAATGATTACATCAAATCCAACTTTAAATGTTGACTTGAAAAAAATCACATTTTGAAGACTTTGAGAGCAAGATACTATACACACACACACACACACACACACACACACACACACACATCCCATCAGAAAAGCAAAGTTGTATTACCAGCCTGGTAAAGGTAGGGAGCATTCCGAATGATCCGAGTTTGACTAATGGAGAGCTACTAAGGACAGGAACTATGTGCATACTAAGAATTAGAACACATTGTACTAGCCTCACTTATTTTCAGTCCATCATTCCCTTTCTCTTTTGCAACACTTCTCTGCTTCTCAGGGTCTTTATTTCTATTTCCACTGACACCCCTTTCAAGACTCCCTTCTCTGTTCACCACTGTTTCGATGTTCTCACCGCCCTCTACAGAATCTGTTTTTCTTATCTACTCCTCCTTCTGCCTGTTCTTGTCCCCTCACAGCAGTAAATACAAACAGTCAGAGCAACATTTGTTGCTTTATTCATTCACACGATAAGCCTTTAGAGAGTCCTAGATATGTTTAGGGCACTGACCTGACCATGGGAAGAGTTACCAAAACTGCAGGAGAGAACATTCTGGCACAGGCACAAAAGTGCATGTTCAGGCACTATAAAATATCCAGTGGGATCAAGTCATTGAACATGTGGAAGAAGGATGAGATAAAGCTGGAAAGTTTGGTTGCTAAAGGTTGCTGAAAACTTTTATCTGCTAGTTAATAGAAAATCATTAAATGGGGCACCTGGGTGGCTCAGTTGGATAAGCATCTGCCTTTGGCTCAGGGTCCTAGGGTCCTGGGATCGAGCCCCATGTCGGGCTCTCTGGTCAGCAGGGAGTCTGCTTCTCCCTTCCCATATCTCTCTCTCTCTCTCTCTCTGTCTCTCTCAAATAAATAAATCAGAAAGAAAGAAAGAAAGAAAGATAGATAGAAAGAAAGAAAGAAAGAAAGAAAGAAAGAAAGAAAGAAAGAAAAAGAAAAAGGAAGGAGAGAGGAAGGAAAGAAGGAAAGAGAAAGAAAGAAAAAGAAAGAAAGAAAGAAAGAAAGAAAGAAAGAAGAAAGAAAAAGAAAGAAAGAAAGAAAAGAAAGAAAGAAAGAGAAAGAAAGAAAGAAAGGAGGAAGGAAAGAAGGAAAGAGAAAGAAAGAAAGAAAGAAAGAAAGAAAGAAAGAAAGAAAGAAAGAAAGAAAGAAAGAAAGAAAGAAAAAGAAAACCATTAAATAGACATGAGGATTTGGTTTGGTTTTTCAAACCAGGTTTTGATGCAAGAATGTTGATTTTCAGAATGTCATCTGTTTAATTCCCTTTTTCTCCTTCTCTTCATTTGTATTTCTAGAACTTGAACTCTGCTGGTACAATAGTCAGTTGCAAACCAATTTGGTTAATACACATTTCAGACTAATGTGTGTATGATTTCAGCATTAATGGTAGCGTGGTTCAGGTAATTTTGTGATTCCAGTGAGGTAACTCTTTCGATCAATAGTAGCTGTGCCCAGCAGACCCAACCGTCTATCCTACCACGGAAGATTCTCCTACTACACTACTATTATTTTCAGCTCTTAGGAATCTTCCCTCATTCTGAGCAATTACACAATTGGGAGTCCTAAAGGTTTTTATTTCTATGCCAGATCCAAGTTTAAATCTCAACTGTTAGAATGTATATTTTAAAAATTATTTTTAAGGGAAAGGGAAAAATCAGAGCTATGTATACAGAAGACCTTGAGAATGGCAGTCTTATTAAGACTTAGCCATAGGACAGATGCCATAGAACCTCCTTTAAAAAGTGTTGGTGATACATGTTATGATATTTAAGAGGTCTTATTCAAAAGGATAGCTAGCCCTATGGAAGCTGATTCTCTCTGTTAAGTACCACTGAGTAGATATGTGAGACTTCCGTTTTATCGACTCAGTAAATATTCATGAACAAGGTGATATGTCAGGTTTTGAGAATGCAATGGCTCAAGAAAGTGAAATTATCCCAATTCCAATGAAGCTCGATCATCTTGTGTAAACCAAATTAATAGTCTGACACCATGCATAATACTGAAAAAAGCTATATATTATGCAGCCTGTTCTTGTTTATAAAACAATTTTTTACTAAAAGTTACTTTTTGGTGTACCAAAAGTTAACATATATCACTGCCTCCACCTATGTAATAACTTCTGCCAGGCATTTGGAGTTTAGCGGTCTGAGTGTGATGACCGTGACCTCATGCAGAATGCTTGCAGACTGTCACAGTTTCCCATATCCCACCCCAATGCATCCATAAGCTCATCTGAACGTTCAAGTCTTATGTCTCTGTTCTTTGCTTAGAAAATAGAGCTACAGTTATTGGAATGATCACTGCCAACATATAAGGTGGCATCGACAGTGAGACTGAGTTCACATCTTGCCTTGCCACTGTATGAACCTTTGGCAAGCTGCTTTAACTTTATATGAACACCCCTCACATGTGTAAAGTGAGGCAGAAGTGGAAACGATAGCATGAATTCTAGCTCCTGATACTCATTGCACAGTGTCGCCAAAAAGTCATTTCCTTCTAGTCATTTTCTTTGTAGGAATAGAAGTGACTGGAACCTGCCCATGGACTGAACTAGGAAAAGAAAACATTCTGAAAAGTTTGACATTTTCAAACTTTATGTTTCCACTGTTTGGTCTTTATAAATGCAAGTATGTATTACGTATCCTGGAGAGCTTTCGTGCTTTCGTCACTTAATACCCTTTATAAGATCTATTAGTTCAAAGAGATATTATGAACTCATAAGAAATGATATGAATAAACTGTTACATCGTTTTAAGTTTTGGCATATTTTGAGGGTCAACTTTTTTCTTTTAGAATGCGTAAAGAACACTGACTGTCACAGAGTATAAAAAAAAAATACAACAGGGGCTCCCAGTTTAGTTGACTGAGTGTCTAACTCTTGACTTTGGCCCCGGTCATGATCTCAGGGTGGTGGGATGGAGACCCACATCAGGTTCTGTGCTCAGCGTGGAGTCTGCTTGAGATTCGCTCTCTCCCTCTCCCTCCACCCCACCCCCTGCTCATGCTCTAAAATAAATAAATAAAATCTTTGTAAAAAATGAAGTAAATAAAACAGCTGAGGCATAAATAACTCACATATTTCATCCAAGTAATGACTCAAAACCAAACTCAATAAATACTGGGTACTAGCATCTGGTGATTAGTGTTTCTGACTCAGACTCCACTAAATTACTCCATTCCTGGAAAATATAGGACAGGTAAACAGATTTATTAGGGTATGCTTTTCCTAATACCTTCCCTCCCTTCATTTTCAGAAATCGTCTTCTCGCAAGTAAAAATTTAGATTTCAGTCAGTGTTGCAATATCTCTATTTGTAGGTAGACAGATGGGGAAAGGAAATGAGATGGTGTCTGGCTCTTTAATTAAAGATGTAGAGCCAGAGTGTGCTCTTCACGCTCACTGGCAAGACACATATGCACATGTGCACACACACGCACACACACACTCACATGCAAAGTGCATCTGATAGATGAAGCCAAATTTGTAAAATTGTATCCATAATCCTAGTTTCTATGGTAACTGTATCTTGGGCCCAGACACAAACAGAGCTGGGCAAGAGATGTCTGATTTTATTTTCTCTGAAGACAATCCGAAGAGCGTTAATTCAGGTTATCAAGATGCCATGGCCCGGTGTACATATGGTTAGTACTTGGGTCATGCTAGCGTAACTGAATGCTGAAATCCCAATAAATGTGTTATAATTTTATAATGTTGCGGATTACTTTGCTGTCTTTGTCATTCAGCTTTAAAATAATTATGTTACAGACGTAGAGTTACCATATTAATGAGGTGGAAACTGTATGCAAGATAACTTTTATAAATGTACATAAGTTTAGAAGGGACTTTAAGGATTTATTTTCACTGTAGTGTTTTTCCAGGGAGGAAAATATAGGCAAGGAATGGTTAAAAGGCTTCCCCAGGAGTTATTTTTAAAATATTTTTATTTGCTGTATTTTCTAAACTAGCAGATGTTCTAAACTAGTCTATAAACTGAATACCCAGTTATTTGACAAAATTACTGAAATTAAATTAGAGAAAATAAACACTTCAGAAATAATGGTTTGAAAGAGTGTGTGTACTTTCGCTTCTCTAGATAGCATATTTCTAAATACATATCTCCAGCATAATATTCTTCACATTGCCAAAGAGAAATCATTTACAACCTATTTTGATTAGTTTCTTTTTGTTTAAATGAAGTATGGTGAGTTTCGCTCCAAATATGTAGCATTTCAGCAGAATGTCTTCGTATGAGAAGATGCTCAAAGACAAGTTCCTAACTTTTTTAGACATTTCATCATGTTGATTCCTTCAAAAATCTTTGAGCCAGACCTATAGCTAAGTAAGAGGAATGTAATTAAAAGAAAGCTTCTGGAAACTGCTCAGAAATAGCTGTCATGTTACCAACTTGAAATGAAAGGCGTGTTTCCTAAAATGGCATCGGAATTTTTATACTTTGCATCTTAATCTTATGATGGGCCTGGCAGCACGGTACACAGTTTCGTGAAATGGATCGGAGTAGGACCTATTTGTAAATGAGGATGTTGCGTGGAGGTGAATCAGCCGGATTGCAACTTTGCTGTGTGTTTCCTTCACAGCGGCTTTTAAATTTCCTCGGGAAAATTGACTTAAATTACAACCTTGGCAAAAACGTGTCCCAACCGGTGGGAACTGGGAAACAAGTTAATTTTGAATTGTTTCCACTTTTTATCATCAGACATTGGCAGAAAATCTTGTGTGATTTATTCTTTTATTTATAATGAATTGTTAAAACATCTTTGAAAGGGCATTAAATCTTCCCCTCTGCCATTAATCTGCAAATGGGAGAAATCGGGGGTTAAATGGCCTCTTTAGTATATTGCTTTGTGA
Source organism: Nasua narica (assembly GCA_028533885.1). Taxonomy (NCBI): domain Eukaryota; kingdom Metazoa; phylum Chordata; class Mammalia; order Carnivora; family Procyonidae; genus Nasua; species Nasua narica. Next base: position 147,722,960 of record CM052810.1, read on the forward strand.
AACTGCTGATTCCAGCAATGCTGGGCTCAAAATACATACTAATTTAAGGAACTCTGAATGTAACCAGCAAGCTCCTTGCTTTTGTAGAGAAAAGACTAATAGCTTTATATTAACAAGGCTCTTAACATCCCAGCCGGCAGCAGGCATTGAGTGAATGAAATTGGGAGAACTCCCATGGACTAAAAGCATCTTAATTCAACATTCCTCATACATGAGACCCTCCTGATAGACCATTCTGGGCTGTCATAAGCCAGCCACACGGGACCGCCCCGCAAGGTGCACCAAGCCAGAGCCTCTCAAGTTGTTTCTGAATAAGCTCTCTGAAGCTTCTCTTCCTGAGCTCAATTAATAGACAAAAATAAATATGCCCCAAATCCAAGCATAAGTTCTAACATTACATTGTTTTGGAAAAGACTAGGTTTCTCTTATGGATTAGGTCAAAATTATTTCTTTCTATCAGATGTATATTTAGGTCATTACATTAAAAAAAAAAAAAAAAACCCTGCATGATACCAAGTGAGATAAAGGGCTTCTTTAAAAAAATTAATTGGATCAAAGCCGCTGACCTTATTTTTTTATGATGAGGGAAATTACCTAATAAGGAGTGCTGGAAGCAGGAATATTTTTGAGTCTTAATGCGCACTGAGCAAAATGAGAAATAAGCTTATAAATGCCTGTGCCTCTTCTCTTTCCCTGCACTCCCTCCTAAAGTGGCCTGACTTCCTAAGGACCTAGCCACAACTTATAATTAGTTTCTCTTTGGCCATCCTCTACCTGCAGATTCCTACCCTCAATTCACAGCTATTTGCAAGAATCTTGGTACCTGACACAATAATCCATATTGCCACTATTTCTGATTGGGATGCAAAAGTTGACCGAGTTATAGGAGGAGATTAGATAAATTATGATTTATCCATAAATGGGATGTTACATAGCTTTTAAAATTTATGTTTGTGAAATATATCTGGTAGCACAGCAAAATGCCAACAATAAATAATGGGGGGGAGACAACTATATGCCATTTAAATATGTATATAGTAAAAATGTTGACAGAGGTCATCTTTTGATGATTTAGGGAGGAAAATCAGTTCAATGTATTTTTCAATAAAGGAACACAAATTTATTCCCATTATTTTCATTAACTAACACCGTGTCCCCAAGAGAGAGGACTTTTTCTTGTCTCTGTACCTTAGGAGACGCTAACAAGTATCTATTTGCTTGAAATTATTAATCTCATTTCCGCAGCATGATAACATCAGGCAGTGCAACCAGTGTTTGGTTTTGGTTGTTTGGGGATTTTATTTATTTTTGGGGGGAAAGTGATAAAGATTTTCAATACCACGGAGTCCTGCCTTCTCTCCCCATTCATGCATTCAATGGATTCATCGAAATCATTCTCAATAAGGCACAATCACCATCTCATTGCCAGTTCCCACAGACACTTCTGCGGAACTTATGTTAGTTCCTATTCAGTTGCAGAGAACGATATCCACTCTAGCTGGTTTAAGCAGGAACAAATTTATTATGCTGTACAAATGGGCTTACAGAATCTTAAGAGCAGCTAAAGAAACCTAATCTTGGCTAAGCTTTCAGGAATGATTTTTCAAGCCACTCTACAGAACCAGACTACCAAGGGAGCTGCTGCCACTTCTACAAGAAAGCTTTGGGCTCCAGAGCCACACAACAATGCCACCGTGATTAGGAAAGTGCCACAATCAGGAGGCCACCAGTAGTGCTGCCAACTCCAAAACTAGCTACAAAAGTTACACTGCACTGCACCCCAGAAATTTGCAAGGACACATCTGCTAAAACTGCCAAGGAAACCAAACACATCTTTAGTCATTGCTGTCAGAATAAACAGTGGAAGTGTGACCACTGCCTCAATAGCCCATCTTAAAGCAGACCAGTACACCGACTACCAGGGGGCCTTCTGGGAAAGGCCAGTCTAGCTTTCCAAGCCCTGTCATTCAGGGAGACGCTCTGCAAGGAGGGAGGGTAAAGCACACCACCATATTGACCTCAGAACTTTTCCAACCACAGTTCTTGACTGCTTTTGACACTGTTGGCCACACCATTGTTCATGGAATGCTTTTCTCTTGATTTCTATGATAACGCTCTCTCCTAGTTCTCTTCCAAACCAACTGGCAGTGTACGCCTCCTCACATTTCCTCCTGTGTTCAACTTGTATTTGTCTGCCCCTAAGATGACAGTGTTCCAAAGAGTGTTATTGGTACTCTTCTCTGTTTCCACTGGGTGTCTTTTCTTCTATTCTGTGTCTACAGATTGTCCCTTGGCATTCTAATTCTTTACCATCCACAGGCTGGATATTTCCCAATTCTCCATCTCTAGTCCCTGGCTTCGACGTTGCAAACTTTTACACTCAATTATCTGTTAGACAGCACCATCAGATATCCTATTCGAGCTCAATATACCTAAGTGTCCCCTCCCCCCACTGCTGCCCTTGCCCCTAAATCTGGTCCTCCCTTATTCCCATCTTGGTGATGGTTACCAAGCCCATCTATTTGTCGTACATGATTCTAGGCACATCCTTTCTATTAATTCTCAGTCAGTCCTACTGAACCTGTTTCCCTTAACATTCTTATATCACTCCCTTGCCTTTTTTTTTTAAAGGAACTATTTATTTTCCACCAACCTTATTTCCATGTTGTTTGCCTTTGTGGAAGAGCAGCTTAAGAGCACTCGGCGGTTGTTCCGACCCATTCTGTGGCCTGAGCAGTAGGAGCTGTGGACCTGTGTTCTATGGCCGGCTGAGCGCTCCAGTCCTCAGGAGGGAACCGCTGACTAGGCACAGAGGGCCCCTGCTCGCCTTCGGACCAGTCTGCGACCTCAGGTGGAGCAGCAGCGCATGGAGTAGCTGGAGTAGTCCGTTCACCCTGCAATTCCTCCTTGGTCACAAGTCACTTCGGTAGCGGCCTGCTTATCCTTTTCAGTCTCTTCAGGATCTCTGTAGAAGTAGAGATCAAGTACGACCTCCCACAAGTGCTCACGGGAAATGGTGGCACGCATGCGCAGAAATTCCCAGGCCAGTATCTACCACATCACATGAACTGAGTGAGCTCCCTTTTAGCAGGATTCATCAGGTTTCTCTAAAAGTGGAAAGGCCCAGTAATACCTGAGAGGCCCAGGCAGTTAAGAAATATGGAGAAAAGCAGGAAAAAAGATAGGCCATTTGAAAATGTTTTCATTTTTTCTTAAAGCTCTGACACATTTGAATTATACTTGTAGCAAGAATTACTATCAAACTCCACGTTGGGCCAGAGACCCTTGTGGTGTCAGCGAAAGACTTGCCCCTCATGTAGCACACTAATAACTACACTTGTGAGATCATTGGCAAGCCAGTGGCCTCACTCCAAGCTCTAAAAATGTGCGGGCCTTTATCCTTTTATAAATCCCCTAAGTAAGGCCTTCATCATTTGTGGCTCAAACTATCACTGGAACCTCCACACTATGGCAAGAGTATTCTCTCTAACCTATAAATATGTCCCATCACTTATCAAGTAGTCATTCTCAATGACTTCACCATCACCTGAGGGTAAAACCAATTTCCTTGGCATGGCATATAATCTCCAAGATGTGACCCATAGCTATATCTGCAGAGCTTGGATTCTAAAGTCAAACAGACCTGATCTTTGTCTTGGATTTTCTATGCACTAGCTATATGATCTTGAGCAACTAATGGTTTTTTCATTTGAAAAATGGGGCAACCATTGGGGTTATTGAGAAGATTGACTGGGCTGATGAAAATAAAACAGTTAGCATTTTGCTTGACAAACAATAAATACCAAATAAGTGTTAAATTGTAATAGTGATCAAAGAAAAAACAAATAAATGGAGGGATAGTTCCTGTTCATGGATAAGAAGACTTAATTAATATTATCAAGATGTCAGTTCTTCCCAACTTGATCTCTAGATTCAATGTGCTGCCTGCCAAAATCTTAGCAAGTTATTTTCTTGATTCTAAAGAATCTTAACAAACTGATTCTGAAGCTCATATGGAGAAGCAAAAGACCTAGAATAACCAACATAACATTGAAGGAATACAAAGTTGGAGGACTAACACTACCCAACTTCAACTTGAGCTATAGCAATCAAGACAGCGTGGTATTGGTGAAAGAATAGACAAATAGATCAATGAAACAGAATAGAAAGCCCAGAAATAAACCCAAATAAATATTTATTTCAGTCTCTGACAAAGGTCTAAAGATGATACAATGGAGCATGGATAGTCTTTTCAAATGGCACTGAAACAACTGGACATCCAACATGTAAAAAAAAAAAAAAAATGAATCTAGACATGCACCTTACACCATTTACAAAAATTAACTCAGCATGAATCACCAACCCAAATTTAAAATGTGAAACTATAAAACTACTGGAAGATAACATAGAAAATAAATCTAAATGATCTTGGTTTTGGTAATGACTTTTTAGATACGACACCAAAGGCAAGATCCATGAAAGAAAGAATTGGTCACCTGGACTTCATTAAGATTAAAAAGTTCTACTCTGCAATAAACACTGTCAAGAGAATGAAAAGATAAGCCACAGACAGGAAAAAATGTTTCCAAAAGACACATACTATGAAGAACTATTATCTCAAACTACAAAGAATTCTTAAAACCCCACTATAAGAAAAGAAACAAACCAATTAAAATATGGACCAATGATACCTTAACAGACACCCCATGAAAGAAGATATACAGATGGCAAATAAGCATGTGAAAAGATGCTCCACATCATAGGTCGTCAGGAAAATATAAATTAAAATAACAGTAAGATATCACCACACACCCACTAGAATGGCCGAAATCTGGAACCCTGACAACCCCAAATGCTGGTAATGCTGGTGAGGATGTGGAGCAACATGAACTCTCATCATCACTAGTAGGGATGCAAAATGGTACCACCACTTTGGAAGATAACTCAGTAGTTATCCAGAAACCGCACTATTTGGTATTTACATAAGGGCATTGAAAACTTATCTTCACACAAAAATGTGCACACGATGTTTATAGTAACTCTTTATTGCCAAAGTTGGAAGCCACCAAGATGTCTTTCAGTAGATGAATGGATAAAGTGGTACACCCAGACAATACAATATTATTCAGCACTAAAAAGAAATGTTATCAAGCACGAAAAAACACGGACAGAACTTAAATACATATCACTAAGTAAAAGGAGATAATATAAAAAAAGGCTACAGACTCTAAGATTCCAACTACATGACATTCTGGAAAAGCCAAAGCTATGGAAACAGTAAAAAAACAAACAAACAAACAGTGGTTGCCATGGGTTTGAGGAGAAGGAGGAATGAGTAGGCAGAACATAGAGAATTTTTAGGGCAATGAATATATTCTATATGATACTATAATGATGGATACATGTCATACATTTGTTCAAACCCAATAGAATATACATCCCCAACAGTGAGTCCTAAGGTAAACTCTGGACTTTGCGCGATGATGTGTCCATGGAAGTTCATCAATTGTAACAAATGTAGGGGGGTGGTGTTAATGGCAGAGTGCGTGGAGTAGTGGGATAGGAACTCTCTATACTTTCCTCTCAATTTTGCCGTGAACCCGGAAGTGCTCTAAAAAACCGAAGCTTATTAAGAAAAAAGCGCAATAATGGTTATAGCCATAATTAATAGTGGTGGTGTTGCTATTACTAATACCCTTTTCCTTAATAGGCTCTGTTTCTTCCTTTAGCCTAATGCTTGACTTTCCCCAAAAACCAGTGCTTTTCTTTTTTAAATGCCTCCATATTGTTTCATTTTTGTTCTCTCTGCTTGGAATGCCTTCTCCTGCTACTCCTACACCTTCTCCTCCCAAAAACTTCTCCTCATTCATATTCAAGTTTTCAGTGAAGCTTCAACACCCATATGAAGCTGTCTTCAACTCTGCCAGGTGGACTTTCGTATCTGTTTCTTCAGACTCCTACCGCCTCCTCTCTCATGCTGACACTCCAGCAGTGATCTCATTGTACCGTAATTGTTTGCAGGCCTGTCTCCTCTATATTCGACGCGATGAAGAAATCCAGCCCTTGTTCATCCCTTTACATATAGTTCTTAGCGTGGCATCAGGATACAGTAGCTGCTCAGTAATCACGAAGTCCATGATTGCATTAAAGATCTTGTCATGTTAATAGAGAAGCATGATATATGCATGATATAAATATAATAATTAAATAGCTGCCCAGTTGGTGAAGAACAGGATAATTTTTGATTGAGAAGCATGCCATCCATCTTTTTGGTCTGTGTTGTGCTACTTCCGGGAAGCTGTTCCTGATACCTTCCGGTGTCACCTATACTGTTAGTAACACCGTGAATGGCATGGGATCGTATGGTGTCCTACATCATTCTTTAATTATTTCATTTCTGATGCTTGTTTTCCCAACAACGCTAAAACTTCCTTAAGATAAGGGCCATCCTACATTTTGTATAATCTCTTATGCTGGTGGCGCATCAGAAGAGGCAGCCAGGTGCCTAGAGACCTCAGAATGCAGACGGCCACCGCGAGCCAGGCCAGTTCTGGCTGACAGTGCCAGAAGTATTAACTTGGAGTTCTGTGGCCACCAGAAAAAGATTACTTGTAAATGTCTAGAGCCATACTAGGGATACATACACATAATGCCCGATAATCGCAATTAAATAGTCCTGGTATTCATGCTAATTATTCCTCTAGAACCAATAGATTAAAAACAAAACAAACCTTAGATAGAAGTGGCTGAGGACAGTGATTGTATCCTTCCCATCCCTTTCTGTACCATTTCTTTATCCCCTGTTTGTCTGATACCATCCTTGTCTCTGATCTTTGTTAGAAAGGTCAGTGGTTTAAATCAGGGCTTTTATCCTAATGCAGAGAATTCTCAGTCTCCCTGCAGTTGCTTCTAAGTCTGTATGTGCAATCTTCATCCTTACCTTGGTAATTCACCGGGCTGTTGCCCTCTCAGATAACTCTGGCCATTCCTGTTCCATGGGTTGGTGAAATATAAAGAAGGTTTGCAAGACACACTCTGAGGAGCCTCCTGTAATAATTTGACACTGGGAATAGTCTTTCTTACTCTAAACGAGCATGTACACTTGCTTTGCAACAACTCTCCCAAGAAACCCTCCCTTCACATATCACCCAAGGTGGGATGGTGGTTTCATAGAGAGCTAGAACTTTTAGCGGGAAGAAAATAACTTGCAAGCTGAATACTACCTAGAAAAATTTCCTCTACTGATTTGGCACCATTACTTTCCATGCTTACCAGCAAACTCTCCCTCCCCCCTTATAATGGTCCAGGTGTTCTTTTTACCCATTCTGTGCCCGTTCCGTGAGGGCTAGCCCAGCAAAAGAGCCAGCACACAAGCGATCCACAAAACCACATGTGTTGACATGAACAGGTGATGAACTGACAAGTCAACAAGTACTTGTAAATACCTGGATGCCTCCATCTTGTTTTGGATTGCTATGATAGCTGCAGAAGGACTGGCTATAAAGTCTTTACATCCACACTTTATTGAGAACATCCTGGGGCTAGGCACTGCTCTTTGGTGTCTCAGAGGCTGATGGAGGAGACCGGAAGAGAGGTGAACACAGGAAGTACAAAGGATGGGGGAAAAATGCTAAAGATCAACCCTAGATAGAAAAGAGGCAGTCACTTCTCTGTGGTAGTTCCCAAAGGAGGGAACTAAGTGAGGTTTGGGTGAAGGAGGGCTCCTTGGAAGCTGCGGAGTAGCTGTTGTTAGTCCTGGGGCACCTGGGTGGCTCAGTAGGTTGGGCATCTCCCTTCAGCTCCGGTCGTGATCCCGGGGTCCTGGGATCGAGGCCTGCACTGGCCTCCCTGCTCGGGGATTGTTTCTCCCTCTGCTCCTCCCCCATTTGTGTGCCCACTCTCTCTCTCAAATAAATAAAATCTTAAAAAAAAAAAAAATGCAGTCCTTGTCTCAGCCAAGAAGAGCCTGAAGAGACATGATGACTAAATGTAATAGGGGATTGGGTAAAAATCCAAATCAACTGTGGACCCTAGTTAACAGTAGTGTGTCAATATTGATTCATTCATTGTAAGAAATGTACCATACTTATGTTTCCCTAAGTTCTGGGAACTCTGTACTGTTTCTCAATTTGTCGGTAAGTCTCGAACTATTGTAAAAACTAAAGCCTATGTAAAAGGAAAAAAAAATTGGTCCTACAGCCTACAGAATCTCCCCAACTTGGTGACAGGAAGGGGTCCGTTTGACAATGACCCTTTTTGAAGGAAGTGACTTTGTTTTTCTATGTCATATTTGTGGCTTGATCATCAATTCCTGTAGCAATACTGAGATCTTGGTTGCTCTTCCATGGTTGATTTTTGGCAGGCAGCAGCAGCATTTGGGCACTGATTATAATTTTGCAATGCATTGTCAGTAACCAGGGTGTATAATGGATCTTCATCTCTAATTACTTTTCTCTCCACAGGTGTCTGGAAAGGGTCCAGATGGGAATGCACACAACATCCGCTTTGAGGGGATGGAGAGACAGTACGCGTCCTTACCCAGGTAGATCACTCAGGGGTCTCCTATCAGCAGCTTACCTACAAATAAAGTCTTTAGAGAAATCTACATGAAATAGAAATACGGCTTTGAAATGGGGACTATGTTATAATTTTCCGCACTGCCGTCTGCAACAACACTCGTACTATCTTCACAACTGTGCTAATAATCGAAACACTTGTGGGTTATTTTTTAAGGGAAGAAAATAGTATATCATTGCAATTGAACATGTCAGCAACAATACTGGATACAGAATGGAAATCCTAAGCCATTGCTATAAAAATAGCATTGGACATCCTGCACCAAGCTGAGGAACAATAAAATAGTAAATCCTCGGCCCTAGCAGTTACCTACAAGAAAGGGCGAGCCAACCTTAACATTGGAGCTTCGTGTGGGTGTTAAAAAGCAGGAGAGAATGTGAACCTCGGAAGATGTTCTTTGCTTGATTTAGAATCTGTCCGGGTTCGCTAGGCAGTCAGCAAATATTGCTGAGAGGAGCACACACAGTGAGGGAAGGAAACAATCGCGTGGGAAAAGTTCGCTCAGTGATTCTGGCCTAACTCGATCCACTTATGCTGTAACTAGACACCCCTGAAAATGAGATACAATTCTCAAAGGCCTGTGCTCTTATCTCTGAGATGAAGAATTATTTTGGTCTGCTATCAGTAGCACATGACAAAGAGGAAAACTTTCCAAGATTACGTCTAGTGCAGCTACTATGGGAATGAATCGGGTGTGTGAGAAATCGTGAGTTCGGGGGTGGGGGGTGGGAGGGCGGACAAACAAAGAAAGGTTAATGCCAGCCAGAAAACTAAAATGTTACAGAATATCTCCTTTTAAAAAGAGGGGGGAGGATCCTAAATAGAGCTTTTTCATCAAAGTGGAATTGTTGAAGTATTATCCCAGAGGGAGTTACCGTGTTGAGTTTCACATTGGCTATAGTTCTGTGTGTGAATTTCCAAAAATACCATCCTGATATTGCAACAGGCATAGCCTCAGTGACCATCTGCTCTTATAAATAGTATGTTGATTTTCAAAAGTAATAAAATCTCACATCGAGTGGAGAACCAATTGTTAATGCTGATTGGGCAGGATACTCTTGACTACAATATTTTAAAAGCCTCTATACAACTCTATCTTATTTATCTCCCTGTTTTCTTTTCTTTTTTCTTTCTTTCTTTCTTTTTTTTTTTTTTTTGTATGTTGTCTCATAGTCTTTTCTCGTTCTTGATTTCTCTCTTCTTATTTTTCCCTGGCCTAGTATTTTGTTTTCATTTAAAAAAAAAAAATGGTAGTCATCTCCAAAATTTGCTTTAAATATAACATTTCTGGCTCTCAGTGTTGAAGTGTATGGAAATTGTGGTTAAGGCAGATGGAAAGTAGTATGTTCTTATGAGAGGGAAGAAAAAAAGAAAAAACTGGAAACAGTTTAATGTCTTCCTGGCCAACTTGCACCAGACTGCGGAAATGGATTTTTTTTTTTTGGTACAAATCAAAAGCTCAGAAATAACATTGAAAACTCTATAAATTTCACTCATTCATTCCCCATATATCTGTTAATCATCTACTCCGTATCAAGCCCTGAGAATCTGGAAACCGAAGACACAGTACCAATCCATCCTTGGGACCCTGCTCTCTCGGACAGGCGGCAGCAAATCAGTTTCTTATGACAGAGCAACAAATGTTTAGTTTAGTAATTGTTCGCAGAAAGTCCTCTGAATTTCCAACTCCTATTTATTTTTACTAATAAGCCCTGAAATGCTCAATCGTGGCTGACTCTCTCCACACATCTATTTTAGGATTAAACAGTGCAGAGGGAGTTTTCTGACAAAGGCAATACGTTTATGCTGTTTGTGGCTCCGGAGCTATCTTCACAATGCATGAATTGACAAAATTCTGCCAGTCCCAAGAATATAACTGTAGCTGGAAGGGAACCATCACAGACCCAAACCAGTTTTGACCAACAGTGCACACACATGCACGCACTCACGCGCGTGCGCGCACACAGTGGTAGGAGTGATTAGCTACAGAAGCAAACAGACTTTGTGGCAACCTGGCAACCAGATGTCACCATGGTTGACCATCAATGGGGCTCAGACAAATGCACAGGAGGTCCCTGGCACTAGTTTTCAAATGGAGGAGTTCTGCCTCAAGGTTCCATCTCCACATCTCAAGGGGAGATGCGGAGCACCCTCACCAATGTGCCTCCAGTCCGTGGCCTCCAGTCCGTGTTTACCCAACAAGATGCGGAATGCAGGGGGGGCGGGGACCCACTGCATACCTAGCTCCGTGTACCAGCAACATTAACCCTGGTTTTCTAGTCTCCACCACCCTGGAGATCTTACTGTTCACTAGATTGAATCACAGCAGCTCTGTGGCTCTCTTGCTTTGCCAGGAGAGGGATGTGAGCGCATCTCTGTAGGCACCTCGTCCCCTCTTTGTCACAGAGGCAGGGAGCTTTATGATATTTTTGGAGTTAAATTTTTAATTAAAAATAGGAATAATCCAGGGGCGCCTGAGTGGCTCAGTCGGTTAAGGGTTCAAGTCTTTTTTTTTTTTTCAGTGTTCCAAGATTCATTGTTCATACACCACTCCCACTGCTCCATGCAATAGGTGCCCTCCTAACCCACCACCAGGCTCACCCAAGCCCCCGCACCCCTCCCCTCCAAAACCCTCAGTTTGTTTCTCAGAGTCCACAGTCTCATGTTTCGTCTCCCCCTCCGATTTCCCCTCATTCACCCTTCCTTCCCTTCTCCCAATGTCCTCCGTGTTTTTCCTTACATATACGTGAGACCATATGATAATTGACTCTCTCTGCTTGACTTATTGCACTCAGCATAATCTCTTCCAGTCCTGTCCATGTTGATACAAAAGTTGGGTATTCATCCTTTCTGATGGAGGCATAATATTCCATTGTATACATGCACCATATCTTCTTTATCCATTCGTCTGTTGAAGGGCATCTTGGCTTTTTCCACGGTTTGGCAATTGTGGCCATTGCTGCTATGAACATTGGGGTACACGTGGCCCTTCTTTTCACTGCATCTGTATCTTTGGGGTAAATACCCAGTAGTGCAATGGCAGGGTCATTGGTAGCTCTATTCTTAATTTCTTCAGGAATCTCCACAGTTTTCCAAAGTGGCTGTACCAACTTGCATTCCCACCAAGTCCCACCAACTCTTGATTTCCGCTCAGGTCATGATCTCAGGGTCCTGAGATGGAGACCCACGCCTGGCTCCATGCTCAGCGGGGAGTCTGCTTCTCTCCCTCTTCCTCCCCCTCTGCCCTTTTCCCCTGCTCATGCCCTCTCTCTCTCTCAAATAAATAAAATAAATCTTTTAAAAAAATGGGAATAATTCTATCTATGGGAAGTTGGTGTCCAACCTTACAGTGGACTAAATGCGCTCCTGACTGATTGGGTTCCCATGTGGTTTGTGGAGAGCATCACAGGAGATTTGAAGTCAACTCAGTAATGCTGATTTATATGCCCAATTTGGAACCATTGACACACAAGCCCCTCCCACACGCCCTCCCCCAGGCAAGGAGGGAGCTAGTAGCCCAGGTCAAGGGGCACCCTGCTCTGCCCTCATGGAATTCAGCCATCTTTAAGGTAGCCTCCTGCAACCTGCTTCCAGGCTGACACATTCCGAAGTAAAGCCAGCCCAGGAAAAAGACAGTTCCTAGCACTTGGTAGTTAGGACGTTGCCTAAGGCTAAGGGCTAAGGCTGTTAAGTACTATTGTTAAGCAATGTTAAATCTTCGGCCTCAAAGAAAAACGACTTTATTTCTTGTCTCCTGAGGGTGGTGTTTTGGAAAGCAGAGCGCTCTTGTAATACAACGTCCCTAGCAAACAACCAGGCTTTTACCAGGACAGATGTTTTACCATCCTGTCCAGCCCCCCATGTTCTCTGGTAGTAAACACAGTGAAATTAACAGTCCCCTCTTCTTGCCCGTCACAAACGATGACTCACTCTGAGTGAGTGGGGAAGCGGTCGTTTCCTAGGCTGCTCTAATGTGTGAACATCAGTGTATGTATTTTTGCAAGCAGCTGCTTTTTCACTTCGGCCTTCCAGCCCAGCTCTGTTTTCACAGGCCTCCTTGTGGTCAGTCCCTCCAGCAGAGAACCGCTCCCCACCCTTCCCAAGCCGCCATTGTTCCCACCTGGTTCATCCCTGGCCCCAGGGGACCCCATTATCCTTTCTCTGCAGATGGCTCGGTGCCTCCTCATGCACGTGATCTTGCTCTTCCGGGCTTGTAATCAAGTGTTGAGTCCTAAGGAGTGAGCAAAAACATCTCTTCTGTGGTCCTATACACGTGGGCGGTGAAAGGTTGCTGGAAAAACTCATAAAAATGCCTTCATTGGTTCCACTACAGAATGAACATTATGCAGCCCCAGCTGGGGCCCCGCTGCTATCCAGAATTCCTCTTAGTCGTGCTGTCGACTCCCTTGACTATCCCACAGTGGCCGTTCCAATCCCATTCTACTCCCGTTGAATTCTGTGAAGATGACTAAACCACCCCCCAGCCCAGTCTCTAGAGATGACCTCACTTCCCCTCCTTTATGACCTTGAGACGCTCAACATGAGCTCCTCTACCTCTGCTCCCCACAGTTCAACTCGCTGTCCTCACTGACCACACTTCCCCAAGAGAGACCACGAGGGCGTGGACTTGCAGTCAGGCCCTAATTACAGCCCCAGCTCTGTCGCTCATCACCTGCGTGACCTTGCGCGAGGGATCTTACTGCCCTGGTCTCAGTTTGTTCATCTGCAGATGGGGATGGGCTTAGGGTGTCTGTATGGTGCCGGTGTGGGTAGTAAGTACAGTAACATAAGCAAAACCCTTAGCGAAGAACCTGCCTGACAGATTTTAGGGATTTTTTTTTTTCCATAGTGTTAGGTGTTTTTAATTTTATCTCTGGGGAAGACGTGTTTCTTGAGTGAGTCAAATCCATACAAGAGAGCTTACTCCTGCTGGCTTCTCGGGGATCCTGTGTCATCAACCAGCCCTCTGTCGGCTAGATCTTGGAGTCCCTTGGTAGTTGCTTTCCCCTCCCCACCGCCTCCACTGTAAATGCATAGTTCAGATGCACAGTTCTTTGAGAGCCCGCAGCATGGACAAGGGCAGAGACAATACCTGCGTGGCAATACGCTGGGGGTATAACCGAGACTAAAGGATTAGCCAACTCTGGGCAAGGACCTGTGGTCCAGATGGTCAAGGACAGAGGACATAGCAAACCAATATGATCCGAGTACCAAGCTGTACTGATGGACATGCTGGGAGACAGTAATCCTTGTGGACAGGGAGTTTCATACCAGGCTCCGACGGCAGGACGACCCCACGCACTGGACTCGGTCCATCAGAGAAATCAAAGACCTCCCCTCCACCCTCCTCCTCCCTCTAGGTCCCACACTGCCTACCTTGAGAAGAGTGGCTCATCCCTATCAGCTCTATTTCCACACCACTGACTGGGACAGTAGCCTCTTGCACCAGGCTACTCACACAGCCGCCTCCAGCTGATTCTGCCTCGAGCTCTCCCCCGTCCTCCACCCCCCACCCCACCCCCCACCGCCACCCTGTGTAGATTCTCTCTGAGCAGCTGCCTTCATTCCTACAGATTCAGTTCTCACCACGCCGATGCTAACCTCACATCGAAGCCGGCTAACCTTCCTACCTCACTCTTCATGTGACCCCAGTTACAACCGCCTGCTCGACAGCACTGTCCCTCTACCTCCAGGATAGTTCGAAGTTCCCATGCCCAAACCCAAGACCTCAGTGTCATGTTTCTTTAGCTCTTTTTACTTTTAACTTCCATGACATTTGTTTGGCACCTTTTAGTGCCACCGACAACCCCCTGGATTAGATTATGAGGCTTTGCCACCCCCTTCCGCCCCACTGGATTATAAATTCCTCAAAATAAGGGATATTGTTTTATATCCACTGTGTCTTACACCCACCCCCAAGACCTAACACAGGACCCTGTATATAACATGTTTTTAATACATTGGCATACAGATGAAAATAAATTTGTCTTTATGTAACTAAGTGATGGGAAAGAATTTCTTTGGAGTTTTCTTGACCATCTGTTTCAGGACACTGTTTTCCAATATAACACTGACTTTTCATGAGAATGTCTCTTTTCCCCGGAATCTGTAGAAGTCCAGACTTCTAAATAGTCAACTCTTAATGAGCGTTTACTAGGTGCCAGGCACTGTTCTAAATGCTTAATATCTACTGACTTACGTAATGTTCACAGCAACCCTGTGAGTCTGGAGTAGCCCTATTATTATCCCCATTTCATCGGCAAAAGCACAAGTACAATTGCCCCAGTTCAACAGCTAGAAATGGCAGAAGTGAGATTTGAACCCAAGCAGTCTGGCTGCAGGTTTGTACATTTTACCTCTGGAACTAAGGTTATCCAGCTCGGAGTCAGAACTGAACTTGGGGGGAGGGCGCCTGGCTGGCTCAGTCATAGAACTTGCAACTCTTGATCTTGGGGTTGTAAGTTCAAACCCCACATTGGGTGTAGAGATCACTTAAAAATAAAATCTTAAAAAAGAAAAGAGTGAGAATATCCTTGTTCTGTAGAATTACATATTTACTGACATATTTAAAGGTAAAGAGTCATGATACATGCAGCCTAAGCCCAAATAGTTAAAAAATATAGAGTTTACAAAAAAAAAAGAAAGGAAGGAAGAAAAGAATGAGACTGTCCTTCGCACACTCCCTTGTATCATTTGTTCACCTTCTGGTCTTTATCCCTCAACTGTAAGTACCTTTGAGGACAGGGACTATATCTTATTCATCTTTGTATCTGACACAGAACATTACTAATATACAGGTTAGGTAATGCCTTTCAACCGTCTCTGTAATGCTGTCATAAAATCAATTCTTTTCCCATCCCCATGGGTCCTTCTCTTGAAATATGAACAATTCAATGCATAATTGCTAGATGAACATTAAGCAATATACTTTGTCTACCAAAAAGAGAATCCTGTTTTGTTAGTACCCTCCCGAGAGTTGAAAAAGCAGTATCTGCAAATTGGTACTTCGGTTCTTTAAGATTAAGAATAATGTCTACCCGGAAGGAAAAAAATGATGAGACATTTTTGGATAGAAAGCTGCATGAACATTCCCGAAGAGGGAGAGACTCCGTTTTCCAAGATTGATGCGGGACAGAGCTCTGCTCCGGCTGTACTTGGCTCCCAGTCCTGACGTTGCTCTAACCCGTATTACATAAATTACTTGAGGGGGAGAGAAAAATGTGTCTCCGTTCGTCTCCAGCAGCTTCAACTTGGCTGCGTAATGAGAAGCAACATACTAGAACTGATTTTGGGTAGAAAGAGCAACTTCGGAAGGAGCAAACAGCTTATGCTTGCTTCCCAGGAACCCAAAATAAACTTGCTTCCTAAGTGTGTTCCCAGTGTTTTCGTGTTGGGCAGGATTGTGTTCAGATCAGAAGAACATGCCATAAGAACATACTTCCGCTTTAACATTTCAGTTGGTTCATTTTGTCGGTTTCAGCTTTCTTGTCTGCATATGCTTTTGCCCACCCAGGAAGACTCAATCACAAGCACACAGCTAATTTCCAAGCTTGCGACCTGCACCCTGCCTACTACGTTGTATTGTCCCTGACAGCCTTTTAGCTGGGCATTCCCTGTGCCCGCGACTGTCATCTAGCTGGCTGCTTGAAGACCTTGTCCCTCCCTCATTGCTCCAGTTCTCTTCGAGTGAGCTTCTGCTCTGCTCACAGCTACTCAGTTTTCCTTTGCCAGCCTTGCATTGTTTTATAGCACTTGCCAAGCAGATGGCCGTGACATTCGAGTTCTGCAAAGATTTCCACCAAGGCCACGGGACTGGTCTCTGCTGCAGCTAAGCTAGGGATTGGGTGAATGCAGTGAAAACGTGAGCGATCGGCACATCGGGTACACGTGTGTGAGCACGTGTCCGGTGTGAGTGGGGCTCCGGCCCTCTGGGCCCCGTGGAAGTGGACAACGCGTCCACGTTGCCTACTTAAGTACTTTTCTCTGCCACAAAGCCAGTTTGTCATATAAGAGTCTTCGTGAAGCGTATACACACTGCTCCCAGTGGATGGGGCAGCAGTCAGATGTCCAGCCCGGGTTTGAGGCCATTCCAGCAGCTTCTCCCCAAGGCACTAGACAGGGGACTTGTTGCACATCACCTAGATATGGCTAATCGTGGCCCGTCTTTCTGCCACCTTCCCGGTGGCACCACTTTATCTGAACTGCCTTTTCGTGCATGAAAGGCCACCTTTCAGTGCTCACATCTGCGATCACTGCTCTGACTTCGGATTGAAGCTACGATGAGCTAAAGAACCTGTCTAGACCATACCGCCTGCACCCGCATATGACAGAACGAAATAATGCCTTTTGAAAATCCGGAAAGCCCTGTTACACCCCCCCACCCAGGTTAAATGTCCCCTCTCCTCTGGCTCCCAGCGCTGAAAATCTAGTCTCTGCTTCTCCTGCTGTGTGAAGTCAGTGCCTATTGGGTTCCTCTGACGGTATCTCACTTCGTGCGGGGACAAAATGACAAATTAGTGGCAATTTAATTCTTTGTGAGATGAAGATGCCTCCATTGTCAACTCGAACTTCCTGAAAAAATGCAAAAAGCCCTAGCATGGAAGACGGCCTCAGGATGCCAAACAGCGGAGTTCAGGGGGTTAATGCTACTGCGATATCATTTTTATGTCACTTAGTTCCTCCAATAAAAGTCCATTTTAATCAAACTTTTCATCATTTCCTCATAGCCAATATATCCTTGATGCCAGTTAGAATATTTAATATTAATTATTCAGGGGAAGGCCTCCATTATGAGTTTAGTTAGACGATTAGTGATTTAAAACCTGTTAAAGCCCATTACAGTATTGATGTCCCCAAAATAGTTTTTACTGAATCTCGATGGACCACAAGTATTAAATTCCACAGATCTTTACTTTTCCCTCATTGTCCCTAGAAAATTCTGCACTATGACATGTCTGTTCATTCAATACCCCTTTTAGATGAGGAGGGTGTGCCTGCGATATCAGCAGTGCCAAATCTGATCTTCCCTTGAACTTGAAACATGTGAAGCTTGGTAAACAGACTTCCGTGCTTTCCCTCCTACCCCTATTTGAGTTTTGGCATGTATTTCCCGCTTCTCCAGCCAAAATAAAAGAAAAGGTTTCTTTTGTGCCTAGGCAGTTCCTCTGTGGAGAACGTTGCTCTGTCTGTAACTTCTCATATTCTTTGGTTATTCTTGATGTTTTTCTATCATATCGTCGTCACTCCACCATCTGCCACCAGAAGCTCATGGCCCTGGATGACTATGTTGAGTTTCCTGACCCCGCCGAGGGGCTTTTCGTGATGCTCTCACTCTGCACCTGCCTCCCTCTGTCATTTGCAGCTCTCCAGCCATTTGCTGCTATCCCCTGGCCCAAGTTCCTGATTTTGTCCTGGCGTCAACCTACTGCGGGCAGAGACACTCTGACTAAACCAAGTGTATGAATTCGTTACCATATCTGGTTTGTGTGTGTGTGTATGTGTGAGGGCCGTGTTTTATGGTTCTTCACAATGGCGTCGCATCATTCAACCATGCAGCCATCTTGGATAAAAAGCAAGTGTCTCCCAAAACATGGACGCCTGATGTCTTCAGCAGGCATAAATAAAAGTTACTAGGTTTAGTTTCCACTTTTATTCACCGAAATCTGCCTGCAGATGGTTTCAAAGTTGCCATGTTTACGCCTAAGCTAGCCAGTTGTATTTGAAAAGGAAATCAAACCAAGAACAACAAAGGCAAAGGCAGAAGGGGCGATGTCAGTATGTGCAACATGTACCGCGCACCATGGACTTTCTGGGGGTTGTCTGACCCCCATCCACGTTTCTGCTCACCATCCACCTGGCTGGGAGTCATTAGGATGCTCATTTCGGAAAAGGAAACAAATCCATCCTTGAAGTGGCAAGATCAGAATCAGAATTCAAACTCAGTTTCTTTCAGGTTTTCAAGATCTTTTTTCTTTCACTTTACCTGCCCACTAACACTGACAAGTTAGGGAGAGGGTGGAATACAGCAGCTTTTTTCTCAAGTAACCTGAGTTCATGGGAAGGAAGATATCTGGGACCATGTTAGAAATACATTCATTGTTTGTTAGGGCTCCAAAGAACATGGGAAATGTTGAAACCTGCAGGTGGTGAAAAAGTAATAAAATACAATAAGACAAATAATAGGGAATTTATGGAAAAAAAGAAAATTGCTTTCGAAGCGTATCATTTGTCGTCTCCTATCACTGTTTTCCCTGAGTAAAAACAAGATAGTCACATTTTCCTTATAGCATTCATTCTGTTCTTATCGAGAGCATAAATAAGGGTGTAAATGGCTCCACCTAGGGCTGCACAGGCACAGCAGCTGTGTACCCCAAGTGCGTGGACCAGGTTCCCGGCCCCCAGATGGCTCTCTGCACTGCCTTACCGCAGAAGCACTTGTAATGGGGCATTGGGAAGGAACCAACACTCACTAAGCATTTATTGTGTGCTAAGAACTCTGGTGGATACTTCAAATCTAACCTAATTTATTTCTAGCAACAATCCTGAAACAAATATTATTATCCCAATTGGTAGATGAAGAAACTGAGGCTCGAGATCCAAAGTGACAGGGTCAAGATTGCACATAGAAGAATGGCAGGCTTTGGATTTGGTCTAGCTCCTTCTACCTCTGAAACCTCTAAAATCTTTATAAATCAAGTTGTCCTGTGCTTGAGAGAAGCACTCAATGACTGCCCCTTACTGAGGCAGCCCTCACCGGGCTGACCGCATCCTAAATCACTACAGTATATAACGCTAAGACATGAAAATGAACAAAGCCCTAAGAGGCATTCAAAATTACTAAGAATGGCAACCATGAACCACAGAGCTCCCCTTAGCGTATATAAACACCCACCTCCTTCCAGCTGAAACATCTTTTAAACAGCGCTCTTTGTTAAAGACAAGTTAGTTCTCTGTTATGCGCGTGTTTAAAAAATATACCAAATGGTTCCACTTGAGCAATTTTCGTAGCCAGGAAAGTATTTTTGCTTCTTTCACGGTATAGGCCTGGCCGCTCCTCGGGGGACATGGCTGTGATGCAAATGCCAGAAAACTGGGGAGGGATGGCATCAGTTGACTGCATTGCTTCAAGTCCAGAGAAGAGAGCTTTGGCAGTCAGTTACCACGGAGGTGCCACACGAGCCCATCTGTGCCCTGGATTTCGTGTGACACAGGCCCCCTAACCTCAGTCCCTGTGCCAGGAAACACCTTGGTCCAGCTCCATTATTTCTAGCAAAGGCAAACATTTGCAATACAAATGTGGGAAGGGTTGGTACAAAAAGAGCAGCATCCAGAATGTGTTCTTGCTTAGATTCCAAGTCTTCAATTAAGCCTAGATAGAAGTGAATAGAACTGGTCCCAATAGAGGATTGTCCCACTCAACAATCAGCAAAACTGACCCTTGTGGTTGAACAAGGAATGACATGTTAAATAGGTAGGAACCTGGCAATTCTCCCTGGCCCCTGTCCACCAACGGGATGTTCTGGGGCATGAGAAGTCGCCTTTAAACTTGGCCATTGCTTGAAAGTAAAGACAGGGTGGTGACTGCTCAGATAAGGTTTTTGCCCACTAATTGCTTGCGTGCAGCCGAGGCAAATACACACCCATTTCCAGAAATGATAGTGTCTGACAGCCTGCATTTTACAAGGTACCGGAAAGAGCTGTAATTGTTGCGCCAGAGGTTTAAGATGGAAAATAAGCACATTGAGCTATTTTAAGAAGGAGTTTGCCACAATGAAGTTTTTCTTCTGGAAACAGTCCTATAAAATCAGGATCAGAGTTTGTGCTTGCTTGATCACTTTCCACTGATATGTTGGTGCCTTAGACAATTTATGCTAAATGGTCTAGACTGTACGACACCCTTTTACAGGTTTTTCTTTTCTAATTTCCAGAATCACGTCATATACGAGCCAGAGCTTCTAGCCAATATTCTATGCGTAATTTCCAGATGTGCTGCATATAATATGGCCAAGATAATGGGAAGACCTCTTTCTGTGGATTGGTTATAGACAAGTCACTTACGTTACCACCTTGTCATAAGCTTAAATTCCATAGTTTGTCCTTTTTCTGGTCACTTCCTTCATATCTGATTTAAAAAAAAAAAAACCCAGATTAGTCCTGAATTGTTCAGAGCTAACTGTGTAATTTTATTAGCCTACATAGATGAGCTTAAAAAGTCATCTATGCTTGCTTATTCCTCCATTCAACACCTATTTGCTGACTAATATATTCTGTAGACCTCGAAGATACAATAAGAAAGCCCACAAGACACAGTCCCTGGACTAGGAAGCTGGTAATCGAGTGGAAAAGATAACAATTGTACAATCACAAAGAAAACATAAAGTTTCAACTCGGCCCCTTATGAAAAACAAGAGATAAATGATTCCAGAAAATATGGGAAATTGGACTGAATCAAGGGAGGGAGTGACACCTGAGCTGTGACCCGAAGGAGGTTAGAGAGAAGACATAAGGAACATTCCAAGCCAGGAAAACAACATGTGCAAAGGCTTTGTGTTAGAAGACAGCACAGTGAACTAAGAGACTGAAAAAAGGCTAGGACAGAGACTTCAAGAGCCGAGCAGAAGCAGGGAGAAGTCAGACCATGAGTGGTTAAGTACGTTTATATTCATCAAAACACTTATTAGAAACCGGTTATGGGCTTTAAGCAGGAGGAAGACATAGATTTGTGTTTTAAGCATTTTTTGGTTTTTTTGTTTTGTTTTGTTTTGTTTTAGGGGCAAGGTGAAGAACAGATTAGAGGGAGGGAAGGTGCAAACCAGTTCAAAGGATACTGCTGTAGCTCAGGCAGGAGATGGTGGGGCATCCAGGGGTGTTGTGATGACAGCAGAGATGGGAGGAGACGGTGGGAAGAACTGACAGAATGTTCTGATGGATTGCATGTGGAAGTGTGGGGGTAAGTAAAGCCAGGTGTCAAGATCGAACCCGCACACAATGGCATGGGTGGTGGTACCATTTCCCAAGAAAGGAAGTGCTGGGAGAGGACCAGGTTTGTGGGGGGAGGAAGGGGGAAGGAAGATCATGAGTGTGAGCTGAGATACCCTAGATTTGAAGTGCCTTTTAGACTTCCAGAAGGAGATCTTGAAATGTACGGCAGAGATAGCTCAATGAGGAAGGAAACGCTGTGGCTAATTCAGGGCGTTAGACCAATGTGTACTCTTGAACACAGAAGACCCCGGAGCATATCAAGGGTGATGCTGTCATAAACCTCAGTCTCCTACTCAGAAAGTACAAAAAGAGGCAAGTGGACAGTGCAAATTGCATAGGCCTGGCCTCCAGTCTGTGATTGTGACATGTCTTCCCTGCTTAGATGGACAGCAAAGGCTTAACTCTGTAACTGTCTATGTAATTTCATCCTGGAAATTATATTTTTCTCAAGTAGTAAGCGTTGGTGACTTAATGTCATCTGGCATTCTGTGACTAAACATAGCTCTGACCCCATAAAGTGTAAGCATGAAGATAATAAGAAACAGCGGAAATCATTTTGGTGGCTGCGCCGTCCTTAAAAGACAGAATATTCTTGTTTTTCAGAAATATGCACCAAAATATTTAGGGGTAAAAAGGTACAAGTCTCCAATTTACTCTTAAATGGTTCCAGAAATAATAATAATAATAATAGATATAGATAGATATATATAAATACAGATATAGATATCTGTATGTGCATGTTTATAAATATGGAGAGAAAAAGGGTGCATGGAGGAGAAAGGAACAGACTGGAAGAAAAGAGAATGAATGAAAAAGAAATGGGGCACATGTAAAGATGTCATAAATCTGGAGAAAGGATACAGGGAATCCCTTTTACTACTGTTGCAGCAGCAAGAACAACAATAACAAGGAATGGTGGACGTTCCCATAATTTTCTAAAGCCAACTCAAAAGTAACAAGTGTCCTCATTCTAAAGTCTGAGGCTGGGTTTGCCCCAAAAGCAGACCCTGGGACAGAGATTTGAGAGCAAGTGATTTTATTTGGGAAGCGATCCCAGGAAGTATTAGAAGGAAAGTGAGGAAGAACAGGGAAGAGAGCCAGTCTATTACGCATTCATGTGCAGGTTACCGCCGCAGGCAATGGGGATCAGTTCTGCTAGGGCCCTCTGCAAATAGTAGGGAACGCGTTCACACTCTGTGCCACCCAGGGCATGGATATTGTAGAGTTTATCTTGCGAGTCCTATTTGTCCTTGGCTAAGGATTGCTCCAGAAGGAGCCAGCTCCCCAGCACTTCTGCCTATCTAGAGCACTGGTACCAGGCAGGAAGCCTCAAGCCAAGAAGCACAGATAGGTGGAGTAAGTCCTGTTGGGGACGGGAAGTGGGGAGAGCGGGGTGGGACAGAGGAGCGCAGCTACAGCGAGTGAGCTGGAAATCCCAGTGTCAAAGGGGATCAGTCCTGACATCCTTTCACAAGAGGCAAAGAGATGGTTATTAAGTAGCTCCAGACAGTCTTGATGCATTCGTTTTATATTTGAAGGAGGTGTTGTACGAATTGGTCGTGTCTTCTATGGAACACAATGACTAATGATAGAATTGACAGAGCCGCCCCAGAGCGGAACCTCAGAAGAATGTATTTCCGGTTTCTCTGTTTCACTCAAATATGGAATTCATCAAAATGATGGAAAGTCTTTGATGAGTTCATTTTCCGTCGAGTCTATGTTCAGAACCTCACTGAAATATGGCAGTACTTCTGGGAATGCCAGAATAGGAAAGCCTCAGGAAAATGGGAATTGGGTACTTAGGAGCCTAACTCAAGCATGCCCATTGATGTATGATGCCAGTTTGAGGGTCTGCAGTGACTTGACTTATAATCATGGCTGGAAGACATGGTCGGGTTTGCATGGATTTCAACAGGCCACCTTTGCTCCAGTTAAGAATAGCAAGAACTTGGCCAAATGCAGGAACTAGTCATAGTGTTCTAGTCATACTGCACCTGTGGTCTCATCTTAGCATAAGACTTTCTGTGGATATCAGTGTTGTATCCAGGAAGCCTATACAACTGGATCAGTCACATCCAGTCAATTAAGGTGCTTAAGCTCATCTTCCTGAGAACAAAATGTATAGGTTATAAATAAAGGTATTCTATAAATAAGATAAATTCCTAATATGTAATTATTAGATCAAAGAGTGAATATTTTTAAAGTTCTTGATATATTGCCAGACTGACCTCTAAAAAGGTTGTCCCAACTTATATCTCACCAGCACTGAATATAAAATATTTTAACTTGTGTTGGTGTGATCGATTAAGAACTACCAATTGTGATCACAAACTGTTTTAATTTGTAAGTCCTTTACTTGTAATGAAGTTGAGTGTTGCCTCACATGTTTATTGGGAACTGGTATTTTTTTCCATCTATGGGAGCTCATCTGTTTTAATATCATTTCTGTCCGGGTGTTTAACACTTCTTGATTTACTAGAGCTCTTCGTATATTAAGGACATTAACACTTTGTCATAGGTTAATATTATTTTAACTTAAGTTTAACTTATGGTAAATAGGAGTTTACAATTTTTATAAGTTAAATCTTCAAACTTTGGCTTATTATTTATTCTTTGCTTTTATATGTAAAAAGTTATCTTCTCACCACCATGAGACCAGAAAAACATTTGCTTATTTTTCTTCTAGTTATCTATGATTTAATTTATTTCTGAATTATTTATTCTACTGCAGGAATACTTTGAACACCCATGTCACCCTTAGCTGTGATGGGTTTTCATAACATAGGTTCAAGCAGTATCAACTGTGATACAGTTGTAATCACAAAAACTACATGGTGGTCTACATACCCACATTCAATGGCTTTGTACAGATAATGTGGAAGATATCTGTACAGTTTACTGACATGCATCAGCCAGCCTTTTTTTTCCCTTGCTCTCACTGCAGTTGTGTATTGTGTCAGAATACACTGGGTCTTCAGCGTTCCGGGAATAGTCAGGATCACCCAGATGGGCTTCTTTCTTAAGGTGGCACTTCCTCTTGCAAAATATGTGCTTCTCTCTTTGCCCCTCTGCCAGCCGAGGTGACCCTTTGTGGTATGAACATAGTATGATGGTTGAGCTGACACACACGCCCTGCATCCTTTAGAACACGCGTGCCTGTGTTCCCCAGATCTGCTTGATAAGAACTCCAGGTGTTCTCCCTAGAGACACTATTTATATCATTGGAAGTTGCTCTTTGAATCTCTGTGAGAATGATGCAAATCTACTGGCAAGAGACTTAGCTTGAAATAGCATGTGTATCCCTTTGGCAAAACTCAAAGGAACCATGAGAAGGGTCTTGATCTGGCAAATTTAAATTAAACCACTGGTTGGTTTCAGGGGACCCTCAAACTCCCTGAAATGACATGCCAGTTTTTTAATGAGTACTATTTGGTGCATATTTCTGAGGGAAGGGGTGAGTGAGAAAAGTTTTACAACTCCATAAGTTTGAAACTTACTGAATGCGAGGGATTTACTGTATATTCTTCTTAAAAGGATCATTTTTTAAAATCCTACCCTTACGGTTTCTATGTGTCCAGCATTTTTCTTTCAGTAAAATAATAATGTCTTCATAGAGCATATTTCATTTGTAAAATTCATGAGAAAAAATACTCAAACAGTAGCTTACTGCATTGAAAGGTATTCTAGCAAGAAAACTTATTTTGGTCTCCTTTTAGCCCCCCACAACATAACATATATATACACATATTTCTATTTTAAACCCTGCCTTTTGTGTGCTTTTAGAAAAAATAAAACCTTCCCAGCATAGAAATCCCCAAAAACAGGATGGACGGCATCAAACTCTTAACTGGGAGCCCCCATTTCCCTCCTCCCCATCACACCCACCAGCAACGTGAAACACAGGCCTACCTTGCGTTTCAGAGGCTACATTTGTGTGTTCACCAGTGCTACCTAAAGAAGGATTTACACATCCTATCTTCCCAGCATTTGAAAGGTAACATTCTGTTTCATCCCCTGAGAGGAGAGAGGAGAGGAAACACTATGAAAAGGAACAACAGCAACCTTCCTTGGAACACAAAGTACTATGTCGATCCCACTATTAAGGATACAACATAAAACCACAGGAAACCCACATGAAGTAAAATACGAACATGAAACCATAGCCACCCCACCATGTATAATCTAGATAAAGACTCTGGTCAACGTATGTAGGATGTTGTAATACAGTTGTTCATGTACCACCAGCAACAGTTTATGCTGAAAAAGAATAGAGACATAGGTTGCCGGTAGATGACAAATATCCTTTATTCATTCGTATATTTAAAAACCTATTGTCCTCAAATAAAATACCAATCAACGACTAAAAATTTAAGGGCTGCTGTATCTTTGTCTCGAAATATGGATTTGTGGCCTAATCTAGCCTTTTCTTGACCTCTTCGCCTAATGGCGGGATATTAGTAAGGGAAAGATGGTTACATAAAACATCCTCTGCGTGTGAATGTTTTTTACATATGAGTAATTACAGGCAGCTAAAGATGGAATGAGCTAACCTGAAAGTAACAAACTACTCACTGTCTCAGCCAAATTAGGCTTCATGTTGAATGGCATTCCTAGAAAAGTCAAGAAGGCCGGGGGTCAAGCCATCAGGCCAGGGAGTGCAGCTGTCGAACCACCTTTTGCGGTCTCCAAGAGAGCAACCAAAGAAAACCCAACAAAGAAAATTTCTCAAAAAAAAAAAAAAAATCAACAGAGAGAGTAAAGCAAAAATAACCAGATGTCCCAGAAGACTCTATTGGTATTACAAAGAAGGCTAGAGTGGGGCAAACAGGGTTTGGATTTTATCAACCTTACTAATAAAAGTCACTTGGCTCTCCATTGAGAAGAGCAGTTGGTACAATATGGAAAGGTTTTAAAGACCATTAATTTCTTGAAATGAAACAGCTGGCCTTATTGGCTATTAAATAATGAGCCAGATTCTCCCCAGTGCCTAAGTCACTTTCTAGTAGTAAATTAGTCATTTAGGGAGGCACATTAACTCTTTAAGAAGATTAGGGTTCGATTTAGTGCACTTTATGTGTAGGAAGAAAGTTGTAGGGAATCTGGCTGAAGCTGAGCAAAGAAAAGATGGAGACACGATGGAATCTGATGGAGGGAAACAAACCTATCACTTGTGTTACTGTGACAGCTGGGATGAGCGTGGGAAATTTGAGGAGTTGAGTTGTTGAGGAACATTTCATCTAGTCTTCTGAGGTTGGATGAGATTGTGACAGTGGAGAGAGTTGACACTTCACTCATTCATTCATTCATTCATTCACTCATTCAGTCAACTTTTACGTGGGCAATACTGTGTAGTGGGCACTGAAGAGATATTCCTCAAAGAAACACAGTCTTTGTCTCCAGGGCTTTACAGTCTAGTCTTTGGTGGCTTAGGTAGGGAGTGGAGGACAGACAAAGGGGGATTGCTGTAGAGTATATTAATGCTAAGACTGTATTTACATACATTGAATTTGAGGGGAGGAAGTGGCAAGACACGTAGTTAGAAGCACCTTTTACAACGTGCTAAGATGGTTGACTCTACCCAGAAATCCTCTGGCTTTGAAGGTTTTTACACAATGGAATGGTTTGATCAGATTTGCATTTTAGAAAAAGTCCCCTGATAATTTCATGGAAAATAAATTGGAAGGGCAAAACTGGGATAAGGAAAGGCAATGTGAAGCTTTTGATATATCCCCTATGAAGAACGCTGAGGGCCTGAAATGAGACTAAAAGGTGGGGAATGCCAGTAAGAGAAGAAGGCGTGTGCTTTTAAGGAGGTGACTTGACATGACTTGATGGCTGAGTAGATCTGATCATTGAGGAAAGGGCTGGTGGCAAAGGTGACTCTCGAGTCCAGGGCTTGGGTCGCTGGGTGGAGGGAGGTGCCATTCTCTTCAGCAGGTAAGGAAGGATGGGGTGCAAGGTATGGTGGAAAGGCAGTGACGGTCCTGGCCCCTAGGAGGATGAAGAGCTGGCAAAGAAGCAGAAGTTATCCATTGGAGTAATCTAATGAGATTTGAAAAGTACATGCTAAAAGGAAACTGTGATGTATAAAACTGCATAATTCTGTGATGTATTAAACTGTAAGTTTAAACTGAAGTCCTGAAGGGTATTTTGGGGGGTTCTTCTGCCACATGAAGGGATTTCAAAGATGCAGATGTCTCCAAACTGTGGCTATATCATTGCTCACTATTCATAGTGTTTGAGTGAAATAGAAAATAATCCTCTTTGGAAAAGCCATTTTTTTTTTTTAGCTCAGCACATCAATAGTTAATAAAACATCGATATGAGTATCAGGAAATTTATACTCAATGTAGAAAGTAGAAAATTGCACAGGTTGCAGACTAGGCAAATTAACAGTTCTTTCTCTGTCAGCACTTAAAATCTGTTCCATGGTTTCTCTCTATGGTATGGGGTGAAAGGTGCCAACAAATTGGCTTAGATGATGTAAGTATCTGAAAATATGGAAGAAATTATATATTGGGGAAAAGAGAAAAATTCTTCTGTATTAAAAGGTGTTGACAACTTTACCACAGAATAGCAAAAAAAAAGTCCTTAAAGATAAAACATTGTTTCTGAATTTCAAAAACCACAGTTACAATGTTATACTCTGTACAGCAAAAGTCATTCTTGGAAAGAAAGTTGACATCAAAGTTTACTAAACCAATAACCCTTGTGGTAACTTCACAATGAGAACCTCATTCTCCTGGAATGTGAAAAGTGTAAAGTGAAAAGGGTGCAGAGTTCATAGATTGCCTAGCGAGAACTTAACAAAAGCAGACGACAAAAAGGACTAAACATGGCACTCAATGTTTTTTGTAAATCAAGGTGTCACTCTGGCGCCAACTGTATCACGGTTCCTAGAGGAGGTGCCCAGGGAGAGGGGGCCCCAAACTACCCCGTCAGCCTTCCACCGGGCATGGATTGTCCTTGTTCTTCCCACACTCCAGCTGGAGCAGGCAATCGCTCCCCTAGAAGAATTCCCCCATAAAGATCAACAGTACTCCTTTGTGCCATCTGTTTTACTCAGAGACCCACTAGTCATTCCTGGTAGTAAAGCCACCCCCTGCATGTTCTAGCATGTACCGAAATCCATAAAACCCACTGACTGAATGCTCTCATTTGGGGCAACGTCACATCCTTTCAGCATGTGTCCTGAACTTTAACAGGAGACAAAGCCTTTCCCTTGAATGAGTTTAAAAATGGGGTTCCTGGGCTGAAATGTATAGGATAATATCCTATTTTTTTCTGTGTTGATGAGGAGAGGGAGCTAGAAAGTAGAGAACCATCAACACCTACAGGAGCTGTAAGGGGACAGAAGCCACTGAGGAGTGAGTAAGAGAGAGAGAAAGAGAGAGAGAGAGAGAGAGAGAAAGATGCCATACCAAAGGTAGTGTTTACGGACTTAAAAATAGAGCCTGTGGCTTCATCTATTTCACAAAGAAAGTTCATGCCCTCTGTTAGTGGCCCATCCCACAGGCAACATTATGGGAAAGGGAAAAGTCACCGGCCACTGCCTTAAATGTTGGTTGGCTCTAGTGAGAACAAGGCACATTCCACATCACGATACATTTTTGAGTATCTTGTTTGCTGTTTCAAAACCAAATAAACAAACCAAAAAATGTCAGTTGGGGCCAAGAAAAGCAAATGTTTGAGAAAAATATTTTTCAGACTTGTGGGCTTGTGATGTGGCAGGGAAATGGGAAAAAATTGTAAATAGGTACTAGTCCAGAGGATTTGATATACAGCGGGTGATGGGTGAATTTTTAAAGGAAAAAGCTAATGCGTGTTGTTGTTAATTTAAATTCCATCTGAGCCAAATTGCATGTGTATGTATACACACACACACACACACATGGGGAATATATATATATATATTACACACATACACACACACATATATACACACACACATATTGTGTATATATATATTATTTATATATATGCATATGAGGGAAATACATATGGGAGAACAAAGAATAACAGTAAAGCAGATAACATATATTTAAATATTTCACAAGGATAGCTTAAAGATAAATAACATTTGCCAAGTTTTTTCTTCCCCTTAGCTCAGAAACACTATAGAAATAAATATATCTTTTTTGATGGGATCTTGAATATATCTTTTTTTTAATATTTTATTTATTTATTTGACAGAGAGAGAGATCACAAGTAGGCAGAGAGGCAGGCGGCAGGGAGGGGGGGGAAGCAGGCTCCCCGCCGAGCAGAGATCCCGATGTGGGGCTCGATCCCAGGACCCTGAGATCATGACCTGAGCCAAAGGCAGAGGCTTTAACCCACTGAGCCACCCAGGTGCCCCTTGAATATTTCTTAAGTGTCTGCAAGCATCCCAGTAGCTGCCCCAATAGCTATAGTTTCCTACAGACTCTCTTCCTCTCCCTTTCCTCTTCTTACCTTGACAGGTGTTAGAGCAAATAAACTTCCGTAAGTTGATTGACTATAGATAAATGCCAAATAATAATGTTAGGTAGAGTTTCATCCTTATATGTCATTTAAAGTAAGAGTTTTAAATCCCTTGCTGACTTTATATCACCACGTGCATTGAAAGACCAGAATCTCCCCAGAAAGCAAGACCATCCCCTGGCACACGTCTGTGGCATGTAAGAAAGTAGGACAGACACATCCGTGACCCTTACAATCACTTTGGCACCTGAACAGAAAGCTGTAGTCCAAGTATCAGCAAAATAGCTAAAGCAGACGAAGATGTGCCTTCTCTCAAACATAAAGCATATAGCCTTACAAGGGGGATCGAATACTATAAACCAGGGTCATAAGAATGGATGATAAAAGTAGAATAAGAAAAAACAGTATTGGCATGGTGATGTCAAATGGAGTGACCCAAAGTCCATGTTTCAAGCTGACGTCAACCTCCAGATTTTACTGTTATATGACAACTATGTGATTTAACTTTCTAGTAAGTTCAAATCTCTGCCATTCCAGCATGCATTCTTGCATCAAGTAGCCCATCAAATTATCTTTTTTTAAGATTTTATTCACTTTGTCAGAAAGAGAGAGAGAGAGAGTACAAGCAGGGGGAGCAGCAGGCAGAGGGAGAAGCAGGCTCCCCACTGAGCAAGGAGCCTGATGCAAGACTCTTGATCCCAGCACCTTGGAATCATGACCTGGGTAGAAGGCAGTCATTTAACCAAATGATCCACCCAGGTGTTCCAAATTATCTTTTTTTTTTTTTTTGGATGCATTTTTAGCTCATCTCCCCAGCTAGAAAGTATGAGCTTTTCGAAGGTAAGGACTGTGTCCTAAACTTTATTATATCCTCTGCAGTACCAGCTAGATGGTAAATATATGGCAAATATTTATTTTTTACAACTGATTATAATGAGCTATGATCTAATAAAGTTCATCTGATGCAAGAGTACAAATGAACAACTAAATCAGTAAAGTGTAAAAAGTAAATATTTTCCCCCAAAAAACCAGATTTTTGAATCTGTAAAAAAATATATTTCTCTTCCGAGCATTCCAGTTGTTTATTTTTACAGGCCCTGAATTCTTTGTTCCAGACAGTGAGAGCTGTTATTCTTATACCCAGTTGTTCAGAGCCTACATTTTGGGGATAAAAATGCATTTAGGGAGAAAGGGGAGACTGAGGAAAAATCTTGAAGTTAAGGAATTAGAAAAATCTGAGTGGCCCACGTAAGGGAGAAAAAGGGCACCGTGGCTTAGTCAGTTTCTCCTGGCCTCTCTTGTCCTCCTCCCCTGGGATGAGGGCTCCCTTAAGACCCAGAGGTACCTTGCTGTGATTGGTTTGTGAATTCCAACAGACCAGCCGAGAGGGCAGAGTCCCCGGAGGGGCATGTTTGTGCAGAAAGGGAAGGGAGCTGTGGTCATAGAGCAGCTGCACCAGAGGCCGCCAAGTTTTGGGGACTTTCTGTGAATGGATGACAGTTTTCATTTCACTCCCCAGCAGAGGTGGTATTCAGCCAGCGCCACTTCAAACCAATTTTGCGAATCACATTTTGTGGCTGACGGTTGGTTCACTGTGCCCACTCCATCTCTGAGGCCAAACCTTCCCTGGTCCAGGGTCGGGCTTTTGCCGAGGTGGGACAGCACTACAGTGATTCTTTGCCCTTTAATTGAAATGACAGCATATTCTTCCACAGATTAATTTTAAGTGACGCATGTTTATATTCTTTAATCAAGGTGATTTTAAAAAAGCACAAATAATTTTATTTTTATTTTTTATTTTATTTTTAATTTTTTTTGAGACTAATAATAGCTGCTTGTCTCTTGACATTTACTGCCTTGCACGGCAGAAGTTTTACTCCAGGCCCACGAGCTTGGACTGTTTACCACCGCAGTCTTAATGATTTTTCACCTTGCCTTTGTCTCCTATTAAAATAAACGAGGAGTAAAGCTTAAATCATGGATTCTACCAAGATCCCTTCTGTGAATGTAAAGAGGATGCTTTCATAAAGAAATTTGTCCCCTGGATTATATCTCATGCTGAAATAAGGGCCTTCTTCCTGGAAGAAATATTTCTTAAAAATGAGTACTTGCAAGAAGTGTTCATCTGTGAACTTTTACCAATTAGAAAGGGCTCCATACTGAAGACTCTTTAATAATGTCTGTTCAGCAACATTTTAGCTCATTTTTATAACACATTCAGGTTTGGTGATTTATACTAAACATTAAACGTAATAAATTTAGATCTTTTTTTAAGTATGAGACGCAGCATCTCTGAATCGCCCATTTTATCGGCATGCCCCTTGAAAGGTCCAATCTCTCGCTATCATTCATGGTCGTAATAAAACGGGCTTCTCCTGTCTCTTTCTTGACATCTGTAATAATGGGGTTGACATGTGTGTGGAGACCTTGTAACAAAAAGGGTGTGTTGATATTGCTTCATGGGAGGGACTAAAGGTCTATGACCAGAGGGTAAGCTAAAAACATGCATCAATGACTTCCGTTGCAGTTTGGTACCAAAAGCTAGGCTTATGACTATGTTTTAATGATACAAGGAATAAATCTCAGTACCTAAAAAAAAAAGAAGACGTTAAATGTCTCACTCTACATGACTAGGGTTTGTAAAAGAATTCATCACAAAGAATGGAACTTTGAAACACAAATGGATCTCCCTGTGATAATAAGAGGAGAGATATAAAACCTTCCTCTTTCACTCTTTCACTCTTCACTTGTTGGATCATGGGAAGGCATAAGATGGTAAAATCCCTTGGAAAAAGCTATTCTCTTGGATTCAACAATTAGTATGGTAGCCTTCTTCAGAATTATCATGACACGTTTAAATTTTTCTGCTTCATACTGGAAGTTGCTTATAAGTTTTTATTGCAATTTGAGTCTAAAATACCTACCTCCTTTTGGAAATATGTATCAAATTGAGAAAATGCTCACATTTTGAGCATTTGAATAGGGTTGAGAATTAACTAATTAATTAATTAACTAATACTTTCAATTTAAGACACTGAATGGTCTACAAATTGGGATTTTATGCTCTTAAGATGGTGGAAGAAGCCATAACTGTCGTTTTCAGGCATCACTCACTCGGAGGCAGCTTGCATGGATTGGGTTTAGAATTGGTTCTCGCAGCCTGGCTGGATCCTTGCCCCCAGATGTGGATCCTGGGCCTGCTGGCTTCATTTCTGGTTGCCATTTAGAAATAACTAGATGAGAAGACGCGGGTGAGCTGGCACAAATCCATCCCTCATGTGATCGGCCCTCAATCTCAGGTGGGCTGGATTTCTATAGTCTGTGTTTATGCCAACTTTCCTGAAGCTCAGAATGCATTTCTTTTAGAAAGGATGCTCTGTGCAGAAAGCAGGCTGCCAAGCTAGCAGCCACACAAACCTGTTTAGCCCATTACATAAATGAAAATCTGTCCACGCGAAAACCACTTCTAAAATATTGTTGCTGTGGGACATTGACACACCTTCCCCAGAGTAGGCATTCTCTACAGACAAGGGACTCGGGAGAACGCTCTTGCCTTCTGGAGTCATACACTAGAGTCTGAATGCAAAAGTGAGACCTAATGAAAGGAAACAGGATGAAGAATCATGACTTTGAAGGATACTATTACAATGCTGGTAACTAAAGCAGAAAAATATGAAATTGAATAAGAAGTCATGTTTCATCTATTTTAATAATTGTATTTGAGAAAAAGCAGGTTCCATCAGAAAAGGATGAGGAAGTAGCTGGAAGCTGTTGTTGAGGTTCTGAAGGGGGCATCTGGCCACTCTCCAGGTTGATGGCTTTGCTTCCTTTGGGATTTTTTTTTTTCCTAAAATGTTCTGTAGATTAGCTTATTGTCTTTTCCTCAAGTATTCTTGACAATGGAACGAAGAGCAAATGGCATCTTCTTAAAGTGTCTGGTAGGAGTAAGGTGGGGGAGGAGGGGGTAAGGATCTATTAAAGAAAGGGGTTTTGCCTCTGATGGAATTAAATGGGGTGTTTATTCATGGGACCCAGAGGAAAACTGGGCATACTCAAGTCTCTTGCTGACTAAGAGAGGGGGCTTTAAAAAAGCAGGGAGAGGGGTTGATGAGGAAGAAATATTCTAGCCAGCACTTCCTATGACAACTGATATAGAGGGTGCAGAACTCGGGACAGCTGGGTTGGTAAACTGGCCATTCTCAGGTAATCAGGAAAGGAAGAAAGAATGGGTCATGGCGGGGGGGGGAGGTGGGCAATGTGGTGTGTAAATATATAACCTAATTGTAAAAAACGTACTTAATTGTTACATAAGTACATGAAATTTGTTGTTCTCCATTCAGGGAGTATTTATATCCAAAAGAGAAGGCACTCCACATGCTCTCCATGGATTTGTTTCGTGAAATGAAACTTAGAGCATTACCAGTGGCTCTGAGCCTCCACTTAACCAATTTTCAGGCAACGCTGGTGTCTTGAGCTTGACATCTACTAGGAATGAGGCTCCGGAGAATCTGAGAGGTTCCCATGTGATGCCTGCATTCAGAGAACTTACCTGAGTGCATGGCAATGATGACTGAAGGGATTAGGAGACTAGGAGACATTGGAAACAATATGCAAAGGAGAGTTTAGTCATCTCTTCCCTCCAACACACTGTGTGTGTGTGTGTGTGCATGGTGATTGTGTGTGTGAGTGTGTGTGTGTGTACTTACATACACTCCTGTGTGTGTGGTCTCCATGCATACTGTTCAGGAATGACTGGAGAATAAACATCCTGATAAACGTCGCGATGGTGCTGCTGGTGGGGAGGGTGATGACAGCAGCTGATACTGACGGCTTCATACATGCGAGGCGCCCTTCTCGATATTATACCCTGTATTGACTCATTTAATCCTCACAACTCTATCAAGTACGTACTACAATTGCCCCATTTTATAGTTAAAGAAAGATAATCTCTTGAGTTCCTGCCAAATTTTAATTCAGCGATTCCCAACTGCGACCAAGATGAATCAGACTTTCTATTCCAGCGCTCTTAAAGCCATGCTTATCCGAAAAATGGAACAACCGGTCCCATATATAACAAGAGATGATGCAGAGGTCTGCCACAATCTCAGGTCCTTTCACTTCTCCTATCCTAGGTGCCCTATTTCCACTTCCCTCATTTCTGGCTACCCCTCTTCTAACTCTGTCTGCACAGCTTGTGCCTGTCACTTCTGAACCTAGCCCCACCGTGTTCCTCATAAATGGTAACACAAAGAAGTGGGGAGGGATTTTCAACATCCTACTTTATTTTACTAGCAATTCTCATTATGAAGGGCCATGTTAATCAATGGCAACCCTCAGACACTAAATGGCATTTCTAGATGTTCATTCTTTTGAAGTCTGATTTTATTAATATTCAGGAAAGTGCTTAAAGGATAAAAATCCCAAACATTTAAACTCAACTGAAAACAATTCTTGGTAGTCCTGTGCTTTCCAGTATGGTAGCCACGACCGAGTGTGATTCTCCAGCACTTAAAACATGATGAGCCCTAACTGTGATGTGTTTTAAGTGGTAAAATCCAAACCAGGTTCCAAAGATTTAGTACAACCCCCTCCCCCAAAGTGAAAAATATCTCATTAATTATTTTTATATTGATTACGTGTTGAAATTATAATATTTTAGATATATTGGGTTAAATAAAATGAATTATTAAAATCGGTTTCATCTCTCCCATTATACTTTTTAATGTAGCCACTAGAAAAAATTTAATTATATAGGTGACTTGCATTATCTTCTATTGGGCAGCACTGCTGTAGATCCTAAAACAAAGAGACTCCATGCCCAGAGAGTGGTGGTGGCTTCTGCTGAACCACCCCAGTTAAGGTCTGAAGGGCACACGTTCAACCTGAGCCTTCTTTTTTGGAAAACATTCTTTTTTTTTTTCCTTTGCCCCTTAAATTGTGCATAATACCAAGCACACCTGGATTTCTGGATAATTGCACCCACAAGTGGCTACATGCAGACACAATTAGGTGCTTGCAACTTGTTTGAAGGCACAGGTGTCTAATTGCGCCCACAAATGGCCATTTGGCAGGCGCCACTCATTGTGCTCACAGCTGATTATAGGCAGAAAATGGCAACAACCAAAAAGGAGGCCTGGATAACGGAGGCATGAAAATAGACCCCGCGTCACCCCACGGCCTTGGCATGACCACGCCTTGCAGCCCTTTTTGTGCACTGCCTAGGTGTTTATGGCGAGAGGCATATTTGGAACGCACGGGCTGGGAGATGAAAATGTGTCTGCCCCATCTCACAAAGTAAATGCTGTCTTGAGCTTTTAAGTAAATTGGGGCTAACAAAACCCACATTGTCAACCTGAGTAGCCTTAAAGTGGATTCCGCCCTGCTGGGACCGGCTGTTTATAATGGCTAAAAATGATGGAGTGTGTGAGAAGCCCCAGGGACCCTTTGGTAAATAGTAGTGTTTAAAGGGTTAATCCAACCTAATGAATCATTTAGTGGGGATGAGCAGGCTGGAGTGGTGGCCTCAGGAAGACTGGGGCAGGCATTTATTGAAATGTGGAGCGGTTAGAGGAACCTGGAGCTGTTGTGCAGGTCAGCATCTCGGGGCAGGGAGTAATGGATATCCCCAGCTCTCGGAACAGCTGAAACAACAAAGCTGGACATGGAAACGCATTCACTTACACAGATTTCAATGTCCTGAGGAAATATGGGGAGGCACTTGGGCTCTGCCTCTTGGACTTTCAAGGCAAATGCAGGGAGCAAGGAGTCGGCTGTCTTTCTCCCCTCGTATTTCGCAAGGGGCTTTGTAGTAGATTGCAGTAGCTTTGTGGTCTCTTGCAGAAGGCTAGCCTTCTCATCACTGTTGATCGTAAGGATCACCCCTCCGGCCACAGCAGAGTTGATGGTCAAAGAAATCCACACCTTTTCTTCATCAGAGTGGCCTATCTGTGCCCTAACAAGGAGGGACAGCCTCCGTTTCTAGGATGACCAAGGATTCCTTGGACAAGGTTAGGAAAACCAAATCAGGGCAGCTTGACTTGGTTTTTTCAGGATAGAAGAAAAGATTTTCCCCTAATGAGTGATGGCCTCAGTCCTATGTATTTATTTGCAATATAAGTAAGTTCGTGATTTACCAACCTTGACAAATTCTGTCTTGGATCTTTACATCCCTGTGTATATGCTCTTTATTTATGATGATGGCTGCCTATTCTTGAATGGCAATGCTATTGTAATAAATCTCCATAAAAAAACAATTCTCAGTTCAAGTTACTGCAGGCTGAATAGAAGGAAGACAATATCAAAACACACATTAGTTGTCGTCTTTTGGAACCTCTGTGACAGTCTTGCTCAGAACTTCTTCCATTTTGATTGGACTGCAGCTCAGCCTAATGTCAACTTACCATAATCCTTTTATGTGTAAGGCTATTATTCTATTATGGTCTTCTCTCTTGTCGCCTGGTATCCAAGGAGGGTTGGTGAGAGATGACTGAAGAATTTTCTTCATCTCAGACACTTCATCCCATATGATTTGTCTGTCTTTCTTTGGTTTAAAGGCACAATGGAAATGTTCTCTTTCCTATCATTAATACTCCTTCTATATAGACTTGAAATATACATGAAAATATATCATTTCTTTAGGAGTAAGGATAAGTAAGGATGTGTAAGGATAAAAATGATTTCGATTTCACCATCTTATATATTTTAAGTCAAAATTTTCCTCTACTTAACTCTTTCTGCCTTATTTGCTGGCTAGTTATTGAAGACAACGTAGCACTGGAGGTGATTGGCAAGGGATGATAGTTTGCTGTTGTGCAAAATGATTTACAAGTTTCTAGTCAAACATCCCTGTACTTTCTTATTTTAAAAGGGTGGGGTAGGGAGAGAAGGAGGAGGAGAAGGAGGAGAATCAGAAGAGGAGGAGGAAAAGGAACAAGAAGTTGCAAACTTTGATACCAAATACAAGGGGGAGACTTCTAGTTTCTGGCTCTGCATGAAAGGAGCTTGGAAGTCATAACTCCATCCTAACAAGTAAAAAGCTAAAAATACTGAAAAATCAACAGTTCTTCTTGGATCTGTAAGAGAAGTGAGGACACAGGGCAAACCACTGCCCCAAAGGTTAGAGAGACAGACAGGCAAATACAAAGAGTTTCAGCTTATAGGAACGGACACTCAAGAGAAACCACGGCAAAGCCCAGTGCTGGGGTAGGAAAAACCTGACCTGTAATTAATGAATTGCTGGAGGCTCAGTGGGGACAACTCTGACAGTTATATATTCTAGGTGGACCCAGTCATAGGGAGGCCCGCAGCATCCTGAGATTTGCATCCAGGAGCTCAACCAGATCTCCACAGCAAATAAGAGGGAGGATGCCTTTGTGTCGCTAGCAATGAGAGAAGGAAAGGGCCCATTTTGAAATACACCAGAGTCCTTTGTTCTTATTAACAAGGCATACCCTCAGGGGGAACTAGTGAACAAAGCCTACCCTGCTGAAGGTATTGTCAGAGCCTAACTGACCTGAGGAAAGGGAAATAGCCAATTCCCACAGGTTCTAGCTTTCCATATTGGAGAAGTGAAATACTCAACTTTAGGCCACTCTGCCCTTCCTGTTCCACCTAAGAAGAGAGAAATGAACTGAGAAACACTTGTGAACTTCACAAGCCAGAAGTATAGACTCGCTGAAAGACTAAGATCTTGGGGCGCCTGGGTGGCTCGGTGGGTTAAAGCCTCTGCCTTCGGCTCAGGTCATGATCTCAGGGTCCTGGGATCGACCCCCACATTGGGCTCTCTGCTCGGCAGGGAGCCTGCTTCCCTCTCTCTCTCTGCCTGCCTCTCTGCCTACTTGTGATCTCTCTCTCTCTCTGTCAAATAAATAAATAAAATCTTTAAAAAAAAAAAAGACTGAGACCTTATTACAGGACTATAGAATGCTCTCTCCCCCCACACCTCATCACCACATTCCTTGTACTCAGTACATCATGTCTAGTTAGCAAGAAGAAACTACAAGGCATACTAAAAGGCAAAAACCAGAAAACAAAACAAAACAATAATCATAATTTGGAGAGATAGAACAAGCAGAACCAGACAAGGCAGGGATGTTAAAATTATCCGACTGGGAATTTAAAACAATTATGATTTCTACGCTAAGCACTCGAGTGGATAAAGCAGATAGCACAGAAGAACAGATGGGAAATATAAGCAGAGAGAGGGAAATCCAAAGAACCAAACACATACTCACAGTTATAAGGATGTACCCTTCATCTATTTTAATTGCTGATAACAGCCTGCATTATAAATTTCTTGACCCTTTCTTCTAAGAAGCCAAGATCAGTGAGTTTCTACATCAATACACGCACTTTCAGCCTTTGGTCTCAAGAAGAAAATGTCACATTGGTGTCTCAGGAGCCACATTCTTAACCACAGTTAACCAGAAGACCTACATTAGTATCACGTGCCCTGTGGAGTCTAGTCTAAGATGCTAATATAGAAATCATAGGTCTCAAAGAACCAGTGGTGATATGAGTCATTGCATCTTGGACAATCACAGATGTCACTGGTCAAGAAGTAAATGTCTATTCTAATTAATTTCTTTATAAGCCATAATTATATTTGTGGTATAGATTTGGGTTTACTTCTTAGTGTCTTCATGAAGAAGCTAAAAAAGAAAAGGATTCACAATCAGAACAAGAATATAACCAGACTTAGATTTGGTGGCTGACTATCATGCTATATATATATTGAATAAACCACTACTCCAATGTTCTGAATAATCATACCACAGCCATCAGAAACAATATATTTTCTTCTCCAAATTTCTGACATGTAAGAAAGGCAGCAATCATTGGAAGCTTCAGGTACCTCATTGTATTGGCATTGACTTAACTTATCTCTGTGGCTTTCTCTTTTCTTAATGTTGGTAGAGCTGTTGAGAGAGAGTTCTGTGTTTAAGGCAAATGCTCAGGTACTGGGTTATCCTTGGGGTTTTGGCTTTTTGTTGATTTGGGTTTTTAGAATCTGTTTCTACCAGGACCCATAGCCATGACAAATGGTGGGAAAACAAATGAGAAATGGTGGGAAAAAGAAATAGAATTCTTAGTCTTCATCACATGGAAAATAGTTATGACACTTCTTTTCTTTTCCTTTTCTCTGCTCCTCTCTCTTTTCCCAGTTTCGCATTTCTAGCCATGCTTTGTAAGGAACAGACCCCCTAGAAATGAGATGCCAATGGGAGTGGATTTAAGATACAGAAGGCAAAGGCCACAGGCTCCTTACAGGCAGGGTCCTGCCTTGTCGCCACTGTATCATCAGCCCTGCATAGTACCTGGCATATAATAGTCATTCAACTAAATTTTAAGGCAGAGAGGTGGTGGGGAAAGGAAGGCAAAACATAAGAAAGAATTTACAACTTAGGGGGGAACATTCCAGACATTTCACTGTGAAGATGTCAGAAAGGACAGTTCTCCTTTTTCAGCCATACTGAGTTTAAGTGGAAATTCTCCCTTTGTATTAAATTTTGTAGGCTTTCTAATTGAGGCATGAGAATTCTTTCATTGAAAGCAAATTCTTTTTCAGTAATTTGTATTTTTGTCATTAAGAGAAAGTTTTCTACGAACAGTGGTGCATAAAGCCATAGAATAATTATGATTGAGATGCCATGGCACGTTTTTCCAAGTTTCAGTTCTGAATGGTTTATTTATCCTAGAGAATTCTTTCCAAAACTCAAATTTCTCATTTTCATTACCTGCCCGGACCTTGACTTTATTTTAATACATTCAGCAATTTTTATCAGACATGAGTTATTGGAGTTTTTCCAGACAAGTGAATTTTTCAAGTGTGGGATTTTCTTTCTGTCTTCCATGGAGTTGTGGAATGCTCAGTTTAAGAGTTGGTAAGGAAAAAGGAGCAGTTGAAAAAAGTAAAATAAAGAGCCACCCATATCCTTGATTCTGAGGGTGGTTCATTGTGGCCGTTTATAAATCCTCATGGAACTGAACACTTGAAATGGTCACGTTTCTCATATGTAACTTATATCTCAGTAAATTTGAGGGGGAAAAGAAGTTAAAAGAGAGGCCCGTTTTTTTCTGGGCTTGAGCTGGGCAGAGCTCAAGCTCTGGGGAGATCTTCCACTGCTCTGGCCCTTGCTGGTACCTGACAAACTCCCAACTCTCAGAGACCCCTGGCATGCCTGACTCCACCATACTTTCTAAAGCACAGGAGAGGACCCAAGCTCGTCTGACTGCCTCGTGCTGCTCCTGAGAAACAGGTTTCCACATTCCCAGGCACTGCAAGAGTCTCTTTGCCACTCAAATGAACACTGTGAGCCTTATTACCCTTTTCATAAAATCAATATGACATAGGATGAGATGAAAATCTCACCAGGCTCTCCAGACCTCCTTTCCCAAAGCAACTACAGATCCAGTACTCTCCCATGGTGTAGGTGAACAGAGAACGTGGACAGAGATGGGGAACTAACAAAGGCTGCGTGTTTCTGTGGCTGGAAGGAAGAGGAGAAGCAGGGTGAAAGGGATGGAGACAATAGGGAAGTCATTTTGGTGTCTCCCTTTTTATTTACCCCCATGGGTCTGAGCAGGCAGGAATTTTCCTGGCATATGTTAGATTTATACAACTAATTGCTAATTATTTGCACACTCATTGTTGGTGCCTACTGGATAATTGGTAGAGGACGAGAGTTTGGGATTATTCACTTTCTCAGAAATAGACTTACTTAATTGCACATGGAGTTGTGACCGTTAGTCACAGATGCAGGCAAGGAAGCCTAGAGGAGGTTTGGCCAGGACCAAAAACCCATCAGGCACCCTTCTGTACTGCATGGTTCTTCTCTTTCCCCACCTAACACCTTCTTTATTGCAGCTTAAAGAGGGAATTATTCTAGACCTTTTGCTTTTCACCTTCTCCACTCTGGAGATGTTGGAAACTGTGCCAAGCTGAGGCAACATGAGCTGCAGGGAAACTTTTCCCTCCCCAGGTGGTTTCTAATGTGAATGGCCATCTGCCCTTTCAAAGTATGTTATCCTGTAGAACTTGTGTTTATACCATCAGGTACTCTCCTCCACACTCAAACAACAGGTTAAGCACTATTGGTCATTGGTCTCCCTTTAGATTAAGTATTCAGATACCCCTCTCTCTACAAGATGGAAAAAAAAAAAATCTACTAGCAAATATAACCAAAAAATCCAAGGGTAGCCTTATCTTCAGCTACAGCTACCTGGACACTCAGCCTGCCATCAGGAGCTGGGGTCCTTCTCGCCATCTCTTGACTCTGCTTTCTTCTTTGTTAGCTCCATTCCCAGGCAAATGCACCCACCGTGGGGTCCAGACAGCTGCCCAAAGCACCAAGCTTATCCTCCCGTCTTCTCAGCCACTCCCACAAGAAAGGGAATCCCACATTTCAACGTATCCAATGGAAGTCCTAGAACTGTCCCAGGTGGCTGAGATCAGATTATGTGATTAACAATAGATGGTCACTGCAGCCAGTGGGGTGGAATGTTCTAATGGCTAGGCCTCAGTTACATGCCACCTCTGGAGTCATGGGTAGAGTCACTCCACCTGAACCATGTGGACTGGGAGTAGGCATGGAACAATTTGCAAAAGAACAGAATGCTATCACCAGGATAAGATGGAACAGATACGAAGTAGGAAAACCAGCAACCTCTTTCTGTCCCAACTGTGATGACAAAGGAAGATGGAAAGGTAGCATCAAGGATAAAAGAGAAAAGTAGGAGCTCTTGTTACACACTCATAAAAGGAAGAATGAGTGCTAAACCCCTAAAAAATCATCCGTCAGACCAAGGCACCATTTTTACTTCTGGATCTGCTTGTCATCTAACCCACAGGCTTCAGGAATGCTTCCTCAAGTAAATACAATACAGTATTTCATCCATCTAGATAATCTGATATTAAAGAAAAAGACAAGAGAGATGGAGGATATTATGTCTCTTTCAAGACCATGCTTGATGGTGTTTTGGCTGCTGCCCAACTTCCTTTGGCTTTGGTTGCAAGTGTCCTTAATTCATTTTATGGTTTCTCCGTGTGCTTGTGTTGATCCTTCTCAGAGACGTGTACAGCCCCCAATCCAAGTCCTGCAGCAGCTTTCC
Organism: Nasua narica; assembly: GCA_028533885.1. NCBI lineage: Eukaryota > Metazoa > Chordata > Mammalia > Carnivora > Procyonidae > Nasua > Nasua narica. Next base: position 147,766,088 of record CM052810.1, read on the forward strand.
AAGAGGTGGCATCAATATGGACACACTAAAAAGTAATGATTAGACGTGAAGGGTAAAACGAAGACTACACAAAAAAGAACAACTGTTTAGAGAGTATATATTTCGGTGTATTTTGTATCTTCTTTTAACGAACATAGTCCATAAGTTTGGGGAAAGTGGTGATAACTTGCCTCATTTCCATCTGGAGAAAGCAGATTTTGAGAGAGAAAAAGGCCTTCAGACATATTTGAGTATTTGGAAGACTGAGAACAGCATGTAAGACATTATGGAATCAGGAACAAGCAATAAAAAGTTGGAGCAGAGAGAAAAATAACAACAATAATAGCCAACCTTTACCAACTGCTTATCATGCTCAGGTAGAGGGCTAAGTGCTTTCCAGTGCTTTTTCTAACATAACCCCCTGACTAGCCAGTGAGGCAGGTAACCCTTACTATTCCATGAAGGAATATTCATACATGAAGAAACTGGGACTACATTACAGAGGATGAGCAACCGTCCTAACATCGCATGTCCTTTAACTGAAAGACCAGAACTATAAGCACCTAAGTCCCCTGCTCCTGTGTCTCTTGCTGCTCATAGTGGGATCTGTGTTGATGGTCAAGGCTGCCCAGCTCCAAGTTAGCTGAGACCTGAACACAGACATCGCTGGAGATAGAGGAGATCAGGAGAGGCCCCAGCAGAAGGAGATAAGGCAGGAGGGTTGGTGATGGCAGCCAGGAGACACCTAGAAGTCTATCCAGTTTGGACAAAAACTCAAGATCCCAACAAGCAGAAAGGAGCACGGCCTGAAAGATGGAAAAAGACTGAAGACAGAGGCTCTACCGGCATTAGGAAGGCAGCACAAATGAGGACAACCAGCCCTGGATGTTAAGATTCAGGGCTAGGACCTCATTCCTTGAAGGATTTTAATGGGCAGGGCACACCCTCAGGCCTGGAGAGGGTGAAGGGGGTAATACTAATACTTACAATATCTCACTCCTTAACAGGGTGTCAGTCACACCATGCTTTTCCACACGCCTCTAATGATTGATCTTCCCCCAACCACCCTGAGGGCTTGGCATTATAATCCCCACTTTCCAGAGAAGAAAATGAACATGGACATTCCCCACTCAAAGCCAGTGGCAGAGCCAGAACTCGAATCCAGGAGTTCTGACTCCCAGAGCAGTGCTCTTGATGACCATAGAGGTGGAACCCACCATCCCCACAGAAACCCATTTAGAAAGGTGGTGTCCAGACGAGTGTTCGGTCACTAGGCAACAAGCAAGATGCTAGCCGCAGGGAAAGATACAAGGCTGAAATTCAAAAGGGCATGGGTTTTTTTTTCTTGGTTTAAAGAAAAGAGGACCCTCTTTTCCACCCCAGGAATCACCAGAGAACACTCGTGTACTAAATATTGCGGTGAGGGCGTATCACGTGCCAGGCACTGGGAAATCAACAATGAACCCAGTAATAGTACTTAGCATCACAAAGGTCACAGTTTATCGGGGGGCCAAATAAGAAAAAAGGTAATCAGTTATAGTGGTTAGCAGTTCATAGAGGCAGAACTTCCCCTAAGCAAGCATAAAGTCTGCACTACATTCAAGATTTTCCGTGACCTTATGTAATCTTACCATATACACTTAAATCAACCATGACTTAATTTTCTAGCATTACTGACGTTGCTGGAGAAGTTTACAAGAGGGGCATCTGATTCAGATATAAGGAATCAGGGAGAAATGATAGCTGGGACAGGTCAGATTTGACACTTAAAAATAAGAGCACTTTCTTGGCCTCTGAGCGTTTTCTGCCCAGCCCCTGCAGGTTTCCAGCTACCTCCTGTCATTAAAGAAGGTCATCCTCTCTCCCCGTCCCCATCTCTCTGTCGCTCAAACCCGCTCTTCTTCCAGACTTCTGGAATGCCAAGGCTCATCAGAACCCTTTGCTACAGCAGGTATCCCAAGGCACTTCCTCAGCGTAGAGCATATGTGCCCTGTCTTGTCTTTCATCTGTTTCTTTGTCCCCTCAGCTGGTTGGTAAGATCCCAGATGAGAGACATCGGGGCTCAGCCCTTTCTATAGGTACTGGATGTTTAGGGGGGTTCAAACATAGAGTACGGTCACCAATCAACTTGGAAGATGGCCCTCTGGGCTAGGTTAACCTTACGAGTTTCGTCTGTCCAGATTTAGAACTACAGAGGAACGATAAGAGGATTATTTCTTAAGTAAAAATTTGGCTTCTGAAAGCAGTTCTGAGTGCCTATCCCTGACAAATGAAATTTTCCCCTGAAGCTATTTCTTTCTACAAGAAATAGTACCCTGAGAGGAACAAATGGATTTAAACTTAGTTATTTTCCACCATCTTGATTTTCCAGGTTTTTATTTTTTTAATGGTGCTGATGAAGGTAATTAACAATTTACTCCATTTGTTGTTGTTGTGATGATGATACTTTATTTTAAACATCTACTGAGTGTGTTCCACACTTACTTACAAGTGACTGCAAAATTGCTAAAATCCGGCAGGTATTTTTCTGTTCCTGGTTTTACCAAATTGTAGTTCACTAAACCTCACTTAACTTAATCCACTAAGTAGCGAATCCCCCAGTGAGATGTTAGGGCAGGCTAAGTAGGTTATAAATAAAACAATTAAAGGGCTAGTTTACACCTCATCAACTTGCTTAACCACCTGATAACAGTGAACTACAGACTTGCCTCATAAAACGCACAGAGCAAGGAAGTTAGAGTCCAGGTTTTTTCAGACAGGGGACACACCTCCCCTTTCTTTACCTGAGATCTGGTATTCCTCTGCCAAGGGTTTGCCCAGTCTTGCCTTGTGGGCCAGGACGGGATCATACCCTTTTAGAGAGCGCCAATTCTGATCCAGAAATCCCATTAGGCAAGGCAAGTTTCCCTTCATACCTAAAACCTTTGAGACACCAGCATCACCTAAGATCTTAGATTCTGTTTAGCCAGACTCTCCTCCAGTTTGCTTTCACTCATATCATTGCACTCTCTCCTGTGAGAAGAAAAGCACATATTGCTTTACGGATGGAGAAACCAAGGCACAGATAAGTGAAGAAGTCCAGCCAGGGTCACAAGCAAAGGTCAGGCTGAAATGCAGCACTGTGACCTCGGGTCAGTTTGGACTGGAGCCTGTGTGGTTTCCCGGAAGGGCCCTGAAATTGTAACCCCGGGTGCCTCACTGCAGGGGGGGGCAAGGGGGGCATCTATTTGTTTTACAGAGTTGAAGATAAGGTCTAGGAAAGTAAAATGACTTGTCAGAACCCCCACGGGATCTGACCCAGGCTTTGCAGTTCCGACCCTGGGCCCCTTCCCCACGGTGAAGCTCTCTCTTGCACAGAGCTCTTGAGGGAGAACTTCCTGTGCAGGATTTACAGGTGGACCCGGTCTGGTAATAGACATGTCTGGGTACTTCCCACAGCACTTTCACTCTTTAAGTGGAGAATTTGGATAACGTACACCTGTCAGGCGGAGGCTGTGACCCGGATGGGTGATGCAGAAATCGGGAGGGGCAGGGGCTGCAGCCCTAATAGCCAGAGGGGCAGGTGGGAGCCTTCAAGCAGAGAAAGCTGCAGGAGGAGAGCCCGAGGGGGCTAAGCCCTACCTCCGGGGATGGCTCCAGCTGCCTATCGTCTTAAAGGAAGGCAAGGCCTGAGTGTAAAGAAAAACAGGAAAGAGGAATTCTTATGTGAAAGCCCTCAATGTTCCAATGTCAGCAACTAGCTGAATTTTTTAAAAATGTGAGCCTCTCTCTCTCTCGCCATATATATATATGTATATATATATGTATATTTATGCTATACAAGAATATTGAACATACATAGTGACTATATATGAATATATGTGGTGTGTTTATATATATTCATTGTAATGACTTATGGAGCTTTTCCTACACCGACACATATTAATGTGGAGTGGGATACAGAGGGTCCGTTCACACTCCATCATAAATTTTAGATTTCCTTATGAATTTATTTACTGGCTCATTCTAGGTCTTCGGCCGGTTACCTTAAACTCCCTATAGAAAACACGGTTTTCTTGTAAAAACGGCCGAGTGTGACTTCAAACGCAAGTATTGAGGATCTCGGTGTAATTGGTCTGTTGTTCTTATTTAGTTTCCGCAAGGGGAGGAGGAAAGGCAGTCCTGCTCTCCCCATTTTACGTACGAGGTCACTGAGGTTCAGGAGAAGTCAGGCACCTGGATCATATTTCTGAGAGGGGCCCTGCCCAGTCCAAACCCAATCTCTGTCTCGGAGTCCCCCACTCTCCCCAGCACCCTGAAGTGCGTCCTGAGAGTACCCCCCACACACAGGCAAATGAGATCTAGTTCCAGAAAGGCCGACAGGCCTGAAGGCTTGAGGTCCATGGCAGCAAAGATAGAGCCTGGAATCCCTTCTATCCCGAGGCTCGAAAACAAGCTTGGGGGGGGGGGTGCAAATGGTAAATAACATTTTATTTGGTAATGGCTCTTTAGTTTTAAATCACTTCGGCATTTACTTTTAATTAATTTCTTTAAATTAGACAACTCAAACATGTAAATATTTGCTTTTCTACGATAAGCTTTTATTTAAATTATTAAAGCTTCAGCTTCGTGACCGATTTTAAGAAACGAGGTTGCCGCCGCACTGATAATAGGATGCGTGTGCCAAAACGGGGGGGGGGGGGTTCACTTCATTTGGCACGTGCACTGGCACCAAATATGGCTGAGAGCCAGGCAGCGCTCAGAGAAATGGAAGCCAGGGTGAATTTACGGTTTTCTTCGGATTGCTCAAGGAATAAATCAATAAATCAGGGAGTTAGAGAACAAATGTAGGATGAACTAACATCTGAAGGAGCTCACTCACAATAAAAGCTTGTCCTGCTCTTTTTTTAGAAGCACTGATCAATGGCCCCGGACCCACATATTAGTTCGCTAAAAGGAGTGGAGGCGGGGGGCGTGGAAGGGCTTGTGGAAGGGCAGTAACTGTATAAGAACACTGGAGACAAAAGAAAAAGAAGATGATGATGATGAAGAAGACGGAGTCATGATGAGAGCCGAGTAATTTCGTAGCCCCAATCAGTGTGAGCTGTGATGAGCCTTGCTAGCTGCCCAATTTTACCAGCATCAAAGGCAAGCATGGAACCCGCCAAAGCTGGGCTGACAGTCGGGCTATAGGATAGCAGAAAAAGAAATAACAAAGAATGCTCGGATTTCAATAAAAGGAGATCTGAAAGTAAAAGGCTTGTAATGACGTTAATAACCAGTCTTTCCCAGCCACGTAATGATCAGGCCGAGGACGAAGAGACCAAGGCCAGCCTGGCGAGCTCAGCGCTAGTCATCGGCACCTGAGACTCTCTTAATAACTTTCATTATTTGTTGAAAATCATTTCGACAATACAGTTCAGCAACCTTTGTGCTGTAAATCCATTTCATCTGCAAAAATGAAAGCTGAATAGAATGTGATGTTCTAGAAAACCTGCCATCCTGGTGCCATCTCCAAAGCTCTCAGCCAGATAATGAGCTGGGCTCCAGACGGGCTGAATGAATGGGGGCCCAGGGCCGAGCCGCCCGCGCTCCCTCCAGGCCCGGTCTCAGGTTCTGGCACCTGCTTAGCACGGAACAGGAGAGGAAGGCCCAGAATTACCCTCCGCACTTAGATGAAAATGGTCATGAGGCTCTTCGACTCCACATCGGAATTGCTACAGAGAGACCAGAAGCACTCCCATTTATTACCTGGTAGAAATTGGAGAACGGGCCCATAGCCTTGGTGCTGGGCCTCAGGGAGATGGTGAGGCTATGAATTTCCAAAATATACCCAAGTACGACTGTGGCTGAATCCATTACCTAAATCCAGACTCCCCGAGTGGAGCTCTGGGCCCAGGCTATACCTCCTTCCGTGTGCCCTCTCCCACGGAGGGTGGGACCAAGAAGCTCAGGTCACTCTTGAGAGCAGGACGAGGAAGGCCCTTTTCACAGGAAGCCTGTGCGGAGAGGAAATCGAGGCAGTGTGTAGTTTTTCCTACCCCAAAGTGAACCCAGCTCTCCTCATCTTTATATTGGTCCCTGGTCCATCCATAAATACTAACATGCTCATTTCTTAAGGCAGAAAGTGAACCCAGAGTTTTATGAAATATGTTATATAAGCCTCAGTCTCATAAATTTGAGAGAAAAGATGACCTGATATTAAGAAGAAAGAAAAAAAAAAAAAGCCTATGGCAGACCTCATATTCAGGTGCAAGCAAAAACTTCTTCCCCGGTGTCAGGATCTAAATTTGAGAGGATCCCATCCAGAAAATGTAAATGACCACACAGTCCCCCAAAAGGAAACTGATCTCTCCCGTCTTTACAAGCTGTGCCATGTTTTCTTTTGAGAGTCAGTACAATGTGCTCAAAATTACTTCAGAGTTGGTGGCGACCGGCTTGCTGGTCACAGAATCCAGCTGTCCCTTGGATTCACATGCACCTGGCTCGACGACGCTGACCTGCTCTTTGGTGCAGCTGGCCCACAGCTCTGCCTGCCGGTCTCCTCATCCTAACGTGCTGTTGCCCGTCCGGCTGAAAGGGGATCGGGGCTTAGAGCGAGGCTGAGCAGTAAGAATGGACAGCCAAGAATACTTAAGAGAGCATTTCCTAGAACCCAGTGCCTGGCTGCAGAGGGCGTGACAAGGAGGGGTCTCCATTTCTGACATAGCTGACTGTGTAGATTGTCATTCTCCGAAGGGACCACCGGAGGGGCCGCAGATGTGGGGGGAGGTAATTCTTTACTTGTACCTGTAAGGTTTGAGGTGCCTAGGAAGCCTCCAAGTGGAGTCATGCCACCCATCCCATGGTAATTCACATCACCCCCCTGCTCCAAGTGCTACTGAATGCAAATCACCCTCCTCATCCCCCCCACCACCACCACCTCTGGTCATATGGTCCTCCATGAGCCGGCTCCAGACTCCCCTCCACGCTCCACTACTTCTTACTCAACCACTGTTCCCTGGGCGGTGTCAGCAGAGGGTCTGTGATCCCTCTCACCTGCCTCCCCTGAGCACAATGTGGGCAGCGAGAGGCAGGAGAGGTAAGAGGCTGCCCACTCTCACTTAGTGGTTAAGCCTGCAGCCTCAGTGTCGGTCAGCCTGGCCTTGAATCTGGGCCCTGCCACTTCCTGTGTGACTTTGGTCAGGTTACTTCACCTCTCTGTTCTTTAGTTGCCTCATCTGCACACCGGGGTTAATAACAGTACGCCCCTTGTAGAGCCGTGGAGAGGAACGAACACGTTACTGTGGAGAAAATGCTTGGGATGGAACCTGGCCCGCTGGAGGCCTTCGGGAGAATGCTCCAGTGGCTTCGGGAACAGGCAATTCTAAATCAAACTTCCGAAGCCTATTCCCGAGCTCATCAAGGACGGTAGGAGCTCTCTCCTCCGCACTTCTGTTTCTGCTTCCGAACTGCAGGGGAAGAGAATCGCGGTGGCAGGGTTCTCTGGGGTGTCAGTGTAACGACACAGGAAGAAGCCCTTACACCCACACACACACACACGCGCGCGCGCACACAGTGAACATGGAAGTAGTTCAACCCCTTCACTGTGGTCCTTGCCCTTAGTGACGAGGGATTCTGATGACCTAAGACTGTAGGTGGCTTATACCTCAAATCTTCCTCTTGCCCAGACTTTCGAAGTCAATGGCAGAGAACTGGGGCAGGTGAAGGTGTGGCAGTGATATGAATATCCGACTAGCTGCAGATAAGATACATGAAAATCTTATCCAAAAATTGCATGAATGACTCTGAAAATAGATATAATCTAAATTGATCGAGAAAAAGCAACCCTCATGAACAGTGTGTTTTTTCCCCTAGAATGTCCTTTCTCCAGGCAGTAACCATGGACAGGAAGCAGCATAGCGCTTTTCCTACGGGGCAGGCGAAACTGTCTTTAGAATTCTGGACCCTACACTCTTGAACCTGTTGGCCCTCCTAGTCTGACCTTGAAATCGCACCATTGTCTCTTGCATGACAATTGGATGGAAATCCTGAGTGTTTGGATAATGAAATTCGGAGACTATTGTTAAAATAGAAAGAGAGAGATGATTTGAGTGGCCTAACAAGTTATGATGATTTGTTCCTTTGGTTGCCATTCTTTTTAGATAAAACCTCTCCTGTGGTTAAAAAGGCCATGGGATAATTATATGCAGCTACTGCACAGATGGATTTCATGACTTTTTTGTGACCACTCACAATAGTCTGGCTTTCCATGGGCTTCCTTCTCCGCCTATGCTTTCGTGCAGCCCTTTCTGATGGTCCTAGGCAACTAGCAACGTCACACTCCCTCATAAAGGAAATTATTTGGGCAGGACTGTTTTTAGGGAATACCTCCCACCATTTGAGGGGGTGAAACATTCCTAGGAACCCTTTTCCAGATAACAGGGTTCCATCAGATCCCACCTTCGTGGCACACGCGGTTGGGAAATAACTAAATTCTTGTGTTTGAGGTCGTTGTTGAAAAAGACACAGAAAAGGTATTAAATGTGGGCGATCGACGTTACTGTCTTAAACTGCTTCACACATGTCTTCTGAGCTCTGAGTCATTACCATTCCACCTTCATTTTCTTCGCAAACATTTCCTTGGTGTTACCCAGGGCCAAAGCCTCTCCTGATCCTTCTCTTCCCACTCCAGTTCTTAACGACGAGTAAGAGCCCTCTCCTCATAACGCAATGGGAAACATGAGTGATGAAAAGGAGATTTTTTTTTCCAAAATCCTTTCTATAACACCGGCCATCAAATGATCGTTATATTTTACGATTCTGTGAAATGTGCAGAAATCAAAGCTATGTAATACACATCGCAGAGGGCTCTGCTAATCCTGGTCAACCACATTCATGCCAGAATGAAGGGTGAAGGGCTAGTAACTAGAAACCTGACACTGAAGGAATTCCAAACACAGACTAAAAGCATCCCTAGCTACATCACATGGGCGACTCGAGCGCCGACGAGTGTGTGTGTTTGTGCTGATCTCCTTTTAGCTTTGCCATATTTGTAGAAGAACTGCAGAACAATGCATCCACATCACGTCAGCTGCTAAATAATACACGCGCGGCTTGCTTGAGAGGACGATGGCTTCGCCAGATGTCGACTTTCTGCCAAGGGGTACAAGTACCTCTCAGAGCACCCTGAGTTTCACATCGTGTTACTTCCTCCCATCTGAACCCCAGATTTGGGCACAGCTGGTTATTACCAAAAAAGGAAATCCACAAAGGCTACCCTGGAAAAGTTAAGAAATTGTCTTTGGGTTCGCTGCTAATAGCATGCATGGTATTTTACAGAAATTAAGAGGAACCGGCTTCTGCCTTTTGGAAGGTTCTCCCTGAGTGAGGAATCCCATGCTTATGCTGAAGGTGGACGTCCTCACCTCTTCTCATAAATTCTTTATGACTTTCACACTTTTTACTGTGTACCTTATTTTTATGCCTGCTAAATGTATCCCTTCTCGAAGCAGACTCTCTTCTAGTCCCTAAATGTTTCTCAAACTCGGTTGTTTCCCCCTGTTGTTCTTCAACCTCACCTGCCCTTCCTTCTCCTAAAGGGAGCTCACTGGATGAGAGACAGCATTGAGACACATAGGAGAATTATGATCAGCTCTGAATTGCAAGGATTTGTTACTGATACTTGAACTGAAGGTTGCAAATAATTTATTTTGATAAATTACAACAGACTTGAGTTTTCTCCTTCGATAATGTTGCTCCCACTCTCTTGAATCGCCTTGTTCTTTCTTGCGTGGGAGGGAGGGCCTTGCATTCCCACAGGTGGTAGGGAAGTTTGCATAATCCCAGCTCCTGCGTCTCTGAGGCTCGAGTGGCTTATATGAAAGCCATCCATCATGTGTGTTCTGGTAAAGAAAAGGTTGGGAAGTGCAGTGACAGAAGGGAACTGGACATCACCTCTACCTCTAGTTCATGGTCATCAATCGTCAAGTCCAGGTACTTGAAACTGTGGTGATTGCACCTGGCTGTCACTTTTGATATTATCTCCCTAAGGCCTTTATTTGAGATCTTGTGTACGGTATTTTTAACTGCCTACGTTACAGTGTTCCTAGATTATTGTGTTTATGAGAGAAACAGAAAATTTCCTTGCTGGATGATGATAAACACAGTCCTTAACTGATTCTTGAATAAATACACTTAACCTGTACTACTTAGTCATGTTGACCTCACTGGTAGGTCAAGGCAATTAAATGTGGGCCCAAGATTTACTAAGCATATACAATGTTTCAAGTACTATAGAAGACAGTGGAGTATACTTTTGTTCTTGGCAACGAGACAAATATAATAACCCATGCCTTGATAAAGTTTAGACTTGTCCCGTGTTGGACCCAATCCAACCCTTTTTTTTTTTCAGCCCACCATCTTTTTTTCCTTCCCTCTTTCCTTCTTTAAAAATTAGAGACCATGTAATATACATGTAATGTACAACATGATGACTATAGCTAACACTGCCATATGATATATAGGAAAGTTGTTAAGAGTGTAAATCTTAAGAGTTCTTATCACAAGGAGAATTTTTTTCCCTTTATTCTTCTTTCTTTTCTTTTCATCATGTCTATATGAGAAGATGGGTGTTAGCTGGAACTATTGTAATCATTTCACAATAACTGTAAATCAAACCATCATACTGTACACCTTAAACTTATAAAGTGATGTATGTCAATTATTTCTCAATTAAACAGGGAAGAAGAAATAGAGACCAATCTTACCTCGACCTTTGTCAACCTCTGGCTCTCAATGAGAGTCTACTACCTCCTTTTATTTTTTTACCCACCGACCTATTTTCACCCCTTCCACACTTCTGACTATCTTGTTATTGTGCGTGTTTGTGGGTTTTCCCTTCACTTTAAACCCTCATTAACAAATTCAACACACGTTTATGGAGCACCTAGGGCATCCAAAGCCATGTGCTAAGCTCAGCGGGAGATCACTAGATATATAAGGCTCAGTTCCTTCAAGATGTTTGTGCTCTAGTTCAGTATATAACTGGTCTTTCACCCACATGAAGTGAGAATGACCTACTGTGCTGAATGCAGAAAAAACAGATTTTCTTTGTAATCTAGGAGGGAGTGGGGATAGAGTAGGGGCAGATGGGAAGATTCAGAATTGCTCATGACCCATCTTCTATGCCAGTAAGTATGGCCACCTCATTCCCAGCTAAAAGGTTTTGTCAGTGACTCAATCTTTCCAATACTGAGCCTTTTCCCCATACAGGATTGCCTTAGCAAATGTAGGCACTTGCCTTCCATCTTTCCGTAGAGTGAAGCTGCTGGTACCTGGGGGCTGGTTCTCTCACCGGCTTAGCCTCGGATTTTCAGCCCCTTTTTGGTTTAATGAAAAACAGTGACATACTGAGCTGGCAAAAAGAGGAAAATTACGTATAAAGAAAGTGGTTGTTATTGTTTCTTCACATATCAACACCATACAGCCTTGTCACGTTTAGGCTTAACTGTTAGCATTCATTATTGCATTCATCCTCATCTATGTGATTGGAAACTGCATAACTGAGATATTCCTATGAGTTTTCCAAACAAAAGCTGAAGTCTTTGACCTCCAGAAACAATCCTAATCAAGAATAACATAGGGGAAAAAAAAAAGAATAACATAGGGGGAAAAAGTAAACTGTGAAAAATGTGAAAAAAATAACCAAAAATTTAAAAGGATAGACATTTTCATGATCGCTTCCTCAAAGAAGTATGTTATAAAGAAAGCAAATACAGACTCATTCCTTCTTTCTTAGGTAAATATGGTTCCTGTGTGAGATTTTTCAATTGAAAGTTTTGTTTTGTTTTGTTTTGTTTTAGGAAAACTAGTAACACATACAAATAAAACTCATGAGGTCCCTTGCAGAATGAGGGGTCTGGAAGGACTGATACATTTTGCTGTTGAGGTCCTTTTTTCCATGATAGTCTCTGGAGGAAGCTGCCCCAGGATTTCTCAGGGTTGGCCGGCAACCGGAAACGTGCAACATTGGTCACCTCAAGAAGCATTTCTTAGGCCCCAGAATGGACTGGTTTTTGTGCTTTCCTACAAACACTAAATTTCACCCAAATATACAAAAGGGTAACTCAAAATCAACAAAGCTAAAATTTCAGCTCCTTATTCTTCTTTCTTTATCCTATCAAGTTAATGAGGAGAGTTTTTTTTTTCTCCTGTTTAAAAATCATTCTTTTGTGTGTGTGTCAGAGTGTCTGTGTATACACACACACACACACACACACACACACACACACACACTATTCCCCAGCCCTTAGAAGTTGCTCTGGCAGAAATCTGTAGGAAATGCTCGATTTTGAGGGAAAAGTTATTATAAACAATAGTAGCGCCCCCGCCAGCAAAGAAGAGTCTTCTAGCACTCTTTGAACCTTAAACAGAGTTTTCATAGGCCAGCTCATTGTTTTTCTTCTCTATGAAAAACTAAAAACAATAACTGTTTTGATGAGTTCTCCGGGAAAAGACAGTTTCCATGATTTCATTTCTTGACAAAGAACAGCTACCTCACTTGGTTTCTGCCACATGTAAGCAAACTCCCAGCCGTAAAACCTCCCGTCAGAGGAAGGGATATGGGTCCTCAAAACCCTCAGAGTTCTTCTGCATCTGCCCAGGGGAAGAAGCCTGCCTGCCCCTTACTGGGAGAGGTGAATGAGCTGCAGGGGTGAGGTATGGGAGAAAGGATAACTGCTGGCCTCCCCAGCCCCACCCCACCCCACCCCTGCGCGGTCACGGGGACATTTGGGGTGGATTCTGCCCCGTCACCACTTGGTCTGGGTTGTCTCTTCAAAAATAAAAAAATTAAAAATAAAAAAAACAAGGTGTGCCTGTCTTTTATAATGTTCTGTTTTAAAGGAGAGAAATCTCCGCGGAGAGCCCAGGACCCTAAAAGTCCAAGGCCTGGAATTCCTCCTTTCTCTCTTTCCATTTTAAACAGGAAACATTCCCGCTAAGAGGGTCCGGAGGGAGCGTTGCTTGTATGTTCATTTTAAGGCAGATAATGTTTGTGTGTTGCAAATGTCAGTGATTTATCCCAAGGGCTTAAAATGAGTGCAGAAAAACCACATGTTTCACTTCATGCAGAGAAATAGCTTCAGTGGGTTTCGAGAGAAAGCACAGGTTTAGAATATTTTTTTAAGCGTTTTGGAAATCTCTAACGTGAACCGAAAGGAAATAGACAAGGCGGGGTGGGGAGGGGGGGAGCTTAAAATATTTTAGGACAAAAGAGATAATGAAAGCTGGAGGTTTTCTAAATCAAAAATAAAATTCGAAAGGAAAGGGAAGATGTAACCCCGATCCTTTATTTCCCAGGGCTGGAGTGACAGATTATGCGTGTGTGCTCTAGTTGTCATGGGCAATTTAAAAGAGAGCAAAGCAAACCGCGCTGAATAATAGCAGTTGATGTTATAATAACTTGTACACAAACAATTTAATTTTTTTATCTGAAAACTCCAACTAAATTACCCCAAGCTCGAGGATCTTTCCTTATTATACACAGTCAAATTAAGACATCGAAAAGTAGAAAGAGCGCTATTGTTCATCCTCCTGACTGTGTTCACATGCTGCTTTCCACAGGCACCCGAGCTCGGAGCCTGTCAAACCTTCATTGATTTGGGGAACTTCCAGAGCTGTTTTAACATCAAACTCTGCAGATTACGGGGTGATTTTGACCCTCGTTGACAATGCTTGATTAACCGCAGACACAATATTCTTATAGGTCTGCCGTTACTTTCAAGTGTTCCCCCAATCTGTACTCTGACGTTGAAGAGCTTTTCATTAATTATTATTGTTGGGTTTGGTTTTTTCCTTTTAAAAAAGTATAAAAGGGAGAGTGGTAGAAAGTGGGGAGGTAGTGGTGAATATGCACACAGAAGGTTTAGGGGATTTTAAGAGCTGCAAACAGAACTCATCTGTTTAACCCCAGGCTAGACAAGATGCAGTCATCCGTACATTGTTTAGAGACGGATTGCTTCTGTTATGGCAAATGGATCAGAGGATGCTTGTTGTCTTCATAGAGAGACCCAGACAGGGCACTTTCCGTGACTGTTTCTTCGGGCCCCGGACCGTTCTGTGTGCCGGCTCATTACAGGGTGCGGCTTCCAGCTGGCTCCGCCCTTCCCGCTCTGCCCCTGGCCTGCTGGTGCTTCTCGGCTTGGGGACAGAATTGCTTAACATCGAGCTTCCAGGTGGATAATTCCCAGCTCTGGGTTAGGACTTTTTCTAGGGACTGTAGAGAGGGGAGGGCACATGGGGAATGTGACAGAAGCTAACCAAGTTAGACCAAGACCTTGGCCCATGGCGACAGCACCCCACAGACCGAGAAGAGAAGTGGGGACAGTCCACGGGAACTTTATCACCCTGAAGAGCCTGTACACTTCTGCCACCATGTCTGGGATAGGCTTCCGTCATGGGAGGGAAGCATCAAGAAGGGGTCGAATCACCCCAGCTTTAGGAGAGCCAAAGTCTGCCTTGTTTGGAAAACCAGTTTGGCCACTCCACTGAAGGCCAACACACGGTGGAATAGGCTCAGGTAGAAGTAGATTTCTCTTTCGGGCACCAATCAGAGTATCAGCAGTCCTGGCTGACGTGCGGCTCCACAGTGTCAAGGACGTGGGCTCTTACCCTCTTGCATTCGACCTTCCTCAGCCTGTGGCTTCCTCCATGTAGTTTAAAATGGCTGCTTCCATGGCCAACATGAAGGAGAGAGGGGAAGAAGGAAATTCACCCTCTTCTTTTCAGGGGTGCACCTCACTTTGGTTCACACCCCCCGGCCAGACCTAGTCTATGACCACACCAAACTACACGGGAGGCTGAGGAATGGGGTCTTCAGCTGGGCAGCCACCTTAGCAGCTGCTGATATATGTCCGTTCTTCTCTTTCCAGGGGAGGACCAGCCGATCCTATAGACTATCTGACGGCAACACCTCGAGCGCTCTACAAGGAGAGGGAGCTTCCATATTATCCGGGGGCTCATCCCGTGCATCCTCCCAAAGGGAGCTACCCCCGCCCCCCGGATCTGAGGGTTGCAGACCTCCGGTATCCTCAGTATTACCCTCCTCCGCCAGCCCCCCAGCATAAAGGACCCTTCCGACAAGATGTTCCACCTTCCCCCCCTCAGCACCACAGAGTGCCAACCAATCAGGAAATGGGTAGACCAGGGCCCCGAGGGGGCAGCCCAGATCAGTACCCCTACCGAGCCCAGGATCCCAGGCAGAAGAACCCCATGACTGCAGCCGTGTAGCTGAACACCACTAAACTCAGCCCGGCCCAGAAAGGGACGCGTGTAACATCACCTTTGCCCTTCCTAGACTTTCAGGACTTCCTCCTGTTCAGACTTCCCCATGGGATAGATAGGTTTTTCTCACACAGGTTGCAACACTTGACTGCTGGCCAGAGGGAAAGAGGAGGGGACAGGAGGGCGGGGGATCCCGAGGAAGAGGGAGGACGGTGATCATAAAGACAGTTACTGCCTGAGAGTCGAAGGACGTTTAGGATTGTTCAATTCGGTGAGAGCAGCGGTTGAACAAACACCAATGGAGACATCACACATGGGGCCTCCCTGGTCCACAGGAGCCCATCGAATCGGCAGCGCGGAGGCAGCCTCCAAGGCTCAGCCTCAGCCTCCTTAAGAAAGCTGTTAATTCTGAAGAGTGGCTGCAAATACGGGCATCTTAAATGAGTAGTTTTTTTCATCGGGAAAACAAAACAGCAAACAGACTCATGATCTCCTTGAAATGTTTATACCCAGAAGAAAGGTTGCATTTCCCTATTTGCAGAATTTCTCAGGCTCCCGGTACCACTCATTTGGTAGAAGTATTTTTATATTTCCTTGCTTTTTATATCAAAAAAATAAGATATGAATGCAGTATTAGTGTCCTGGGAGAATGTGCAAAGCCAGGCAGGGCTTCCAGAAGGAATATATTCTGAAGAAAAGGTTAAGAGGGCCCCAAATCCCGTGGTCCTCACCTTCCTTCCCTGCAAATCCCAGGCATGACGCCACAGAGAGGCGAGGTTTCAGAATCGTCCCCAGATCTCCTGCCTGTAATTGTCGTAACGCGGGCCTCTACTTTCAGGCTCCCACTTGAGGGCTAAAATGTAGCTGGCAAAGAGAGAGCCCGCTGGTTAGGTGACACAGGAAGCCATGCTCTGGAGACATCAATTCATTGCACCATCCGTGCCAAAAAGTGCCATCTGCACCAGGGACAGGGAGGGGCTGACTGTGGCCTTGGGAGTTGATAACCTGGAGGTGGTAGGTGGCAGTGACTGACCGTGTGTGTGTTTGTGTGTGCACACATGTGTGTGTGTGTGTGTGTGTGTGTGTGAAGGCATGTGATGACCAGTATGGAGGACGTAAGATAAAAATGCTTTCTGGGAAGTTTGATGGGGAAGGAAATAAAAAGGAAAAAAAGTCAGAAGGGAGAGGAAAAGAGGCATAAAATCAGATCATTATCTATCTGCTGTATTTCAGTCACAAAATTAGGGCAACACGGCAGCCAGCATTTCCAATTGGACGAAGGTCTTATGGCTTTGGGAAGCTGACACCGACCCCCCCTCCAAAACCCGTTAGGTTTCCTTTGAGTTTTGCGGTGATTTTTTACTTAGTCCAGCAGGACTTCTAAAACTTCCAACCTGACCCAAATGAGAGCACAACAAAAGACTGAGGACCAGCAAAACAGCAAGCTCGAATTGTTCGGTGACACCTAAGAGACTTTAAGCCTTTGCCGCTCCTTCTCCATTCCCTCCGAACAAAAACAAAAACAAAAAAGGTCTTGTGTTCAATATAGACATATTTCGGCTGAGATTAGAATACCCCTGACTGACAGGGTTTAATAAATTATAGTATTATGGAATATACAGAGTATCCAACCCAGTTTAGTTCTTCTTCTTTTTTTTTTTTTTTTTTTAAAATAGAGTGGCATTACCAGGAATGAAGCAACCGCTGGTTTTAGACCTCAATAGTTGTTATTTACTGGACTTGAAGAGGTATCATTTTCTAAACTGCGATTTACTTATGGCCCTCTGAAAAATAGACTGTCAACTGGGTTTTGGCCGTCTGCTGTCTCTCTTGAGCCAGCACCTTATACCGTTCGCAGTTTGTGCAAGGAGGCTGAGAGTCTTGTGCCCTGCTCCCCCAGAGGTGGAGTGCGGGGGGGCTGTGGGGCTTCTCTGTGTGCTGGATGACACTTCCCCCTCAAACTAAATAAACTTTCTGGAAGAAAATGATGAAGGGAGGGAAAGGTAATGTGTTGGGGAGCATTAAAAGCCAGCTCTTCGGACTGTTGCGTAGTTTAACCAAATTTCTCTAGGCTATTGGATGTAGCCAAGCCAGAACTCTCCTTCTGGATCAAAGCCAAGGCCACAGGAGGGGCAGCCAGAGGCAATGCAAGAAGGTGGGATATTCTGTGCATGTCGGAGCAGGGGCTCTTGTAGGAAGAATGCCCACGTTTCCACCACGTGGCCGCCTTGGGAGCACAGTACCTCCAGCTTCCAGTCTCAGGGCGAGCTGCTCAAAGTGTGGTTTTGTGTTGTATACAAAGGCAATAGAACACTTGTTAATTCTGAGGGGGCAAGCAGGGATGAGAAGGTATTGTTAAAGTGGACAAAAAAATAGATTATAGCCGTCTTCTTTTCTTGCTTGAGGTATAACACATGCCCTACTTGACCCTGCCCAAAAGAAGCTACCTTGTGTGTGACAGAGGTTCCGTCAAGCCATGCCACAATTGAGAGCAGGTCGAATGTAAGCTTTATAAATGCCTGTGTCCCAGCCCTCCACTGTCACTGCCCAGAAGTTGCAGAACTCATTCCCAGTCTCTAGGAGAACAGATTGTTCAGAGTATTTAGAAGATCAGGCTGGAATCAGTAGGTGCCCAGTAGCAGGAAGTAGTTCCCGGTTAATTTATGGCCTTGGAAAGACTCAATCAGGTGTCTGCTTGTCGCTCAAAATATAATAACCCCCGGAACAGAGTGACACAGTGAGCGGCAAACCCACCAACATATACCCACTGGCTCCTGATCTGACCGCTGGGTCATGGAAGCCTTGAAATGATGTTTTGGCCTCGAGTCACTAGATATTTTAAGGCGCTCTGTTTTATACTTTTCTGCGGGAGGAGAGATAGGAAAGGGAGCTGAGCACTGGAAACTTTGAGGTGCAGGAGAATTCAGTCCTCTGCCAGAGAGGGAAACACTGCATCTCGTTAACCCCATGTGCCGCTGGACTGTGGCAATATCGCTCTTGGTAGAAAATTGCTTCCCCACAATATTAAATCAGTGGATGAAAGGCAGTCTCAAAGACGGGAGCATCTTCTTAAATCATAATTGAGTAACAAACAAAAATTGGAAAATAAAATTACCCAGAAGCTCGTTATTCTTAGATTTGTAGGTCAATATGCATTGACCCCACAGGACAGCATGGAGCAAAAATCTTATAACGAAGAGTGTGGTGAGACCCACAGACCCACTGTCACCTTGTGGAGCAAACTGCCTGCTGCCTGATAAAGGAGGTGTGCCACTTCTTTGTAGCTTTTTTGTGCCGCTGACTAAATAAAATTAAAACATGATTCATTATTCCCTTTAAAGATTCATGAACTTGAACTATCTTCAGAAGGAAATGCAACCAAGAATGTGCATAGAGTCTATATGCATAAGGATCTGGCCTTTAAAGAGTATTTGTTCCCCTAACCTGTAACTCCAGCATTTGCTTGCTTTGGAGAAACATCTTAGCCTATCAGGGGAATAGAGAGATTTGCAGCATTTGGATAGGAATGTGTGTCTATAAAATTCCCATAGGCGTGAAACTCTGAAATCCGCAATGAACCGCCTTCAAAATGGTGCTAAATTGGGTAGACACCCTACTGCTTTCTGAGTCCAGGAGCAACAAAAAGTCCAGATTTCGTGCAATTAGGTGGGAGGGAGTTGGATCCAGAAACAGCCACAGGAGTATTTCTCTGCACTCCCAGTTCTCTCCAACTTAGTGGGAAATGATGCCACAATGAGACCAGAAAGAGGAGTCTCCATAAGGCATCTCTACAAAGTCACCTCTCCGAAAAAAAAGGAGAATAAAAGGTAGATATCTAAAATAAGCCTAGAATCTGATATGCAGCTACTACTTCTAAGGGAAACTCTTTTCTCCCTCATGTCCTTAAATAGTAATAGAATCACACAGCGCCTGACTTTTAAAGATGGGCTTAACTCCCCAGCCTGGAGTGCTGAGTGAACTCGCCCCAAAGACTGTCTCCTGACTCGGCTCTGGGAGAGGGTTCTCTTCCCTCGATGCGGACTGCAGTGCTGTTTACTACTGGAACATAAACACAAGCCCTACTGTTTATACAGTCACTTCTTCTAGTGTTTTCCTGTGCTTTTATGACACCAAGTCTGTTCATAAGTTCTGAAGATAAATTATGTGAAATCGTATTTTGGCACACGGGGGCGGAGAATGAATTCTTTTACAGACTTTTTAGGATGATCCCATTTGTACCACAGAAAACATTTTGGATGTTGTTATATATGAATATATAAATTTTTCTCGTTTTATTTTGCATTAAAATAAAGCTTTATTCAGTCAGTAAGACGCCAGAGTGTTGGTTTTCATTCCCCACCTGTTTGTTTTAGGACGTGATGAATGAATAGGTTGATCTGGTCCTGATCACCCTTCAACCGCAACGTCACAGGGCAGAGGACATAAGGAGAGAGGCTCTGTTACATGCCGGGCTCCCAAAAAACACATTCAAGATGGAGACGAGCACTCAAGCTGTTTGTTTGAGAGGGCACTTGGGCTCAGTACCCACAGAAGGCAGAGCAAGAAAGCAGGGCAGGACAGAGGGAGAAGCTGAGCAGTGATGCCAGGCTTAGACCCCAGCCAACTCCACATGGAACCCTGGAGCTACAGTGGCCCTCCAAACTTGTCCCCGCTTGGGACCAGGGAGCTGGGCCTTTATACCAATGGTTGGTCAAGGGGTATCTGCTCTCCCAAGGGAGGATATGGGACCAGAACTGGGCAGTTCTCTTCAGGTGAGGCAATCCCCAAAGGGGGCTGACAGCTGGAGAGAGTCCTTGAAAGATATTCACAGAGGTTGGGAAAATTGTCTCTCCCTTCCTTCCTTCCTTCCATCTTTCCTTCCTTCCTTCCTTCCTTTCCTTCTCTTTTTTTTTTTTTTTTTGTTAGATTTATTTATTTATTTGAGATAGGGGAGATGTAGAGAAGCCCAAGCAGACTCTCCACTAAGCATGGAGTCTGGCATGGGGCTCAATCCTGCGACCCTGAGATCATAACCTGAGCTGAAATCAAGAGTTGTATGCTTAATTGACTGAGCCACCCATGCGCCCGAAATTGTCCTTCATTCTTGAACTGGGATCTGGGCATCTTGTCACAGCATCCAACACCGATGATGCCTGCTCTTCATGCTGGCAACGTTCTCACCTCGCCTATGGAAACATGATTCTGAGTGGGTTCTCCTTGCCACCATCCCTGTTTCCCAAGCTTCTTTATTGGCATGTCCTCAGACCTCCCCCAGACACTCTGGCAAGTTCATTCACAACCACAATTTTAGCTACCGTCTCTGGAGAGATTTGCTCATAATCTCCAGCTCAGAGCTGTCTCCCAGGCACATGCATTTCCACTTTCCCACTGATGGTCCCCGCTTGAACTTTCTACAGGTCCTTTGGACTCAACATGCTCCAACTGAAAGCAAAAGCTTTCTCCAAAGGAACCTGCTTCTCACATCCTGGCCAATGTCCCCACCATGTTCACAGCTACAAACCAGAAACCTGGAAACGATCCTTGACTTCCCATTTACAACTCTGCCCCTTCCTCCCACCCATCCCCATCTGATACGTTGGGAGACCAGCCACTGAAACTCCTCTGTCCATGCTTCCTGACATCCGGCCTTGGCCCAGCTCTTGCTTCTCACCCAGCCTCTTCACCAGCCTTCTCAACGGTCTACCTTCCGATCCTGTTTCTTTCCAAACCACCTCTGTACTATACAGACTCAGCACCTGCGTTGGTGAATAAAATTGGATTGGAACACGTACATACCCATTTACTTATATGTTGTCTAGAACTCTTTCCCACTACCGTACCAGCCTCTGCTCTATCCTGCCAAAGGACTTAAGCTGGAGTGGAGATCAGGCGATGTACGCTACTCTTCCAGATGCAGCATAGTCTTGTTGAAAGACATTGGTTTTGGAAACAGGTGGCCCTGGATCTAAGACCAGGTTCAAGCGCTAATCGGTTGTGTGAATACTGACCTCTCTAGGCCTCGACTTCACCATTTGTGAAATGGAACCACTCCGCATCTTTTGAGAATTAACTCACGTGACTTCTATACAAGGGTTCCAGAGCCAGCTTAAGCCAGCTCCCAAGGGCCCACTGTCCACACCTCTCCCCAACGCCATGTCAAGTGATACCACTTGGTAGCTTGACCGTGTGGGAGGCATTTACAACACAGAAATCAGCATGGCCTACAAACTAAGCCTTCTTCTTTCCCCTCTGAAGAGGTAAATGTTGTTGAACATTTACCAGCACTCCACTGTAGAAAACATATCTGGCAGTCAAGAAAAATTAATCCTTGCCCCACGTTCCCATACATATTCACACACACACGCACACCACACACACACACACACACACACATATGCTCACACACACACAGGTACACACTCACTCCTTAAAACCTTTTTGGGGTGCCTGGATGGCTCAGTTGGTTGGGCGACTGCCTTCAGCTCGGGTCATGGTCCCGGAGTCCCGGGATCGAGTCCCATATCGGACTCCTGGCTCTGCGGGAAGTCTGCTTCTCCCTCTGACCTTCTCCCTTCTCATTCTCAGTCTCTCTCTCTCTCTAATAAATAAATATAATCTTTAAAAAATAAAAAAATAAAAATAAAACCTTTCTGGCTCCCTCCTACTTACAGTCTTTTGGGTCGAAAGCCCCAAGCCCCCCAGAATCAGTTCCCTGTGCTCCTCCCTTTGCACATCTTGCTGCTCCCAGTTTTAAATCCCATGCTACTGTTATTTCCAAATTTCTTTTATTGATTTGAGTCAGATGCGCCTTTGCCAGCTCTGTCCAATGGCAACACACAATAAACATAGCTGCTCAAAGTGCCCTTCATCTGTGGATCCTCATTCGTCCCTTGAGGCCCGGATCCAGCAGCTCTTTCTCTGTGAAGACTTCAAAGCAGGAACTGGAGATTGGCTGCCTCACATCCACCCACCCTCTTCTAGCAGGACCTACTACAGGGCGGACGCGCTCGCCCTGAAGACCACATTTCCCGCCTTCCCTCACAGCCGTGGTTCCACGTGAGGCCCAGCTCCTTCCGATCAGGCAAAACACTCTGCAGGATGGACCCAGACTGGGCATGCTTCTGCTGGCAAGCAAGGTAACAGAGGCATTTGATTTCCTGAGAGAATGTTTGGCCCCTCGCTTGTTCGGGCTTGACAGGCTGTGTGAGGGGCATCCATCCTGTGACCATGGATCCCAGCTGTGCCAGAGGTCGGGGCGTCTTCTGATCTTCGAGAAGTTCGCAACGTCCTCGGTGAGCCAGTTCTGTAGCATTGTTCAGAGATGTCCTCCCAGAAGGCCTGCCTAGAGCTGGCTTCTCTGGCCCTTCGAAGAATTCTGCAAGCCCCTAACTTTCCACATTAAGTCCCTTCTGGTCTGCTAGAAGGGATTCAGTCATCTGCAACCAACCTCACCAAGATTCCTCCCGCAACCCTCCTCCTGAGCCACACTAGGTAATCCCATCCTGAATGTTACCGAGATACTTTCTGCAGATCCTCAATAAAACTTTTATTGCCTCTATTACAATGATTAGTTTCCATGTCTGTGTGGCCTTCTGAAGAGTAGCGTATTTGTAACACATTGCCTGGCTCTGACTCGATGCTCGAGAAATATTTGCTGAATTCATTTGAATGAAGAAATGAGGTGTGAGGGTCCTTTTTCTGAATTGCCGTGCGCTGCTGACGTTCCACCTTGCAGCCCAAACCATAAATCTCCAAGTCCTGTTGTTAAAGATCACCCAGTATGGTTCCTGAGGTAAAAGGTGTTAGCTCACGTGGGCAGGCCAGATTCTAATTTAAAATACGAAGCAGGCTAGGAAATTGTAAATGCAACGGGTAATGCATTATTTAGAAAGTAAAGAGAAACTTAAGTAAAGAGAAAATGTATTACTCGCAACCTACTAAGATGGAAAGACTTTTAGTGACAGATGATTACTATTATTATTGTATAATTCCTTGGATTTTAGGCAAGTGCTTTGCATTACTTGTTCCTTTCAGCAACTGTGGGGGGAGGGACTGGAGGGCTCCCTGACTTTCCATAAGGAAACTACATACAATGGTACCAAAATAAAAATTTAACGAACGCTCTTTAGGCGTATCCAAAGAAACCAGAGATTACTCTGTAAGTGTCTTGACAATTGAGATTTCTTTGTCCATGGCCATGTTTACTCTTACTAATCATTGTTTACCGTGCGTGCTGCATGTTTCACAATCACAGTCATTTTTGCTTCTTACGTAGTCAAAGAACATCGGGTTCATGCTGATTGTACACCTGGAGAAACTGAGGCGTGTAGAAGCCAATCAGGTAACTGAGGGCCACCCAAAAGAGAAAGCTGACTTTCTCTTTGTTCACGAAGTGTTTTTTGAGAACCTCTTATGTTGCCGGCACTCGGTGGCCACCTCCTGAGCGGACTCTCTGCTTTGCAGTGTGGGCCGGTGCCTCTCGAGCTTGCATGAAAAGCTCCTTCCTGGGCCTGTGGCCCAGGTTTGTACATCATACCTGTGCCTCTCTAATCCCCAGCTTCTCAGAGGCCATCAGGCATGGCCCCTGACCTCTGCAAGAGGAGGAGAGATGCTTCCTCCGTCAATGTTTAACATTCAGTTATCATCCTTTCCACTGAAGCTTTCTCCGGCTGCTTGTGACCATCCCTCCCCAAACCAGCCCACATACCTAAGTTTGCTGCATATTAATCGGCGTGTGACACCATAGAGAAAGTTTTAACAGAGACCTTACTGCCCTGGACTTCGTCACTCTTCTGCCTCGTCCATGAAATAAGAAGCACAAAAGTAAAGTCAGATTCGACTACAGCCCAACAGCTACTTCAGGTCAAACCTTGCAAAATGCTGCAGGGGATCCCAGACGTGGGCTAGGCTAGGGTCTTGCCCAGGAGGACCCGTGGGTATAAGCCGACCGTGGGGAGTGCTCGCGGGAGGCGTACACTTCCAGGGATGTCTGACTTCTGACTTTGGGCATGGACAGGATCGGGTCAGTTTTATGGAAGATAGGACATCCGAAGTGGCCTAAAAGGATGAGAAGAATGTCAACAGGCCCCTCAAGGAAGGGTACGGGCTTTCCAGCTACAGAACACAAGCGTCCGCACAGAGACAGGAACCCTCCGACTATGTGTGATTTGGGGGCAAGGAGGAATATAGGTTGTGTGGCAAGGGTGGGAGGTTAATGCTGACAATGGCTAGTGTTATTCAGGGCCTAGTAAGGGCCAGATCCTGGTCTAAAGAGTTTTTATAATTTGTCTCATTTAATCCTCAAACTCCATGAGAAAACAGAGCCGTAAGTGAATCAGTAACTTGGCTTTGGGATTTCAGACCCAACAAGAATTAATGACTTAGGGACTCCAGGGACATGGGCGCTTGGTGGTGGTGAGGGGGAATCACTCCACAAAAGAGCATAGCCAACCAGCCCAAATGAAAGCACTATGCAAATTGAGCTGGAAAAATTCATCAAATCAGCAGCTCTTACCAAAGAGGGTTGAGCCAGTATTTACCAAGTGTCCAGGAGCTGTGATAGTGGCTTTCCCCACACCTCAGCAATCAGTGGGCACGCTAACCCCATTTTACAGATGAGAAAACTGAGGCCCCAAGAGACTAAGCACAGCTGTGGCGAGTAAAGTGGCTACTAAACGCAGCTCTGGGGCCCACAGAGATTAAAAGCAAATCTCAGCGCAGTTTCTTTTAGTTCTCCAAAGCCGCCATGGTGATTACTATCGAAAGTGTGCGCAACGTTGAAGAAAATTCAGAACGTGTAAATGTAGATTCTGACATTTGAGACTCAAGAAACAGGCAGCCTCGTGTTAGTTCCACTATATATTAAATTATAATCTATGTAGACAGCAGTTTTGAAAGGTATCCAGGCAAATAAGTTGTACTTCTGGCTGAAGTCAGACAGGTAGATGAAACTTTGATGACTTAATTCCCCCAACTACGAAAGGTACAAACAGACCAGGACTCTTCGGTGGAAAGAGCTGCCAGGAAGTTTATTAAGAGCAGTAAAGTGCAGGGCCATAATTTCAACAGGTTATCTGGCTTCTCTGGCTAATTGTTTTCCAAGGCTTCTCGGCTCTGAACCTGCTCAGCATTCTTATCACCTGGGAAATGTGTGCGCTCCTTAGGGTATTTCCCACCTCCGTCCTCCAGTCAGGGCTGTATTTTTGCTCAAAGAGCTGTCGATTCGATTTAAGAGCCGCCCCGGCCCCAAGATGCGCTGTCTTGCTGATCTTCAGAGAGAGTGGGGGTGTCGCCCTCTGATTGATGGAGAGTGAAGCTCAGCCTCAAACCTGTGCTTTATTAACGCAGCTTCTGGCCAGATTATACCTTCCCCATTCCATGCTCCCGGAGTCAAAATCCCTTTGATAAGCAGCATTTGGGTGATTAGAAAGTGGAGGCTTGGTTTCGTGTCCTCCCACCATCCTGCCTCCCGACCCCCGCCCCCAGTGCGCGATGGCAGGGTGGGGAGGGGTGACGGAGACCCAGCCCCAGCCCTGCTCTCCAGGTGGCCTTTCAATATCCGTTTTTCTGCTGACCCTCTCTTGACCTTCACAGTGTGACAGTGTTTGGCCTGGGGTTGTTCCTCTCTTCATGGTGGTTTTTTTTTTTTTTTCCTCCATCCAGGGTTTAAAAGGGAAGCCTCAGAGAAGCGCGGCCATGCTGCTGCGGGGCCCCACTTTCAAAAGCTCCTGCTCTCTGGGCGTTCTGCAAAATCACAGGATGCAGGCCCCCAGCAGAGACCACAGGAGAGCGATGGGCATCGGAGTTTCTGCAGGTGTGCCGACTGCCTTACAGGTGTTGGATGTGCGAACCCTGGTTTTGGTTGAAACGCGGAACTTGTCCTCCACGGATAGATTGCTCCCCACCCTGAAAGTATGATGATCATGCCCACCTCCTAGGTGCTGGGAAGGTGACATGAAATAATGTACATCATTTATTACACCAGCAGAAGGAGGATCGATGTTATTTGCCATTTTTAGTCCTGATTTGCAAAGAATCTATCTCTAAGTGGCAAATAGCGCATGATCACCACAAGGAAGCGTTTTGCTTCTAAATCTCTGCTTCCTACAGGAGAAAAGACTTGGTCAGTTGCTGGTACGTCTTCAACACCGCTCCACAACTTGCTAATCTCTTTTATCAACAGAAAGCAGACCTCAGACTTCTGCAGGCTCCAGCTTGAATTTAATAACTTTTTTGCTTTCATTGTATTAATGAGATGGTATTAATTTTATAATTGTCTTCTATTTAGGATAAAATGATCCTGGCTTTTTTTCACATACTGTAGTGATCTAAGTTTTCATTAAAAATAAAATTATTCAAGGGACGCCTGGGCAGTTCAGTCGGTTGGGCATCTGACTCTTGATTTTGGCTCAGATCATGATCTTGGGGAGATGAGATCAAGCCCCACATGGGGGGTCTGTGCTCAGCAGGGAATCTGCCTCTTTCCTTCTCCCTCTGCCCCTCTCCCTGCTCACACACTCTCTCTCTCTAAAAATAAATAAATCTTTAAAAATAAAATAAAATGGGGCACCTGCGTGGCTCAGTGGGTTAAAGCCTCTGCCTTCAGCTCAGGTAGTGATCTCAGGGTCCTGAGATCGAGCCCCATATGGGGCTCTCTGCTCAGCAGGGAGTCTGCTTCCTCCTCTCTTTCTGTCTGCCTCTCTGCCTACTTGTGATCTCTCTCTGTCAAATAAATAAATAAAATCTTTTAAAAAATAAATAAAAATAAAATAAAATTATTTAGGTAGATATTAATACTGGTACAAATGGATATAGTAACAACCCTGGCATGACCAAAAAATAAAGTTTAGAAACACTGTGCTAAGCCAGTGGAGAGGTGTCCCAGGGGTCTCTGAGGCTTCCAGAAGGTAGAGTAACTTCTGGAGGATGCAGGCTGTTTGTCTGAATCCTAGGATTCCAGGGTAACCTGTAGATGAATGAAACAAGGCCAGAAGGTTCTAAGAGTAGAGACTGTGCTGACCAGGTCGGTTTCTCCCAAGGAGGATCTTGCCTGGTCTTTTGCCTTGCTGCTGCTTGGAGCTCTGCCATGGATCCCTGGGTCCTTTTTTTGCTCTCATTCCCCAGCAGTGGGTGACTGCAAGGGCATTTGGCTGATTCTCCTGCTAGAGCCAGTGACAAGCCAGAGTGTACCCAAGTATGAGAAGCATCAAATGGAAGCTTTACTTTCCTCAAAGCCTTGGAATTACATTAGCTTTAGTGCAGGCCTCAATCTGCCTCCATCATCGCATGGCGTCTTACCCATGGGTCTCTGTGTCCATATCTCCCTCTTGGGAGGATGCCAGGCATTGGACTGGGATCCGACCTAATCCAGTATGACCTCATTTTCATTTGATTATATCTGCCAAGAACCTATTTCCAAAGAAGTCTCCACTCACAGGTATTAAGGTTTAGGATTTGAACATATCTTTTGAGCGGGATACAATTCATCCCATAATACTCTCCATTGTCCAGAGGCTCTCCCCCATCTCCGTACCTCCAGCCAGCCTCCCATCAAAATCTCTGCCCCGTGTGCAGCTAAGACTCCTACTCACTGAGATGTACCCATGACCAACCCTGAAGTCCCTGCTAGTACTTTCTACTTGCTTTCCTTCTTTACTAAAAAAGTCACCCTTTTCTTGGAAGACTGGGGAACAGTGACCAAAGGATGGGGGTAATGAATGTCTGCCCATCCAGATGCCTCATTATATGAAAAAAAAAAAAAAGAAAAAAGAAAAAGAAAAGCTTGCTTTCTCAGATTTTCCTTCTATATAGGGAAGATTATAGGGCTCACTTGCCTGGCCAATGAGAAGTGAGAAGTGGCTGGGGATTTCTGAGAAGTTTTTGGTTTCCTGATACAAATAGCACATCTCTCTCTCTCTCTTTCCACTTGTTCCTTCCTTTTCCTTCCAGCCATAGCTAGAAGTACAACAATCCTCTTGCTACCATGAGGTGTTAAGCATAAAGATATGAAGCCAAAAGCCAACATGCTAAATAACATTCAGCATGCAGAGATTATTTAAAATAGCCAGCACTTATTGAACATTTAATACGCACCAGCCATGGTTCTGAGCACATTAAATGTATTAACTCACTTGCTCCACCAACCGCATGGGCTGAGTATAGTATTATTCCCCTTTGTAGAGGAGGAAACTTGCACAAACCCATGCAATGGGCTGCAAGGTGCATGCCGGTAACCACTACAGTATCTACCACTCAGCAAAGATAGAAAGAGTCTGGAGATCCTGAAGGCATAATTGAGCTGCTGGCTCCTTTTTCTGTTTTAAAACAATAAAGTAGCAGTGACTGGGGCTTCCATTCCTTGCAGCTGATTACAGTGTCACCTCACAGGGTCACCAAAAGGGTTAAATGAGGGAATCTATGTCTATGGATGGAGAAAAACAATAACAGTTAATTTTGTCTAAAACACAGTAGGTTCTCAATAAATCATTGGCTTTATTGTTTAACCAGTTGAAAAGGCCAAATAATTAAATTAATAACATGGTAGGCAGAAGAATGGGCTCCCAAAGAAAGCCTCATCCTCTTCCCGAGACACCATGCATAGGTTACGTTCCTTGGCAAAAGGGAGTTTACAGGTGTGATTAAGGTTAAGGACCTGGAGATGGGGGGATTATGTTGCATTATCCAGGTGGGTCCAATCCAATCACATGAGTCCTCAGGCAGACGACTGGGATGAGAGAGCAAGTCAATGGCAGAAGGCCAGAGAGACGGTGGCCTGAGAGGGGTTCCATGCTCTGTTACTGCCCCGAGGTACAGGCATCTACATGTTAGGACCAGAAGAGGCATCTTGGAGCAGACAGAATGAGAAAGGGCCGGGGTGAAATCTCCATCCTGTAACAGCATGGAACTGAGTTCTGCCAACACCTGGATGAGCAAGAAAATGGATTCTCCCCTGGAGCTGATGGAAAGGAACACAGCCAACCTACCTTGTAGGTTGACGGTAAGACCCGTCCTGGACTTATAACCTACAGGACTAGAAGATAATACATTTACATTAAGCTATCCAGTTTGTGATGGGTTGTTATAGCAGCAATAGAAACTAATACAGTTCACAGTGGCATTTGGGGCAGCACCCAGAGGTGTAGTTTCCAGCGCTTTAGAGAAGAGTTGAGGACCTGCTTACCAAGGATGGTGAAAATCCCCCCATGGTGTAGAACCATGAAGATTTCTGGAAAGTTATCTTTCCCAAAGGTGAGACTGACTTTGTTTTAATGTGGCAAGTAGCACTACTCTGATACACAACTCGGTGGCAACACTCACATGGGCCCAGGAATGCCGTTCCTACAGTACGATGGGAACAGTGCCTCCTATGGTTGTGCAGTGCAATAGCCCCGATAGTTTGAGGGGGGTGTGTGGGATCTAGGAGGGTAGGGGCTAGAGCTTGGCAGGGCAATGTCTGTATAAGGTATTCTACCGCTCGCCTCTCCCAAAAGCCCCTGGCTGGAAGTCCTGGGATTTTTGATATTTGATGCGTGCAAAAATACCACCTCCTGATGTCAAAAATTCTACTTAAAAAGACAACAAAAAGGGAAGCTTTGGGGTTTCCTCATCTGGGTCAAACCTCTACAGTCAGGTGAGCCGAGGCCAATGGGAGCTTGTGTGGTCTGGCCACACTCCATCATGGCTAATGGGAAACACAGCCTTATCAGGAAAATAGTCAGGTTTAAAACCTGAAAGCTAAGTCAAGGACAAAGATGACTTTCAGGTGACCAGGGTCTATATTTTGAGTCAAAATCTGGTGAAAGAAATATTCGAGATCTTGAGAAACACCTGTCCATTTTACCTTCTTCCTGGGAAAGTCCTAGCCTCCCAATTAGAGATTTGGAAACATGCGGCAGCCCACTACTTGCAGGGATAGATTACGGGACTAGTTTGTGAAACATAGTCACATTTGCTGACAAAAAAACAGTTATGTAAAGAAGTGAGAAATGGAAATGCTGCACCATTTTCCAGAACAAAATCTGCCTCTAAAAAGGTGTAACTCCCTGCAAAATATGCTTCATCATTTGAATAACAAAATAAGATATGCAAAAAAAAAAAAGAAATCAGACTTCTCAAAGAGAGTCTGCATTCAGGTTGCAGGGAGTACAAGCAATATGATGAATATTCTTTGTGCTATAAATGTTTTGTGAGAAAATAATGTGTTTTAGAAATGAAGTGGAGATAATACTGGAGACTTTGCTTTAGCGACTCTCAAATAAGGTTCCAGGCAGGTTTTCCTGTTTCTTACGGATTCCTGGAGTTCATGGTGAAAGCTGCCATTAAAATTCATTAGACGAAAAGTAAACTTATATTACAATTGATGACATTCTCTTCTAAATTGTTAGCCCTATTAGTGAGAAACCTCATCTGCCAAACTCCATCTATGGTGTATGCTCTTCTCTTGCATTTAATCGAAGAAATGTGCCTTAAATGTTGATTTTTTTTTCTTCATGCACCACATACCACACAGGGCATTCCACAGACTATCCTGAGATACTTCTCGACTTTTAGAAACAGGATGCTGAGGTTGCAAGGAAATTCTTCTATTCCAGGCATCAAGGTTGGAAAAATTACTTAGGGATGACAGGAAAAGATTTTTTTTTTTTATGTGCCCCATTACTAAGGCCTGAAACAGCAATTCATTCAGCTGAAAAAAATCCCTGCCAGCTTTTCTTAGAGTCCCCTGAAAAGCATCTGTGAGGCCTTGCCTTAGGTTGAAAGCAATTCAAAAGCAGCAAAAGTAGAGGGGAAGCTCTGTCTCTGTCTGCTTGATCCTCAGACGCCGTTCCTTTGCGGTCATCTCCCTCCCTGCCATGCCTCCTGTGGATTAGATCAGGAGAACAGAAAATGGCCGACCTCCTCTCACTGACAGCGAGACTGAATCCCTGGTATAGAATGAAGGTCTGTGTTCCTTCCTCCCTAGATTCATATGGCAAAGCCCTAACTCTCAGTGTGTTGGTATTTGAGAGTGAGCCCTTTGGGAGTTAATTAGGTTTAGATGAGATCATGAGGTAGGCCCCTCAGGATGGGCTTACTCCTTACAACTGATAGTGCTTCTGAGAAGAGGAAGACTAACCAGAGCTTGCCCTCCTTCTCTCTGCCATGTGAGGACACCATGAGGAGGCAGCCATCATCTATAAGCCAGGAAGAAAGGTCTCACCAGGAACCAAATCTCCCAGCACCTTGATCTCGGACTCTTAGATTCCAGAACTGTGAGAAAAAAAATATTTGTTGTTTAAGCCACTCAGTCTGTAGTATTCTTGTTATAGCAGCCAGAGCTAAGATGTCCCTTCATCCACAAAATACGGCATAACCATTTCTTCTTTATGAGTTAGCGCCTCTATGGCAATTCCTCTTGACCCTTTGTGCTAAGGCAACCTGCAGGATGATTGGCAAACCTGAAGAGTGCGGTTTGGCAGAAAAAAATTCTGCGGGTCAGAATTTTTCTCTGAAACACAGAGCTGGCTCACGAAAAGGCATCATTCAGCTTGGCAAGCTCTACACTAACCTGCTTCCCTCATGGAAAAGCCGATTTCAAGCTCTCCTGAGAGAGGCAGGTGACATGAGCTCCTTTTCTATTCCCCAAACCTGGCTGTACCAAGTGCTGTAAGAACAGAAATGGAATAGAAAGACTCCTTGCACCCTTTTCCACCTGCTTCCTGGCTTCTCCCCTCGCCACAGTGGCTGGAGGTGATCACCTTAGCGGGTACAGTAGATGGGAGAAAGCTGAGCTTCCTGGTCTGACAGTTCTGGGTTGGAAGCTCTAGTCCACCACCAACGAACTGTATGACCTTGAGTGGATCAATGAAACTCTTTGAGACACAGGGTCTTCATTTATGAGCAGGTGGCAATAATTCCTGCCTCACAGGATGTTTAAGAAGATGGACAAGATACCTACCTAAACATTTTTAGCACAGTGCTCCACCAAGGTTGTTTCCCTGCCCCTCCCTCCCAGTCTCTCTCAACAGTAGATTACCAACTCTCAGAAATAATGGCTCATCCCCACCTGTATTACCATCCTCACTCTTCCAGACTCTATCTGACTGGGTCAGAGTTTGAGGCTGTGTTGCAGAAGTTCATGGTGGCAGAGCTAAAAAGCCTCGATAGCCAGCCTTCCCCAAGGAGGAACCTAATGTTCATGGTGGGACTATCATGGGAGACCTCCTAGTCTCTATTGTCCTTGGGTTTAGCTCCAGAGAAAGCAGCATGGACCCATATTAACAGAACAACAGTTGGTCAAACCAACTGACAAGGAAAAAACCTCCTGGGGCACCTGGCTGGCTCAGTCAGTAGCACACGAAGCTCTTGATCTTGGGGTTTGTAAGTTCAAGCCCCATGCTGGGTATAGAGGTTACTTAAAAATAAAATCTGAAAGAAAGAAAGAAAGAAAGAAAGAAAGAAAGAAAGAAAGAAAGAGAGAAAGAAAGAAAGAAAACCTCCTAAGCTCACAATTTTTTTTCTATCTTCAAAAAACAAAGTTGAATATGGGTGAATCATGCTTGCAAATTAGAGCTTAAAGATAGTACTTTGCTTTCTTCCCACTGAGGCTGTTAGAAGTTTGGGCCCTTGGTATCAGCTTCATCCTGGAAATGAACCTGACTCACAATCTATTCATAACCCAGCTCTGAATCTCTTCCCCTCAGAACTTTTGGCAATAAAAAAAAATAATAACAATAAAACCATGGAGGGAAGGATGAACCAATTCAAATTATTTCATTATCTTGGATTTTACACGTCTTGTTTGCTAGCTTGATAAGGGATGCTATAATCTTTTATGATATCAACATCCTTTTTTATAGCACTAGATGGTAGGGGAATTGCCCCCAAATTAATAAAAACCATATGTTGGATTTGATTAAAAATCACTTTGGAATATGATTGATCTAGCTTGGGAATGAGACTAAGCTTCACCCCCACCTTTCTTTTTTTAATCATTGCCTTTCAGAGTTCCTTGGGCTCCTTTCCTCCCCCACACTTGTCTTTATCTGCAAAACTAGGGTAATGAAAAGGTCTTATAAATCTCTGGTGTATATATTTGTTACCAAGAATTGCATTGTAATCTGAACTGTTGGTCCATCCGATGCCATCTTTATTGCAATAGGGATAGTAATAACAGCATTTCATGGTTGTGTCTGTGTGTGTCAGGCACTGGTATATGTAATGAGATTGGTCCTCTGACCATGTGATATGTGGCTTTGGTAGGGTCCCATTTTGCAAAACTCTATGGGAAGTGGGAAAATTCTGCATGAAGAGCAAACTTCCCTACTTAGCATAACCTATTCTCCGAGCAATGGAAAGCCTTCCACCCTGTTAGCCCCACCCCATCTAGAAAGCTGTTCTCCACATTTGACAATGCTTCTTTTCAACAACATGAATAATCGAAACCTACCAACAGCCAAGATGCTCCATCTTTGAAAATCCTTTCTTTTACTCCTACTTCAGAATTGCTCCAAACACGGAATACATGAAAACATCTGGGAAGCTTGTTAAAACTGATAGATCCTAGGCCTGTCTCTAGAGATGCAGTTTTACTAGGTGTAGGGTTGGGCCAGAAATCTGCATTTTTAACATGTAAAGAAGTGCATTCTGATATAGATGGCCTACAGATCACCCTTGAAGAAACATTACTATTATAGGAAACTTCAAAATCTCTTAGTTGTGTTTAAGAGCATTGTCTTTGGAAGAAAATTGCACTTGGCACAGATCCCAGCTTTGCCCTTTCCTACTAGCTCAGTGATCTTGGGCAGTTTAGTCAACCACTCTAAGATTCTGTTTCCTCACTCAGAGAATAGAGACAATAGCACCTATATCATAAGGTTGTCATGGGGATTAAACAAAATACTATGTAAATGATGTTAGGCACTGGCCCTGGTAATTGTAAGCCTTCTGTATGGAGAGCTATCCCTAAGGAAAAATACTTCAAGGAGAGACATCCACAGGTTGGTTGCTGTCTTATTGTTAAGTTAGCTTTCTGTCACAAAAGCAATAGAAATGAACTAAGAGGAATTTTGGCCTTGGAAAGATCAGTGGTAGGGATTTAATGGAAGTGGAAATGAACAAATTATGAAGGAATGATAGTAAGAGCATGTGAAAAGGTGGTAGAGTGGAAAGTGGTAGAGACAGTGGGGGCAAATTTCACAATTGCTTTCAGTTGTGTGCTGGACAGTTGTGGCATGTTGGATGGAAGTAAGAATCCTTTTATTTGGAGACTAAGTGTGGTTTAAGGAGATGTGTGTGGATGCCAGGTTGACAAGAAGTGAATTGTGTTAGCTCTTTGATATGTCTACTTGGCTGGACGACAGCCCCCGATTCATTCAATCAAACACTAATCTAGATGCTGCTGTGAAGGGATTTGGCAAATGTAATGGCATTCTCTAATCAGTTGACCTTAAATTAGAGAGCCTGTCCTGGTGGACCTGGATTAATCAGTTGAAAGGCCTTATAGGCAGGCTGAGATTTTCTTCAGAGAAAGAAGACATTCCCAAGTATGGACAACAGCTTTAGCCAATGTCTATGAAGTTCTAGCTTACCTGTGAGCTTCCTTTCCCAACAGCCTGCACTCTAGACTTGTTTAGTTGTTCCCCACTGTGTAACCCAATGCCTTGTACTGAATCTATATCTCTACATGCATACATCTATATGTGCACTTATGCATAAACACGTCACATATACAGAAGCCTACATGTAGTTCAGATATCTAAATCAATCCATATATATAAAATCTATCCGTCTACCTACCTACCTATCTACCTACCTATCAGCCCCGACCGCCTCTTCCTTTCTGGTCGGACCTTAGTAACACAGCTCTTCATCTTGCCCATGTTCTAAGAACCGGATTCAAACGAGAGTTAGAAGACATGGCTTATAAATAGGCCCCCTCTGCCTTCTGCTCCTTTGCAGCCAGTGTCATGCCCATGTCCAAAAGGAGAGCTGAGAGATGAATCTTTTGCAGAAGTGAAGACCTTTAAAGTGGCTTTTTTTAATGTTCTATAGGACATCAGCTGGTAATTCTGTGATAAGTACTCAAGAAATCACAATAGTGCTTTAGATTTTCTTATCATCCTCTCTCTCAGTAATCCAAAGGGGTTTACAGATTTTATCCTAATAAAACTCTGGAAATATATCTGTGAGTGGGTTAAGGGTAAGCATTATTAGTCTTATCTTAGAGATGCAGAAACTACAGCACAGAGAAGGGATGAGCCTTTCTTAAAGTGACTCAGCAAGACAGCAGGTGAGACCCAACAGAACCTGGGAAATTAATTTTCCAAAACCCTCAGACCATGTTTGTCACCTGGCCTGTAAGGTAAAGTTTAAAAAAAAAAAAAAGGTGATAAGAAGGAGGGAAAGAAGGAAGGAAAGTTATTTCACTTTGCTTAAGGAAACACTGTTTAAAAGAGATTATTCACAGAGATGCCTGGGTGGCTCAGTTGGTTAAACATCTGCCTTTGGCTCATGTCATGATCCCAGGGTCATGGGATCAAGTCCTGCATTGGGCTCCTTGCTTAGCAGGGAGTCTGCTTCTCCCTCTGCCTGCAACGCTCCCCTGCTTGTGCTCTTTTGCTCTCTCTGACAAATAAATAAATAAGATCTTTAAAAAATAAATCAATAAAAATAAAAGAGGTTGCTTACTGACAATGGCTTTTTAAAATATATTTTATTTATTTATATGAGACAGAGAGAGAGAGCACAAGCCAGGGGAGCAGCAGGCAGAGAGAGATGGAGAAGCAGACTCCCCACAGCGCAGGAAGCCTGACTTGGAACTCCGTCCCAGGAGCCTGACTTGGGACTTGATCCCAGGACCCCCTGGGATCATGACGCGAGCCAAGGGCAGACACCCAACCAAGTGAGCCACCCAGGCGCCCCTAGACAATGGATTTTAAAGAGCTAAATCCAATAGGATATCATTAAAATATACAGAAAAAATGCAGTGACTTGAAGAGTTTTCCAATGTGTCGTAGAGTTTTTTATAAAAGTTAATATTTTATTACAGTTATATTTCCACTTTTGTTTCTACAGTTTCTATAGGAAAGATGTCTAGAAGAGCATATACCAAAATATTAAGTATAATACAGATGAATTTCATCTTGGTTTTGCTATTCTGTCTACTCTCAATCTCTCCACTGAACATGCGTGTGTTACTTGCATTTTTTAGTTTCTTAAATGTTCTACTTTTCTGTGGTGCTTATTACTCTATTGAGATTGAAAGAACAATTGGTCATGGGGACCTAATACTTCAACTGCTTCAGTGCGCCCAAGAATCAGCTGGCAAACTTGATAAATGTCAATTCCCGGGTCACCCAACTGCCTGGCCTTCCAGAGCTTCTGATTGAAGAAGTCTGGGAAAAGCCTCAGAAACTAGTTTTAAGAAGCTCTTGAGGCGTGTCTAGGACAGCCAACTCAGGGACAAGGCTCTGAGAAACCCTGTGAGATGTATTACTCCTAGTTGGGAAGAAATCTCTTCTAAGGTTATGAAACGCCCAGCGTATTGAATAAGAGTAAATGTGGGAAAGCCAAGTGCCCCCTTGGCCTGCCTTCAGATAACTAAAAGCATTTCCAATACTTGTGAATAACGTTTGCCCTCCCTGCTGTGGCTTCAGGCCCCAACCCTCCTTTGCACACCCTCTACAATTGTGCCCCCCAAAGACGTTGGCCATCCAGAATTCTGCTCACGATCAGCAGCATCATCCTGCCCCCGTAGCTGGTTAGAAAGGCAGCATCTCGGATCCTACCCCAGACCAGCTGAATCAGAAACTACATTTTAGTAAGACTCAAAAGCCCTGGATTAGACACCTACAGATGCCAGACCTCGCGCCACAACCCCCAGGTACACATTCCCCTTCTCAAAATCCCCTGTGGACGGATTCTCAATGGGCACCTCTAACGCTCCTTGACCACCAAATGGCAAGCCTGCAGGAGCCCGTCCCTCGGTCTGGGATTCCGCGGGCAGGTCAAGGCCCTCCTTCCTCTGTGGGCTGTGTCTGTCGTCAGGCCAGCCGACTTCCTCCAGCGACCTCCTTCACCCAACCCGCCAAAGCCCCAGAGCCTAAGGACACCCTTCAAAGCACAGTTCTGTGACTAAGCAAGGGGTAGTAGGCTCAGTCCATTCATTTCCCAAGCCCCCTCCCTCCCGCCTTCTAGAAAAACTCAGACAGTTTAAGTCATCACTATCACCATATTAATAAATGTGGCAGTGTGAGGGCAGAGAGACAGGAAAAGACCAAGACAAAAAACAAACAAACAAGAAAACCACACACACACACACACACACACACACACACACACAGAGGATATTTCTTTTCCTTGCCTTTGCAGGATATGGCATCACCGGCATTTTTTTTTTCCTTCTAGTTGTGCTCTTTTCTCTTTTCCTTTTTAAATAGACACATTTCAAATGTCAGTGGGTGATAGTGGGGCCAAGTCAGATAGGATTCGGCGGACCAAATAGCTAAAAGGTTTGATCTTTGCAGCCACTTCTTCAAGGGAGGCTCCAGGAGCCAGACCAGTGGGGGAGAGCGAGCCCCTGATAAGCTCAAGTGGGCATGTATTGTGCTCACCCGGCTCCCTCTCAGTTTAACCTTTATTTACAGACTTGAATCCAAATGGTTACGGGCTTGAAAAGAAAGCACTCTTTCCCCTTCTTCCCCCCTCTCCCCTCCTCCTGTCCCCAGAGGGAATGGAAAAGAAACCAGGCAGAGGTTAAGTGAGAGAGACAATGAAAAAGGAGAGTCCTTATCTCAAATCGCAGTGACTGACATTGAGTGGGGCTCCGTGGCCAGTTTTCCTTTTCTTACACCTGCCTCCAAACATCCCAAGGGACTCAGCCAAATTGGTCCCCACCTTGGCAAGCCAGCCAAATGGAAATGACACTCGAAAACATCTCCCTGCCCCCAGACGGGCCAAGGCTAATCAGGTGTCCTCTCTGAGGAGCTGACTGTCCAGGGACAGCCCATATTTTAGCCAAGTAATTCAGACTTACTTGCCTAATGCTTTACTGAATCTTGTCATCGCGGCAGCCAAGTAAAAATTATAACTGTATGCCGTGCGGAGCAGTAAATCCTGCGGTTGTATTCTCAGTCATTCCATATTTCAAGACAGGGAAGCTTATTTCTACAAGGCTGTTAATAACCAAAGTGACTGGACAAGTAAGGGGAAAGTTGGCGTCTACCGTTGGCCCCTCCCACGTGCCTCCGGGAGACCCAAGAGTTTCCGCAGGATTTGCAGTGGGGGCAGGGCTGCGCTCCCCCAGAATGCCCAGGAAAACAGGTGTGCGTGGCCCTTTCTCTGAGTGTAAACAGGAGGCGCCGCTTTGTTCTCTGGGAGAGGCTGCAAGGTCCCTGAGTTGAAAAGTTGCCCTAGGAATCAAGGTAACCTGACTGCAAGGGGAGGGCGGGGCGGAATGCTGGGCAGGAGTATTCCCAAAGCCACGAGGAAGAGATGAACTGTTGGGAGCTGAGGAAGGCAAGGATTTCTTGGGCAGAGAAGTGAGGAAGCCCAGGGGAGCCTGGACCCCGGGCGGAAGGAACCGTCTGCCGCACCCCCGAACAGCCTTCCCAGATCCTGCCTGGAAATGAGGCGGAGCCCTCTCAGCTGAGTCATAGAGCTGAGCCCCAGTGACCCACAGGCCACTCTCCCAGCGACCTGATGCTAAAGAGAGCAAGGAAGACTAGAAGGAAAACGAAGGAGGGATGGAAGGGGAGAGGAAAAGAGAGAGAAGCAGAGGAAGAAAATAAAGAGAAAAATCTGTTTGACACTGCTTCCCCTGGTATTTTCCATCTTTATTAGATCACAAGATCGTTTTCCCCTTCATGAGATCTGTCATTGCACTGAATTCTGTGGGGTTCCAAAGATCATACTTTGGGAAATTCTGCATTGTATCAGTGTTCTTTTTTTTTTTTTTCCACATCTGTTCTGAAAAGCATAGTGGAGGGCGCCTGGGTGGCTCAATGGGTTAAGCATCTGCCTTCGGCTCAGGTCACGATCTCAGGGTCCTGGGATTGAACCCATCAGGCTCCCTGCTCGGCAGGAGTATCTGTTTCTCCCTCTCCCTTTACAGCTCTGCCTGCTTGTTCTCTCTCTCTCTCTCTATCGAATAAACAAATAAATAATATCTTTAAAAAATAAATAAAATGAGAAGCATAGTGGAGTATATCACATCTATCTTACGGAGGTATGTATGCACACTTCTGTGCATACCTTTCTTCGGGTCACTTAGCTCCAATATCCTGAATAGTGTGTTAAACTTTCCCATAACAACTGCTCAGCTAAATATCAAGTACTGACCAGTTTACATTAAAGTATGAAACACATAATTCACATTAAGGTGCAAAACACATTAATTAATGTTTCTGCATGCCCCATTTATTCTGTATGTAGGCTATTTTCGAGGTTAAATATTTAATTAAAGCCTTCTGTATTGACTAGAAGTATTCATCCTGAAAATGTTTGCATAGCCCAGGATAGCAGACCTTGGCAGCTTGGGCCTAGCTTTTCCCACTTTCAAGCTGTGTGACCTTTGACAAATCTGTTAGCTTCTCTGGGCCTCTGTTCCTTCAGTGATGGGATGAGAGTGTTGAACCCGATAATCTCTGAGGCCACTTCAGCATCAACATTTATATTCCAAAACCCTTGCCATAGCAAACCTCGCTCACCATTACTGCCTCTCTATGATCTAAATATTAGACTTGTAAAATGTGAGCAGATTTAATTTACTAAAAGCCTCTAATCAAGACCAAACCTTTTACTTAAACAATTAAAAAACAATTAGCTGGGGAAATAAAAACAATTTTAATTTGCTAAATGGGCTTCTTCCCTCCTAATAGATATGGACAAGACCCTAACTAATGCTTCTGACCACACGGAAACCACACCGGCTTCCCTGAGTCTCTGGATGGAGGCGTGAGACGGCTCCATTTTCTAATAAGGAAGCGAAAGGCGTTCGCATTAACCTCAGCCTTTTTGCAGTGACTCATGTTTAAACATATGCCTGGTGTTTGCAGTGCATAGCGCCTCCAAATCAGCGATCTAGTCCCTTGCCTAAACACAGGTGGGTCCTGCGAGAGCCCCACACCCGCACTCTTTGTCATCACCGTCCCGGACCACCGTGAACGTATGTGCCTCTCCTTGAGACTGAGCCCCTCAAACACTGTCCTGAGCACCTGGGAAATACCCAGTAAGAGCCTTTTCCATTGATGAAATGTGAGGGCATCTGGCCCCGAATTCCAGTAGATTCAGCTAGAAAATTGCTCGATGTCACATGACACTCAAAGAGATCAATAGGCAAATTTTCCAATCTCACCATTACTCAATAGCGGTATGGACAGCATATTTAATATACTGCTCGTATTTCAGAGTAATTTTTCTCTCAATTTATAACGCGCAAATGGAGGAATCGCCATTCTAGAAGCTCGTCCAGGCTGGTTGCTCACACTCTTTGGGTTCATTTTCCCATCTGCTCTTTGAAACGCACATAGTTTAACCATGGGCAAGGCATTTCTCCCTGTGGGCCTTGGTTTTCCATTCAGAAAGCCATACAAAGATTTGCACCATCTCCATTTTAGAAGCTCTTTTCGTTTGCCTTCCCTTATCCCCTCAGAATGCGCGTATTTTCATGTTGGGCACATTTCTCGCAGCTCTGGGTCTCAGCTTTGTCTCTGGTAAAGCGACGACGGATTCTCTGAGATCCTTTCATGCTTTTGACAACACAGTGTGATGAAGTGATTGCCCATGCAAATATTGGGAACTGGAGCACCTGCTTATTTCCCCCCTTTTCGTTTTTACTTTCCTGCCCATTTCCAACTTCCCTTAAATTTCCCTCTCCTTTTTTCCCTCCTCTCTGGCGTCCATCACAAATGTAGTCCAAGGAGAGCCGGGAGGGCTGGGAGGGGTGGCTTTGAATCCCGACCGCCCTCATCTGAAGAGTGGCTCTGTATCTGACCAGGCTTGTGACGTGGGGCAAGTCTCTGAGGCCCTTGGAGCCAGTTTCCGAGTCTAGAAAATGTAGGTGATCATAAGAGAACCGACCTCGTCCTCAACAGAGAGGATCCAGCACTGACTTCCCGTGCAGCGGTTAGAATCAGGTCTGGCTCAGTCCGTGTTGACCTGTCCTTCAGTTTGTCTGGATGGGACTGCTGGAGCTGTTGTTGAGATGTCAGCTTGCATGAGTCGAGGTTCATGAGAAGCTTGGATGGAGAGAGTGTGGGATGGGGAAGACAGCCAAGGGTCCACGTCAGGAATGAGCTCCTCGGTTGGGCCCCGCGGAGGCCCGTGGAGAGAGAGGACGTAGCCAGCCATGGAATGTGAGTACACACAGAATTACTCTGGGGCTTGACAACACAAAACCCAGAGGGAGAAAGAAAGAAGTCTTCCTGACGCTTTTGCCCAGAACACAAAATGGCTTTTACAGAGGGCGGCCCGAAGAGAACCCAGCAGAGCTTAGTCACCACAAGGATGGGACCTTGAGGGGCATCTGAACAGAGGACCCTCAGCACAGACATCAGCCTTCCTGAGGAGGACACCAGCCGGAGTGCTGTTGAGGAACTACATAAGCAGCGGAC
This sequence comes from Nasua narica, assembly GCA_028533885.1. Taxonomy (NCBI): domain Eukaryota; kingdom Metazoa; phylum Chordata; class Mammalia; order Carnivora; family Procyonidae; genus Nasua; species Nasua narica. The sequence goes on from CM052810.1 coordinate 147,807,901, forward strand.
ACCGTCACGTGGGCAGAAGCTCTGCATTCACAGGCCCTGAGTGAGAGCAAAAGAGGTGCCCCTTAGGTCTCCCTTACTTCCAGGGAGGGAGGTTTTGCATGGGGCCGAAGTCCTTCCCATACAAGTAAGGGAGCACGAGCCACCAAAACAGGATCGTCAAATTCTGTGACGCACATCCACGAGGCCTGGGGGATTTCGGGTGACACTTCGGGGTAAGAAGTGTGCCGGTCCCGAGCTCGATGCACATATCAGCACATACAAACCATGTCCTTCACCTTCTGAACTAGCTATCAACATCCCGGATGGAAATGTCAGCTTGATCTCTGATAAAGTCAACAAAGAACCTGGCTTGAAATTGCACCCAAGTCAGCTTGCTAACATTTCACCCCTAAATTAGGTCCATGTGACCTCCTGGGTGTAAGCAGTAATGGACAACCTCAATGGTCTCCTACAGAGAGAGCCCTCCCCTCTGGGTGGGAGCAGAGACATCAGGCCTCCTCCTATAGACAGGCAAGTCTGAGGGTGGAAGGGCTGAGCTGGGCATGCTGGTTCTTCTTCCAAACTTGCCAAGTGAAGGGAAGGAGAAAGGCCAGGAGTGATACTCAAATGAAACTTTCTCTGCATAGAATCATGAAAGGGGGAAACACAGTGCTCCCCCTATTGGCCCCAGCTGGGGTCACCAACTCAATTGCTTGAGGAGGGATAATGCAGCTATGTGAAGTGTGCAAAGAATTTAAGAAGTTCAAGAGCAGCTGTGGGAAGATCTAGGATCTGTGAGAAGATGAGGAGTGACAGAGGCTGTGCTTGGGAAACCGAGGGACCCATGTCCCATCCAAGATGGCAGCCTCTACTCGACTCTGACTCTGGCCAATTGTAGGGCACAGTGCTGACCAAGCTTCAGAACTAGAATTCTCTTTGAAGCATGAAATCTGATGGTTAAGTGATGACACAGCCTCCCGCAGTTCATCCAAGGATGTCTAGTTGGTCCCCTATTTCTACAACCATCAAGGAACGACCTGGGAAGGGTCGTACTTTAGGAAAAATGGAAAGCCAGGTCAAAGGCCTAGGACTCTCTCAGGTAAAGGCAGAGGGAAGAGACAGGGAGATTAACTCCAAAATAAGCAAGGAGGAGTCCGGGATGCTGAGGCAGGGAGAAGGGTCTTACAGGGACCCCGAAGCCAAGGGATCTGAGAGACTGCTTCATATCCCCAAAAGGGGGGATGATAGCCTTTGATCCATAAATACAGGAGGATGAAAGGGCTCCCCTCTGAGAAAGAGAGATCTTGCCAAAATCTGCCTTGTTCTCCAAGCTCACACCCTCTACTGTCCTCAGTCCATTCAAATGCCCAAGGAGAGGCAAACCCAGAAGCCAATGAGTCACCCAGTCTGCGAGGACTGTCCTTCCGTCCTCGCTTCCCTTCAGCTCCCCTCCTCTCACTAATTGTTTCCAGGGCTAGAGCTGAGGGCAGACACTGTCCAAAGGCCTGCTCTGTTCCTCCCTTCCCCTCTTGAACAGGCCTTACAGGCCGCCTTGTGTTGCTAGAGCCCATTCAGCTGGAACGGGCAGTTCACAGCCCCAGCTAAAAAGGCCTTTCATCCACTCATTATCCCTCCACCGGAACCTCACACAGGAAGAGACTTCAAAGTGCCACAACCAAGTCTGATTTCCAGTCTTTGGCAGCTCTCCCACAAGCAGAGGCAGGAAGGAAATGTAGTCCCACTGTCCTCAGGTTCTACGCCTGCCGGCATAGGTGTCATCCGCCCGTAGTAATTCCCAGTCTGCTGTGTTCCTTCCCCTTTTGAATCCTTCCATTACAGTGTCTATTAGAGAAAGAAAGGCTCCAAAGGAAGACTCTTCCACGGTTCCGAATTGCCCCCTTGCTCTGGTAAGAATCCCCTATTAGCAGCATAAACCGAAATGAGCCATCTCGGAGCTCCCAGTGGGCTGGGTCTTGAACCAAGAAGCCCCTGGCACAGCTCCTGGATTTCTCCAGCTTGTTCTCTTCCTCTTATGATTTATTCCTGATTAGAACCACATTTCTGAAAGTATATCCAAAGTGAGGCTCTCAACAGCAGCCAGAGTGGCAAAGTGGCCATTTCCCCATCTTGATCTTAAGGGTCATAGTAATGCCACTTAGTCCTTTGTGTTCATCTGGCTTCTAGATTGAGGTCGGAATGAACTTCTGCAGTTTATGGATCTTTGGAAATCTGTAGTGGCGTCCTCAAGTCCTATCAGAACCAAATATAAACTAGGGTTTCCTCTTTTCCCCTCACCAACTTCTCATTTTCTTGAATGAGAGATGCCCACATTGGTTGGACAATATCCCTCCACAGAAATACATTCTTAGCCTATCACCTGCTTAGACCAAGTGTTAGTGAAAAGTCTCATGAAGCTTTGCGCATGTGCATACAAGGGCACGACCTCAGGACCACTAGAAGCCCATGCAACCAATTTCTGACCTGTTTGGAACCATGCTTCCCAGCATGGGTAAACGAAGACTTGAAGGTAGCTAGTCTCTAAGAAGAATTTACTATCTGCCTCAAAAGCCAACCAGAGCCTGGAACACAGACTCTTGCCTTAATCTTTAGTGTATTTGTTGCCGTCCACCACACCCCCAGCTCCCCACCTCCCCAAATCCTGCCCTCAATCTGCCCCTAACAATGTCCGCTTGGGAAAACCCACTAAACCTTGAACCAAATGATCTGGCTTTCCCTTGCCATACGACAGTTGCTATTTGCTTCTAACACAAGCTAAAACCCCCTCAAGTCTAAGGGGATTCAGCACCATCGCTCTCTGCCCAGGCCGTCCACCATTAGTGCTTCTCTATTAAAAGTAGCAGTTCTGTCCCCAGGAACCCCGCCAGGCCCAAGATGAAGGGAAGGTCCCGATGTCCCCATCTACAGCCACTGCCTCATCTGTCACACCAGCTTGAATGATCCGATATGCAGTGATTCTAGAAGAGTAAGAATTCAGCTCTTAGCCCGAAGACTTAGATTGACAATAGCATCTCATGCATTTCATGAGCCGGCAGTTGGTGCCTCTCTGCTTCCCCGATGGATTGTGTCCAAGCTCTGTCTAAACCATCATTTGGTAAGTCTGGAGCTTAAATTTACGAGTAAGTGGGGCTAGAGTCTATGTTGTTTAAATAGGTGTGGAAATCATGTGTTCAGCTGTAAGGTAGGTCTGGAGGACACTCAAAATCACCAACTATATGTTGCATAATATTCTGCTAATCTTATTCAAAGATTTATTTTTTGAAAAAGCATTCATTAACAGAGACATTACAGGTTTAGAATGCAAAACGCTTCATGAATTTTTAAGCTAGAATTTGAGACTTGAAAGCCATTTTCTTGCTTGAGGCAGGAAATCCAGGCAAAGCACTTGAACCCTCAGGCCATCTCAGTTACTTTGCTTTGCCCCCAGGGTTAGAAGTTCAGGAAACCTTGATGAGCAGGTTGATCATCAAGGTCTGTCCCTGCTCTTGGATTCTAAAAGTACATCCTCCTTTATTTTCTGAGGCTCATTCTTTCCAGAGGTAAGACAAAGACATTCCACTAGGTGAAAATTACTTCTGATTTTCATGTTGGACCATCTAAAAAAAAGGAGCCACCCTGATGTACACTGAAAATTTTGGATTCAAGGACACAAGAAGCCCCAAGTGGAGAGTGTCGAAGGGTTGCGGGAACCAAGAGTTCAGCTGTTTAAGATCATCGAACACCATTTTACAAGGAGCTGCCGCTTATAGCTGTATGACCTCGGGCATATCCCTTAATCTTGACTGTATCTCAGTTTCCTCATTTGTAAAATGGGGATAATAATCACTGAATGCATTTCATGGGCTTGTTAGAAGGATTGAATGACCATGAAGTGCTTAGAGTAGGCATCACATACCTCAAGTGCTATTAAATAAGTTTTGCACCTATTCCTTTCCCAAGATATTTTAACATTCTTAGTTCCAGCAAGAGTCCGCCCTTACTGCCCCCCCACACCACAATTCTCATAGCCATCATTATATGGATAGGGTTCTCGTTCCTGTCCCCACTGGCATTTTTCCCTTCCTTACCCACAGTGGAGTTGAGAATTTGCATAATAGCTCATGTTATTAGTCTAAGCAAGGCTGCCCATATTAGCAAGAGAAAGATGTGTTCGAATCATAGATACTTATGACAGGCTGAATAATGAATGGCCTCCTAAAACTGTCCACATCCTAATCCCCAGAACCTGTGAAGACGTTACCTTGGGTGGCAAATGTGACTAAGTTAGAGAACTTGAGATGGGGAGATTATCCCGGCGGGCCCAGTGTAATCACAAGGATCTTTATAAGAGGGAGGCAGGAGGTCAGAGAGGCAAGAAGATGTCGCACCCACTGCTTTCAAGATGGAGAAAGAGACCACCAGCCAAGGAATATAGATAAGCCTTCTTCAGGAGCTGGTAAAGGCAAGAAAACAATTCCTCCCAGAAGGGACACAACCCTCCCAGCACCCTGATTGCAGACTTCTGACCGGCCAAACTGTAAGATGATACATTTGTGTGGTTTTAAGCCGCTAACTTTGTGCTAATTGGTCATAGCAGCAAAGTAATAAAATGCTCTCTACCAAAGACTTTCTCCAGATGGCACCTGGAAAGTTCAGAGGACTTGCTGATGTTACAGCAAGATGCCCAGAGCAAACCAGAGCCCAGGTGGAGTGGGGACACAACACTATATATATTTTAAAGAAATACTTGGCATCATCCTCTGGACTCTGCTTTATGATCAACTAAGAATGAGATCACTTGCCATTTGTCCGTGAATTGTACCTGCGTGTGTTTCCAGGCATAGCAAGAAATGTATTCCTTAGAACGTACTGAAAGTTCACATTTTTGCTTTGTGCCATTTCTTCTATTGTTTTTATTGACTGTTATGAAAATATTTTTATCTACATTTTTACATGTTTATGTAATAGTACTGACAACGAACACTTATCACAAGCCTTTTATGTATTAGAGTAGGCATTGTCTAAAGTATTATGTATTATGCATGTATTATGTATTATGTATGTATTATGTATTAGGCATTGTCTAAAGTATTTAGGTGCACTCATTCATTTAATCTTCATGCCAACCCTTTGAAGCATATACTGCCGTTATGCCCATCTTCGAGATGGGGAAACTGAGGCACTGAGCAGTTAAGAAACATCCATGATGTGATGCAGTTTGAAAGATGAGCCGGACGATGTGACTCCAGGGGCCAGGAACATAACTGCTGTTACCTTGTCCTTTATTCCTTCATGACCATGAATCTCCTAAGGGCCAAAGATCTAGTGTTATTCTTGTTTTCAGCTCTCCAATTCCCATGCTCCCATGCCTCCCACATTTCTTGAGCCCTTGTTCCTGCTAGGGCAGAGGCAGACATTTCCATATGTACTATATTACTTCATGTAATCTCTGCTATGACCTTCAGTGTCTTGTCCAAGGTCATATGAAACTGGAAGAACCCACACCCCCAGCTCTTTCCAAACCACCATGCTGAATTACAGAAATGACAGCATTGGTGTGGGAGCCAAAAGCCCTGGTTGGGGCCTTCCCTCCTCCACTTATTACCACTGTATGTCTCCTCCAATCTCTCCACCATCTGGGCCAGTTACTTCACCTCTAAAATGGAGGTGATGAAACCTCCATTTCAGGCTCCTGCTGGATGAGGCTGGGAGACAGAGCTGGCCTCCTCTAAAGCAGCAAGTATCTGAGACTGGCTATTGGAGCAAAGGTGTAGTGGGCTCTCGATGCTTCTCCCATGGAGGGCTCTCTGGTCTGCCCTCCGTGGCTTCTCCGAGAGGAGCCATGGTCTGACTAGAGAGGCTGGACATTATCTCCTCCCTCGGAGCAGCACTGCATCACCTGCCCCAACTCCCTTCCTTTCCATAGGTGTCAACACTACTCTTCCCTCTGTCCACCCCCAACTGGGGTCTCACTGCCTCAGGCATTGGCAGCAGCTTAGAAAACCTTGCTGTCAGATGGGGATAGGGGCAGGGGACTGAGGCCCTACCTGACCCCTTTCCTTCATCATGGTTCCAGACACCTATCCAGGCACTGAAGGAGATTGGAAGACTAAAAGGCTATGAGACCTTGTTGTCGGAGGTGAGTGAGAGGATTCTGGTCCCTGGGAAATAGTCCTACCACAGGGTTCTACAACTTCCCCAACCAGAGGATAGGGGGGAAGGAGGCAGCCCAGAGCTTGCTCCAACCACAGCTCCAGGAAACCCAGAAGCCAGGAAATCTTCTCAGTTACCTACCAAATTATCAAACTCTGGACAGCCGCAGGCTAGGCTCACCGGGGGAGACCAAAGGAAATAGCAAAGGCCAGATCCCACTCTGACAAGTCAGATCAGAACACCGGATGGGGCGGGGAGATGGAGCTGGCTTCCCCCAAGGCATGGATGTTTTTAAAAGCTCCTCATGGGTATTAAAAGGCAGCCAGGACTGGGAACTCCTAGAACAGTGGTTGAGAGTCCAACCTTTGGAGTCAGACAGACCCGCGTGTATTATTCACTGTAGAGCGATGGGCAAGTCACCTGGGCATTCCTTGCCTCCATACTCATCCAGAATGCCAATAAGTAGCGCAGCACTTCCCATTGTTTTCATGTCACAAACCCAGAGAAGGTAAAAAATACTGATAAAGCACTCCCAAACGAGGGAAGGCAACCCTCTCGGGTGCTCAACCATCCCAAGGGCTGAGGGGCTCAGTACCTGTCCATACTACGTGCCTTTGAAGGCATGCTGGTGGGGGGCTTTGCAGAGGCAAGCAAAGGGGGGGGGAAGATTTTACCAAGTCATCCCACCATAGACTATTAGGGCTAAAAGGGACCTCAAAAAATGGTCATTAGGATTCAGGGATTGCCTTTGGTCAAAATCCAATACCTGGCCAGGATGTGCTTACCCTCCCTTTGATCAGAGGGCAGCCTGGAAACAATCCCCTGTTGGGGGGGTCTCCCCTACATCATGCAGGATGACACGCAGATTCATGGTCCCGCCTGTTTTCCTTGTAGCCCAAGAGCATGGCTGGAAAACAACTGCCTTAAAGTGGGGTTCCCGTGCGGAATGACAGCCCGCAAGGTTCTTTGCTCTTTTTCTTCTCCTCTTCCATCTGAAAAGCCTGTAGTCGATGAATGTGTGCAGAATTAAAGCCAGGAGTGTGGGAACAGAGACCTGATCGGAGAGCCACTCAAGACTGACAAGTTGACCACTCAGCATGTTGAAGTCATTTGTCTAGCTGGAGGATAGTTTTTCCTCTTGAGGTTTGTTTCGTTTGCGGAATGCTTGGGGTTTTGGGGAGCTATTCGGGTCCTGACACTTGAGCTGCTTCTGCACCACTGATTTGTAACAGATTCGTGATTCTAGAAACGCTGGTTGCCCTGTTTGCACGCCGCCCAGAACTCCCTCCCCCTCCCAGCTCCTCAATTCCATTTCCCCCTGCTGCATGGAGATGAAACACCAGAACGTAAAATGTAAAATGTGCTGGTGACAAAGAAAGGCCAAGAAGCCACTGGTTACATGGGCTTGAAAGTGGAAGCCAGGTGCATTCTCTCCAGCGTGGCTGCAGATCGTCTTTGAAACAGATGTCATCCACTCCTCTGCCATTCTCTTTCCGCGAGGGAGGCGCAGAGCTCCAGAATGGGAGACAATAGGCATTAATATCCATTGGAATGACAGCTGTTTATGACTCGCTTTGCACAGGACACGTGTCCCCCAAGCAGAATGATTAGCGCTCCAGCAGAATACGATATTTGTGGGTAATCAAAAGCGAATGGCAAACCGTTTGGACTAATGGGAAGCAGGGTCCACATCAGCCTTTCTGGAAGTTCCCACCAAGAATAAATAATAATGTGAGCTCAGAGCAATAGAGCAGTAGCCTCCCTCCTCCTCCTAACATGGTGGATTTGCTTAGTGTATCCTGGGAAAACTTACCTGCCTCGCCAGGGTGTTACGAGGATTAATTAATGTTTGTAAAGTGCTTGGAATTCCACTGAAGAAATGTACCTTGTCGATGCAAATTATTATCATTCTATAGTGCCTTTCATCCCAGAATCTCAAAGTGCTTTCCCAACAATTAATTAAGCCTCACTACACCCCTGTGAGAGAGGAAAGCATCATTCTGCCTGCGTTAATACAGTAGAGTTTTTGCACCTGAGTCACAGAGTCGAATGTTCAAGTCGCCCTCCAGGAGGGAGAGAGACCCCATTAACGAGCATCCCTAAGTGCTTCATAATACATGAGTCGCTAACAATGCAAGGCAAAGCACTATACCCAATACCTATGGCCATAAGGACTTGTTTAATTTTGTTTGGTCCCTAATTGTCTGGACTGCTAGTTTTATTTTCCTCCCTCCCCTGTAAGGCGATAAGGTGCTTGTCAGATGAGAGCCCAATTAGCAGCTGTAACGAGTTACAGCGTTCTGACTACACCCTCGAATCCTATCCCTTACCATCTGTAATGCCAGAAACAGGTCGCACCCCTCTCCCACCATGTGCATCCCCAAAGAAGTTAACTTAGCTTTCACAAAAATGTTAATGGCATCATTAACAGGACGGGTAGCTCGAGGCTGTGTTAGCAACCTAGAAGCTGCACACATCTAACATGTGAGCATCCCAAGCACGTACCGTAATTTTTTCATTCCAAGTGCAATAATTCATAAGCACAGATCTCTTGTATTGGCTCCTTTTAAAAGAAGCCCGGAAATCAAGTGAGCATGTGTAGCATTCCGGTGTGTGCTGGAGACAAATCAGCCCACAGGGTTCTCGCCACGTGCATTTGGAAGCGGAATTGTTGGCATCCTTTCTGGACAGGTTTAAGACAGGCTCGGGAGGCCAATGCTCTAGTCATGAACACCTGGGAGGAAGATCACGATTTCCAACTCAAATCCTATCTTGCGGGTTGAGTCACTGTGTGACCTCAGAAACACCCCTTCACCCAAAGCTTCCGGTTTCTCTTGGGTTCATCTTGAAGCTGGAAGACCCCACTTTCCAATGGGGTTGGCCACTTTCCAGTTGGGCTGGCCACTTCCCTGGACAAGCCACTAGCTGCACTGAGGCCCCCTTTCCTCATTTCTAAAAAGGGAGTAACAACGGCTTACCCTACATACTTTCCATGCTGCCATGTGGCTGGAGTGAGATCATTTGTAGGTGGGAGTGCTTTGTTAGCCATGACAGTCAGACAAGTATAAGTGGCTGCTAAGAGCAAGAGATGAGTCATCATAAGAACCCTGCAGCTGTAGGAAGATACATTTGTCCGTAGTCATAAATCACGCCAAGGTAGCCATCTCTAGGTGCGGCATACTTAGTCATGCTAAGTAGCACTGTTAAGAGAAACCGAAGAGCTCTAAGATTTTGAAATTCTTAGGCAATCTCAGATGGGTTGTAGTAGTTAGAGTTCTGTGAGTCTAGCTTCTTCACCGCTCCCTCACCCTATCCCCATCTCCTACTCTCCTTGTTCTGGTGAAGAGTCCTCCCCCAACACCACTTAGGCGAGGCGAGGCTTTCATATATAGTCTCATCTGCACCCGACTCTGAGAGCAGGCACGTGATCCAGGTCAGCCAATCAGAATACTCCATCCCCTCACCTAAGGGATGGGCACCAACTGAAGCCTAGTCGGTTGGAGTCTTTTCAATGACGGTCAGATGTTGGGATAGAGAAGTCCTATTTCCACCGAAGTGACTAAACCGGGAGGATGGATGCAAGTTGTCTGCCCCTTGAACAAAGCCCGCCTGGGAATGTCAGAGGCATTCTGAGGCAAGAGAGAAATGATTATTTAGGGCACATGTGTTAATGTGGGGCAATGATTTAATGTCTTGACAGCATGATTTGGGTTCTGAAATATAGCTGTTCCTAGACTTCTGATTTCCTAATTACATGAGCCAATAAATTCCCTTTTTACCTGAGTTAATTTGGGTTGAATACCTGTTCCTTGTAATAGTAAAAGATTTGGTTAATTCGGACATAAACTTACCAACAGAGAATAGACAAGATTTATCAGTTCAACTTGGGGTGGGGGAAGATAAGTCACAAAACCCCAAGCCCTATGATTGGATGAAACAGTTATTTTGTGAATCTCTTCATAGAATCTATAGCACAGAGAGAAAAGGTGATGTGAAATGAGTATGTTTTTTAAGGAAATATAGTCAGCTTCCTTACACGTCAGTTGGGCGTCATTGGACGTCTGATGTCTATTTTCTCTACCCTCTCCTTGTAACTCAAGTCACATTGTCAACCAGTGACTGTCCTCCTGATATGAGGTCCTGTGTTTGGGCTTCCCTCTTTCTTCCTCACGTGCCCCATCAGAAGCCTTCATTCTCATCCCTTCCTCTCCATTTGTATCGTATTATTCTCAGTAGGGTTAGTGCTGTCCCGTGGGGGAAATTGAAAGCTTTTGGGGGACAAGTCTGGAATCTCTGAAAGTATAGCACACAACTTGATACATAGTGAGATCTTGAATTTACTCATTGAGATTGGCTATGACATACTGCTCATTAGCTTTAAGGGAAAGCCAAGGCACAGAAGGATGACATTTTTTTATTCTGGGAGCAACCTGGTCAGGCAATCAAAACATTTAAGCGTAATTGGTGGTTGTGTGTGTGTGTGTGTGTGTACGTATGTATGTTTTAACTCGCAGGATTTTTGTTGACTGGATCGGGAATTACGCATACTTGGGTGCATGACGACAAGCTCCAACTCTGGTTTCAGATGGCCTGAGTTCGAATCCTGAAACACTGTGTGACTTTGGGCTAATGATGGTCTCTCTGTGTCTCATTCTCCTTATCTGTAAAAATGGGCAAAAAATAAGGCTACCCTGTTATTGTGAAACCACAAATCAATTGATTTGTGCTAGGAGGAAAGATAGAACAGTGCCCAGATCAGAGCAAATACTCAAAAAACGTACGCTAGTATTCTTAAGGGTGAAATCTGCCTCAGAGTATGCAGTCGACTTGGGGTGTACAGCCGCGGAATCCATCCGTTCTCCAAGGCGCGCTTCAGGGTTTTTCTGATTTTTGCGCCTGTGGTATCAGGTGCTGCTTCACCACGCTGACTCACCATCCTGCGGGGCTGGGCAGCAGGTGGCACGCTCGTGAAAGCCCACGACGGTGTGTCGCCCCCATGGCGAGTCACAGATAGTGTTCTGAGACGGTTATGAAAACCAGCGCGAGGAGACCAGGGACACCCTTCAAGCTTCAGTTAAGAATCACAGAGCTCTTCTCTTCCTTCTTGTCAGTGTTTTTTCTGGCTTGTTACCTTCCCGAACATTTATTTTTCTTTATCGTGTCCCAGTGGTAGGTTTTTTGCTCTCTCTGTGTGGACATAAACCTCCACGTTGTCGCCCACTTCCTTCCCCACCAGCGTTCATCTGATCTTTATTTGCATCCCTTTGCTTGCGTGAGAAACGTCATTGTTCATGAGCGTCATGTGGATGAAACAACTCTCACGGTAAGGCGAGTTTATCTGTCCTCCGAGGCTCCCGGAAGGTAACTTCTGACCTACATGCGCTGCATTCATGGGGCTTTGAAATCTGTTCAACTTGCTAACAAGTCAGAGAGTATTTACAGAGGAGGGATGAGTCAGATGGGGAACATGAACAGATGGAGAAGAGCCCGTCGTCATGCTTCAAGAGTCCATTTCCCGCATTGGAACTCATCAAAGCCTGGTGGTATATACTGCGTCAAGGAACCCACATAGTACACAACCGAGTTAATTTACTACCGAACGCTTTGTTTTGCCATCGCGTAATCACAAATGTGCCCCCAAAGAGGCAGTATTGGATCGGAAGCCAGGGCAAGGAGCCAGCCAGACACGAGTTCTAGTCCTCGTTAGAAAACTCCTTCCACGTCCTTACAAATCCTCTGTGGCCATTCTGATCTGTGGCCCGACACCACTCTGGCCTGTGGACTTGTTTTCCGTTTACCTCCCGCAGCTGCCGCTTCCCAGGCAGACTCTTAAAGCGTGCTGAAGACATAAAGGGTAATCGACCCCGTGCCTTGGGGCGTTGAAGTGACGCCCAGCTGCACCGCCCCATATCCTGCCTTCTCCGTTGTGAAATCGCTGCTCTGAAAACAGAACTCGGTGCAGCCACAGAAGGGCCTGGAGAGGACGGCTCTCAACACGTTTCCCCACAAGGCCCTGCTGTTAAATCTCCCACAAGCTCTCGGAGCAAATTGTCAGCGATCCACTTAGCCGGCCCTACGCACCTCAGCTGCCTCTACTGGATGAGGGAAATTGCTTTCAGGGATAGATACATCTCAAGAAAGTTGGCTACAAAATGGATTTCTATAAAGAGAACTCCATTTTCTCCTGGCTTCCATTACAAAATTGGAAAATTTGTCACACTGGGGTGGGGGGGTGGGGGGGTGGGGGAGGGAATCCTCTCAGGAGACTAAAATGAACATTTGGGATGAAAAAGAAATTAACGTAAAGCCACAGCAATGGCATGTCTCTTGTTGGAATGCACCGGTGCCTGCTGGGAACCACCTAATGGCTCCCTTTTCTTTTGAACCATTTCCAGCATTTTGTAGAAGTGTTGGAACTCCTGAACCTTATACACACTGCCAGTCCTTTTCCCCCCTCACTCAAATCTATTAGAATTTTCCCCGTGATGGAAGGTTCCATTTCTGGGTCTTGCACCTCTCCAAACTTGCTAGTGCTCACTCCCGCTGGTCGAATATGGCATAAAATAACATTTTATTCATTCATTCACTTATTTATACCCTGCTTTATCCCTATAAATAATTTGATGTGGCTTACAGGGATAAAGATAAAATGGTATGTTTGCATTTCAGATTTAGTTCTACTTGTTTGCCCTAATTAAGTCAATTTTGACATTTTAATGTCATAAGTTATAGCACTGAATAATAAATATTAATCCGTTTGAGTTGGAAGAGTTTGAGAGGTCATCTAGTCCTACTTCCCGCCCAATATAGCTTCTGTCATATCCTGTCCAGTGAAGTGAAGATATTTCCACTTCAGCTCTATCACAGGTTATTAAGAAACTGCACAAAATTCTTCCGCAAAGTGGTGCATGAGAAGCCCTCAATGGTGACGTGAAGCTTGGTGAGTGTTCCAGTGAATGGAGAAAAGTTTGAGTCTCGGTGGGAAGACCCTATCACAAGTAACCCCTCAAGTTCTTACTGTTACTATTAGACGACAGGGGTTTTTTCCCTTAATAGGAACACCTGAGGCATTTCTATCTTCTTTTTCAGTTTTTCTCCCTTTTAAGATTCCTGGAAAAGCAAGAGTCTTCGTTCTCTGAACCCCAGCCCCCTCTCCGCCCACGCCCACCCCCAGATTCAAACCGCTCATCTCATGATCATCTACCCTGACTCAGTGGAATTTCCTGCCCTCTGTCCATGGAATCCCTCTGCCCCAAACTTCCCCTTTTCTGGGTCAGTTCCCCCAGTTATTTCCTCCTTACAGACTTTGTGAACAAGGCACAGAGTCCTTTGCTTGGCCCCAGCTGACATGACTATAGCTCTCCCGTGGGGAGAGGAACCATGCACAGGAACATGGATCTGACAGTTTAACTGGTCAGGTGATTGCCAGAGACCTCCCCTGATCTCCCTACCCAGGGCCAAGGACACGTTCTTCTGGCAAGGACACACCTCCCTCGGAGTGCCTACACCCCACTCCATCTATCACGTTGTCCCAGGATCGCAGGGAGCACCCGTACAAAATAAAGTGAGCTTGCATCATCCGCGTCCAAGAGATTATGCTGTCATAACCCCAGGGTCGCAGTGACTTACACGGGAAGGTGTGTGTCTCGCTCCCGGCACACAACGGCACGACTCACCTGCAGCTCAGCTCTGCCCTTTGTCTTTCCTCATGCTGGGACCCAGGCTGATGGGGCAGCCCTTGGCTGGCACCTGCCATTCTCCTGGCAGAGGCAAAGGGCAACGACTGAGCCTCACAATGGCTCACGGTGTCGGTTTGCAGGTTATACTACGTCACTTCCGCTCAGTTTCCCACGGCCAAAGCACGTTCATGGCCAAGTCCAATGTCAAAGGGGTGGAGATGTCCACTCTGCTTTACAGAAGGCACTGCATCCCGCAGAGCGAAGGAAAACTGTGTCATCCTTTTGCAGTTAATGAGGTGAATAATTGCATCAATAACGTAGCCTATCTCAGCGACGCTAAAGTTTGGGGAAGAGTCCACAGAGGCGCTAATCTGCTTATTCTAACTATACGTTGACATGGAGTTCCACTGTCCAGATTTTTGGGGCATCCCCTCGCTGCTCTTTCTTCTGGCGGCACTGAGTGTCCTCCAGGGAATTTCTTATCCCTTCTTCATGCCGCGCCCTTTGCGTCTTACCTCCCTCTTCATCTCTCTCACACACGAGACTAGGTCTTCTTTGCTCTCTCAAATTCCCTATACCCCCTTCAGCCCCAGGCTGTCGTCCCTCCCAAAGCCTTCTCTTGTGTGCCTTGGAAGTCTTTAGGGGCACGAGGGATAGATGTTTTTGCCTGTTCCCATTTCCTCTGTTGGGTAAGGCAACAGGGAAGTTTCCAGTTCTTGTGAGACAAGGAAAGAAAGACAGAGCCCAGGCTTGACCCTAACAGACAGATGGCTGTCACTTGCTCCCTGAATTCCTTCACTTGTGGTCACCTTCTAAGTAGATCAGGAATCTCACACTGCAAGAGTTTATCTTCTGCCCACAGGTTTCCCTAAGTTTATAGATGAGATTCATGTGTTCTCCTGGCTCACCAGGCTTCTGTACCTTCTTCGGCTAAAAGGATATCTGCCTCCTTCACAACCTTTGGTTACATACGAATTACTTTTCTATTGAGTCTTCCTTGAGAGATGCGCCCCAGGGTGGCACTTTTAAGATGTGTCAGTGTGTGTGTGCAAGCGCGTGCATGAGTGCACTCATGCTCTGGTTTTCGGCTTTTCGTTTGTTTCCGGCACTAAGTAGAGTCGCTTCTGCCACCCAGTCCCATGGAAGCCGCAGGGCACCAGCCGTGTCCGTTGAGCCATTGCACCTTCCCCTCCCTCCCCGCCACCTCCACATTTTCTTCTCTCTTCCAACAGTACCGTTATTCCTTTATATTCCTTAGGACCTTCCTCCCGCCCAGAAGGTGCTACATCGAGACAAGCATTTTCTTGTCTTTTTTTTTTTTAAAAGATTTTATCTATTTATTTGACAGAGAGAGAGAGATTACGAGTAGGCAGAGAGGCCTGTAGAGAGAGGGGGAAGCAAGCTTCCTGATGAGCAGAGCCCGATGCGGGACTCGACCCCAGGACCCTGAGATCATGACCTGAGCTGAAGGCAGAGGCTTTAACCCACTGAGCCACCCAGACGCCGCATAGACAAGCATTTTCAAAGTCCTCTGTCCACTTGTGCTTCTCCCAGTGTCTCAGGATTTCATAGCACTGTTCAAGGGAAATAGCTGGAGTTTGTTATCCCGCACCGACACGTTCAAATGATCTCCAAAACAACGCTGATGTGCCCCAGAACCTTCACTTTTCAGTTTGCCCAATTGTCTTTTTAAAGTCCAAGAGCTCCAGCCTGAGCCCCGTGTCTCCACCCAGTCTGCTCTGAGGACGAGTGCCTCCAGCCAGGGTCGGTAACCGAATACTCTGGTGCCAAAGTACCTTGCCAGACTCCAATGCCACTCAGATATGTGACTGTCTTGGTTTGTACCCAGAAAGGTCATGACCTTTGACCTTCATGATGTCTGCGTGCCTGCCCCAGTGCCTCACCCTGCTGCTTTGGGACAAAGGGTGCTAACCTATAAATGGCCAGGCTCTTTTTTCCAAAGTATGGATGACCATTGGAAATCATGTAAAGCAAACCACCTCTGAAAGGACACACATCGAGAGAGGGCTGTTGATACACATGTCCGGTGACTGATGCCTCATAGAACCGCGGAGTCGAAGAAAGCTTCGTCTTCCAGGGAGACCTCTATTCCAAGCCCCTCATTTTCCAGAGGAAGAAACAGAAACCCGGAGCGTTGAGTACAACTCGCCTACAGAGCTGCTGAATGACAGAAAGGAGACTTCCTATTCCTTAAAAGAATGTTCTTTCTGCTTTACCATATCCCTCCTTGGGCTAAGCACGGTAATTTTTCTTTTTTTCAGGCACCAACAAACTGACAAAAAGATATTTGAACTATTCCTCTTTTTGAGAACGTTACATGACCAGGAATGGCAACTTGTCCCCATTTAGATAGGAGTTGGTTTATTTAACCTAGTTCCTGTCAGAAGTAGTAGAAAGAACGTTCAGTGGTTCTTCCTACCCAAGCACACTCTATCTGCTCGGTCCTGGAGAGATCTTGCCACACCAACAATAAACAAGTTATCACGCAGGTGCGGATATCTTACCATCCAGGAATGTCACACCTGGATATTTCTGCCTCTAGGACAGTCTACCTATGTCATCTGCACTCCTGGAGAGGCTGAAGGAGGCACTGTCTCTCTGCACGGTCCCAACTACCCGCAAGAGCAATGAGGTGCTTAAAAAATACTATTGTAAGGTGATGTTTTCACTACAGTGGTGATAGCTTTATTTTTTTTTTTTAATCCACATCATTGTGACAGACCCCAGTTGGACCAGCTGATGCTGATCTGTGGTATATTGTAAGATTTCTCTTTGGGATCTATTACCAAGTTCTTTTGTCGGTGCGTGAGTAAACAGACCATGTGGAAAGGCGGGGAGAGCTGGAGTTTGAAGTCTGAACATTGCCCTGTGGTGAAAGGACAGTACTTGGTTTAGAGTTTAATTTCCTCCTCAGCCGACAACTCTTTGTGATAAATAAGCTACCATTCCTGTACGTATAGGCAGAAAGACAATCTACACAACTCTGGAGCAGGGGAAACCTGTTTATTTGGCAATTAGCAACAAGTAAAGGGTCTTGTCTGAAACGTTTTGTGAGGATCCCAGACTTTGGCCCTCCTTACACCAACAGTGGGGATCTCCCTCCTCGTTAAACAATCCTCCTGCCACCGCGTCTTAAGAGTCTGAGATTTTTTTTTTAATTACCTCTAACAAACGGTACAGCAGCATTTGTTCAAATTAACTTTTTCCATTTCTTTTCGATGCATGTGGGGTTTCTCCCACATGCTACTCTTGAAAAGAAAGGTTCAAAATACAAAAGCTACCATAATAGTATTTCTGATGGAATTGCCCTGGTGAGTATTTTAAAAATAGCAGCAGAAGATGCTTTGATTTTTTTTTTCTCATCATGATGTTACAAAAGAGCCTAAATACAGCTTTGCATTTGTTTAACTGAAAGCTGCCATTTCTCAGTGTCAGTTGGATGTCGAGTCCCAAAATGATGAACACAGTTAACTTCAGCTACCAAAAAAAAATTATGAGTCTTAGCATATTTTTACCAGAGTGTCATTGTTAAAATGATTCTATGAGAGATTCTGCAAGAAGAAAATCTACAAAAACCAGAATTAGAGAAATACATGGGATGGGTTGGGTTTGATAAAATTTCTATTTGGCAATGAAAAAAAAAAAACAAATACATTGAATTTCTCTGACCTGGGCAAATTCATCATTAGTCCCAGAAGCAATAATAACAACAATAATAACACAAATAAAGACCATAAAATGGTGCAGAAGCCTTTCATGGCTTCTCTACATTTTGCTCTAAGACGTAGTTTCAGAAATGATCTCAAGCAAATATGCTTTAGTTAGTTCCAGATCAATCTCCACCTATAGGGCAAATCAACCCTGGGATCCTTATTCACCTCCAAAATACATGCTTTCTTCCAACAGTGCCTTCTTTTGGATTATTTCTAATACACTTCAACTCACAAAAATGTGATTTTTTTTTTATGTCATAGCTCAAAAGTACATTTTTGTCTGAACCAAGGTGCCCTTGATGGAAGCACGGCCGTGACCATCGAGTTGTCCTGTGTTGGGGAAACAGTTGCAATGTGACTGGGGTTCCAGGGTGCTGATATTTCTTCTTTGTCTAGGGGTGTCTGCTTTGCTTTGGGGAAGGCAGGAGGGGATGGATACAGAAGGTTGGGTGTAGCAATCCTAAACTCTGAGTCAATTTGCCTGGCCATGGATTTTCAGGCAATTAAGGAAATGGACTTGAAAATTAACTCATGGGTATGTGCGTTGGGCCTTGAGCAGGGTCCATTGACTCTTGCCTTTCTCAAGGATGATGTATCATTGATTCCTCAATGGGATCGCCTCGCTCTGGTTCCCCCATCCCAATGGACGTCAACAAGGGATCCAGGCAGGGAAGGATGGAATTCTTGGATCATCTATTTCTACTCAAATGTGTCATTTTTAACAATGAGTCTGAGACTCAGAAACTTACTATTTAAGCCATAACTAAGGGGAAAATCTGTATTACAGTAAAAATACTACGGCTTTGAAAAAGCTGTCTTAAGAAATGAAACCTCACGAGACCAGTTTTAGGAAGGCAGACTTACCTGGATCCCCAAGGACAAGAAATAGAAAAATTTCCCCACTAATTCTTTTCTTTCTTTACACATTCTAAAGCTTTATTGAATTACAGTTATAAGTGAGAAGAAAGCAGTTTATCCTACTTGGGAGAAGAACATGTTAAGCTCTTTTTTTATTTTTATTTTTTGAAATCTTAAGAGTGTTTCTGGAAATTCCAGGAAAAGACAGTTCTTAGCATCACAAGGGCAATATAATTTTGAATTTGTTTGTAAGGCTGGCATTTGGGAAAATATAATAAATAATTTTGATACTTTGGTAAGTTATTTTGTAATTCATATTAAGTTGCTGTATTTAAGACCTAGTACGTAAATCACAGGTTTTCATTAATTCAAAAACATTTGTCACATATCTGAAACTGGGTTAAACACCAGGATTCTCAATGAGAATAGACAATAAGTAGTACAATGCTACTGTTTATTCAAGACTGAGTAAAATCAAGCAAGAACTATGCTCCACTGAGCCCCTACTATAAAAATTTAATAGAATCATAGCATTTGAGAGCTTACAAATATTTTAGAGATCACCTAATTCACTACAACCCACAGAAAGAAATATATTTTCTTGTGACCCAGAACACTTGTGTTTATGTGTATATGAAACATATGCAAATGGAGACCAGTGTCATGAACAATACATACTCTGATTTTATTCTGATCTATTGCATTTTTTAAAAATGTTGATCACAAACTTCTAAGTTGATTTTGGAACTCACTAAGTTCATCCTGAACTTTGAAAGACACCAATACAGTACAAGCCCCTATCTTAACGATAAGAGATGGAGCCTGAGTTAGGTCACTTGCTTATGGCAGAGGCTTGGTTCGTGGAAGGGCTAGCCCAGATTTCCCTTCTGTTGGTTTACTGGTCTCTATCACGTTATCTTAATTTGTTTTATTCTTAGAAACTCACTGTCACCTTCTGAAATCATCATGCTCATTGCTGACTTGAGCGTTTCCTGCCTCTCCCACTAGGAGAACACCGTCTTCATTGATGATGCACTATTATTCCCCCCCCCATGCAAAGTTTGGCATACAGTATGTGCTCGACAAATATTTTTTTGAATCAGTGAGAGCTCTAGACTGCCCTCGGTTTCTCTCACGTGCAGACTCAGCAGAATGGTGTGGTAGAGCCATGGCTTTGGAATAACAACATGCCCTGTATGAGTGAGTTAACAGCGTCACAACGAGAGAACGGATCTCGTGACACAAGGCACACATGGTACCAGGGAAAAAACTGGAACCAGGAGCTAGATCTCCTGACCCGACTCTGGGGGCCTGAGTTAGTTCCCTCTGACATGTCTGTCTTACATTGTCGACCTAATTATTAATGTTAGCAGGCTGACTTGCCCTAGAATACTCTTCAACCCTAAAGTGCAACTTTCCTATTTTCTAAGAGCTGGGGGAGCTCAGTGCCGAGGAAGCCTCAGTTTTTGTGAGAATACTGTCAGTCGGGTATAGCTACAGGCACACTTCCAGATGTGTTGAAAGGTCAGAAATTACATTTACTTCTTCTAAATTATGATCAAATCAAATGGGAAATCAAATGGGAAGTGTTTTCACATCCTAGCTCCTAGCCAAATTCTAATAAAGAGACAAACCCGCTTTGTAATTTAACTTTGGGGGATTTGTTTAAAGGAAGCAAACTGCTTCTGGTCAGAGAGGTTTTTGTTTGGCCAGATTTCCTGCTTTGATTTTTTTAAACTTCTTAGAAACTAAACTCCAGGACTCCATGTCAAAGAAACGAGCGAGAGTGGACCAGAGAGACCTTGTGACATGAGGCTACAGAGGAAAGCCAAATTTTGCAAAAAAGACCGGTCTTTGCGATAGTGCACACCTCCAGTGCCTGCTTGAGAAAGCATGGGCTTCATCTGGCACAGGGTTTAGCGGGCCCTAATGGCAAGTGCATTTTGGGCTTTTTCTTTCATAGCCCAGCTGGCCTGAAATGTCTCCTGCCCATCCCGGGCCTTTGTAAATACAGGAATCTAACAACTGTGATGGAAGATTGAGAGGAAGCGCCTTTGATTCTAAAACAAAAGTTTTCACTGGATTTTGGCTTGGTGACGTTGGGTATTGTGCTTGGCAGTATTCTGTCCTCTGAATCATATTTAGCAAATAATAAATACAGGATGGCCAGGCATTCCGCACCTTCCCTAGTGACTCTAGACCAGGGCTTCCTCATGTTTCCCCTTTCTCATTTATGGGAAGTTTGGATTAGAAAGAGAAAAGGAGACTAAGTTAAAAGTGATCATATTTACTGTGCTCTAGAAACAATTTTCCATTTCATATTATCCCAGCATAAATGTTGCCCCTGCATTCCATTCACAATGCAAAACATCAGGGTACAGAACTCCCATGAGGGCTTGTTTCTGCCTAATGTACCCACGGGGAAAGCCTAGAAAACATTAAAGCAGTAGCTAGGAGCTTTAATGAAGTTAACCTGCTGAAACCAGGGGAGGTTTGCCTGAACTACACCTGAAAGCACTTTGATTATGGCATCGGCTTCAAAAGAAACCCATTCCCTCATTTCTGAGCTCTGCTGCATTGAGAAACAGAATTGCACCTTTATATTCAGGCTAATTTTTGCTGCCTTGCTGAGGGCTGAAAGCATTCTGAAGCATTCTAAAGATGTAAGGGAGGCGACTGCTCCTTTCCGTCCCCACCCCCCACATCACAAGCCCAATTGGACAGAGGGTGCTCTCAACCCTGCAGGTCCTAAGAATGTAAAGTCTAGTATGATAAAATGCCTTCCGGTTCAGAAAAAGATAACCTCCCACTCTCTGCTAACATTGAGTCAATTCAGGCTCTACAGGTTTGCTAAAACAACAACCTCTGTAAATTTCCCCTCCCTTTATACTTAACCTTTCCTTAGCTTGTTAATATAACTTCCTTCTCCATTTCCTTTCACTTTGTAATGCTCTGCTGTTGTGTATTTCCGTTTTCCTTTTCCTTTTTTTTTTTTACTTTTGCTGATGTCTTGCCTTAACGTTCCTTTTTCATTTCCTTGCACATCCTTGGATTTTAGTTCTGCGTGGGCTCCTGCGGTTATCTTTTCTGGTCCCAGCTGCCCCCTAATGGTTTTCAAGATCATTACTGCTTAGGGGTAGAGAGGGAAGAAAAGAAAGCTGGAAAAAACCAAAATGTGTTTTTTGCTTACAACTTGTAACATAGTATCAATAACTCTGGAAGGATATTGACTCCAACAGGGTGTCAATGGGGGAGGTGAAATGGAGAGGTAAATTACAAAATTGGGGGATAGGGTGGGAGGGCAGCTTGGGGTTTCATTGAGTACTTTTTGTGCTGTTTAAATTTTTTTTAATGATCTACATGTATCACTTATTCTTTTTAATTTAGAAAACAAATAGAATCCCAGTCTGGAGATGCTTCTACAAATTATCTTTCCTTGTAGAAAGCAAGCATCATTCCAAGCGTCCTCCCTACTCCCCCCACCCCCACAGGGATCCTATCCTGATACTAAGGTTGATTGGCAGCTCGGTAAACTGCGTAGGAGTAAATATGAAGAAGGAGAGTGGGAACTAATGACTAGGGTGGGTGTGAATTAACCCACCCTGAAGTATCCTCAATTGCAAAAGGTCAGCTCCCTGACTCCTGCCTTTCCATCACGACTTTCATGCTCAAATTAGCAGCTATTGCCAGCATAATGTAACAATCACCTGACATGTAGATGTCTAATTAAGGCACCATAAGTCACAGGTTACAAATTCAAAATCAGCAATAACCAAAAAGAAAAAAAGAAAAAAAAAGAAAGAAAGAGAGAAAGACCCCTTGTAAATCTATAGGGGTCTGCACGGGAACGAAGGAAAAGCATGTGCACACACGGATGGAAGATTCAGGAGTTTCTAAGAATATTAGTCTATACATTTAGTGAGAGACTGGGAATTGTCAGTTCAGAATAAGATTTTCCTGAATGGTAGAAAATTTCAGATCATAACCCTAAAATTTCCAATCATATCACCTGTAAATGCCATGAAGTTGTAAATAAGCTCTTGGCTTTTGTTTGTGGTTGTCAAATGGAATATCTTTCTTGTTTTGTTTTAGGTTTTTTGTTTTATTTTGGTTTGGTTTTCCTGAGGATCTAGAAAAGGGCTTTGTCCAAAAAATCTCTCTTCTGAAAGCCCTGTCAGGATACCTAACATACTATTACTCACTCTTTGAGAAAAGGTATTCAGTGTAAATACTGTGATAATGGAATATCCAATTAAGCCCCATCCATGCATTAATGTCTTCCTGGGGGATAAATGGCTATTAATTTTAATTACTTAGGGTGGCTATGAAATTAGAACTAAAACAGTTTTAAATTTATGAATGAGGATGGAGTCAGGAAACATTCCTAGCCAAAATTCAAAACAGTAAAGGGATAGAAGTCATTCAAACTAACCCTTTCATTTCTACAGGTGAGGAAACTGGTCCCAAATTAGTTAACAGACTTTTCGAGGACACCCAAGGGCAGTAGAGACCTAAGGTCCATCTGTCCTGACCTCAGGTTTCTGCTGCCCCAACCTGCTTCCCTATACCCAGGCCCGGAGCTGGGGCCAGGAGCCCGGGGAGCTCTGTGGAGTATCTGATTCCCAGTGAGTGCTCTGGAAAAGTCATCCAAGAGAACACAGACGGAGCACAGGATGATAGATAATAATATGATCCAGCCCTTCTCTCCTTGCCGAACAAACGCCAAACATTTTCAAACGATGCTTCTGCTCATACTGGGATTCCCTTTTTGGTGAACCAGCAAAGGAGCTTCAGAGACTCACATAGACAGACTACATGCCTGTCTATGGGCTTCTTCGAGAAATCTCCAGCTCTGGTGTTTGATTATCTAGAGCTAAGCTGTCCGATGTGGGAGTTGTTAAACACAAACAGAATCTGTATTTTTTGAGGGGATCCGAAACACGTCTAAGAAAATTCAATACTATTTAAAATTTAGTTCCTCAGTCATGCGAGGCACTTTTCCAATGCTCGTTTGCCATGGGAAAAGCACAGATCTCTCCTTCATTGCAGAAAGTTGTATTGGAGGATGCTGTTCTAAGGAGAGGGGTTGATGGGGGACCTCTGATGCCCCACATGTACAAAAAAATCAGTGTGGCTGAGGGAGATCTGCCTCATTAAGCCAGGCAGAGTAGAGGGAGTGATGTGCCTCCTTTAGCTTCCTTTGCCAAGGAGTCCAGGGATATTTGAATGAATTTTGCACATTCTGCTCCCTTTTTCTTTGTTCATAAGGTTCTGTCCTACCTGATCTAGTGTCCGTGTCTGAGAAAGAGACGAGAGATAGACATAATTTAGAGTAAAGGAGATTTTGATATTTTATGGAATTCTGTAAAGATTCTGGGAACCACCAAAGGTCAGATCAAGTAGAAACTACTAAGTAGTATTCAAATGTATTGAATTGAAGACAAATGTTGTTTAAGGAGTGGGGAAACAAACAAACCAACCAATACCTATTGACCAGAAACCTGGACTTCTCTTCAAACAAAAGAGAGGATAAAAAATGAGGACTTATTAACTTTTAACTGAAGCTTTGGCTATGAGACAGACGTAGCTAAATATTAACTTGGGCAATGTAGTAAATTACAGATTAAGATGCAATTATGCCTCGTATCTCCCCCTTTCAGGGTGAAAGCTTGTCGATGGTGGCGCTCAGATAAGGGGAAGCACCATGTGACAGGTGGTATCTATTGTGGAAGTATGAAACTTCTGGAGCCTTTAGATTCCATATTCCCAGGAGGCAAGACCCAAATGCCTTATTTGTTTGCACACCTCCTGCATAGTCATGCTTCCATGAGCGTTTAATGAGTACAATGTAATGAACACAGATGGAAAACCATACCTGAAACAAACCTCTAGTAACAACCAATGGTTGAGTGGGTTGGTGCTGAAAGGGCTGGCTCCAGCTCCATAAACCCCACCAGCTAGCACTTTGAACATGTTCTTGCAAACCTCCCGCCCCCGACAGGTAGAGGCTCTTGGTGTTTTCAAAAGGCTCTTTGCTTTTGCCGCTAAATAAATGTCACAAGGTGAAGCTGGGAATCCCATCGCTCTGGCATTTTAAGAGATGTGTTCTTGGAGGGTTTTCCCAATGTCTTTCTTGAAACATCTACCCCCTATCTGAAAAGTGCCTGGAGGAAAAAAAAGGTGGAGAAATCCTTATCCAGGTATCATTTGATGGAAGTGCATACATCGAAGCCTCTGTGTATAAATACAACACCTCGGAACAGAGGTTTCCAATGGCGGGCCTGTTGAGCATTTGCATCAGAATCACCTAAAATGTGTCTTCAAAATAGAGATTCCCAAAATATCACCCTAGATCCAAGGAATCTGATTTGCAGGAAGATGGCGCCCAGAGATCCGAAATTTTAACACTTGCCCTGGGTGACCCCGATGTGCCCTCGCCCTCGGGTGTGGGGCTGTGTAGCTGGCGACACCCATCTTTCCACTGGGGTGTGGCCAGGTTACAGCTTTCTCTTCGCATCTTTTACAAATCTCTTTTATGTTCCCCACATCCCTTCCTGTCAAAGGAATGGAATGTAGGATGGGATTATCTATTATTATTTCACAATTAAGGGTAATGATGTGAAATGTCCCAGGTGAGTCAGTGACGCTGCCAGGAATCTCAGCCTCACTGGTTAGCTGTTTTCTGGTTGGTTCGGTGTTTCTGTTAACAAGCCTGTCGTTTCTATCCACCCTACTCGTCCTTTAGTAGGCAGTGTTTGTGGACTCACAAAATAATGAATAGTACAGAGCCCAGCTCCTCGCCCCCGAATCTCTGGTCTAAACTAAACCAACTGCAGCCAAACCCCTGAGATTCCAAGTCTAGACAAAAATGGGCCGGCAGGTCTCGGCCGGTCCCAGTCTGGAAAATTTCCCTAGAGATTTCTTTTTCATCAGGCCCATGCGGGATTTGTGTTTAGTCCTTGGAAGTCCTGGATTTAAGAAATTCTAAGTCCTCCCTGGGCCCGTGGGCTGTTGCTCAGAGTGGGCTGGGGGAGATCAGGTCTGGCTCTGACTCTTCCCTGGTCTGATAAAGGGTTTTGAGCTCGGGGCAGTAAAAGCACCAAGGCCAGAAGCACTACAGCAGGCAGTGTTCCCATTATTTATTGAGTGCTGCCCCCTAGAGGATTACAAACGGTCCGGCTGCTCCGAGTCCCCAGGGTTCTGAACCAGGCTCACCCTCTACCCAACTGCAGGAAATGAGGACTTCACTCGGGTGGATTGATGAGTAGTCTTGCAGCAGTTGCACCGAGGACTGCCGGGAAGTAAGTTAGCTCCCTCTTTAGGGCACCTCTGAAAAATTAAAATCCGTAATGCTGGGAATCAGGTCCAGGAACAGAACACTGAAACCGACCCTTCTCCTTACCATTCCAAGGACCCTAGAAGCTGCCCGAGGGGGACCCCCAAGAGCAGGAGCCCAGAGTTGCCATTCTTACGCTTTCCCAATGGGTTTCAGTGCACTTTTTCTCTCTCTCTCTCCTCTTCCCTGTGCCAGTCACCTAAACTCTGGCTGTAATGTTCTCAGAAACAGGATTCTTCCATGTGGGGCACTTGCCAGAATGAATGGCTTGGTACCCGTGGTGAGTCATGGCGGGGAGGTGATACTAAATAACTTTCTTTATACGAGCCGTGTCTCTAGAGATAGTAGTGTCAGTTGTCCTTAAGTTAGCATCTTGGCAATGACAGAAGCTGGGATCTCTGCTGAAGGTTAAACGTCCAGACTGCCTCTTTCTCTCATTAAACACTGGGGAGTGGTGGTCTTTCCTTATAGCTGATGTTGAAACGGGGGGAAAAAAAAGTAAATTTGGAGTTTTAAATAACGTAGATGTGCTCTCAAGCCAAGGAAAGAAGGAGGGCAAGAAGAGAGGGGGTGGGGGTGGGGGTGAGGGATGAAAGGAATGAGAGGTAGCCTCTAGGCCAGCCAGGGGATGTGCTCCCTGGAAGAACTCACTAGGCCACTGTTAAATACCCTTTCAAACCAGGCAGCTAAGATTAACAGTGTGATAGGGGGTCGGTGGATTTACACAGCACTGTAAAATCCCTCCATGGCTTGGCTCAACTATTTGCAAATCACTTCTGATTCAATTTTGTTTTGGTTATCTCAGTGTAAATAACAGTTAAGTGGGAGTTACAGATTTTTCAAACACTAAAAGTGATAAACAAAGCTAATGGCAAGTCCAGATAAGGAGGAAAACCACCCAGAAGAATCCACAAGTACAAGCAAAGAAATAAATGGGATCGTCAGATGTGTGTGTGCTTCTTGTCACCGAAACTTTATTTTTCTTCATCCGTGGAGTGGCAGAGAAGGTGCATGCCCAGTGTTATTTAGACTGCTCTTGTTCGTCTTTATGATACTGGAGAAATAGGTGCTTGGTGAAGCAAGATAGTTTGGAACCCACAAAGCCATCCTCAGAAACAAAGATACAAGTGTTTCCCCAGCTGTTGGCTTACAACTCCCTCTAAACAGTTTTCACACCTCCATTTAAAAATAGTTGGCATAATGCTGTTTTCTTTCTCTGCGCGCCGTGACCACATTTCCCTGGGGAAAAGGTGAATAGCAGTAGCTACAGTAGCATTTTGAGAAGAAGCCTTCAGGTACCTGTGCTTTTGGGCACAATTGGGGGGAATCCAATTTAATTACCTGAAGAAATTCTTGGCAGAAAGTCTCTCTTCTGATAGTTACAAGTTAGGTGCGCAGGGGGAACTAAACCCCTACCAGTGAGGAGAGGACTATGTTTGGGACACAACAAAGGACCCAAGTAGTAAACGCACGTGTGTTTGGGGTTTTATTCCGCAGGGGCCGGCCGTGTGTGTCGCCGCCACGCACTGCTGCCTGTGCGAACGCATGGCTGAGCTGCCGCCCGGTTCCCTACACCAAATACCGTTCGCCACCCAACTCCTCTTGTAACGCCATTGCGCGTGGCATTGTGCTGGTTTCTACGTGTGTGGCCTCGGAGCCCGGGAATTTGGGGTTGGGGGGCGGCGAGCAGGGATTTCCCGCATTTCCTGCGGAGTCTCCCGCGGGCAGGGATGGCGCGGCCAAGGGCAGTGCGCCCCAGAGGTGCACCGGGGCGCTCCCTCTCCCGGGCATTGCGCACGGGCGGCCGGGCGCAGCCAGGCGCGGAGGTGCCGGGGGTGGGCGGGAGGTGCGGGTGGGAGAGGCGCGACTAGGTGGGAGAGGAGCTGCTGGATGGGAGCCGCCTCAACTTTGATCGGGCCGCGGCTGGGGCGGGAGGCGGGGGGGGGGAAGCCGCCGCCGCCCCGCCCGAGCCGGGTGCCGCGGCGCTGAGCTGTGTGCCGCGCGTCTCCGCGGCTGCCTCTTTAATCAGGAACACAGAAGGGGCGGGCCCTGAGCCGGCGCGTAATCGGATAGCTCTGCCGCGGCTCTGACATCCACATGCTGCTCGGCCTGAAAAGGCTGGGGGGAGCCGGAGGGGAAGCAGAGAAGGCGAGCGAGGCACCAGCCCGCAGCCCGCCCCCGGCACATCCTCAGACGCGCAGACCTCGGCGAGGCGCCGGGCGAGGTGGAGGTGAGGGCGGGCGCGAGCGAACTCGGAGAGGGGCTCGCTCACTCCCAGGCGATCCCAGCCGCCGCCGCCGCCCCGCCAGCAGCAGCAGCAGCAGCCACAGCCGCCGCAGCCGCCGCCGCCGCAGCTTCTTTCCTCTGACTCCCCTCGTCAGGCTGGCCGAACGGGTGTAGTCGCTGGGGAGGCTCCCGCTAGGGGAACCCGGCGACGGCAAGAGCTGGGCGGCCGCCTCCCACTCCGGCTGTCCGGCAGCGGCTGCCTCCGCCCGCGTGTCGGTCCCGGGTGCCGGGGGATGTGTGTCAGTTTACGCCTCTGAGATCACACAGCTGCCTGGGGACCGTGTGATGCCCAAACCAAGTCTGGGCTTTTCCTTTTATCATTATTACTATTATTATTATTTTTACGCTTGGCTTTCGGGAAATCTTCGTGATGTTGTAGCATAAAGGAAATGATACTTTGAGGAACTGGAGAGGACATAGATGCGTTTTGTTTTTAAGAGAGGAAACCCGTCCCCTCTTCCCAGCTTGCTCCCGCTTTGCTGATTTCAAGAGCCACCCTCCTCTTAGTGAGGTGAGAATCCAGCAGGAATAAAGGTGAAGACGGGCCGCCAGGACCCAGAAGGGAAACACTGACCATTAGAAACCTTTGCAGAAGACACTGTAAGGAAGAACGCAAGAGAGAGAGACACAAAGACTTAAAATTATACAAGAAATCTACAAATCCAGCTCTGGAGAAAGCCTCCTTCTCCAAAATGGATATGTTTCCTCTCAGCTGGGTTTTCTTAGCTCTCTACTTTTCAGGACACGAAGTGAGAGGCCAACCAGGTAAGCCCCTGAAAGTTCTTTTTCTCTTCATTTCAACATGCTTTTCCCTTTGAAAGCAACGGCTTATACGGGCCCCATGGAATGGCATAGAAAGAGGTTCCCTCTATACTAAATAATTTAAAGAGAGATCCCAGCCAGCCCTCCCTACACCACCACCACCACCGCTCCTAAAACCCAACTTTTCTCTCCTAGGAGTGTGTGAGTGTGTGTGTGTGTGTGTGTGTGTGTGTGTGTGTGTTTTGAAACAGAATTTGGCGGTGTTCACATGTCACATATGGACTGAATCAAAGGTTTAAAAATACTACAAAGCCTTTGCATTACAGTTTTTGGGTTTCCCCCCCCCCCCCCGCCCGTCTTGAAGCAGAACACATCTCCCTTGAGTTTCTTCAACCTAGCCAGTGAAATATAAATCATTTGCATTCTCTCCACTTAGCTACATTGAGCAATGTTAACTGAAGGGCTTGGGAAACACAAGAGTCTCGTTTTGGTTTTCCAGTGCTGTGGATTCTTTGCAGAATGTGTGGATACGCCTCGAAATCATAGGGCACAGGCTGATGGGGCAAGTTGGCCTGCAGCTGAGCTAGGGGCTTGGAACTGGGCGCTGCTGGCAACCCACTCTCCTTCCATCCATGTGTTTTCTGGGAAAGTAAATGACGTTCTTTTAAAAATTATTATTAGATAAAACAGACTGCGTGGCCTTCGAAGGTTTCTTACTCTTGTGAAGTGGTTAGAAACTTTTGAGTGGAATTTGTTCTCAACCACTGCCAAAAAGGGTGTGTGGACAGACTGCAGAGATAAGGACTGCAAGGCCCAGTACAGTCTGGGGCCAGTGCTTGGCAGCGGGGAGGACGGCTGGCAAGGGGCACGCCGCCTGAGAAGGGACTGCTGGGTGCAGGGAGTCCAGTGCTGCTTGCCCTTCCTTCCCCACACCACTCTCCCGAGAGCGAGCCTCTCTCCCCTCTGAGAACGGCACCGGCAATCTGACAAAACTTGGAAGCTGCTACAGGTGATTGAAATTGGGGAAGCCATCTATGGAGGAAACAGGGAAAAGAGAACGAGGAGATCAAGCCTTCGTGAAGTGCCCTTAGCGGAAGGGCTAAGTGCCCGTAGCGCTTCCAAGGCTACGGCCCACCGGCGGCAGTGGCAGGGCTAACCCGTTGCGGCTTCCTGGGCCCCTCCCCTCCATCGCGATGGCGTAGGGGGTCCTGTGGGAGCCCAGAAGGGATGCTGTTCGCCTGGTGCTCTAGCTCTCGTCGCCAACACACCCCATTTAAGCTTGAGTGTTTGAGGGGAAGGAAGACTGAGCAGTGCCTTTGCTCTTCAGATCCACACGTTCGCTGCTCCTTCTCTGCCGTAGCTGGTCTAAAGGGCAGCTGCAAATCGGATCAGAGAGATGGGTGCAGGTCTCACTTGTCTCCCCATCCCCTCTTGCCTTAATTCTAAGTTCCCAGCTTGAAGCGAAATTAAATTACCTCCCACAGACCTAGATGCTGCATAAATTATGTATGTTTGTGTGATTCGCTGTGTGTGTGTGTGTGTGTGTGTGTGTGTGTGTGTGTTTGCGCGCGCGCACGCGGTGAAGATGCCCATGGTATATTATGTATTCAGGCACGGACTCTAGTAGGCCCCGGCGAGCGCGCACACACCAGCGCGCGCGCTTGCGCGCTCACATACACACCAGCGCACACACACACACCTAACTTCAGGTTCCGTGTGCTTGCGGAGCAGGAGGGGTCCTAAAGACTTAGGGGCCATCTCCTACCCCAGATGTTCTCACATCTGTCCCCGAGCGCTGCGCGGAGTGTACGTGTGCGTGCGGCACCCGCTCGAACCCACTCCTGCTCTGCCACCTGCCTTTCGCGCTCTCCGCAGAGCCCCCTCCCACCCTAGCCCGGCCGCGCTGCGTCACTTCTAGAGAAGCCCAGAGGTGCGGAGCGCGGGGCAGGTCACCCACTACAATGCCGCAGGCAGCCTGGCACCCGGGGTGGGACCTCCCTGTGGGACGCGGAGCTGGGACCCTCCCTGGGTGGATATTCTCCGGCCCCTCGAAAAGGCGATCGCAAACCACGGGGAGCTCGGGCTTCCCGTCGGAGCACCCGACTGCCACCCGAGGAGCTGGCAGCGGGTGGCAAAGGGCGAGGCCCTACTAAACCTCTGACTCACCCGGTGCGCGCCTGCAGGGAGGGGGTTGAGCCCAGCCGGCGGCATTGGTGGCGGGAACCCGTTCGGAGAAGGAGTCAGGGGCGGAAATATAGGAGGGGGAGCGACTGAGCAAATAATCCCGCGGCCGCGGCAGGAGCCTCTCGGACTGGCAGGCGGCACGGAGGCCGCATGGGCTGCGCGCACGCCGCATGGGCTGCGCGCACCAGGCTCCCCCACTCCCTGCCCCGCCGCCTGCCTGCCTCCCTCCTGCCTGGGCTCCGGGTCTCGGGGCTGCCCGGCGGGCCCTTCCCTGAGCGCCCCCTCCTGTCTCCCGCGTCCTGCTCTGCACTGAATTCCCCCCGCCGCCCCTGGAGGGCCGGCTCCGAGGGGCTGAGGCCCGGGGCCGGCGGAGCTGGGGATTCGAGCGCTGGCCGAACTGGGAGGCGGGAAGTCAGGGTGGGATTTCCGAACCGAGGGCGTGGAGAGGCGGAAAGGAGCCAGCTCTGGCCTCGAGAATGCGCGCAACTCGCACCGCCTCTAGCAGCGCCCAGCACCCGCCGGTGCGCCTGAGCAGGTGAGGAGCACGCGGCGCGCGGGCATCCACGTGGCGGGGACGTGGTGGCCCCCAGCCTGCCCCACCCCTCAGCGCCGTCTCTAACACCGCATCGATTTGTTTGGGCTACGCAGCAGAAACAGAGCCGAGCGATCCATAAACATTCTATTAGGCAAAAATATTCCCAGCGAAAGCAAAACCGAGGCTCAAGACTGGGAGAAGTTGGCTACCTCCAACAACTCCAGCCTTGTCCCCTCCTCCTTCTTGACTGAGGACACCCCCAGGGAG
The DNA here is from genome assembly GCA_028533885.1 of Nasua narica. NCBI lineage: Eukaryota > Metazoa > Chordata > Mammalia > Carnivora > Procyonidae > Nasua > Nasua narica. The sequence goes on from CM052810.1 coordinate 147,839,671, forward strand.
AGGCTTGCGGCATTTCCTCCACGCTGTCCACTGCCAGAAAGTTAAGTCGCCGCTGCGGTTCTCCGCTTGGGAGAAACCTCTGCAGTCGCTGGCGCGGTCCTCCTCCCCTCCCCCGCCTTCTCGCCCCTTGCTTTTCCACGTGAGAAAGAGAAATATTCACGGCCAATGCTTCATTTTCACTGATTGATTTCTTTTTAATATCAACGAGTTAATGGAGGCGAGGCGAGCTGTGATTAAACGGCTGCCCCCACCCTTTGCCTCCGGCTGACCGCATCGCAGTTTTTCCAACCAGGTCCCCGGAGCCTGGCAGCTGGGTGGGGGGCACCCGCAGAGCAGAGGCAACGTCCAGGGGCTGGCAGGGGGGAGTGGGAGAGGGGGCGGGTGGTGGAATGAACCGGTCTCTCCTCTGGGAACCGTGGGGGTGGGGTGGGAATCCGCTTTCCTGGCAAGCTTAGGGGATCCGGCTCATCCGTGTCGCAGCTTCTGCGGCTCCGGTTGAATTTCTCTGAAAGGGGAGGGGATCCACGCTCTGGTTTACTGGCGTGTGCTCAAGGCTCGCCGCCCTCCCTCCCTCCGCCTCCTTTCCTTTCGGCTACAGAGAGGAGAGCCCCCTGGCGCTAGCCACTCCTTGTCAGCGCCCGGCCACGAATCTCTCCTTTGCTCGAGTTAATCGTTGGGGGGTGGGGGGGGAGCGGTCTGCGGTTTGGTCAGGAAATTATTCAGGCCCTGACAATGGGTTTCTTCAGAGGGTGGCAACTCCCAGCGCCAACGTCTCCACCCCCCGAGACACGCCGCTTGGGGCCAAAAGAACCCGGACCCTATAACCAACCACCTCCCCTCCCCCGCCCCCAGAGCTTTGATCTATGCTTGGGTTTAAACACCATTGCCATGGACACGGGCAGACGCGGTCAATCAACCTTGCGTCTGGAGTGGATGATCAGATAAGAGGTGTAAATTGTCTGTGGGAGACAGGTCGGGCTCAAACAAATCCTAAAAGAGAAGCAATGACGTTCTCGGCGCCTGATAAGGGTTACTTTTTTAGCCCCTCTCCCGAAAATGCAGGATGACTATGGGCAGGTGTAATGATTTGCTAGCAAAACTCTGAACTCCTAGATTGCATACAGACAGCCTGCTCTAGGCTCTGGGGACTGGTCTCATGCCCACATTCAGTGCGTGCCCAGTAAACTTTACCCCATAAGGAGCCGCGGGAGGCAGTGAGGCTGTTACCAGCTGCCAACAGAGCACACAGTGCGAAACAGTGGAGACAGGAGAGCTCCCCATGAGTGCTCCAGGCAAGGACCTTCTTGCCCAGGATGTGCCCGGTAGGGTTGCGAATGCCCAGGCAGCACTGCGGGTTAGGACTCTGATGTCAGTCTGCCCTCGGATTAAGTCACAGAGCACCCAACTGGCAAAATGTAAGGTTGGAAGGCTTGCAGTGACTTGGAACCCCAGGCTATCTAGATGGGACTCCTGCTGTCTACCAAATGGCTCTCATCCCCTGCTGTTGAATGTAAAGTCCACATTCTGCAACCACAGAGGTCAGCTCCTATCTTTCTTAGTGTAGAAAAATTTAGAGGAGTCCAAATGCCAATTCATATGCAATGAGGCACTAATGTAAACAAGGGCTAGGAGGGGCCTGGGTGCATCTGTGGGGAGAAACACCCTGGGCTAGAAGATTCTGAGGCCCCTGCCTGGTGGTGGTTGTTCATTTCATTCAACTGCTTCTTAAAGTAATCAAGAGAATAAGCTGACTTTGGGTGATCCAAGTGTGGGACAATTCTTGGTTGATCAAATTCAGAGCCAGGTTTATTGGTAAGGGTTTTCAGAATGTATTCCCCAAAAGTCCAGCTGGGAAGGGCTAGGAAATAGAGATGAGATTTTCCTTTTTTACAAGTTAGAGCAGAAGCAGGATACCATTTAATTTCTTGCACTGTTGAGAAAGGACTTGAAACATGACATCTGGGCAGCAGTTTATGTTGCCATGAACATAATTGAAGTATTTTATCATCTGACCATTATTTGCCATTCTATGATCTTTGAGGCTCCCTCCTTGAGTGGCAGACATGAGTTTGATCCCCAGAAGTTAGTCTTTGTACCTTTCCTTCCAGGTAAGGAATTCACTTTTTTTTCTTTTTTTAAGTTAACCATTTCCTGGAAGATACTGCCTAAGTTTGTCCTAGAGAGCCTACAGCGTTTATCTGCCTTGATGAGAAATGGCCAAGGGGCTTAATGGTTTCATTACCTAACAGGATTCAGTGAGTCTGGGTTCCTGGACACAGTGGCCTTGTAGCATGGCTTGCCCTCCAGGAGAAAGCATCTTCTGAAGGTTTAGGAAGCTGTCAAGTTTAGATAAGGCTGAGCTCCGATCCTATGGGACCTTGGTTGTATTAATAAGAAGAAATTAATTTTTAACCACCGGGAACGTTGCCAAATTATGTGACCTTTGGCAGACCAGCTGTGCTATAAAAATAAATCCCCCATTTCTGAAAATGCTTCTCCTATCCAGTAGAGCAATAACAACGTGGCATTTGGGATAGGGATGAGTGGGGCTGAGGCGACAGGAGAGAAATTGCCAGCAAAAATCCTCAATGTTGTGACACATGGCTTCAGACCCGAACATCCTATCTGCACCACCCTCCCTCCCCCGAAGACACACCTAGGTTTCCGGTACACGGAAACCTCTTTCCCACGGAAAGAGGGCCCGGATGACAAGGAGCGGGGTGCCAGTGTGTGCAGGGAGGGAAGAAGATGTTAAGTACTTCCAGCCCTCCCCACTCCTCAGCCTTGAACACATCTCTAGTTGTTCACAGGGACAGATTACTGGCAGGTGGGAAGAGCAAAGGGAGTTTTCTACCCAGGCAAAACATCTGTCTTTCCCTAAATGCCACTAAATAAGTTTGTCACATAGAAGTTTTGGGGAGCCCTGACTTGGGCGTCCCAGCTTCCAAAACACGGAAGCCAGGCTGCCCAGGCTGAAAAGGCAGCTCAACCCACTGCCAGCTCTGCAGTCCGGACTCTTCATCTCTCTGTACCTCAGTTTCCTTATCCTCAAAGTGTCTTTGATGTAATACTTCCCCCATCGGGGTGTTTCGCGCTATGGCAGATTCCACAGAGTACTGTTTGGTCCAGTTCCCAAGGCATTTGTCTTCAGAAGAGCTTCGGAGAAGTTAACTGGAGCTCATGATCGTAGAAAGGACGTTCTAACCATTGTGTACGTTTATGTTGCTTTTGTGAGTTTTTGTAGTAAGTAAATAATTCTCATTCTCAGCTCTTCCCCCACCAAACGTTGGTCTGTGTTTTATAAGCTTCAGATGATCTCCCAGCACACTGTTGTTCGGAGAGCCATATTCTTTGCTGGATTTTCATCTTAGATTTCCATCTCCTCGTTGCACTTTTTTTTTCTCTCTCCTTGTTCTTCGGCTCTCGGTGTTCTCATCTCTACTTACTATTATTTTTTAATCTCTCCCCCTTTCCTTTCCTTTTCTCCTCTTCCATCCTTCATCCCTGCAAGTGCGCTCAGCAGGGAGCGTGTGCAGAAGGTGCTCCCCCCAACGTGCAATAACTTCTACTCTGGCATTAAGGCCCCTCAGCAGCTGAACTCAAGAAAGTCATCATAAAGACAAAATAGCTTTTACCCAGCGAGACTCTTAATAATCCCATTTCCCTCTGGGTCTTCATAAAAGAGTCATGATCTAATCCAGGAAAAAGGGAGGGGGCTGGGAATAACAAAAGGAAAGCTCTCCCCAGTAGCCCACAGTGGATGGGGCTGTTAGCCAGCTTAATGCACATGTCCAGTGAGTCCCTGCTCTCCGTCTCTGAAGATCTTGATAACCAGAGATCTGGGCTCTGGCCAGTCTTTCAGCAAAGAAGATAAAGGGAATTGCAAACTACTGGGCTGAGCAGTAGTAATAATAATTGTTTTGATGAAGGGGAAAAGCAAAACAGATGTGCCCCAAAAGGCATTTTGGGGGCCAAGGGAAGGGAGACAGGGGAGGGATAGGGAGAGGGAAGAGATCATCGATTACCAGCAAACAGTTTAGTGATGAAGGAGCAGTGTACCTCTTCCTGGTGCTTTGGTAACAAATATCTAGAACTCGCCTTTGGGAGGATGAGGGAGGCGGAGGGTGGGGGGGAAGAAACCCTCAGATAAATTACTTTTACCATCACTAGGATTAAAATATAAATATCCTTTGAACTGCAACATTATTATCCGGGGTTTAGAGACCGGGCTCACATAATTCAACCTTGACTTATGACCAGGGATCACAATCCCAAACACGTTAACTAAAACTCTCAGTTCACCACTAAAAAAATCTTCACATTTAATTGCAGCTGTGGGTGGGGAAGGAAGGGTGGTCCTAGAGAAGCACAACAGTTTGGATAAAGCTTCCTCAGAACTTGTGCTAGTTTGTGATACTTTCGGTGCTATGTTAGTCAACCAACAATTGGTGAATTCATCAAACCTCACCGAGTCTGACTTTTGGGCAAGGCTCCGGGTTTGCTCCTATAAAGTTTACCAAAGATGAATGAGGAAGGAGTGATGCTGTCAAGTCGGCGGATAGGCTGTTCTGAGCCCTCACACCCCTTAGAAGATGCTAAAGAGCTTTGGTCTCGAAGGTTCGAGATACGGAGGCTGGAAGGGTGCTCTTGGTATAGGAGACCAGGCAGCAGGGAGGTGCATGTGAACCCAGATTGAGAGGATGGATGGGCTTTAAACCTGGAGAGGGGATCAAGGGAAGATGAGAGCAGGAAACGGATACTGGGTTTATTTGGAGAACACTCAGAAGCTGTACTTTAGAACATGTGGAGGGAAATAATTGGAAATAAGGTCAGAAATGATTCATTAGGCTAAATGCAAGGCCCCATTGCTAGGCGAAGGGGTTTGGATTTCATTCACTAGCCAATGGGGAGCCCCTGATGTCTCACCATAAGCCTTCGGTTCGCTTCATCAAAGTAAATGAAAAAAAATATTATATTACCTTCTTTGCTCCTTTGGTTTTTGGAGAGACCTCAGAATTATTCCTCCTCTATTTCCTTCCCCAAACGTCTATTGAAATGGGCAGGCATTGTAATCCCACATCTCTCATCAATGGCATCAAAATTGCATTTGCAAAGAGGACTGGAAAAGAGTGGACATAAATATAAACTAATGATATTATATTGGCTGCCCTATTGGAATTGCATTTGTTTATGATATAAGATGACAAATAACAAGGTTACCACAGGTGGCATGATTCGAGGTCAGAGGAGGTAATCACATCAAACTTACATTTTTTAACGATTAAATGAAGGTTCATTGTTAGAATCCAGATTAAAGGGAAGTGTTTTTCCAAAGGTCCCCTTTCCAGACCCGATTCCCAGTTCTGTCTTCAGTGAATCGAATCCATTGGAGGTGTTCTGGAAGAGGGAGCTTGCCTGATTCCTTATTCATTCCTCCATGCTTATGTGCTGTCTTCCCCTCCCACCCTCTACCGCCCTTCTTGCCCTCCCAGAGGTTCTTTTATTCAGATTTTGAACTTTATCACTGCAAAAGTTCACAGGGATTTCCATTTGCTGTGCCTTCAGGAGTGCATCACTCACTGCCACCCGGCCCCATAAATTGAATAGATTGCATCCCTTCCCAGTTGCCTTAGGAAGTGGTCAAACAGCCGCATTCCTGGGCTGATGGATTGGCTCGTTTCTTCCCAGCTTAAGCCAAGATACAGATTTTATGAGACTGTCTTGTGACAAACCGAAGTCACTTTGAATAAAACAAAATCCAGCCTCTGCTCACAGAAATAACTCTTAAAAAGCAGCTTATCCAGGGTTAGTGAGCAAAATTTGGTTAAAACCCCGAGCAGGGGGCTTAGATGATTCAGGCAAGGGATTTGAAGAAACTTCTTGGTCCTCCTTTTTATGCATCAGTGTCGCTCACGTGCTGACACACAGAACTACGCATCCACAATATTTATGAATTTGCAGCTACAGGCTCGGTTAAGGAAAGAAACTCACGTCAGTAGGGCTAATGTGATTAAGACATTTGAACTCTCCATAATGCAAGACAGGCGCGCCCATCGGAAAAATCCTAGAGGTTGTTTCAAGGCTTACCAAACGGATGAGACAGCAGTAACACCTTCAGTAAACGTCTTGGTCTCTAGGTGGGGAGACAACCTTTTCGATTTTTGGTTCCATCTATGGGTTATAGGATCTTTCCCCCCCACCTCACTGTATGGGCTTTGAGTGTAAGAACTGAATCTGACTTTTAGAATCACTCCTCTCATCTTATAGGTGAGAAAACAAAGTCTCAGAGGTATTTCCTGACTTACCCAAGGCCACACAGCTCAGTAATGAGACCGTGCTGAAGACAAGGCTTCTTGCTAATGAAGTGGCAAGGTGACAACCGTCTCTCTTTTTAAGTAGGAGAAAGGGCTGCTTCCTCGCCTTGCTGCTAATAATGCAATGAAAGCAATGCTTTGGAAGTAGAAACAGGATGGGATTATGCTGTGGATAAAGGATAAACTATAGAGGAAATAAAGTCTGTTGTTTCAGGGCTATACAAGAAATAGATGTCTTCTAATCCTTCTACCCTTTCTCTTTTACAATGCATTTTAAAGTAACAAGGGAACCGGGGCCTAATTCAGGGGGTTTCAAACTGTGCTCCCCAAAGCCCGGCAGAGTTGACAAGGGAACTGAGGGAACCAGATTCTACACCCCTTTTCACCGCCCTACCTCGTGCACCCAGGAGAGCCCGGCTTCCTTCTAGCTGCCTTGGACATTGGAGTTCTGGGCAGACTTTTGTTCAAAGAGCAAACAAGAAGAAAAGTTTGAAAACTACACGCTTGATTTAATCCACCCATCGAATGAGTGTGGGAAGCCAAGAGTAAGGTCAGAGAGTGAAGACTCCACTGCTCTCTTCTTGCTACCGTGGGATCACCCCGCTTCCCTTTCATCCCAGACCCACCTCTGACCACAACCTCACTCTCCAGTCCCACGTTCAGGCGGTCCTAAATTTCCCTGTTTGGGCCAAGAACGTTTTCCTTCCGTTCAGCTAAGCCCAGGATGGGGCTGTCCTTTTGCTGGGGCACTGCCAGCAGGCTCTAGCCCGGTGTCTCCCGGTGCCTCCGCCTGGCCTGGGGCGAGCCATTGTAATTCTAATTATTTAAAAGTATTCGCAGCAGTCAGGGTTTCCTTTTAGTGAATATTAGTGTCAAGCACAGGCTATACAATGTTCCTTTAAAACAACCCCAGCCGAATTTCCTTAGAAGGCAGACGAGATTTTTTTAAAAACAATTTTCTTTTCCTTCTTCTCATTACTTCCTAAAAATCAGATATTACCAAGGAACTAGAGGTTTGGCTTAAGTTTGGGTTCTGTGGCAGGGTGGGTTCCTTCGGAAGCCTGCAAAGTGGCCCAGAATTGCAAGAGGGCGGACACAAAATCTCTGTACCTGATGCGGGGCCGGGTTACCTGTAGGCAGCTTCAGGTGCAGCTCAGGTCGCCAGCAAGATGAGGGCACCCGAGGAGGAGGAGGAGGGGAAAAAAACCCCCAAACCAGAGAGAGCCTGAAAGATATAAATGTCAGAAATCATCTGACATCGCACAAGTCAAGTAAAAGCACCTAAATGCTCATCCTGGGGGGAAAAATCAGACCCTCTTGACTTTAGGACTTACTATTCCCTTTCTTTCCAATTAAGTCTAGAGGTGTCACTTTAATCCTTTTACTCTTTCTTGGGCCCCCGAGGTCTTCATCTGGCCTGAGCTGACTCATCCCTCAGGCTGTCCTCCCAGATGGACAACAAAAGCCTCTCTGAACAGCCCCAGCCAGGGTTTGCCTTCTTTTTGGGAAATGAATTTGCCCCAGGTGAAAGGTATTCACGAAAGAGTTGGAGAAAGAAAAGAAGTCCCTTGTCGACTCACGGAACAGGCTCAGTAGCTCCAAACTCGACAGGGTCAGCTTCCCTTCTGTATATGGAGATTGGCCTAAAGGGGTTTGCCCTTGAGTTCAGCTCTCTTTGGGCTGGGCTGGTCTCCTCTGACCCAGGACAGAGAGCATTTATGTTGTTCCTTCTGGGACATGACACAGACCTCCAGAGTAATGGGCGGTTGAGCTCTTCAGAAGACAGTCTTGTTCATTTCAGCTGGGGGCGTGTTCGTGTTCCAGAACCGAAGGGTCCCCAAACCTGGAAATGAAATATGGGGAATCAAGAAGAAATGTGGAAGGATTAAGGGTGTTTCCTTTACAGGTTTTACCGATATCTTTCCAGGATTCAGTTCCCTCCAAGAAAAAGAGAGGCAGAAACGGTGTTATTTATCGTGGTGGCTACGTGTCTGTGCAAACGATGTGTGATATTTTACGAGCGGGTGTGAACGTGGGTAAGGGCCTGAAGTGTGACTTTCTAATATGTGTACGGACCCGACTTCTGCTCAGGCTCTATGTGTGTGTGTCTGCTTCTGAATGTGAGTGCCATCCGAGCCAGAATGGGAGTTTATACGTGCTGGGGTATTGAAGGGGTTAACTACTCCAAAGCAAAGCTGATGTTTTAATGAGTTTTCAAAAATTTTAATCAAGTGCCTTGATTTTCTTCAGATAAAAAAAGGACAGAAAAAAAAGAAAGAAATGAGTTACTCCTTTTTCTTTCCTTTAAGTTTTTACGGTGGCAAATACAGGCTATTAGCTATGGATTCTGCATCGTTTCAATTTTTTCTGAGCGGGGAAGTGGTTACTCCTGGTGTGGATGAGAAATGAAACCTTCCTGTGAGGAAGTTTCCTGTCTTTTTTGCTGCTTATGTGTGCCTGGTCTGATTCCTAAAAGCTTGAACTTGGGGGGAGAGGGGGGATTGAGGGAGGAGAAGTTCTCCTTTTGGGGAGTGGCTGGAGAGAAACAGCAGGGGAGTGGAGGGAGGGCGAGAATGTGGATGATGTAGAAACCATCACAATTACTGAACAGGAGCTCAGCTCAGATTCCTTCTGGCAAGTTCCAAGGCAAACAGTGTGGTTTGGGGGTGAGTGTGCTCGTCAGGGCTTCAGTCTTCAGCAAAGCAGTGGGCAGAGACATTGGCCGGGTGCAGATTCTCTCCTCGGCTAGCCTGGTGAGACCGGCTGGTGATCTTAAGTCCCCCCACACCTCTGCTTTCTCAGAGGTTCCTTCTCAGGAACCTCATTGCACGTGCATGAGGCAGCACCCACGGGCCCCAGTTTGACTTGCTGGAAGGTGCTGGGAGCCCAGCATGGCCAGGGTGTGGGCAAGCCTGCGGGGATTGGCTGCGGAGGGATGGGGGGTCATGGGCCTCCGCGGGCCTCCTCTCTGTCCGCGGGAGGGCTGGGCCCATTGTCCTGCCGGGCTGGGGAGGATGCAGGGTCATTACTTGGAGGATGATGTGGGCTCTGCTAGCCAGAGGAAATGGCCTGCTTTTGTTTTCCACCCAGTAGGAAATGGAACCCGTATCCATTAGATTCTGGGCAGTTCAACACGGCACAGTTTGAGCTCGCGGAGGCACGATGCCTAAAAGGCTACTTGTGCGGATCTGTGTGTCCCACCGCCATTGTGCGGCCTGCCCATCTTTTATGCATTTAAAGCCTGTCAGGCTGGTAATCTAAAGCAGAGTCCTGGAAGACGGTGATGCCAACAGGCATGGGGAATAGTAAAGTGCACCTGTAGAGTTAAAAAATGCATGACCCTTTCCCTCAAAGAGTGAACGCAGGAGAAAGAGCCCGTCCTGTAGGGTAGATGCTGAGCCGTGATACATAATTCACGCGCCCACGCTGCTCCATGCAGATGGCCATATTAAATCGTGATTGATGCTCAGAGAGGCAAACATCGGAGGAAGGTCTCCGGGAGGCTCCTGAATATTGCCAGGTCTCTCGTGCCTTCCTGTCCTCTGTTCTAGGCGGTATGAAGCAAACCCCCCCCCCTTTTTCCGGAACCCCTCCTGGGGATTACAGAACTTCACTACCAAATAGATGAGAGTCTTCAAATGTCATCACCCATCTTTTCTGCCTTTGAAGTCGCCCCCTTGCCTCCTGGCCCACAGGAAGCTGTTTACCTCCAGCCGGGTGCTGCTGGGAAGGGGGGCAGCCACCCCGCAGCAGCAGTGGCCTTTCAAATGGCCTGTGACTGGTCGGCCTGGACAAGGCAGCAGCACACTCTGGTGGTGGTGACGAGGCAGGAGGGCCGTTGGGGAGAAAGCAAGGCAAAAACACAAAGCACTTTTGTGGGAGCTCTGAGGTCAGAGCCAGTGAATTCTCCAATGCAGATTTTTTTTTCCACTTGGTGTATAATGAAATAATAAATCAAATTTGTGGTGTATGTGGAATTAAATGTTTGGGGTTTTTGCTTCTTCTTTCTTAAAAAAAAAAGAAGAAGAAGAAGAAGAAACTAAAATCACCCTCCAGGGCCTATTCTGGCCCAAAGCTGAAAATGTTTCCTCCACATCACATGTAATTGTTACCAGGCTCGCTTGTGGGTCGGCACCACAAAACCGCTATTGTCAGTTCCCGGAGCCGTTACTTCTGGCTGCCTGGGCTGGCCTGGGAGACACTGACTGAAATGAAGGATTTATGAGATAAAGATAGAGGAGAGAGATTTGAACAAGAAGGAGATATGCCAAGGAGAGGAGACAAGGAAAGGCAGGGGGCATGTTACCTTTGTAGCTCTCTCGTTTGTTTCCTCTCAGCCCATGTAATTGGGAATATTTATGATCATTTTCTGGAGTATTTTCATTTGGGAAGGGTGTGTGATTGTGCATGCATCTGTGTGTGTGTGTGTGTGTGTGTGTTTCAGTTGGGGGACTGAGGGGGGGATGAGCTGAAATAATCTCTTCCACTGAATGAGTAAGTAGGTTAGTCTTCTGGACTTCCATAAAAGGTTTGTAAAACAGTTTTAATCAGCCACTGGTAGGGAAGAGAAGGGGGGCGGGGAGGAAAGAGGCTGTAGCATATTTGAAGTTCTTTGGGTTCTTTGTCTTTTCTTTCAGACTCACCCTGTGGAGGTCGTTTGAATTCCAAAGATGCTGGCTACATCACCTCCCCGGGTTACCCCCAGGATTACCCATCCCACCAGAACTGCGAGTGGATTGTTTACGCCCCTGAACCCAACCAGAAGATTGTCCTCAACTTCAACCCTCACTTCGAAATTGAGAAACACGACTGCAAGTAAGCGCCTGATGGTACATCCGGGAAACACCTTCTCCCACCTGCCCGCCCCCCCCCCAGCTCCTGCCACTTCCGCCGCCTAATGGCAGCACCCCGAACCCACCTGCTAAACAGGGGCCCCAGAGGGAAACCTCGAGATGACGTTGTCTTCAGGGGAAATAAAGCCCTAGGGGATCCCATAGTATGGAGGAAAGAGCCTTCTTGAGTGAAGAGTGTAGAGAATAGCACCCTATCTTCAAAGTGGGCGGTGGGGGAGAATTCCATCTAGGGCTAGGGGGTGGACTGCACTACACCAGCTCTTGACCTTGGGATTTGTTTTCCCCTTGGAGATCTCCCCATTTCCACCACTGCCACCATGTGTAGAAACCCCACCAGCTTCCTTAATGAACTAGTAGCCAGGTCCGCGCGTAGAGACTTTCTCAGCTTCCAGCCCTGGAGGATCAGGCTGTTATTTTATGAAGCAGCAGCTGGTTTCCTTACAGAGAGAGAGTTAAAAGTCTGAGTCTACACTGGTAGGTCTAAGCTTCGCATTGATTCTAATTACATGTGCTGCACAGGTTGGAGTCTCAAAGCTGGTGGTATGGATTTATGTCACCGACACCGTTCTAACTGCTTTACAAGTATGCCTCCATCCAGTCCTCACGGTGGCCCTGGGAAGTTGGTGCGGTCAGGACTAACATTTTGCAGATGAGAAAACCAAAGCCCAGAGAGCTCGTCAGTCACCCAAGGAGGCTTGGTTGGTCTCATAGCATCAGTCCTGCCACCTTGAAAATATGTAGTTTGGGAATATCAAGCGGGCATTTAGACATCCGTGAGTGCTTTAGAAATGCCTCCTTGATACCAAGGTCCCTTAAATTAAGGTGAAGGAGCAGGTAGCATTGTAATGTCAAGAATGTGCGTGTGCTTTGCACCTTCCAGTGGGATCTATCTGGAAGTCTTTGCTCATTGAAACAATAGTGCGAGTTTTCTGTGCAGAAAAGAACGTACCGATGATCACGTCCTGCTCCAAATGTGCCCCTACGATGTGCCACCGGGTGTTTGATGTCCCGTTATGATTCCTAAACAGTCTGGATATTCCTTGTGACCAAGGTGTCGCAAGTATGGAAAAATTAATAAAGGGGCCAGCTGGTGAGAAAGGTGCAAGGCAGCAGGCCTCCCTCCAGGCCCGCGGGTCCCCGTGGAGGAGACAAGGCCCCCCTTGAACCAGGGCTAGACTACGAGGCGGTGAATTGATGTCGTTGTTATCCTCCTAGGACTACTTCACGCCCCCATAATGGTTTTCTCCTAGCAAGAGGTCATCTGCACTGAAAACAGGAGGGTGTCTGGGATGGCTGCCTCATGTGATGAAAAGTCATAAGACGGATTTTCTAATCCCAGATCTACTCTTGACTCAGTGGATGACATAGGGTAACTCCTCAGTTCCTCTTCGTCTGAGTTACATGCACAGCCTGATCTATTCCTACGGGTCCCAGGCCTGCTGAGTCCCTGCAGTGGGTTTTAGCAAGGGTTTCTGGTAGAAGAGCTCCTGTATCAGGTGTTTTTGCTCCCAGGGCCTTTGGCTGGACTGCAGAAGGCTGGCACAGACTGAAGCCTAATGCACAGGGAGCTTGGGTCTGAGCTCAGAGAAATTTGACTAAGCACCTCTGTCTGCTGAGGGCCAAATTCTGTTATGCTTATGCCAGCAAATCTCCGAGGGAAATTGCTAAGAGGTCATCTTATGTATATTCATGGTGGCAGGACAAGAACACTTGGCTTTTGGAAGGAAGAACTCAGGGAGCCTAGTGAGCATGGCGTAACACGTGTTGGGAAGTAAGCAAGGCCAGGAAAACATGCTTCTGCCCTGTTTGGGGCCGCAGGGTCTGCCTTCCCCCACACAGGACTCAGCCCCCGGGGTCGAGAGAACTCAGGTTGCTGGAGTCTCCGGCAGCAAAAAGGGGACAAGGATGTTGGCTCTTGCTGGACTTGGAGGAGAGGAAGCAGACAAGTTACAGGTTATCTTCTGGCTTATCGTCCTTACTAAGTAGCTTCCTGTTTTTCTCCCCACTCCCCCATGGATGCTTCTAGCTTGAACTGAAAAGGTCAGGAAGGTCAGAAAAAATATCTTTCTGGGGTCTCTTTTCCCCAGTGCCAAGTTGTCAGAAAGGCCCCGCTGGGGTCAAGCCTCCACTACTTAACCTCATCCTTAGTTCTCTCTCCCCCCGCCCCCTTTCCCCTCTGTTCCCCATTTCTCTGTCATTCTTGTTGATTTTTGTATTTAGAAGGACACATCCGGTTCTCTCAATCTCTCACTCTGCAAGGTATTTTTAACATTCTTCCCCGGCCATTTGCATTCAGAATAAACTCTCCTCCCCCACGGCCTTGTACCACTAGCTGGTGAGAGGAACAATTAACCTAATTGAAGTGTTCAAAGATCTGCTGGTTCCTCCTCTCTCCCCCTTCTGTCCTTTTCGGTCCAAGGGAGCTCCTGAGTTTGGAAAGCACTTACTACCAAAGGAAATTAGACTCCTTTCTCTTTTCATTTCCGGTGCATGTTTTGAATTGGACTCGGCTCTCCGGGCCCGTAGCGTGGATGGACGCTTACCAAGGGAAAACCGCCTGCACTGTCCTCCTCTTGACAGGGCCCAGCAGCAACAGCCCTGCAGGAAGGAAAGTGAGTAAGAGCACCAGGAAGAAGCCAGCCCCACACTGGAGGAAGGGCTGCGGTCAGCACCTTCCCCTCCTCCCATCTGCGGGAGTAACGGCAGAGCCCCCCCCTCCTCCGAGATCCAGGAGCAGGCCCGGCCCTGGGCTCCCTGGGCCCTTGGCTCTCTGGCTCTTGAAATCCACAACCCAAAGGTGGAGCGCCTGAAGAATAAACCCCAGACAGACCTTTTCCCTTTAACGGCCGCGTGTTCGTTTTGTTCCACTGAAGCCCGCTGTCTGCTTGGAATCTTTCCCTCACAGCCCCAGCTCTGCCTGAGTCAGTGCGGTCCTAGGCCACCACCATCTGTGGGGAGCTCTCTGACTCCTCCCTCGGGCTGCGAGCAGGAATCCAAACCCCCAGCACCCACAGGCTGCTCTCTATGGGCAGAAACCAGAGGCCTCCGTGGCCTGGCCACGTAGACGTGGCCGAGGGACCAAAGGGCAGGACTCAGGGCCCTCTGAGGCAATAGGGAAGAGCCACTCATTCCCTGTGGTGAGGCTGAGGTTACTACTGCTTTTCCCCTGAGTCAGCTGGCAGTAGGCGGGACACTAGAGGGCTTTAGGAACATATGTACACAGACTTGAATCTTTTTCCATTTCTGAAATCTAAGATATATGCGTTTTTTTAAGAACACCCACCTGCATATGATACACAGCTTATTCATGAGGCCTTAGACTGGCATGGCCTCCCTCCCCAGCCCAGAGGCCCCAGGAAAACCCAAACCCAGAGTCTGGGCCATTAAGAATTGGTCATTTCCAGATGGGTGTCTTGGAAAATGTGCTTCACCAAGTGTGCAAACCACTAGGAAGACCTGAAAGAACATTTCTTGGGCTAAAAAGCCCACATGAAGTTTATGCGAATGATTCTAGGCGTGCGTTCAGCATCTCATTTACCACGAAGAACCACGCTCCAGCCAAGAGAAATGTTTAGATACTCGGACCTACTCCTTTAGAGTTCGACAGTCCTCTTTCGAAAGGACTTCTAATAAAGAACATTCTAAATCCTGTGCCACACTTCCCTGTCTGCTTAAACAAAACCCATAGTAAGGGGAGTCAACTTTTCCTTGATGATTCAGGCCTGTAATTTCAAAGTTCGCTTTTCGTGACCCAGGCTAAGTAATTATTGTCCAATTTGGAACAGAGAGGTTGAGAGTTGAGTTTTGGTTGACCTTCTAAACTCCCCAGGCCTCAGTTTCCTCACCTGCAAAACTGATCCTAAGTGCTTTGCAAGATTGCCGTGTCTTGTCTGTGTGGCTACACAACGAATTAGCCGCCACGGTGGCGTCTTTGTCCTTCGTCACGGGAAAGTTTGTGACTCTTTTTCTGTCAGTACTCTTACTGTCACTTCCTGTTAGGTGTATGCCTGCCTCCCGGAGCCTTCCTCTTCGGACTCGTTTTACTCTTTCATTGTGTTGTACGGATATGGCTTCCGGAGAGCTTGCTGTTCATTGGAAAGTTCTGGGTCTGAGGTCTCGGCTATGCCCCAGCCCAGTGTAATCCAGAACCGGCAGGTCTGCTCGGCTCTTCCGCCAGGCTCAGGGTGGAGCAGGCTCGGGGGCACACCCGGAGGGACAGAGTGTGAAGAGCATCCATGCTCTGGCATCAGTTGAGGTGCTCAAGGTCTTTTCTTCGTGGGACCATCCCCCCAAAGCCCACCCATGTTCTAGATATTGGAGGTTTAGGGATGTTTGGCCTCTAGCTAACTGTCCTGGACAAGCAAGGTGCTCCCATATTGATGGGTAAAGGAGCTCTCTTAATCTTAGACTTGCGTATGGCTCCCAAAGTAGGGGACCATATCTTAGAGAGGTAGCAGCTTCCCAGGGTGATAAACTGACTATAGTCAACAGAGGGGATGGACCAGGTCTCAATAACCTAGCCTCTCCCCACCCAGCCAACAGTGACTTCCTGGGCTCAGTGAGCACCTTCTATTCCAATCAAATAGCCAAAGACAGCCTTATATCTGCCTACGACCCTGTGAGTGCCCAGTGCTTGGACCCTCCTCCCTCTCCCCTCCATAGGGACCAGCCACACACTCCCTTCCTCTTCCCTTCCGTTTCCTTGATTTTCCCAGTTCTCTTTTATAGATCCCAACACCGAACTCCCAGAGCATTGCGTATTGCCTTGATTTGCTGGCTTGCCTTTAGTTCCTGGGTGGTCAGTGTTGTGTTCTGAGCGTGTAAATTCTCTAAGGGCATGGACTACATATTTCATTTCTGTACCCTCAGGACACCTGGTCTTGGAGTAATAAGCAGGTGCATGCACAGGATTGTTGGCGGTGATAGTTTTACATTTGACTTGCCAGGACTTAGGTCCACGTGGCCTGAGCCCGCATTGGAAACAGACAGAGCTGTCTTCCCTATGCGTCCATCTTGTGATGTGATGTAATGAGGGCAAGAGGATGAGACACAGGCTTATGGAGGTCACTAAGCTTTCTGTGACTCGGCCTTTCACCAACGAAATGGCAATAAACCATGCATTCATTCATAGTTACTAAACACCTGCTATGGGCCGCACATGATGATAGCATCGGGAATGCAGTGATGAGTAAATCATATTTGTCTTCGTGGAACTAGGAGTTTGGGAGTAAGTCTGGGGCGCCTGGGTGGCTCAGTCGGTTAAGCATCTGACTCTTGATTTTGGCTCAGGTCATCATGTCAGGGTCCTGAGATCAAGTCCCACGTGAGGCTCTGTGCTGAGTGTAGAACCTGCTTAAGATTCTTTCTCTCTCCCTCTGCCCCTCCCCCCTGCATTTGCACATGCTCTCTCTCACTCTAAAAAGAAAAAATAAAAATTTTTTTGAAATATATGGTTATTGATGATAAAGCTACCACATCTAGAGCTTCCCCTGTGAGGCCAGCACTTTGCTAAGTGCTTCACATACATCATCTCATTGATCCTTGAATCACAAAAATGTGAAGTCATTGTTACTCTTCCCGTTTGACAGATGAAGAAACTTAGACTTAAAGATTGACTTCTGGCCCCAGGTCCCACTCATAGGAATGGCGGGGAAGAGATTTGAAGCCAGAATGCCCTCCTTTGGGCATAATGACCGGTGCTGTTTACTCTTATGCTCTATTGCATCCCGCAGCACTGTACACGCTGCCTGGGGATATGCAGGGGGCATGATATGTGAGCCCATGGCACTGAGATCCAGCCGAGGCTGGGGAGATCAGGGGAGGCTCCCTGGAAGAAGTGATACCTGCACCAATCCCAAAGAAGTTAGCCAGACAGAGAGTCTGGTGGTCCAGGTAGAGAGCATCACGTCAAAGACAAGACAGGGAAACAATTTGATGCCTCAGAGAACCACAATAATCAAAAGGCCATCCTTCTGACTTGCTGATCAACAAAACTTGCTTTCAGTGAAGAGGTGCCTGAGCAATGCTATTGAATTTTGTTTCCTGGCCAGGCAACTTCCACCATCATAGAGAAGGGTTAAGGTCAGGAAGCAGGAAAGACTATGATTTTTGAGGACCCCGTGCTGCTCCCACCCTCCCTGACCAGGGTCTCTACAATCTCATACCCTATGTCCGAGGACAAGCCCCTTCCAACCTCCTGGTTTAATGCCCGAACCTGGGGTCTGGCCTGGAAAAATTCAGGTAATGCTGGGTTTAGCTCCACCTGTTCATTTACTCGTACATAGGCCTCTCTCTGAACACATGTCTCTTTCTTAAGAATAGAGAGCAGGGGGCCCGCTCTGCCCAAGTGGAGGCGTGGCTTCAGCTGACGTGCACCTGAGTCTCTGGAAATCGAAACAGAGTGTGAGTTCTCTGGTTCAAGAGAGTGTCTTGCACTCAGGAGAGAGCCTCATGTTGATTACTCATGACATTATTATAGATTTACTGCCTGCCCAACCACAGAAATATTCTGAGTCCCCCAAGGAGCCAATGAGCAGCAATATTTTTCGGTGTTGCAACAACCCTGCTAATGACAGAAACAGATCCCCCTGCAGGTACGTGGTGCAATAAAACGGGACAGCCCTGCTGACTCCGGCTCAGCCCGCTGCCGACCCCGGCTCTCCAACCTTGACCAAGGACTCCACCCAGCAACTTTGCTTGCTGAGAAGTGGGAAAAAAACATCACAGATTGTTCTCCTCCTCCCACCAAGGTTAAAGAGCAGTTGGGACAACGGTTATTTTTGGCAGTTTGTTTTTAAATACACGATGTTGCAATCGCAACACTCCAAAGGCAAGCTTTGCTGTGGATGTCCTTCTTAACAATGCATTTTTCCTCCTGATTGAGAAAATCACTTGAGGTTTTCTAATACACAATCCCACTTGTTCTGCCTCTCAACCCTGGCACCTTCTCTGAACCCAGCGGTCCCAGAGGGCCAGCATCTTACCCCATGTAACTGCGTGTAATTCTCCCAGCTAATTACACCGGGTGAGAGTCTTGTCTTCAGAAATTCAGTGGGAGCTCAGGGTGGGGAGGGGATAAAGGGGAGGATGAAAGAGACCAAGTAAAGAAATTAGATTTTTCTTAAAAAGTGATTTGTGTATTTTCCTGTAGTCATGAGTCCTATAATACGATGTTCTCTTCGTTTTGTCCTTTTTAATGGCAGGGGGACTGAAACCTTTGGATTAAGAGAAACTCGATAGATAATTTCATTCCATTCTTCTACTTGTGCCTGGATAAATCATCCCAGAAAAAAATATATACATGTTAGCTGCCCTTGTCTTTCCTTCTAGAAAAGAGCTTCAATAATCGACCTTCATTATTATAAAACCTAGGGCCTCACAACTCATCTCAGTGATTGCAGAGTAGATGGTTGTATTTAATTTACATAATCAGAATTTTTTTTTCCCTAGAAGGAAAATCCCTGAAAAATGTTAGCTGGGTCAGAATAAAATTTTTAAAAAGAAGAAGAAAGAAAAACTTGTGAATTGGGCTTAGGTTTGGGAAGCTATCAAAGGACGTCACATGATGAAAGAAATCCACCTGATTTTTTTAAATGCTTTTTTTCCCTACCTTTGTAGCCAAGCATCTTGGCAGTCTATATATATATATACACACACACACACACACACACACACACACAGGACTGGGTACTACTGTCATTCCCATTTAACAGATGGGTACACTGTGAGAGAGATCTCACAGACAGTAGTGGCTGGGATTTGAAGCCTTATTTGAAGCCATATAAAGCTGCCTTTATATGCCTGTGTCCCACCGTCCCCATGCTTAGGTATTTGAGGCCTCTCTGATTTCCTTAGATATCTTTGACAAGTCTTTTCTTTTGCTCTTCCGTCTCTTATCCCTTTTCTTTGCCTCTTCCTGCCATGGGGTCACCTCTGGATGCCGGCAGGGCAGTCAAGGAGAGAGAGTGCTCTCTGTGATGCCCTGTCGATGGTCTCCATCTGCCTCCCTGTCATCCACCTCCTGCTCCCCCGGTCCCCTCCAGCCCCCCTCACCATCCTCTTCAAATTCCCTGCCATCCCCCCACCGCCTCCCCCTGCAGCTGGAATCCGAAGATGTGAGGGCTAGTAATAGAGTGTCAGCGGAAGTAATTGATTCCTCACACACAGAGAATTCTCCTGCCTTCAGTGTCAATGGAGCTGAACCAGAGTCTTGGAGGTGAGCGAGACATGTAAACAGTCCATGGCTGAGCTGTCAGGGCGAAGCTAGACACGCCGGAAAGCGAGCGAGAGGGAGAATGGTGGAACAAATAATTGTTTTATTGGGAAGGAGAGGAGGAAATAATATTTCAGCCCAGGAATTGGCAGTTTGAAAGAGACAGTCGAGAGAGCAAGGAGCAGAAGGAACCGTGATGCAGGTTTTAATGGAAGAGGTTTTCTTTGTCTCAAGGTAGGAGGTTTCGTCCTCACCCCACCCCCCCTCTCCCATTATCATCATTATTATCATTAAAATAATTACCGTAACAATTACGGTTGATGAGACCTCGAGTTTATAGAGCACCTTTCATCTAAAAGTTCAAAGTGATTTATCTATGTGTCATCCCTTTGAGAGTGGTAGGAGGGTAAGAAAGTTTTTTTTGGGGGGGGGTCTTATCCGCCGGGAAACTGAGGTCCAAGCTGATACAGGATTCGGTCTAAGCCTCCTCGGGGCAGGCAGCTGGGCTGAGCGCTGGGGGCTGCTCCTCTGGGGGTCTCTACTGCCCGCCTGCCTACCAGGGCCCTTACACTTGTGCGACTCTCACAGCTCATCCCTGGCACTAGCGCTCCCTCCCCGGATGCAGAGGGGCCCCCGCCCCCCCCCCCCCAGACGGTAGGTCTGCAGCCAAGCATCCAACAGCTCCTTGCATAGAGCAAACCGGCTGCGATGCTGTGGGATATATAAAGGTCCTTCAAGGTCTGACTCACACAGCTCCCATCCTGCTCGGAGACTTCCTGCAATCTGGTTCCCTTATAGAAGCTGTGTCCTTTCTAGACATAGTTCTTCCTAGGCTTAGGGAACCTCTCGCCAAGAGAATACAATATTCCTGAATACTCGCTCCTTCCACCAACCCCGCACACACAACCCGCCCCCCATAGATGCTGGCCAGTTCCTGCAGCATACAGGGCCATCTCTGTGATGGGGAGAGGCAAGCGCTTTAAGATGCCTGGGGCGGACCTGGCTGCCTTTGCTCCCAGCGCAGCCCCGGCGCCTTCACGACCCAGCCGTCGAAGAAAGCACTGGTCAGTCACTGAGTGCTAGTTGGAGAGGCGGAAGCTGTCCCAGCTGACTGGCCACTGAGTGCTGTCTTCAGAATCTCCGCCCAGGCGCGGCAGCAACCTTCCTGCTTGGGCATTAGCGAAAGCCCATCATTTCCGCACCAACGTGCTTTTTGCACGATCGTGACAGGTCTGCCCCTGGCGCCGGGGGAAGTTCTGAGCCCTGTAATGTGAGGCTTGCAGTGAATGAAACCCAAGCACACCAGCCACGTATGCCCAAATGGTCCCCTGCTTGGATTTCTGCAGGGTACATTTTTCAGGCAAGCTTGGTATTTTCTAAGTTTTGTTACGAGGGGGCTGGATGCCAGCAAAGAGGGACAGAAACACGACTGGGAGCCTAAACCCCTAGAAAAACGTTTTTCCAATGCAGTGATTGATTCCCTAGTGCCCAGTATGCCTCATTCCCAACAGGCTCCCATTTTTCGGACAGATGGGAAGGTTATGATTTGCTCTCACAATTGGACCCTCTGGGAGCCGGGGTTAGCGAGTGCCGGTTCCAGAGGGAACCGTTCGCCCGGCCAAGTGTAGGGCTGCTGCTGCCGGCACACCCAGGCCCTGGGATGGTGTCCTCTGATTTCCTCTTAGTGGATGCGGGTTGCTTTCTGCCCCTTCCAGCCAGCCCCGGGAGGCACAGGGGTGTGAGCCCTATGCCCATTTATGAGATGAGGCAAACCGAGGGATGCAAGCTTGATCAACCCAGGCCAGTGTAGGCCAGTCTGGCCTTGCTGGGCGGGATTCATCTTCACATCTGAGTGCCAGCCTGCTGGGGCACAGACATAAATTATGGGCTACTCTTACCTACTTCCTACTCTGGTGTCATTGCAAAATGCTAACAGGGAGCCCTTTGAGCTAAGTGCGGAGAGTGAGGACTTTATGGACGTGTACCGCGACGGAAAAAAGACCCAACCGTCATGCTGAAAACAAGCCTGCCCAACAGCCTTCAACTTTTCACATTGGCACTGGTTGCCTGGAAAATCCTTCCTTACATAAGCAAACACGTTCCCTCCAAGCCGGCCTCCAGCGCGCTCGCCGGTCT
Source organism: Nasua narica (assembly GCA_028533885.1). NCBI lineage: Eukaryota > Metazoa > Chordata > Mammalia > Carnivora > Procyonidae > Nasua > Nasua narica. Next base: position 147,861,186 of record CM052810.1, read on the forward strand.
AGGAGTGGAACCGATCTGTGGCCATACAGGCTCAGGAATGCGCCTCGCTGGGGAGCCAGGTCAGTGGGGGAAGCCGTGTTCAGCCAGGGGGGCAGGGGAGAGGAGCCGGAGGCTTTGTTGTGTGCCCTTCGCTCTCTGAAAGTTCATCCACAGTGAGACTTATCAGACGCCCTGTCTGCAGCGGCCTCCTTCCTCACGTTGCGAGGCGATCTTGGCAGCCTGCTCCATCAGGAACAATGAGATCGGCAGGGCCCTCTCCATCATCCTGGGGCTTCTGCGGAAAACAACCAGCAATTATAAATAGACGTTATTTGTATTTCCATTTTCTTGCCTTCAAGGTTTTCTGGAATAATTCCTTCGGTTTGTTTTGGGTTATTTTCTTCGCATACTTCCTTTGCTGGGGGGTCAGATTTCCTCCTTTCTGAGGTGCCGTGAAGACCCTGGCTGTGCGGGGATTGCGGATAAGCTCCAAACAGCAGAGACGGGTGGTGAGAAGAAATGAGGGAAGAAAAGGCAACAGCCAGCAGTCGCCATTGTAAGGGCAGCAGCACCAACCCAGAAAGGCAAACAGATGTCGAGTCTTGGCTCCCTTGGGGTCCTTGCAGTTATTTAGTGAAGAATAACAACAACAGTAAGAATACTAATAATGACTAACGTTTATTTATGGAGAACTTGCTATGTGCCAGGCACTGAGCTGGTGACCTGCATTAACTCACCACGGTAAAGGAGATCGAGTCTCTAGTTGTTCAAGACTGGGGGGGCGGGGGTGTTGGGAAGGCACCAGCTCTTCTGAATCCAGCATGGCAGGCTGGTTCCGGAGCCAGGGCTCAGAAACACAAGATTGAAAGGAAATCTCAAAAAACCAAGTGACTGAAGCACTATTGATGGATTTGGACAGGAGGGGGATTTTTTTTAGAAACCGCCAACCCTAGCATTGAGGCCGGGAGGCGTCGAGACCGTCTCTAACTTATGACTTTTCATTCCTTCCTCTGTTCGGTTCACGTGTATGTAACCCTTCTCTCCCCCATCTGCCACCCTACTTTATAAAAACACGAGTAACAGTAAAAATAGCCAGTGTCTCCCAGGGACTTTCGCAGGCATGTGGCACTCTTCTGGGCTCGGAGGGACTTTTATAGTCCTTCCAGCAGTCCCACAGGTGGGGACCACTGTTATTCCCATTTTATAGATGAAAAAAACTGAGACTGAGAAACGTTCAATGCCTTGCCTGCATTTTTGCCACTAACGAGTGCCGGAAACAGCTGGGTCTGCCTGCAAAGCCCGTGCCCCGCGCTTCTCAGAGAACATACGTGCTTATCGATAGATATGTTTCGGTATCACAGTAATTTAAGATTTTCTTTTTTTTGTCACAGATCTAGGAAAATATGCGTACACACAAGCGCACAAAATTGCTGCTTTTGACTATAGGGCTTCTCTCACCTACTGAAACTCATCTGTGGATCCTACTGGAAATCCATGGGTTTAAGAATATGTGCTCTAGATGGTACTTTAAGAGCTTATAAATACACAGGATACTGTTTTCTCACTCGATGGACCATATGTTCACATATGGGTATATATGTGCTTATAAAAATACTTCGCTTGCAAAAATTAATATGTTATCCCATCTGAACACTTAAAAGCCAGATTTCAACCGGGTGAATCTTGAAACCATGAATTCCAAATCCGCTCACTGCTTCTATCGGTAATTTGTCTATTAATTTTGGCAAGTCCTCTAGGCTTTGTTTAAGCAAAACAGCTAAATAAAAAGAGCAAGATTCTGCTAAGCCTCTAACGGAAACCATGCGGTTTCTTTACACCCCGTACCTTCTGATGCTATTGTATGGGGGCAGTCGGATACTCTCATGGGATGGAGGTGAGGCCTATATGCCCAGGAGTGAGACCACCTAGGTCTCAAGCCCGCGTCTGACGTGTCCTTCTCAAGGGACTTTGGGCGGGTCGCTTAGACTCTCTGAACCCCAGTTTCTGTGTCTGTAAATGGGTGGGAATCATAACAGAGCATGGGGTGTATTCAGTGAGGATTAAATGAAGTAATACCTAAATGAGAGTCTACCCCATAGTAAATGCTCAGTAAATGATATTTCTTCCCACTGATATTCCCATTGCTGTTCCAGCTTCTTCTTAAATGGGTGGCCCCAATGAGAGGGAGAAATTCAAGGGAATGAAATTTGCTTCTTAAAAAAAAAAATCTGACCTGACCTTGAACTGATTTCTCCATAAAGGCTGGATTTCACTATTGAGCCAGAGACCAGGTGACCCGGCCATAGACCTTACTGGGCCAGAGACTTGGGCCTCGTGCAGACCTGCCCACAGCCTCTTTGTGTCTCAGGCAGCTTCTTCCCTGGGAACTTGTATGTGACAGCGTTGTGTTTTCCTCCTCTTTTCTCTGCAGGTTTTAATGTAAGGATTAATAAGACAGTGTTTGTAGATGTCTCTGAGCTTCCCAGAAGAAAGGCACTCCAGGAGGTGGTAGATTCTCTGGCCTCCATAATCTACTCATGAAATATGGAACTTTGAAAGTGTGAGAAAAAGCTCAAATCACTTTGACAGCATTTTAATTATAGTTGATTTGTTTGCCGCTAATAGCGAAAATGCTGTCAGCATGATTTGAGATGTTTCTTCCACTCAAAATGTTATATTTCGTGTTTTCGAGTCATGAGGCAACATTTCGGTTTCCAGATAAAACCAGAATAGCTCAGGGAATGTGCTGGAGCACAAAGGCAAAGAGTATAAAACAGACGAAATGTATCCATCCCCTCGGGAAACGTCGTCACAGAGTGAATTCTTCCTGAACTCACCAACTGTAGGCCCCTCGTTCATTTGCTCACACCGCAAAAAAAAACAAGTCCAGCTCTATGCCAGGCACCATGGAAAGAGTAGAAATTCTGCAGTAAAAACGCAAGGTCCTTGCCCTCGTGGTGCTTACTGTGTAGTGAGGCCACAGATTCCAAACAAATAAATATATTGACAAGACCTTTGCGAATAAAGTAGCTATCAAGGCAAGAGGAGGATGAGGAGGCAGAGAAGAAGGGTCTGAAATAGAGTGGTCAGGACAGGCTCCTCTGAGGAGGTGATCTTTGCACTTTGAAGGAGACAGCACCAGCCACAGAAGAAGGTATGACAGGCAGAGGGAAAAGCCAGTGCAAAAGCCCCAAGGCTGGAAAGAGCTGGCCACGTGCACAGTGTGAGGTCTTAAAATTTTGTGATACAAGTAGCACAAAAGGAGACATTAACTAGTTGGCAAAGGGCTTGGGTAGGTTAGGGTGATGTGTAGACCCAAGTATCATAGAATGGGCACAGCATTCTTCCCCAGAGCACCCGAGTACTCCACCTGGGACTGAGAAATCTCCTCACAAGCAGTTCTAAGTGGCAGTCCTCAGGAGGGACTCCGGCAGGCTGGACATTAGCTGGCCGTTTGAGAACGGCCTGGGTGTCGGGAATCTTCTAGCGCAGGCTCAGTTGGCTAACCCAGCCTTCGGGCGCCTGCTGCGGAGTGTCAGTGTGGATAGAGTTAGGGAAACTAGAAAGCCTCTTTTCATGTTTGCCTGGTGTTGAGGGGAAGAGACGAGACTGTTGCTTTTTCATACCTCTCCCGTGGACTCTGAAAATTAATTCCACCGGCAAGATTCCCACGCCCCAAACGTGGGTTTGGGGAGAGAAATTAAGACTTTGAAGTCGAGGAAGAACATACAGAAAACGTTCTCTAGACAAATGCTCGACATGCAGATGTCAGGATCTGTGAGGAGAAAAGTAAAAAGGCACCCGGGAGCCATTTTGGAGAGAAAGGAAAAAGGTAGGAGTGGAAATGGCTACTTCAGCTTAGGAAAGTAAATAGATGACTAAAATAATAAAAGGTAGTGTTAAAGCTTTGGAAGGAATTTTTTCATTTGAGGGAGATTATGAATAATGAAATGCAAACACAGTGGTTAATATGTCCGTTAGCTGGTTTATGTTTTCTTCTGGAAAATGAATAATGTGTTCTAAGAGGAACAACCTTTCAGGTTATCCTCCTCGACTGTCGTTGGGGGTGAGCCCCGAGTTTGGACCCCAGATTCCTTTACCAAACAAATGCTGGCTCTTAGCTGCTCGATGCGGAGCCGTATTTATTCCAAGGCCACAAACTTCCTAATCCCCCACAAGCTCTTCCAAATGAACCTGACAACACTGAAATTTCTAAGGAGATTTACTCCAGCTGTGGCAAATCCCTAATAATAAAAAATTTCCCCAAAAGAGTCACATAGGTCGTGAATGAGACGTTCTGTGTGAAGTCAGCGTGTCATTCGGGGTGTGCCCTTTATACAAAATCCCAGCCAGAAGACTGGCTTGTCCACAGGGCAGAGCCTGGGCACTAGTGTGGGGGTGGGTGGTCAGCCACCAAATTGTCACTTGGGGGTCCCTTGCCCCTCAAGTAAAACTGATAGGAAAATCCAGTTTTTCTAAGAAGTTTAAGGAAGGGCTGGTTATTTGCCTCACAAAAGAATTCACCCGAGGGGTCCTTTAAATAACAAGCCCAGAAAGAAAATTTATAATACAATTGGTATGTATGAACCTTTTTCAAAAATGCATCCTTTCACTGTGTGTATGTAAATATGTAAGGATGTATTTGTAGCTGACAACATTACAAAAAAAGGATTTGGGGTGGTATATCCACCGGGTAAATTGAGGCAAGCCTCCAGCCACGGCATTTGCTAGGGAGCCCGGCTTCATCGCTGATTGTGTTAATCCCCTAAATTACTCCACGTGTGATTAGGCAACCAGATAGAACCCTCCCCTTCTGATGACCCAGCCAGTGGGATGTCTGGATCTCTCTTTGTCCTTTCCAGAGAAATTGGTAACACAAAACCTAGAGATACCTGGTTGTCTTTAAAAAAAAAAATACCTCTAAGTATTTCCTGGGTGTGGGCCATGTCCCTGGCACTATTCTAGATGACCCAACACCGTGACTGATTTAGTCCTCACTACACTTCTGTGAGACATGGATGGTGACGATAATGACGGTGATGATGGTATTCACATTTTCATGTGCTATATTATGAGAGCTGGCTTCTTTTTCTCTGCTCTCTTACTTTGAAAAAAAAATCTTATTTTTTCTTTTATTCTACTGTGTACTGCTTTATTGGTTATTGAAGTACGGTTAACATACGCTGTTATATTAGTTTCAGGTATAGGACATGGTGATTTGACAATTGGATGCATTCCCCAGTGCTCACCACGATGGTGCAGTGACCATCTGTCACCGTGAAAAAAAAAAAAATTCTTAATAGAAGCAGCTTTATTTTATTTATTTGTGGCTTATTAAGAAATGCAAGCTCAGGGGCGCCTGGGTGGCTCAGTGGGTTAAAGCCTCTGCCTTCGGCTCAGGTCATGATCTCAGGGTCCTGGAATTGAGCCCCGCATCGGGCTCTCTGCTCAGTGGGGAGCCTGCTTCCTCCTCTCTCTCTGCCTGCTTCTCTGCCTGCTTGTGATCTGTCTCTCTGTCAAATAAAGAAATAAAATTTTAAAAAAAGAAAAGAAATGCAAGCTTATTGTAGGTGATTCAGATAATAGAAAAGAACAAAGAAGGAAGTAGAAATTGCCGATTTCTATCACCCATGTATCTCACTACTGTTAATATTTTAGTTTATGTAGTCTTTCAGACTTTTCTGTTTGTGTATGCAAGGATGTGTTCATAGATATAGATATATATATGTAGATATTTTAATACATTGCTTTTTAAAAATCTGTTTTTTTAACTAACAATATAGCATGGCCATTTTCCCATAAAAACAAAATAGCTAGACCTCCAGCACTATCAATCTACTATAGTAGTGGAGTATTCCATTTTATAAATATACCAAAACTGATTTACCAGCCCTCTGTTGCTGGACATTTTGATATGGTGCTGTTTATAAACAAAGCATCTTTTCACTTTTCTTATGCCTTTTTTTATTAGTATATCTACACTCACAAAGATGCATATACATCTTTTCGCAATTGTCTGATTATTTTCTTAGGAAAAATTCCTAGCAGTGGAATTGCTGGATTAAGGGGTTTGTCACGTTTCTTCCAGAATGCACTCCAAAATGTTTTCACAGGTGTTCATTCCGCTTATACTGCACCTCTACTCACTTGCTCTGTCTATTCACCTCAGAAATGGGTGTGAGGATACAACAAATCACGGCTGACTAACGACCAGGCTGAGTACTGACACTCTATATAGATTATGTTGGTCATTTAAATCTCACAACAACCCTAGGAAAAAGGTTCTAATATCCCTATTTAGTTGTCATTTTCCCCATTGCTAAGGATCAGAAAGGTTAAGTAACTTACCTGAAGTCACCGAGCTAATAAGGCTAAACTGGGATCCAAACCCAGTTCTGTCTGCTTCTGGGATTGGCGGGGGAAGGAGGTGGGGGAGGGGTGTGAATGGGACTCTTCCGTGCAGGTTCACACATTCACTACTCCACGTGACCTGGGTAATATCTGCTTGCTGAACACAGCTGGCTTCTCAGCAGTTGCACGCCCTGATGGGGCATCACCATTACTCAGCAGAGAGTGACTGCCTGACTGGCCAACAGTACTTACCTCAGAGTGGAAATACGAAGGAGGGATTTTCCAGAAGGTTTGGGGAGTTTCCTTTGACAACAAATTAACTGTCTTTCCACTTTTGTTGTGGATGTGAGGAAGCACATTTTCGAAGTCAGAGTCATCTCCCAAACTGAAATCACAGATTCCCCCACCCCCACTGCCTTTCTCAATCTGTGGCTCTTTCTCCGGAGTTCCTGGGGGGAGACCCCGCCATCTTGTCTTCTCCAGCCTCACCAGTTTCTGTGATTCTTTGGACCGTGGGATTCCAGCCCTCTGGGGTCTCAGACTGAAGTAATCCCAGTCTATTCCTTATACTTCCTTCACAGCCTGTTTGTTCATAAGTGGCTGTGCAATCTGAAATATGGCTCCTGGGGGCTGCAGTGAGGCCTCGGGCCACTGCGGCTCAAATAAGCCGCTTCTGCAGGCAGCCAGCTCCCACAGACCTTGTGTGTGTGGCAGGAGCCTGCAGGCACATCCCAGGGAGGGTCAAAAGCGACCTCTCTTTACCCAAAAGAAAGAAATTTCTTACATGTTGTTTTAACAGGTTGCTGCAAAATAAACAGGGAGGGAGAAGGAAACGGGTGGTTGTCAGTAAATATGGTACAGAGACCAGCAGTTTGCAGGAAGCTGATGGGGAAGGACTTGCCCACCTCAGCAGCTGAGACAGCGGTATTCACTGGGAGCCCAGGGAAGGAGCACGGAGTTGGCACGGTGAAGGCCCAGAATGTGTGCCTGTACAGTTAAAATGGCGTCCCGTGGTGTGTATGCCATCCTATGAACCGAGCCAAGGGACATCTGTCTTTGACGAGTCTTCCCCAACCTGGGACCAGGTTGAATCTGTTTGAAATGAGCTCAGGCCTCAGCTCAGGGATGGCAGCTTGCTCTGCCTCTTGCTGAGGTTAATAGTTACGTGCTTGTAGATGCTGAGTCCCCGGGGATTCACCCCCTGCTTTCGGAGAAAGGTTTTTAAGGCCTTATCCAATACAATGCTGATTCCTTTTAAAAACGTGTTGTTGGCTAGATGCTGCAGAGGTGAACTTGGCAGACTCATCTCAAGGAGGGAGGGGGCCCACGCACGGGAGTCTTTGTCACTAGCAATTAAAGATATGGGAAGAGGGGGTAACCCAGGAGGAAACTGAAACATGGGGGAGAGGGCAGGAAAGTAAGCAGATCTCTCAGGAACATCCCCAGTGTGCCTGGCTCAGTGCCTAGCACCTTCCTCATATTTTCCGTTTCATCTCCAACCCAGCCCTCTGAACTGGATATTTTTATCCTGATCTTACAGATGAAGAAATTGATCTCAAAGGGGTTAAGTAACTTGCAGTGATGCAGAGCTAAGAAGAAAAGACTAAGATTCAGAGAGATCATGATGGAAATAAAAATGGTGCCATGGAAGGAAGGAAAAATACTTGTTTGGCAATATTTGATAGGATGCTACTGTTCTTATGTGGGCAAGAGATACGGCCTTAAAAATCTAGTCACCCACTGCGGCGCCCATTCTCTCCATGGCTTCAATAAGGCAATGCAGCCTCCTATATCTAGATCCGCCAGTCTATACAAGCAAGCCTAAGTGGCCTTCGTTTCAATCTGAAACCCCGAGTGTCTGGGAAGGGCGAGCACAGGAGCTGGAGTGAGACAATGGTCCCTTTCCTGAGAGTGATCTTTGCTCATACATGCCCCTTTGTACCAACCTCACGTAGGTATGACTTCATTGAGATTCGGGATGGGGACAGTGAAACTGCAGACCTCCTGGGAAAGCACTGTGGGAACATCGCCCCACCCACCATCATCTCCTCGGGCTCAGTGCTCTACATCAAGTTCACCTCCGACTATGCCCGGCAGGGGGCAGGCTTCTCCCTGCGCTATGAGATCTTCAAGACAGGTCAGTGGGGTCACGGGTGGAGAGGGGGTGCTGGGCATCCCCGAGAAGACATGGGGCCGCCATCGGTATCTAGCCATGGGCACTCACTGTCCAAGGGAACTGTGTGATAGTTCCATGCGTGTAGATGGCGCCCAGTGAGGCAGACGGGAGGGGTCACATAAGTTGTTGGAGTTGGAAGAGAGGCTCAGGAGGGCCCTGGACACAGCCCCAGATGAAGGAGCTGGTTTAACTTATGATCCAACTTGAGAGGGCGCATTGCATGGTTAGTGAGTGCTGGGTGTGCCCGCCAGGCAGATAAGCATTGTTTGTGGCCCCGAGAGAGGAAGGAGCACCAGTAAAATAGAGAAACACTTTCGAAAAAAATTCAATTTTTCTGTGTTTAAAAATCACAGTAATCTTCATGGGAAAAAAGCAAAACTTGGTCGAACTTCCTCCTAATTACTTCATGGTTTAATGTTGCCTTTATCTGGAATTTCATGGGCAGAAGGACATAATCTTTTCAGTGTTTAGAGTCCTAAAAGATCTTCCCAGTGGGGTCCTAGAGTAGGTTTTAAATTCGCATGTGGCTCGTCAGAATTCCCCTTGCTGACCCATTTTACCTCTTCCGCCTGTTGAACTTCCTAAATGTCAGGATAACCACCTCCTGAAAAACCATCAAAAAGATAGTAGAGAAATGGGGCGCCTGGGTGGCTCAGTTGGTTGAGCAACTGCCTTCGGCTCAGGTCACGATCCTGGAGTCCCAGGATCGAGTCCCAGGATCGAGTCCCACATCGGGCTCCCTGCTCTGCGGGGAGCCTGCTTCTCCCTCTGACCTCTCCCCTCTCATGCTCGCTCTCTCTCTCTGTCTCAAATAAATAAAAAGTCTTAAAAAAAAAAAAAAGATAGTAGAGAAAGAGACAGAGGACACTGCACTTCTTTTAAGGTGAATGCCTGCTTTCTGCTAGCTCCCCCCCCCCTTTGATTATTTTAGGCTCTAAGAACATGGGCCTATCCTTATTTCCATAACTGGATCGAGCCAACCCTTACTCCCAAGTCGCCGGTTCAGTATCTACACTGACACGCTCCAAGCAGTGTGCCCTTCCCTCCAGCGTGAGAGCTCACTATCTCGAGGCTAAGCCAGGTGCACCTTCCTACTCCCCCTGCACGCCCAGCCTGCTTTCCCACCTCACAGGCTCCCACCCCATCTACCAGTGTGGCCCCTCCAAGCCTCGGTTTTACAGCTTGCGGATGGAGTCCTGTGCAAGGGGAGGCTGTCCGCCTTGTCATCAAGAGGCCCAAGCCCGGCGCCTCTTGAGTTCAGTGTAAGGGGACCTATTCATATGTATTTTCTTTTCACTAAACAGTTCTTGAAAGGAAGTGGTAGCTGCTGAAAGCACTTTTTATACCCACTCTGTCTAAATATTTGTCAGATTTGTCTGCCTGAGAGCAAGAACGTAGAATCCAACGAAGGGGCGGGCCGAGGGAACAGCGTCAAGCCACCATGGAGCCAGAGCGGGAGCACGGACTGTCCCGGGACACAAGCCCCAAGAAGGCCCGTCTGTCACGGGTCATCGCGCTCCCAACCACATGAGGTCGTGGGGACCGACAGTCTGTGTCCAGTGTCCCAGGGGGCTGCTGTGAGGCTCCTGAATGCCTCCATCCATATTCCCTAGAGTCCTGTGGGAGCTTCCAGTCGGTCTGTCCACCAGCTCAGCCGGAACCGTCATCGTACCCCCTTCTGCGGGGGAGCGGTGGGGAGAGAGAAGATAGAAAGGAATGAAACAGGTGTGAGACCTCACACGGAAGAGACGCGCAGTGGACGTTGTTGGATGAACCCAGGTGGAGAGCTATGTAAATTGTGAAGAAAACTATAATATGAGGCGGTAGGAGTCGGCACTGCGTAGGAGTAGAATTAACGTGCTCGGGTGATGAGAACGAGGGCTCCATTGCGCGGCCTGGCAAGCGGGGGTCTGGGAAGTCAATTCGATAGCCAGGTCCCTGGTGCCGACACCGTCACTCAGCTCCCCTACACGGACAGGAAGAGGAAAGCAGCTGCAGGCAAGGTCTTCTGGGGAGCCGGCCCAGGGAAGTCACGGCAGGGGCGAACAGGACCATTGAACTCATCTCTGTTTCACGCTTCCTGACTTAGTATTTCCCAAAGGGTGGTGCCGTACCCTCCGGAAAGCCGCAGAAGGAGTGAATGCTAACCCTCTCCACGACGCACATTGGAAGGGATGAGGTTAGAAGTTAAAATGCACCAGAGGGCAGCATTACAGAGTACTGCCGTGTTGAGGACCGTTGGTGCATGGGTGCCTGGATGCAGGAGTTCCAGCCGTGGCAGCCGGCTTGCGTGTGGACCTGTGGGGCAGCCTACTTCAAGGACTAGGACGGCCTGGGGCGCCTGGGTGGCTCAGTGGGTTAAAGCCTCTGCCTTCGGCTCAGGGTCCTGGGATCGAGCCCCGCATCGGGCTCTCTGCTTAGTGGGGAGCCTGCTTCCCCCTCTTTCTCTGCCTGCCTCTCTGCCTATTTGTGATCTCTCTCTCTCTCCGACAACTAAATAAATAATATCTTTAAAAAAAGAAAAAGGACTAGGATGGCCTGAAGAGGGAGGAGAGAGATTCCTGCAGTGGGAGACAGCCCCACTGACGACAGCCAAATCTCTGGGGGAACCTAGGAGAGAAAACGAGAACCCAGGGGTCTTCTTGGGGGCCAGCGTCTCCTGCCACCGTGCCTGCCTGAGAGAGCAGCTCTCGGCATGAGAATCAATCCGGTATACAACACACATGTGTGCGGGCTACACAATTCAAAGCTGAGAAGTCTAGAAGGATGAGCGCTCCTCCAGGTGCCATGCCCTCCCCACCCCCCACATTTCCACTGTCAGAGTCCTGAAAGAAAATACACAAAGTTGACATCATCCACGGAACATGAAAGAAATGCGTGAGCGTGCCACAGAAATCCAAACAAACACAGCTATGTCTGCTCGTCAGATTCATAAAGAGAAAGAAGGGGGGACTGTAAACACAGATACACAAAATAACCCTACCAAGGACCGCGGAAGCCTGGGACGGCACAGGGCCCTGGCCGGGCCCAGCTGCAGAATTCTCCTGATGGACGCCAACCCGCAGCTCGGGTCCAGACGGGGGGCATGTGGCTGGAGTGGGAGGTTCCTGTCTGCCCTGAATGAAGTGGTTTATAAAAGAGTCAAAGTACTGCCAGACTGTCCACATAGAAAAGAACAAACCGAAGCAACTCGCAAACTTAAAGGATCTCAGATTGCCCAATCATGAGCAGAACGGAGAAAGGAATTTTAAAATAACTTTAAAAGTAACACTGGATGCTGAATCACTGAAAAACGTGGGGTTTTTTTTTGTTTGTTTGTTCGTTTTCTGATACTCTTTTGACCAAAGTTCAAGATCAAGTTTTCTTTCCTGGTGTCCAGTGACATTTCAGAAACTGAAAGCCCCGGGGTCATTCACAGATAGAGAAACCTTAGAGAGCGCCCCCTCTTCCTACTCCCTGAACTGAATTCACCTTTCAAGGTCTGGCCAAGTTCCAATAGGATAAATCCACCATGTTTTAAATAGCTTTATGCATGCAGAGTTTTCTTTCGCTGGCAGAGTTATTGTAGCATCGACAGTGGAAAAACACGGAGTGGGCACTTTTCAGACCAGAATCCTTTGGTACGAAATCATTCAGTGCAGCCGAAATCCCCCAGCTTGCGTGGATAGTCTTACTTACCGTAGAGTGAACCGGAGTATTTGTTGACTGAGCTACTTTTTTTTTAAACTTTAATTCTTTTCATGCATGGCAGGAAAGGATCTTGGATGACCTCGATGTCTACAAGACTCCACTTTTGTCCCAAGATTGTCCCCTCTTCTGAGATCTCCTCTCCACAGTTACTCTTGAGCCTCCTGCTTTCTGACACTTTGCCCACAGTCCAAACTCTGAATGGCACCATTAGAGATAAAGGTACCCCTGTAATGGACAAGTATACACCTGTTTTTCTTCCTCGTTTAAAAGAAGCCAGAGGATAGAGCCATGTATAGCCATGTGTCAGAGAGAGAGATACACTCTTTTTGGTGGTTTTTGTTTGTTTGTTTTGCCTTAAGAATATCATATTGAAAAATTCTGACCACTCACACACAGGACCTCTGAACCCTGGAAACTGTGGGTACTTTAGAATCTCACAGGCTCCGGGCCTCTCTCGGGCTCACTAGGAGTCCACTGTGGAAGCCTGTGTCTGCTGTGGATGGGAGGAACCACAGAAAGATTCCACCAAAAATTCCCCACTCCCGGGGGGACGGGGTTACCCCTGGCCTCGAAAGGGAATGACAAGAGAGCAAACCCCAAGGAGGGAATGTCAGGATGCCTTTTCTAGCCCTGAAAGCAAGTCGTGGAGGGAGAGTTAATTTCCTCTGGCCAAGTGACCCACATGGAAAAGGCTACACAATGGCAATAAACACTAACCTTTTCAAGATTCCTCTCAGCCCCCCGAAGACCTGCCAGCTGGCTCAGCTTTGCCAAACCGCCTCATCCCGGACCATTGAGGAGGCCCTCCGGAGTGTGAGGCTTGACCGTAAACAAAGCTGGGGGCTCGGCGGCAAACACACTGGGGAAAGGCCGTCCCCGCTCAGCCCTCTGGACCTGGCCGCCCACGGGGACGTCCTGCCCTTGACAGAGTGCAGAGCCTCCGCCAGGCAGATACGGCACTTAGGGAGCATTTAGAACCCCGAAAAGGCTAGCTCTCGCCCCAGCGGGCATGGGGTTCCACCCTGCCAGGGCAGAGCACTGGTCGGAGGGGCGGAGGGCACGGACGGGCAGGCAGGGACGTCAGGATTTCCCGTCCAAAGCTAAAGGAAGTTGCGGTCCCCCTTCTCCCACTTCTTCGCATGGCCCCTTTGCCAAGTCCGCCCCGCGCTCCTCCCAGAGAGCCAGAGCCCTGCAGAGGGGCCTGCTGCCGGAGCCGAGGATGAAGACATCGCCGCGGGCGAGCATCAGCGTATTGACATCACACAGTTCTATTGCAGCAGGATCCCTAGAGGATACTTCCTGCCAGTAAACACCTGGTTTATCAAGTATTTCTGTATTTTTCCTCCATGCTTCGAGTGCCTGTTATCCCTCTCATAAATCCTGCTACTCTTTTTAATTTTTAAATCAGAATGCAGTGGAATCGATCGTGATAGTCGGGCCTTCCAATGGTACCACGGGCTGGCATCCCTTCTGGCCCAGGGCTGCTCCGCAGGCCCGTGGCCTGGGCCGCAGTGTCCCGGGACCCGCCTGAAAACCCACCAGGGCCCTTTTGATGTGACTCCACCTAGAGGCATTCCCAGATCTGGGGGCTCTAATCCCCTTAGAGCTCCCACTGCCCTCTAAGCCTGCGCTGGGGCGCGAATGTGTGCCGCATTTAATAAGAACGCCTCGCCGAGTCCCAAGGAAACAGCCCCAAGAGCTTCAGGGAGAAACAAGGCCATCCCCACCACAAAGGGACCAGAAGCCTTCCAAATGTCAATACACTGCCGCATTTTTCCAAACTTGCTCCTGGAGCGGCCTTTAACATCGCCAGCGCCCTGCTGTGATCCACCAGCTACAAAAGTCGATTGTTAATTGTCTGGCCGCTACATAGCAGCTCGTTTTAATATAGTCATGACATGAATGAGACCCAAGCTCCCCTTTTGCCCCTCCCCTGAGGCACCTTGGATCTTGGAGGGAGAAGGGGGCACTTCGTTGGCTCTGGTACAATGGGGGCTAGTGTTGAGGTCAGCAATAAATAAGGGGTGACATTGTTTTCCTTGCTGGCAATCAGCAAGCCTTCCTTAAGGATTGAAATAACTTACATTTCTGCAGCAAGCAGCTGAGTAATTGAGAAAGAAGACTCTGTTCCTCTTTTCAAGAGAATCTCCCTCTTTCTTTCTCTCTCTCTCTCTGTCTCTCACACACACACTCCTTTCTGACCCCTCTCTACTCCCCAACGGCTCCACTGCTGCCCTTACTCTATTATGTAGAGCACGCCAGCTCTCCTCCCCTAATTTTTGCTCCTAAAGAGAGTCTGGCTTAAAGGCTTGAGACGTGGATGTGAAGAGTATGTTTCTTCAAGGGCCACTCCAGGAGAAACAAAAACCTTATGAGGAAGGGGATTGGGGCTCAAACATTTAACTAACCCATGTGACCGAGGCAGCAGAGAAGGGCATCTTCTTCTCTTCCCTTAATGCTACAGTTCCCTTTTACATACAGGCTCTGAAGATTGTTCCAAAAACTTCACAAGCCCCAACGGGACCATCGAGTCCCCTGGGTTTCCCGAGAAGTACCCACACAACTTGGACTGTACCTTCACCATCCTGGCCAAACCCAAGATGGAGATCATCCTGCAGTTCCTGACCTTTGACCTGGAGCACGACCCTTTGCAGGTGGGAGAGGGAGACTGCAAATACGACTGGCTGGACATCTGGGATGGCATTCCGCACGGTGAGTGACGTCGCCTTCACGAGGCGCTTCTCGGTAGCTTCGTCTTTGCCTCTGAATAGCTTCGGGAACAATAAAAAGAGAGAACAAAGGCTTCAAAGCTCCTTAGGGTTTGTGTATGACCCATGATGACTCTCTTTCTTGTTCTTCACCAAGGAATTCAGAGAAATTGCAGAAAGGCAGTTTCCTTTCTTGGAAATGTTTCTTTGGAGAAGGATAGGAGGAGGCTGAGTAGATATTTGGATGAGGATAAGAAAGCCTACCGGTAATGTTATTTTCTGCCCCAGGTTGTCAGGATTTCCGTAGAAAGTGACCCCGTGACCACCCTCTCTGCCCAGATAGGAGGCTAAAGCCAGACTGACTAGATCGGGATCCTGGCTCTGCTATGAGGAAAGCTCTGTGACCCCGGGCGGCTCACTTAAACCCTGTGTCCTACCCGTTTAAATAAGCTGCTTTCATCATCATCACTATTATTACTACGATTTTACTATTACTGAAACAGTCACAGATGTCCAAAAGCTGTATCCCCCAAGGCCCGGAGGAAGGGGTACTTCTCAGGTGGCGACCAACGTCGGTCTTCATAGTCCGTCTTGGCGAGAAAACCACTCATCCCTCTTGTAGTGAGCCTCAGTGTTTTGCACCGTGAGGGAGGCTTGATGACTAAGCAGTTTCATTTCCTGAGAAGAGTGTAAGACTCAGTCCGAGGACTTGGGTTCTGAGTCTCAGCTCTGTTGTTTCCAAAGTCACGTGACCTCCCTGAACCTCAGTTTATTCTTTTGTAAGTCAGGCATTATGATGATAGCTTTCCGGCTTGTCCCCAGGACAGAGTGAGAGAAGAGAAAGGAGGCTAGGTCAGGGAACACACAGCTGCCCAAAGTTCAGTTGTCCCTTGAACAACTCAGGAATTAAGAGGGCCAGTCGGCCATATAGTCGAAAATACACACAGGCCTTCTGACTCCCCAGAACTTAACTGCTAATAACTTACTATTGACCGGAGGCCTGACCAATAACATAAATAGTCCATTAACGCACAGTTCATATGTCAAATGTATTATATATTGTATTCTTACAATAAAATAACCTAAGAAAAAGAACATGTTATTAGGAAAAAAAATAATAAAAAATACATTTACAGTACTGTGTCTGTCAAAAAAAAAATTCGTGTATAAGCGAGTCCGTGCCCTTCAAACCTGTGTTGTTCAAAGGTCAACTGTACTTTTTAACGTACAGGAAAAATATGAGGCAGTGTCCTTAAAACCCATCTTTGGTCATTCTTCTATGCCCAAAGGGTGCTCTGCGGAGCGACTTGTGAGTGTGGCAAGGGTGAGCATATCGAAAATGGAGTTTGACATTTCCATTTCTGCTGACCTGCCTTTGTCTTGCCTGTCCAGTTGGCCCGCTGATTGGCAAGTACTGTGGGACCAAAACACCCTCTGAACTCCGCTCGTCGACGGGGATCCTCTCCCTGACCTTTCACACGGACATGGCGGTGGCCAAGGATGGCTTCTCTGCGCGCTACTACCTGGTCCACCAAGAGCCACCAGAGAGTGAGTTGGCCAGTCGGGAACTTCTGTCCTGTCCTTCCATCAGGGCTGTGAGATGTACGGTGAGGAGACGCTGGCCTCTGGGAGAGGAGAGGAAAATTCTCCAGAATCTGTAGCAGCCTCCGAATTCGGGGAATGGGGGCTATATCCTCTTGCGAGGCAGAGACTACTAAGAGTCGAGCAAATGTTGGCCAGGTACTCATTTCTTTAGAAAGGAAGTATGTGTACCAAGAATTAGTTATTCCCAGGGTAAGTCATAGGACTGTCTCCCACTTCAGCTTTCTCATCTGTGAATGAGAGTTAGGATAGCTACCAGGCTAACATTTTTTGAGTCTTTTCTCCCTCTCTAAGCCTCAGTGGCCATTGTCAGGAAACTGAGCAATTTGTAAACCTCCATCATTTATGTATTTTACATTAAACGTCTCTGGCCCTGGGTAGAGTTTCACTAGACTGATACATGCTTGGACTTTCACTTCATGCTTCAGTGTACAGAGTTTCCAAGCTTCTACCGTGTGCCAGGTACCTTGCAAAGCCTAGAGCGTAGCTCTGACCCCAGCTGTCCTGGAGATGCCCATCTAGACCTTGAGTCTCCTGCCTCGATCCACTACTCTACTACTCTGGGCTCTGCTACTCTGGGCTCTACTACTCTGGGCTCTACCTTCAAATCAGCTCCTCTAGGACGCGTGCTTCAGACGTGCTGCCATTTCCACTTAGAAACCCAACTGATAAGTTTGAGTCCTAAAGAGATACTTTAAGGAGGATTGGGGCTGGGGAAATCCTGCCCCGGTTGTAGACCGCTCAACCGGGGCATACCCACAGACATGGCGGCCCAGCCAACTAGAAAGGCGATGGGTTTTGTTCTGGGTTTTGCTTTTGTTCTTCTTCAAAGAGCTCACGAAGATTGAGTGACAGGAAAACAGTATTATACCTTGCACCAAGGGCTGCAAGTGGCCAGCGCCGTCACAGAGTGACTGGAGAATGGGTTTGATACCTGAAAAAATTGCTGGGCTTTATCGGACACCTGCACACGGAGATACCGACCAGTGTCTGCGGTATCCATGGGAAGGACGGCAATTGCACTAACAGTGCAGAGCCAGAGTCAGTGACTTCCAAGTCCATCTGCCTAGGCAGGGGGCACAGGGGAGGAGGGTGGCGTGGGTGTACTCTTGGAGAGATGTCCCAAAGACGGGTATTCGCTGCTTTGTAATGTCGGTCTTCTGTGCCAGAAAACGAGACATTTGAGGGAAGGAGAGAAGCAGAAGTGCCTTCTGGGTGTTGGTGAAGAAAGCAGGCTTCCCACGATGTATCAGCCCACCCAGATTGCCACGAGTCTATCACGCGTTTACCTATATTTCAATAACGGTGCATCTGGCATCTGCGAGCATCCGTAGCCTGAAGCACCAACAGTTCTTAAACTTTAGATTGCATTTTTAATTTGTAGGATGATTCTTATTTACCCACAGCCTGACTTCTTTTAGGTCTAATTTAGTTTCTTTTCAGGCCCAGAGGGGTTGTCAAGCTCTATGACTTGGCAGAGTTGTTTTCAAAATGTGAGTGTATAATTCGGTCTTTAAGATGAGGGAGTTCCTGCAAGGACTTGTCCCTAGAAGGGAGCAACATTTTGGGGATCCCAGGAGTTTGAGGTTGAGAGATGTAATCCTGCCCATGACCCTCTTGCTTCCCCAGACTTCCAGTGCAACGTCCCTCTGGGAATGGAATCTGGCCGGATTGCTAATGAACAGATTAGTGCCTCTTCTACCTACTCTGATGAAAGGTGGACACCTCAACAAAGCCGGCTCCATGGCGATGACAATGGCTGGACCCCCAACTTGGACTCCAGCAAGGAGTACCTCCAGGTACTTACTCAAGATACCGGAGGGTGTGCTGAGCGTGAGTGGACTGGTGGGCGAGGGAGGCGGCTCAGCTGGAGGCGACAGAGGACACAAGGAAAATAAACACAGCCCATACCCGAGAGCTCCATTCATTCATCCATGCAGACAGCGGGGTGCTGTGCTAACTGCTGGGATCCAAGGATGATAAGGCAGACACTGGCACTACCCTGGTGAAGATCACCAGCCTTGGGGGAAGTTGTTGGGCCTGGGTGCTGTTTGCCTCTTCGTATAGATCCCCAAGGAACATTCTATAAACGGTTCCAGATCTTCCTCATTCTTGGCACAGGGAGGCATCAGAGACTTGGTCGGGGGAGGGCTTTTTTCCTGAGGGCAGACTTGTCGAGTTGCTGGC
The DNA here is from genome assembly GCA_028533885.1 of Nasua narica. NCBI lineage: Eukaryota > Metazoa > Chordata > Mammalia > Carnivora > Procyonidae > Nasua > Nasua narica. Next base: position 147,879,879 of record CM052810.1, read on the forward strand.
TGAGCACGGCAGCTTCTCATGCTCGTTGCAGTTTGGAGGGAGCCCTGCCAGGAAGGTTTTGCACATAGCGATCAGAAGAACACACGGGAAGATGTCACTACCGGGAATGAAACTCTAGTTGCCCAGATGCTTTGCAGCGTCTTCTCAGACTATTGTTTGCCTTCTTCCTGAGTAAGATTGCAGTGCATGTTGAACGACCCCCCCCAAAACAGTAGACCGGTCCAGTTCGCATCCCCCGGGAAGAGTGAGTGCTAGGTCCACGCTAGAGCGATGGCGGCTTTTATGACACACGCCAGACCGCGCTGTGACCCACTGACAAGCCGGTCCTCGCTCTGATGTGACCCGGTGACCGCTGCTCTGAGAAGGACATGGCAGACAACAGGACAGGGAGAAGTACCACATAGAAACTTCCAGGGAGTCCACAGAGGTTCGTACAGCACAATCCTAAGGCCATTTGTCCCTATCTCTTCTCTGCCTCTCCAAAAACTCTTCTCATCCTGCCAAGCTTCCAGAACGTTCTCCTTCATAATCAATATTCCATTGATTTTACTCCTTATTTTTGGTCCTCAATCATAAGCTTTCTCTTATTGCCTTCCAGCTGTTCATAATATGCATATACGGCACAGCCTACTTCTTTTGAATTGCCTAATATGTCGAGCACGTATTAAGTACCAATAAATGCTTCCTGAATCAGATTTTACCAGTGAGTGCTGGCTAAATTTTGATCACGCGGGGGTTGTCATTAAGACACGCTGCGGCCAGCAAAGGAATGACATCCAGCAATTTCCAAATGGGTTTGGTGTTGTGGGAAGAGAGGTGCCTCGAAATGTGGGCCATCTTCCTCATTGAGCAGAAGGTCAGGACTTGGTGCATAAGCCTAATTGCTTGGGCAGACTCTGGATGCCCTTTGACCCGTTAGTGACCCGAGTGACTAAATACACAATGGAATGAGGGACCAAGGGGAGGGGAGGCGAGGCAGCCCCGAGCCGAGACGTTGCGACTAGAGCATCATAAGTGAATTAGATTGGACCCGACTGGAGTGGAATGGAGTGGATGTAACCACTGTTCCTTTCAACAGCATCTGCTTTCAGAGTGCAGGGAGGGCTGTAGTTCAGTGAGAGAAGGTCGCAGTTCTAGCTGTTCAAGGGGTCCCTTTAACATAAACTGAACACAGTCCGTTCAGATTTGCAAAAAAGAGAAAAAAAGAAAAATCATCCAGTTACAATTGCAAAGATGTCCCATGTAGGGCCAGATAAGTCGAGTTGGACCCTCCGGTCTGGAATCGCAGGCCGGCACTGGTCCCTCTGATTCTGGTAGAACCCACCGGCACGAGTTGCAAGCTCAGTATGGCAGTTTTGTCCTTTGAAGGAAGGGCAAGAAGCTGCCCTCCTGTCGGGAGCCATGGGTCCCTTATTCCTCCTCCCCTCTTCCCCAGGTGGACCTGCGCTTTCTCACCATGCTCACAGCCATCGCAACGCAGGGAGCGATTTCCAGGGAGACACAGAATGGCTACTATGTCAAATCCTACAAGCTGGAAGTCAGCACTAACGGGGAAGACTGGATGGTCTACCGGCATGGCAAAAACCACAAGGTAACCCCATTTCCTTCCCCCACCCCCGAAGGCATGCTGGGGTGTGCAGGAGTCTGGGGACGAGAGAAGCTGCCAGGCGACCCTACGGAGCGGAGGAGGCCTTGTTCGGCGAGGCTCAAATAATTGATGGAGGCAAGGGAGGCAGTGGCCCTGAAAATATTCTTTCTTATGCTAAAGCGATTGGAAAACACCGTTCCTCCTCCGACAGCCTGGCTGCTCTGGAGTGTTGCACTGCAGAGAGAGAGAGAGAGAGAGCGCGAGAGAGCGAGCACGAGCTTGCAGAGTGCTCTCTGACTGCAAATGAAGGAGAAAATGTGTCCCCAGTCCACGCCGCCCCATACAGGATTCATTGAGCATTTATGGCCCGAGTCCCTTCCCCATGCTGGGTTAACAATCACAAAACCACATGAAACTGTGGTTCAGGAGTTACCGAGGTCTAGAAATGAAAGGGCACAAATCCTGAGAGGGAATCACAATGTCCCGAAGAAGAAAGAGGACAATAAATAATGAAGAGAAATTCAGTTTGTCGCGGGTGGGATCTGAACTGGCAATCATGCTTGGCAGCAAGGCATTGAATTCTCCCCGCTGGTGCCTTCAGTGTCTGTGGCTCCCGGAGGCTCCCGGGTGGGCTATGTGGGACTTTTGTTGTACACGCCAAGGGATGCAGGGCGCTCGGCTTCTTGAAGACATGAGGCCTCCCGGCAGTGAGCAGGCCCGCAGCCGGCACCACCGGTCCTGCTTATCAGGGGCGCCCAGCACCCAGGGGGCTCATGGCGAACGGCTGGTGGTCTTACCTGGGCAGGGGGCGAACTCCGTCACGCGCTGGCTCCCAGCTCCGGGAGGACAGTGCCCGTCCTTCCCTGAATGGAAGCAGGGGACAGACAAAGGGACTGTCCTCCTTCGGGCTCCCTTTCCACTGGGCCCCTGGCCTGTCGCATTGGGAATGATCAAAAGGGGATGCATGTGACCAAACCAAGAGAAGCCAGAGATCCTTTCCAAACACAGCCTCCTCGGCCCCTGCCACTGTCCCGAGGTGGCCTGCCCTCGCTAGCGCGACTGGAGACGTTGGACGGAGAAAATGCAGAACTGTGATATCGGCACTGATTCCCTCAGGAAGTGTGAGTTTTTAAAGCAGTAGGGGTTTTTTTGTTTTTTTTTTTATTAAAATCGCCATAGTAACATGGCACCATTCATCTAAAAATCACGGCTTCTAGATATTACCAGGTATCTGTCTCTCTCTCTCTCTCTCTCTCTGTCACACACATACACACACACACAATTTCTTCATTTCACAGATAAAGAAAGTGAGGTACTGAGCACTGAAAGACCTCCCCACCTTGACGTGGTCAACCAGTTCTGACTTCTCGTTGGCTTTGTTTCGGTTGCGAATATCACTTGGCAAGGGCAAGGCTGAGTTGGCGTGGCCGCTGGGGGCAAGGGACTGAGTCCGCATCCCCCCAGCGCTTTCCCATGCCTTCTCTCCCCAGCCATCCTTTTCTGTAAGAAACCGGTAGAAACTGGAAGAAACTGTGCCAGGCAGGCGAGGGCCAGTGCGGAGGAGGAGCAGGTCCTGGGGGAGAAGGAGGAGGTTCACCTGACTGCCTCCCTGTCCAGGCTCAATGACTAAGCAGCCCTGGCCAGAGGGATACTGTAGCATAAGCTGATTTTAAAAGCACGCAGATGGACTGGGATGCTATTTAAAACACTATTTGTAGAAAATCTGCTTTTGGAAATACCTTAGCACTGCACATTTTGACAGAATGCTGTCCTCCCTGGCTTTATCCCTGGTATTCGTTCTGCAGGGAAGATATTCCTGAGAATTGAATTTAGCTTGCTGGTCTCCTTTGGAATCATTCTCAACTTTTTCTTATTGGATATATCATTTTCTCTCTCTCTCTCTCTGTCTCACCTCCCCTTCTCACCCTTGGCTAGATTTCTCTCCCCAGGAGCCACGGGGTGATTTCATTTTTGTTTGGTTGTTGTTGTTTGGCTTTTGAGTGAATCAGTCCTGCCCACATAAAACAACACTGGGGCAGAGGAAAAACCCTTTCTCTCCCCATTAGGTATTCATCCTCTGGCTACCTAGAACAAGGCAGGAGAATGGAAAGCCTGCCAATTAGGCATTGCCCCCTCCCCCCTCTCCCCTACCCCACTGCGGGTGCGGTGCGGTGGGCGGGGGCGAGGAGGGAGACCTGCCCCTCCGCCCCTCCGCCCCTCCGCCCCTCCGGCCCTCCGGGGGTGAGCCCCTCCGGGGGTGATCCCTGCAGCTCCTTCATTAGCAGATCGCTCGCCCAGATGTCTGTATTTGATGTGCAGATCCCGCGCCGTTCTTGGGTTCATGGAGCGTCAGCGCAGCTCTCTGGTCTGTCGGGTTGAAATAGTTGAGTGAACCGTGCCAAATAGATTTGTCAAGTCTGCTGCAGTTTGATTTGATGCCATGAAGGGGAGGCGGCTGAGGAGGGGAGCTGGGGGCAGGGGAGGGGAGAGGCTTCGTCTGTGCCGTCCACGCCGGCCGCTACCACTGAGCTGCTCTTTGTAGCCACGGGCTGGTGGGCGCCGTGCCAAGCTAACTGGTGCTAGGTGGTGGTGCTTGAAAGCACAATTCCGACAGCAGGACCTGCGAGCAAAGCAGAGCGGAGGTAGAGGCGGCGGCGGGCCCCGCTTCGCGTGCAGGCGGAGGGGTTTCAGATGCTTTGCGGGGGGTGTGAGGAGGGAATGGTGATGTTTGGGGCAGAGATGCGGGAACTTGATTTCAATTCCCTGGTCA
>CM052810.1:147884336-147903140 GCA_028533885.1 Nasua narica
GGGGGTTGGTGAGGACGACTTCCTTCTTGTGGCCAGGAAGTGAGGAAGACTAAGGAGCTCTTTTCCAGCTCCTACCCCCCGCCCAGCCATCTTTGTCTCTACCCAGCAGGTCATGGTGAGGTTGCCTCTGACGAAGGCATTTGACTATGGTGGGGGGTATTGCGAGCCTCCTCCTGGCAAAACACGGCCCATTTACGCAGGCCACATGTACAGCACATCCCCAAACCCTTATCCAATTACACATGCCATAAATATGGAACCTATGATTTTCCTATAGGGTGGGCCCTCCTTATGCATATTTATGTCGTAACCACAAGGCAGAGAGCTTGTCCGCCTGATGGAGCCCATATCCAGCCCATGTGCTCCCCTAGATTATACAAATCGCTTTACATCTATTTCTTCAGAAACCACAAGCAGAAAACTACTGCTTTGGGTTTCGCCACTACATTAATAACACCCCAAACATGGACATAGTGTTGTAAATACAGTATTAGAAGGTTCACGTGTATGTGTGTGATTATGGGCACAGTTATATACACACGAGCCACGGGAAGGGCAGGGAGAAAAACGGGAGTCGCTGGAGGCTTGAGGCCTTGGCCAGGACCCTGCTCACCTCTGAATGGCTAGTTCTCTGTGTGTACGCGCTGGACAGAATGAGGCCGAGAACGAGGTCAGAACCGGGGATAGAGGCCATTGCCCTTCTATGTCGAGGCAAGAGGCCTTGTCTTCGTTTCTCCCTTATTTGGTGACCGTGGGCATCTCCTTGTTGACCCAGCACCGGTTACCTTGCTGTTAGTCACTGTGCTGCTGGCTGTGCTTGTGTATTTGGAAGAAATTTGGGCTCAGAGAGTCTGTGGGGGGTGCTAAATATATCTTGATGGCCAGATTGAGGATGGGAGGGTGAGGACAGGGATGAGGTCCAAGAGTTTTCAGAATTACCCTGTAATGAGTGGCAGAAATGTGCCAAGTAAGCTCATCCCATACGTGCAGTGATGGGCTCCAAGGGGATCAGAGACCCTCCAGGTACCACGTCACTGGCTTCAGAATGGAATGGAGTTTCAAAGACTGGAGTTGAAGTTCTCAGAGACATGGTAATTTGCCCCACGGACGCGGGGAACTGCAGAGTCCCCGGGAAAGGCTCCGGGTCCCAAGGCTTTGATGTCCAGGAAGATGCTCCCCCTAGTCTGATCCAGGCCTTGCTCTCATCTCACATCCAGAGGGAAACCGGCTTCCTAGATGTTCAGTCTAGGGGTCCAGAGGTGAGCATTTTCCTGGAGAGCCTCCATCGTTGCAGAGATCCGAAAGCAAGCTGTTTTCGGACAGCATGGCCTAGCGCGCTCAGCTCATCAGTCTGGAGTTCGGGCGACGTCCTAGAATCCCGAGGATGCAGAGCTGAGAGAAGCTGCTTTGTGTTTGATTCGGCCACATCCCTTCAAAACATATACACACCCCACTTGGAAAAATTCTCTGTCCCATATTTATTTTCTAAATTAAAACAAATCACTTTGAAAGCCATCGGAGATTTTTTAAGACCCTCCGCAAACTTATCAGAGGCTTAGGAGGATAGGGAGCAGTGTCAGAAAACCAAACCCACCAATCAGCTGTCTAACAGAGCCGTGTGGCATCTATTTTCAGATCTTCTTCGATGATGCATCGTGTGACCCTGGAAATTTCTCCTAATAGCTCCGTGCCTCAGTGTTTCCGCCCGCCCAAACGGAATGGTGCTGTAGCTCGGCTTGGCGGGGTACCTTGGGATCTGTAGATGGAAGGCTCTCTGCCGATATAATTGATGTATTAGACCCACAAAGCTCTTCTCGAGCAGAAGCAAGTTATCAATTTAAAAAGTAACAAGGCCCCATGGGATATTTATCTGCCTCTTTTAAAATCATAGGTCTGGAAGGGACCTGATAAGTCCTCCAGACCTCTCCCTGCATCTGATGGACCCTGCGCTAGAGCCGCCTCAGATAAACATTACCCTTCTCGGTTTCCTTCTTCAGTGAGGGATGCAATTATTCCTCCAATTAATTGGAGTTTTCAAAAAGTACTATATATATACACATATTTGTATGTATGTGTGTGTGTGTGTATATATTTATTTATTTATTTATTTAACCTCCTGGTGGATGACTGGCTTCCCCTTATCCTTTTCATTGCAGTTTTGTTAAGTGTATATAAGATTTCCACAGGGACTCAAGCCGTCAGCTGGGAATGGGCATCAGACTTCAGGAGTCATGCATCTGATCGTATGGTTAAACCGGGGTTCTGTGTATTCCGAAGAAGGCCAATGCACTTTTGAAATTCATATCCCCCCGTTTTTCTGCCCCCCCCCCCAGTTATAACTGAGAAGAATCCAGGGCCCTAGGTAATTAAGTTTGTCCCTTATCCATTTGCCATGGGATGAGCTCAGACCTTTAGCCTCTCCACTTAGGAAGCCCAAGGGAAAATGTCATTATACATAAGCTTGGAACCTTTTCTCTATCAGGCTCCCGTGGCTGGCCTCACCCAACTCCCATGGGTGCCAAGTTGTCTCTGGGAGCTGAGGCCAGCCTCCGTGGCGCTTATGGCCTTGATGCCAAATTCCCAGGGCTTCCCATTCCACGGCTGTGCACCGAGGCCAGTAGGACAGAGCAAGTGAGCAGGGGGTGTCGAAGGGCACAGTGAACCTGCTTGGGCTGGAAACATTCTCTTTGCCCTCACTCCAGTGTCCCTCAATGAGCACTGGGGTGAACACCTCATCTGGGGAAAACGTCACCGTTTCCCTGCTCTGTGATTGGCTGAGATTGCAGCAGCCAAGGAATGCCGATGGCAGGTAGGCTTGGTAACCTTACTCCCCTATACCCTTCTGCACCCCCTTCTGCCCACTTGCAAGTTAAAAGTGCCTTCTTAAAAAATATGACAATGTCACAAGAGGTTTTCAGTATGGAGAAGCCTGCCAAGCCAGTGAGAACCTCTCCCCCCACCTTTAGAAGACATTGGCCATTCCCTTCCATTGCTCTGATGCCCCATCTCTCCTCCAGCCCTGAATCGCTGCGCTTCCCTCGCCTCCCCTCCTCTGCTCTCCTCCCTGGTGCTTTCCTGTCTCCAGCCCCGAAACCCTAATCCTGTTAGTATGCTATGTTCCAGGGCTCTACGTCTCGATGGGGGTAACATAATCCGGCAGTAAATCTAACGGGACCCACAAGGCACACACAGATGGGATGCGCACATCCCACCCACCTCCACCCCCCCACCCCCTACCCCCAGGAAGAAACCAGCCTCCCCCGCCCTACACCCCATGACACGCTCCTACTCCTCTGTCTCCTCCTCCCTCATCAGCAGAACTGCTTGATGACAAAAACAGCCCTAAGTAAAGGAGCAGGAGACAGGAGGGCATCGTGGTCATAAATGAGCATTTGGTGGTTACGGAACTTTCTCTGCCCTCCCCCCATCCTCACCCGCCCCCCCCCCCGCTCCTCTCTCTCCTACATGTGTATGTATACACATATATATGAGACACATCCCTTCTGACTCTGTGTCTGGCTAAGTTCCCACATCCACTAGAATGAAAGCAGTTTAAAAAAAAATTTTATAGTCTTTAAGGAGGAGTTTTAAGGGAGAAATGTCAGGGCTATGATTTGAAAAAAAGAAACAAAAAATATCCATTACCTCAGCATCATTTTCCCCCGCATGCAACAGCAGCCCTACCCTGCCCCCCACCCCTTGCCTGTTTGGTGTAGCCGATTAATTAAACAGGATGGCATCCATTGATTAACAATTCATTTTTATGTGTGGACCCAGTGGCTGGTTTTAGAGAAAATGCAAGGGAAGGGGGTGGGGGAGAGAGGACAGGCACTTGGTTCTGAAGTTAGGATGAGTCAGTTCAATTGTTTGTGAGAGAAATTTTTAAAACGTGCTACCGGTTTCCCCAGTTTCTGCCCTCCGTTCCTGCCACCTCTCTTTTCTGCCTGCTTTGTTCTCCTCCTCCTTGAGTGTCTGTGCCAAGTAGATTGAAAAGGAGAACTTTGGATGCAATGAAACATTTATTAGTGGAGAGAAATATTTATTTAAAAAAAAAAAAAAAGGAAGAGGACTGTCTCCTGCACAATTTCTACCTCAGGGCTCCAGCACTATATCGTCTTTGAAAAATTTCCTGCTTTCTTTTCAGTCCCTGGAGCTGGCCACGTTCGGATATTTACAGCAAAATAGGAATAAACCGTAGGTCACACCATAGGTAATGAAGAGACAAGCGTGTGCAGACTGCATACCGAAGCCCTACTCAGACAGGAGGCAGTGCACGTAATGAGAGCCTGCATCTGTCAGTTGAAGGGCCCTCCTGGTGGAGGAAGGTTCCCGCCAGCTCCCACCACGAGCCTGCCCCGCAGCTCTGTGCCCAGGAGCTGAAAGACTGTGATGGCCATGGAGCGTCCACGCCATCCTGGGCACCTGGACGCTGACGGCAGAGATGACTGGGGTATGGGAGAGGGACTTGGGCCAGAGTCCTCCGATGTAGGCAGGCCAACCCTCAGTGCTGGAGTCATCATATATTCTTACAAGAAGACTTAAGGGCGGGTGGCAGGGACAGGTTGTTGTGACAAGAAATGGGTGGAAAAATAGAGAAAAGATGACCTCAAAACCATCAGGGATGCTTTCTGGCTAGATGTTTCCTATTAGATCACATGTTTTACCTTCTTTGATTTTACATAGTACTGAGGAGCTCATAGGCATGGTCAAAACATGCTGATTTTTTTTTTCTTTTCCTGGGTGGGGTGTAGAGATAGTCCCCACACTGGGATGTTGGATAGCCGCCAAGTTAATTGGCAGATGTCCCCCCCCCCCCAGAGGTGCAAATCAGAAAATCTTTGAAGTGCTGCTGGTTTCAGATTCTGTCTTTCTGAAAATAAACCAAAGGTCTCAAGAATCAATTGGAAAGTGTTGGATTATGTTCAGAATTCAGCGAGGCACCAAATGGATTATCCAAACCACTTTGTGCCCTGAACTGTTTTTTAAACTTGGTTTGCAGAGATGCATTTGAAGAAATCTTTATGTTTAACATAAACACACACACACAGATTTAATAATTACATCCATCAACACCCTCCTTACCTCTTAAGAAAGCTAGGGACACCTTGAACACACTTCTGGTTTTCTTTTGGGTGATAAAGCAACCATATTAGCATTTTGCTTTTAAAAATTAACCAACATGCATACCATCTGTGATATCTAGCTTTTAAAGCAGATGTTATAATGTGATTATCATGTTTGGTGTATGCTTATCGCGATGTTTCATACACTGACGACCCACTGAGTTTTCTTAGTATCACGGACACCTCCCTGTCGAGTCCTGGCCTGAAAATTTGGGGCCTCGAGGTGGGACTTGGGAGTCAATGACTTGCAGACCTCAAATGCTCCCCATCAAACAGATACCCCTGTGTTATGTGTGACGTAGCTTCCACTCTAATGTCGGTCCTGGGGGCTGTGCAGGCATTGAAGCCAGCAGGGAGGTCTGGTAGACCTTAGTGTCTATCTGCAAACCTCCTATCGACTTCATTTTCCTGAAGGAGAAACCAAGGTATCTAAGGATTATTGATTGGCCTATAGCGATTCAGTGAGTCGGCAGGGAATAGGGAATAAAACCAATTTCCTGGCATCATTTCCCATGCACACAACCCCTTACCTTGCAATGCCTAGACCAGAAGCCAAGAATCCATCTCCGAGAATTTGATCAGAAAACATATGAAGGGTGATTCTGAAACCACAGAAGCATTGAGAAAGTCATAAAGATGTATAATATATGATAGCATTTCCCAGCTATAAATAGGAAGATGCAGGGAGAAAAATAGAGACCTTGTAAATCCATTGGGTCAGGAGAAATAGAAACTGCTTAATATTTCATTAAAAATGGATTTTCATAAATTGCACTTGGATATCTTTGGGTGAAAGGCAGTAGGTAAGGACTAAGGTGTTGTGATTCATTACTTTTTGTTATTAATGATTGGGACCATTATTGAGCGAAAACATCAACAAGATGTACTCTCCCTCCGAGTGGGGCACTCACCGTGTGTCCTGGTCCGCCTCTGAAGCGTATTAAAACCCACAGCCCTCGTCCACTTAGGCGTTAAGGGACACTGGACAACTAAAATGCCCTTCACAAAATGGGCGCCTCTGGGACAGTTGTACTTGGAAACTCTGATGCAGAAAGCCTTAAAATCTGGGGGGGCCAGAAGGGAGCTGACACATCAGCTCATTTCATAGAGGAGGAAACTGGGGACTTGGGGAGGTGGAGACATTCGGCCACACTGATGAGCTCAGCAGCAACAGCAGCCTGTCTCCCCTGGCGCCTGGTTCGGTGGTGTTTGGGGTTTTTCCCCCACTCTGCCACACTCGGACAGAGAAGTGTATAAAGAGTTTTAATAAAATAAGCTGATATTCCTTCCGCAAAGGGTCCGGAGAGCAGGGGCAGACACAAGTGCAAAGTCAAAGGCACCCAAGAAACCAAGAAGGAAGCAGGCTCAGAAACCCAAAGGGCAATTCAAGGCCACGTTGAACGAGCATTCACTGGGTTCCTGGCCGGGGTAGGAGCAGAGGGAGCGAAACGGGAGACAGAATGATGCGCAGTAGGAGCAGCTGGGTAGGTGGTCTAAGCAGAGAGACCGTGTGCTCGCCTCCCTTTCTGACCAGGGTCGCTGTACACAGAGGTCCGGGGGGCTCACGCAGAGCCTGTGACGGCGTGCGTGTGTGCCCCCGCGCGGGACGGGTATGCAAGCGCGTGGGGGCACGGCCCTGCCCACTCCCTGCCCCGCCAGCCTCCCAAAGGCAGTCCAAAGACACAGTCATTTCCCTACTGGGATGGGAGGGCGGGGGAAGGAAAGGTTTCTTAGTGCTGAGTGCCAAGGCTGAGAAATGAAGGGGTCAGATAAGATAAAATTGGATATTAAAAACACATAAGACGTACTGTGTTTCTAAACGGTACCAGCATGGTGTTTTCACTGTGGATTAGCAGCTGGGTTAAAGTTCAAATCCACTCAACGCTCCAATTATGTATTCGCATGACGAATCCAGCTCCCCTCCCCAGACGACTCCTTAGCATCTCCTGATGGAGGCCACACACCGTCACCCTCACCGTCCTCAGGGAGCAGGCCAGTGGTGGCCCCCCACGGCTCACAGCACCCTCCCCAAATAAGCAAAATGCTGCATTTGCTTCTTGCTTGCCAAAACAAAACAAAAAACAAAAGCCTCAGCCTCATGCTGAATTCTCGGAGAACTGATTAATCTCTTTCCCTTGGATTCGGTGCCTTCATTCCTTTCCTCAGAGCTGCAGGGCTCTTTATGAGCTCCCGAGAAGCCGTGGAATGGGCATGGCCAGACCGGTCCCTTCCTGGGCCCTGTCCCCTCCCTTGGTCGTCCTCCAAGATTAAGATCACAGAGGCTTGGGTCCCTCTCCACCCCCCCTGCCTCCATCAGCCTTCCCCCAAGTGTCTGACTTTAACCCTCTTTCCTCCTGTTTGCCTGGTCTTCCCTTGTTTTGCCTTCTTGCCCCTCTTTGTCCCCAGTCACTGTAAAGGAAGGAGCCACATCAGCCCTGGGAGCTATGCGTGGTCAGGCAGTTCTGTGTCTTGCTTCCTGCAGTCAGCAAGGCACCAAAGGAAGAAACTCGGCCTCTGGATGGAGGTCCCTAGTGAGGATAGGGAGCAGCAAGTGGGGCCGGCACCAGGAACAAGAGGTTTAAACTGAATATGATGGGCCAGTGAAAGCCAGTTCCTCTTCCCCTTTGCTCCATCTGTCTGAAGCAAGCCATTTCCCCTGGTCTGGTTGCAAAAGGTGTGATGTCTCTTACCCTTCACCCCCACCATCAGTGGTGTGCTATTTAAGGGCTGTAACTTTTGACCTCAGCAAATGGGAAATACGGAGGGTTCACGGTTGCCAAATGGCAGAGTTCCTAGTTATAGTTCATGGGAAAGAAAGGCCCACGTTGTTAATTAGCTTGAAGCTTCTGTGCAGCTCACTGCTGTTATTCAGAGCTTTCAAAGTCAGGATCATAAACACACATCCCTGAAGAGTACCCCACCTTCATTCAACCCAGGCTCGGAGACCTTAAGGACTCCAAAACTCCTAGCCACCAATATAAATGCTGCGAATTTGTTAAAAGAGATGAGAGCCGACGTAGGAAACTATAAGCCTACAGCCTAAAAACATGGCAGGGGCTTTGGATCCAAATAGACCTCTCTGAGCCTCTGTTTTCTCATTGATAAAGCAGAAATAATAATACTTACTTCCCAAGGCATTAGAGATGTGATTGTGTTTGTACGGTGTCTATCTCGGGGGTACCGGAGTGGACCCGTTTTCCCGTCCTTGGGTCCCAGCCCTGTCAGTGCCCACACACCTGGCCTGGTCTAGGTACCAGGAACTCAAGCGTCTGTCCCTCGAGCTGATTTGCAGTCTCTTGGTTGTTAGAGTTCATGTAGGGTTTAGAAGTGGTGCTTGGTTAGTGGGTCTTTCCCTCCACCCTTCACCAAGGAAACCAAGAGAAACACACATATACTTGCTCAGGCTACTTTTTTTTTTTTTTTTTAAATGGAGAGCACAGAAAAGCATAAGGTCCATATGGCAGTTATTGATTTGGGCCATCTGGTAAACTAGGACTTGCCCCTACCATGTTGGCTTAGAAGCTACTCCAAAAAGCCTTTTCTCCCCTAAGAGATGCATTGGTCAGACGGGGGCAGGGATGGATTTCATTACAGGGTGGGACCACAGTGAGAGGAAGCCAGGGCAGGACTCTGAGAGACTGTGTGCTACCCTGACCCTCCAACAAAGACCAGAGGGAACCAAGAAAGTGTTGATTGACATAGAATCTCAAGGAGTAGATGGCGCCCCCCCCCACGCACACACACACACTCTCCCCCGTTCATGGAGCTGGGAGGCCTCTAAGTAACTAACAAAACAACTGTGAAGCACTTTATGAAAATACCCTGCAAGTATTCCTATATGCCTGCACTGTGAGGGAGGGGGAGAATCAAGTTCAAGCTAGGAGGCCCACTGGCCCTAAAAGATGACCGTTCTGCCCCGTCTTTAAGGCGCCTCTGCTTGCTTTCAGCCCAGAGGCAAAATTGTTCTTTCCTCTGAAAGTTTTTGTGAAGACCAGTTATTGTTTTCAAGTTAGAGCAGTTTCGGAAATTACATTTTTTTCCCGGGGTGCTCCTAAAAAAAGCCCCAAACAACAAACCCACTGATTATTATAAGCTCGAGGGAAATAAAGTTCAACAGAACTTTTGCATTCCCTTCAAAGGCTGGGTGGGTGACCACACTCCAAGCAGGGATTTTGACAATGGTTTCTCATCTGACCCCCACAGGTTTTCCAAGCCAACAACGACGCGACCGAGGTAGTTCTCAACAAGCTGCACACGCCCCTGCTGACCAGGTTCGTCAGGATCCGGCCCCAGACCTGGCACTCGGGCATCGCCCTGCGGCTGGAGCTCTTCGGCTGCCGGGTCACAGGTGAGGGGGCCCCCAGTGAGGCTGCGGAGCTGCTTGTGTCCTGGGTCGGCTCCCTCTTTCAGCCCAATAGCTGATTGCACCCCATGACCTTTCCAGAAGGCTCACTTTGACCTGGGTCTCTGTTGAGCAGCACCTAATGCACCCTGACTCCAGACCTTGTCTTGCTGGATACCATTTATCTGGGCGTCCACCACTTACTCATCGGCTGCACCAGTGTTGTTGGAGGCCTGCTGTCCAACAGGCCTCACACTGGGAGTGGAAGTGGACCGGGAAGTGAACAGGCAGGTGGGGTCTCGAACCACATCCAACTTTCAGGTTGGTGGGCAGCATAGATGATAGCCAGATCAAGTACTGGATGGTTATAAACTAAGACACGTGTATGGAGGAGGAGGGCCGGGTGCTCAGAGAAGGAGTGGTGGACGGAACCCAACTGACCGTTGGTTGCAAGTTTGGGGACGGCCTTTCTGAGGATGTGATACCTAAGTAAAGGTTAGTCTGACGAAGACGGAGGGGAACAGCATTTGGAGTGGCAGGAACAGTATATGCCAAGGACACAAGGTAGTAAAAAGTTATGATAACACATGTGGAAGCAAAGACCTGACCCCCCGGAAAGTTTCCATCCAGCTAGGAAAAGAGTCGTCCAGGAAACAACTCAGTGCTCAACCGGGCGCCCCTGCACTCACCACCCTGGGAGGCTCAGTGGGGCTTAGTGTCACCAGCAAGGATATGAATGTCCTTGGCTCACGGTGTGAGATGCTTAGACGTGCCAGGCGCTGTGGTATGACCGCTTATGTAGTAACTGATGGAATCCTTGCGACAATCCCTGAGAGATAAGTTCTGCCGCTAACCCTCCTTCAGACCTGGATACACTGAGGTACAGAGCAGTTGACTCATTTGCCTGAGGTCAGACGACTAGTAAGGGACAAAGCAGACATGGACCCAGGCAGCCTGGCTCCCGGACTGGGCCCTTAACCACAATGCTCAGAACGCAAAGATATCAGCTCTGACTTACAGCGTGTGGTAATTCGGGTTTTTTCCCAGCTCCCTGCTAAGGGGAGGTGGTGGCCGGCAAGCAGGGCACCAGCCGCGAGCTCTTACGTCTCCCTCCCCTCCACAGATGCCCCTTGCTCCAACATGCTGGGGATGCTGTCGGGCCTCATCCCCGACTCTCAGATCTCGGCCTCCTCCACCCGTGAGTACCTGTGGAGCCCCAGCGCCGCCCGCCTGGTCAGCAGCCGCTCGGGTTGGTTCCCCCGGATCCCTCAGGCCCAGCCGGGCGAGGAGTGGCTTCAGGTGGACCTGGGAGTGCCCAAGACGGTGAAGGGCATCATCATCCAGGGGGCCCGCGGGGGAGACAGCATCACTGCCGTGGAAGCCAGGGCATTTGTGCGCAAGTTCAAAGTCTCCTACAGCCTAAACGGCAGAGACTGGGAACACATCCAGGACCCCAGGACCCAGCAGCCGAAGGTAGGCCATTCCCGGAAGACTCCCTAATCTACCCCAAACAGGGACGCTTAGTTTTGGGGTGCTCACTTCCTAACTAGTCATCACCAGACTCCCTGCATCCTAGTAAGCAGACATTAACTGAGAGATTACTTTGTTCCACTCTGCTAAATGCCGTATTTTAATCCTTCTAACATCTCTAGAAGAAGGTTCCTCTGCCACTCTCATGTTAGAGATGACAAAACTGAGGCTTGGTGTCACCCCCGGGGGCACAGTGTATAACTGCGGAGAGGTGGAGAGCCGTGATTCAGACAGTCTGATTCCAGAGCCCAGACACCTACCCACCACCCCACACTGCCTTTCTGTCATGACGTTCCCTTGGAATTGGCCAGACGTCCCAAAGGGGAAGTCGTTTTTGGAGGCTTAAGTATAGAACCTAGGGGATTACTTCCAAAAACAACTGTTTTTTTGAATGTCACTGCACTCCTTTGTATTTTCCTGGTCTGGACTCTGCTTAGATCTTTCCCACTTTCTCATACTGAGGCTGGGAGAGGCAGGAGAAACTTCTCAGACCAGCAGAGCCCACCCTTCCCGCCATCAGGGAGTAAGGGTTAGCCCTCGACCCTGGATATGGAGGAGCCCCCAGCAAGGGGGAAAGACATCATGCCTGTCCCTCTCCAGGTCAGTGTCAGGGAAGTCGGGCATTCTGAGCCTACCGCTGAGCTACCCTTGTTTTCCTCAGAAGAGCAGGCTCTTTTACCAAAGAAGGGGGAATTTCATGTCTCTGTTTGGCCCCCTAAACTCAGCAAATGTTTCCATTCTTAATGCAGAGGCATGGGCTGGGTTGGAGGCTTTGCAATGCTGATGTAAACACCCAGCTCACACTTTAGGGGCCTGGAAAGGCTCAGGACTTGGTAACTGGAAACCTCAGTGGACAGAGCAGAAATTGGACCATGGGTTTTCCCAGCAAGAACAGACCCCAGCTCTTCTCGATCATTCTGGGAGTCTGGGAAAGGAGATGATCTTAGCCAGTATCAGGGCCTGCCCTCCCCATGACAGTGCCCCCTTTTGGAATTATGGGCATCCTGCAAAGGAGGTAGCATCCCAAGGTGCTGCTCATCCAGCCCCTGGCACATCTCCACACTGACATTGTCCTAAATCAGTGGTTCCCACACGTGCTCTGGGTTGGGTCCCGCACCTGGCTTGGACCAAGACAGCCATGCTGTCCTCAGTTCATGTCCTGGGGGTCTAGGTGAGCTTTGTTTTGACCTGGGAGCTGTCAATCAGCTGGGACTTTCTGCATCTAGACTTTCAGCATTACAAGTTGTTTTTTTTTTTTTTAAGATTTTATTTGAGAGAGACAGAGCATAAGCGGGGTGAGGGGCAGAGGGAAAGGGACAAGCAGACTCCCTGCTGAGCAGGGAGCCTGACACGCAACTCGATCCCAGGACCATGATCTGAGCCGAAGGCAGACGTTTAACCACCTGAGCCACCCAGGTGCCCCTACAATAAGAACTTCGAAGACAATGGGCAAAGCAGCCTGAAACTGACTTCTCTTCTCTCCAGCCAAGTCCATTCAGAGCCTAATACTTTCCCCAAGTCCACAGTCTCCAGTCCCAGGGTAGAAGATAGAACCTAGCAATTGCCACGTTCATCTACTCCCTCTTTTCTGTGTTCCTGGGACCCTAACCATCTCCCAAATGAATCAAGACTTTGGTCTGAGGATGGAGCTCCCGTGGGTTGTAATGTCCAGCGAGTCAACTATGAGGCTGCCTTCTGGATGGGTGTGAGGGGCAGGGAGAAGAAGGGGAGAAAGAAAGGGATAAGGGGAGAAGTGGGGAGGGGGTCCCACAGAAGAGGGGCTGAGTGGCCTGTCTCCCCTGCAGCTGTTTGAAGGCAACATGCACTATGACACCCCTGACATCCGAAGATTCGACCCCGTTCCGGCACAGTACGTGCGGGTGTACCCCGAGAGGTGGTCTCCAGCAGGGATTGGGATGCGCCTGGAGGTGCTGGGCTGTGACTGGACAGGTAAGGCCCGCTTTCCCGCTCCAGGTCTCGCTCCCATGGTCATGTGACCCTGGCTTCCCCGGATGCCCTGGGAGGCGGTCAGACCATGCGGTTGTGGATGGGCAAAGGGGGCAGCCCTCCTCCAGGAAGCTCCCTCAGCTCAAAACCCCACCCACCCCAGGCCCTGCCATGTTCTCCTGCCTCCAATCATGGGCACACAGCCTCTGGACTGGGGACAATTTGTCAAGGGATGTGCTTTTTTGTCTTTCTTAAAGGATCATTTCAGTTCCCCAACCCCAGTCTCTCAAAAACAAATCATAACCACACACCACCCACCCAAATTCAATTAGACCCTGACTCTTCAGGCCAGGAGGCTGTGGCTGTTGATTTAGGGAAGAAAAAAAACCCCTCATGATAATAAAGTAATCGGTTTATGTCTGAATCTGGCCTCCAGATGTCAGTGGCTAAGAGACTTCATTTTCATTTCGAACCCACATCTGTAAAAGGCATTTATTTGCTCAGGAGGGACCCTGTTGTAAGGAAGCTGATGGGAGTAGGGCTTCTTCCCCACGCGCAGTGGGAGTCTTGCTCATCCCTACCTCCCCCCCGCCCCCCCCAAACCTCACCCCACCCTCCCTCGGTGGCCCGGGCCCGGGGACGACCTCGAACTCTCCTCTTAAGGCAGCTGAGGCTCACTGCGCATGCCCACCCTCCCCATTTCCGTTTCCGGGAAGCTCCCTTTGCCTGGGAGTCAGGCCCCACCCTTCCTCCCGGGTGCCTCCTTGGGCAGAGCTGGCCCGAGATCTCACCTGGAGCTGGCTCCCTGCTCTCCGGAAGGAGCTCAGGGGAGCCCCCTGAGCCCAGGGCCGGCGGGAGCGGCAGACCGGTCGAGCTGCTCTGCCTCTCTGTCCACGGGGCCCCCAGGTAGCTCTGTTTTCCTGCACCCCCGTCTCAGGCTCCCCCAGCAGGGTATGGGGCAGGATAACGAGGGCACGTCAGAAAAGTGCCCCTGGCGCCCTGGGAGGAGCGTGCTACCTGTGTGCTGGCTCCGATGGCTCAGAGAGGGCGCTCAGGTCCCCCCGTTGAGGCCCGCGGGCTGGAAATCAAATTAGCCTCTTTCACCTTTGGGTTGAAGGCGGCCCCAGCAAACACATTTCAGTGGGAAGATACTTTCCTCCCATGAGGTAGGGGAAAGGCCAAGTTTTCCTGCCGCCCGCTGAATGTGAGTCACCTGTCTGCTTGCAGGTGCAGAAAACTGCCCCTCCAGCAGTGATACAAGCTGAATTCGTCTATGGCCTCTTCGAAATCAAAGGGTTAGAGCTGCAGGGGACCCAGGAGTTTCTAGGCCAGGGGCTCTCAAACATTTTTGACCGTGATCCACAGTTTAAAAGAAATTTATATCACAGTCCACTTGGCTTGCGAGCCCATGGTGTGTGCGTACGGGTTCCCGTGTATTGTTAAGTGCTGGACCCTGGGGACAGACTGCCAAGTACAAGACCTTCCTCTGCTCATCTCTGGCTGCATGGCCTCAGATAAGTTCCTTAGCCTCTCAGCATCTTATCTCTGCTGAAAAATCGGGATGATAATAAGTGTATCTAGACCCCCTAGGATTGTTACGAGGATTCAGTGAAATAATGGATATAAAGTACCTAGACTACGGCCTGGCATCTAATAAACCTGTAATAATAAGTAAACGCAACTGGAACAAAAGGTCCCCAGATCAGTGTTCATTTTCCCCATGTGAGCACACTCTGACATATCGTAGTCCACGTTCAGAAATGCTGGTCGTGATCCATCACGTTGATCCCACATCCTACTAACCAGTGTGGCATACACTTTGGGAAAAAAAAAAAAAATCACAGATCTAAGCCAACATCTCTCTCTCACAGATGGGGAAACTGAGCCCCAGAGAGAGGAAGCTACTTGTCAGAGGTGTGCCCCTCCATGCCATGCCTCTCCTGGCCTGGCTCTGCTTTATGACCGGCTGGACAGTTGCTAATGTCCTTTTCCTCTTACTGCTCTCCCTCCCCAACCTGGCCCAAATTACCCTGGCGATGGTCAGCAACAGGTTTCTCATTTCAAAGTCCTGCCTGGCCATTCGCTGGAAGATCAGAGTCTGGAGGCAGAGTTTGCCTCCACCCAGCCTCCTTCCCTTTGAAGTCTCTGACATCTGGTTTCAATTGCAAGGGGAGCCTTGCAGTTTGATGGGCAGTTACCCCTGAGGTCCCAAAAGAGCGCAGCGGACCCGGCCTGCCTTCTCACTATCCTTCAGGCGCCCGTCCTCTCCTTGCCGCGTCAGCCCCCACCCTGTGCCCCTGGATTTAACGTGATCTTTACCAACCTGCTACCTAACCGCCCCCCCCAGAAACTGCTCTTGCAGGCTTTTTTGCTTTTCAAATTCCCCTTCCTTTCTGCGATGCGTACCCCAGTTCACTTCATTCCTACCCCAAAAGAGAGCAGGAAAAATAATAGGGCTGACCCGAGTCACTGCCGCTAAATAATTTGACAGGGCTGCTTCACCTGTTAGTTTGTTTGTGTTCCAAATGATTACTTCTTGCTTTGCTGCCCACAGTTTGCTGTACAATTGAGTTTGAGATTCTATGACACAGTGACAAATTTGAACTTACAAATTAGGACGCTTCGAGGTTATTTGCTATTTACCGTGAGCAAGAGGCAGACACGGCAAAGGGAAGTATGAAAGGTTATGTGCGTCGTATTTAATAGCAGAAAGATGGGAAGTCGACCGTGAAAAAGCTATTCAGCGTATTTAGCAATTTCCTTCAGCTCCTGGCTTTATTAAATGGTATCCTAACGTGTGCCTGACAAAGGTGCCTAATCAGGTACAATAGTGCAAAGGAACATGTATGGAAATGGGAGGAACAATGCATGAGCTTATTTGGCGAGTCTCCCCTTCGAGGGCAACTCTGGGATGAAGACCCCACCCCACGAGGCACTCCAGTGCCAGTTACCAGAACCCCTCCTGGCCCCACCCAGGGCCTGACTCATTGTTTCATTCATTTCATAAATAGTTGCTGAATGAATGACTGGCGTGAGCAAATAGACAAAAGAATGGAGGGGTGAGTGAATCACCTGGAGCCTAGGTCAGAACTGACCGCCTGCAGCCAGGTTTGGCCCTGCCAAGTTCTGCCGCATGCTCCTTGTTACAGATCTTTGAATAAGTTGCCAACATGAACAAGTCTAGAGATCTTGCATGGGCATGGAATTGGCTTCATGCTGGAAAACAAAATTTCTTTGCAAGATCTGGCCACACAGGCCCCCCTCCCCTCAGGCCTTCATTGTGCTGGGGCCAAGTCTAGGTGGCCTCCCTTGAATCAGGGCTTGTAAGTTGCCCTCTGCCCCCTTCGGCCCCGCCCCGAACGCTCCCCAGCCCCCAGGCAGCCCTCTGGCTTCGAGTAGCTGCTCGCGTCCAGAAAGCATTTGAATTTGCCACACCCTGACCTAAAGGCACAGCCGCAATTACTTCTAGGGAGTGGAGTCTGAGTCCCTTTGAGTCGTATTCCTTTCAGGGCAGGTTTGTGCAAACACGAACAACAATGGCTGGGGTCACACCTCCCCAGCTGGGTCTGGCTTCACTCAGGGCTCTGGCTGCTGTGCCTCTGATGATCTTGTTAGAGGTGGGCCCCCTAGGTCACTTAGCTTTGGTTCAAAAAAAAGTGCTGCCTGACTCAGAGAAGGCTGAAAAGAGAACATCTCTTCCCCCCGTAAGAGCAGGGTGAGCCGGCCGGCAAGGCACGTTGGCAGCCCCCCGAAGGGCAGTGCACAGGAAACTCAGTTCATTAAGCACTGGGAGTTTTTCACTGTTTTGGTTGGGCACCACTCAAAGTATGTGTGTTTGGGTGGGGGGGGGTTCAGTGGAGGGGGGTGTGCGCATGCACACGTGTGCATCACACACGCTTCTGTCTTAAACAACACCCAGGGCACGGGTTAGCCTGCCTTGGGGTCGGCTTCATACACATCCATCACGGTCCCACCTGGCGTTTTGCGCTGTCCCCAGGGCCTTTGCTGTGAAGTTTGCGACAGGTACATGGGTTTGTGTCCCTGCCTCTGTGGAGGCTGTTCCTGTAGCTTGGGACTATTCTTGTTCAACTCAGGCAGTGCTTCTGACTTCATGGATAGCACACAGAGGTGACTCCAGTGTGTGAGTGTGTGGTGTGTGTGTTGTGTCCATCTTCCTCCTTTAAAAGCCTACACTTAGAAAGGAAACTGCGTTTGGGGCATCTTCCTCCTGCTGGGTTTCGATGCAGGCTGCCACGGGCAGCATTCACTTCCCCCTTTCTTTGCCTTTCTGCAGACTCGAAGCCCACAGTAGAGACACTGGGACCCACTGTGAAGAGCGAAGAGACCACCACCCCATATCCTATTGAGGAAGAGGCCACAGAGTGTGGGGAGAACTGCAGCTTTGAGGATGGTGAGTCAAAGTTCATCCAGGATGGCACAGTCCCGACAACCAGAGGAGGCTGGCCTTTGGTTGGGGCAGGGACCTGGATGTCCCCTGATCAGAGGTCAGGGAGGTGTGGTTAGTCTGGGGCTTGGGGCAGTGGCCATTTATAACCAATCTAGAATCATTCAGATACTGGAACATCCAACTGGGACAGTCTGGAGGCATGAAGCTGCTGGTCGTCAGCGGAGATAAGGGTCCATCGGGAGAGGACCCCTCGTTTGAGAAGCCTCCCTTTCTAGCCCTCACTTTGAATCATTAGAATCCTCAGCCTTTTTGTATTAAGCCCTGTGTCTCCACCGTACCGTCCAGCAAGGATCTGGCGGTCATCGGGATGACTTGGCCCATGGAGCACACAAGCAGGTTAACTCAGCCAGTAACCATTCTGTGACCGCATCTCCTTGGGTCTTCGCCCACTGCTGGTTGAGAAAGTATAATAATTATGGCTCCAGAAAATGGCACATCCCATCCTCCACGAGGGGTGAGCACAGGTCAGTGACAAAGGCAGGGAGGTGCAAAGGCACCTCAGCCGTCCCTTGAGATCCCAGGGTCTCCTCATTCTGAATCAGCCCCTTCACACAGGAGCTCTCTATCCCCTTCCTTCCTCCTCTGAACCCATCAGAGGAGGATAAAAACAAAAACCGGCAGGGCCCAGAAGGACGTCACCTCACCAAGTATGAGGACATTCCCAACAAACCGCAGATTTTGGAACACCTGGCATTTTTGGCTAGAATTTAGGGCTCGGCAGCCTCCACTTACAGTAAATTACTGATCTTTAGTAAACGTTCATTAGACAAAATGAGGGAAGATTGGTGGAGAGACTTGGGGAGACGTTGAGAGACTTGGTGGAGACAGAGCTTAGCACCGACTCAGTAGGTAGAGGGCGCAGTCTCGTGAGGCCCCACGGCTCACTGACACCACTCCACTGATGGAGTGGCCAGCTCCAGAAAATGGCTATGGAGGAGAATGGGAGGGAAGCCAAAAATAAATGCTGAAGTTGTGTGACTGAAAAATGATAATTTAATGCATATGCTTTTAGGAATGTTCTTTTGTATATTGTGTGGGCGGGGGGGGGGGGGGACACTATTGGTCAGGGTTAGTTGAATACGGGATTCTGACATTTTAATGAACTTGTTTTTGTTTTATGAAGAGGAGAAGGAGACTTGGAGATTCTTCCAAGACGCGTTTAAGATAGTTCGTGAGCTCACGGTGGAATGCACAGGGAGTTAATATATGGCATCGGATTAGCAGAGTTAGCTCAGTGAAGGGCAGGAGGAGGGGGTTCTATCTAAACGGCAACCCAGAGGAAAATTTAAGAGTTCTGCTGTAAACTTTCAGAAGTTTAACGTAATTTTCCCTTTTATAGTGGTTTGTTTCGTTTGAGGTTTCTTGGGTGGCTCCTCCCTATTTTTTTTTTTTTT
>CM052810.1:147903640-148035379 GCA_028533885.1 Nasua narica
AATTCCGGGACCCAAGATAATGTCTCTGGGGGGCGAGGCAAGCCTGGGAAGGCTGGCTAAAGACATCCAGCCATGGCCGCAGAGGCTGCCGTGTCTCGGTCTGTGACTGACAAGTACAGGGGCTAAGTGCTTTGCTTCTTAAGAGAATCCACAAAGCAGGGCGCATGTGCTCTCCTTGAGGCTGTGTTTACCATGAAGCTTCACAGGCCAGTCATGTTCTCGTGTGCAAAATATATAAATAAAACATCATCGGAGCCGCAGTGCTCGCTTAGCCAAAACAAACACAGGGCTTAGTGACTTGAAGGTAAGCATCTCCGGCGTGCTCCCGATGGGCTGATTCGGGGGTTAAGCAAAAGCAGCTCACGGGTGGCACAGACTGGCCCCTGGCTGTTGTCTCTGGAGAGAGCGAGCATTCTGGAGGCGGGAAACCAAGTCTTGAGGGGCGGAGACTTGGCCAAGGAATGTAGTAGAGTCAAGGGCCGGATTGGAATTGAAAGTGGACACTTTCTATCACACTGGCGAGTTGTACTTAGAACTCGGAGGCGGTAGCCAGGTGAACTCAGGGCCGGCCTTGTTTGGGGCCGAGGCCCCTTTGACCTCAGAATGCAGCTCTGCAGTTTTGAACTCAAGCAAAGCCTTCTACCCTGGGAGAGGAAAGAGGATGACCGTTTGCTCTGTCTAACCTAGTGAGGGACTGGCACAGCGTTCCTCTCCTGGTCAGCGGCAGCCCTGGTGGGGGTGTGGGTGTCCTGGGATTAAATCAGCCTTTTCACTCAAAAAGGGAAACAGAGAAACCAGGTTTGGGCAGGCAGGATGTGGAAAGTCGGTGGTGTAACACTAATAACAATAGGCGGTTACATTGTTAGATTTTTTTGAATCCGGGTTGCTTTTCTTTTCCACTATAAATTAAGCATGAGACAAAAGCAATCTCATTCTTTAGGAGAGACTGATGTGTACTAGGTAAATCTTTAAGGAAATGCAATAAAAGTGGCCTCTGGGCTGGGTCTTATGAGGTATTCTTGATCTTTTATATTTGAAAGTGTCTTTCATTCTCTGCCTCTTACTCATTTCTTGCCATGAAACATTTTCTTTTTATTCCAATCACCTTGTGTTTTCTGCTTAGTGTGTATACTTTGACTGTAAACCAGGGTGTGAGTCCCTAACGATGAGAAACAAGCCTTAGAGAAAAAGAGAATGTGTAGGGAAGGGACAAGGAAGCTCGAGAATGAATAAGCTGCGTTGTCATGTGATTTGTGGGAAGACTTTTGTTATTGTTGTTGTTGTTATGAGTCACATTTTAAACAATGTAGCCTGGGTGTGCATTTTTTTCTTCCTTTTTTTTTTTTTTAAGCAGCGGCTATAACTGTAGGGCCGTCATGTATCTTTTTCTAAAATTTGAGCTTTAACAAACGAAAAACTGTGTAAAAGAAAAGAAAAAAAAGAAAGAACCAAAAAGTGGTATAATTAAGATGATGGATTATTTCCCCTTAACCTATACTTTCTTTTTTCAATGAAAGAAAAAAATAATAAAGAAACCAGTAAAAATACAGAAAGCCCATGGTCAGAGTTCTGTGGTTGTTGACCAGGTGGCTATTTTTAGCAGCTCACAGTAGAAGCAAGAGGTTTTGTTCACGTTAGAGACTGGCGACTTTGAACATGGCAGGAGCAGAGACTGGGTCTGGTACCCTCCCCGTTAGAGACCCGTGGAAATCCCAGGCACGGGTGCACTCAGGATGGGCGGTCGTTATCGTGAAGGATTCAGAACCCCCGTGTCTACCACTGATGGGTGCTAAAAGGGACATCAGTATCTCTCGTCAATGACTGAGTGCCTGGGTTTTAGGTCTCAGACCAGTTCTGAGAGCCATGGGACCCATCTCTGGGTTTCACTCTCCACAGTCCTGCTCCATTTTCCTCCAGCTGAAACCAGGAGAGAGTGACCAGCTCAGTCAGTCTCCAGGGCGTAGAGGGGAGCCGTCTTACTGGAGCCCCATTCTGGGGTAGCGACAGAGCTGGCTGGGGTCGGCCTCGGATTTTAGGTTCTGTCTCTTTGGTGCCAACTGGTCCATTTCTGCCGATTCCCATCGCATCTCTCCTCTTTTACCCCCAACCTCACTCCCCACGGGCCGCCCCCCAGAGGCATCACCAACCCACATAGTGTCCCCCATCCTAGGGCACAGGACCTGGGATTGGCCTCAAATTCCCTGTCTCCTTGACTTCCCCGCACTTCTCTCCTAGAAGTACTTCCAAGACGGGGTGCAGGATGAAAGGCAGAGAAGTATTCCTAAAGCCTGCCAGGGTTCCAGATAGGCAGCTGTGGTGTGTGATTCCCTCTCGTCGTCCCCCCTCCCCGGATGTCCCCAGCTGCCGTATTAAGGCTAGGTGTTGCTGAGCAAGGAAGCATGGAGATCAGATGTGTGTAAACCGCCTCGCTGCTTGGCTGCCATTGCTTGCCTGAGGGGACACGGAGGCATTCTCTGTGAGGTTCTCTCGCACAAGCTGCCTCTCCTGTCACAGAGGGGCCTGACGCGCCCCTCCCTGCAAGCTTGCCGTTCATCAAACAGCTGCCAGTGTCAGTTTCTTTAAGGGGAGAACATTTTTTTCCCACCAACTTTTCCTCTCTCCAAGAAGAGAGTGCCCCTGCAGAGAAGTGTCCGAAACTCTAGGCAGCCACAGATCTGAATTTTGGAGAGATGTGGGAGCTCAGTGCAGTGTCTTCCGAGGACCCCCCCCCACCATACGCTGCTCCAAAGGCCACCGGAGAGTCCATTCTCAGGGACGTTTTGTACTTTAGCATTCTTCCAAACAGATCGGTAGGCGTGACCACATTCTTCTACTATCTTCTGTAAACCCTTCTGGAGGAGGCAACCCATTTCCGTTTGTTTGTTGAATCTCACAAATTAAACAAGCCTTTTATCTGAAATACTCCTTCCCCAGCACCTCATTTTCAACCTGGACAGAAAGGGCTCCACCGAGAGGCCAGGCCTAAACATTCTTATTTGCACTGAGCCTTTTTTCCTTCTTCTGGAAGAGAGACCTCCCTGTTGGTGTCCCTCAGAACTTTCTTTTGGAGGCCTGGGTGACTCCTGGAGGTCCAGAGGACAGTTTGTAAAAGTAGTTGTGGGAGATGCTTTCTCTTTACCGTGACTCAGCGGGAACTTGACTGAGACAGTCCTCGGGTTCGGGCAGAAGTCAGGGGCAGAGAGAGGGAGGGCTACTTCTGTCCCATCCCGGGTGCTTAGGACGGGGGTCTGTGGAATTCTTGTGAAGAAGGAGAGACAGTGTGTTGGGCTCTGGGACACTCTGTGTCACAGGTCCTCAACTCAGTCATTGTAGCACCACAGTGGCCATAAACAGTGTAGTAGGAGTGACTTTGGTCCAGAATGGACAAAATTGGGCGATCGGCCAGAGAGGTTATCGGACCCCTGGGTTCCCGTACGGGCCGGGGCTTCGGTGCGCGTGCTTCCGGTCCTGACCCTGCTACTTATCAGCGCTGTGAACTTCCTCCGAGGACTCTGCACCCTCTCCAGGGTTTAACTGTGTGCTCATCTGTCCTCCTCCTCAATTTTCCTCCAGATAAAACTGGGGGGAAATCACTTGTCCTCTCAGATCCTCAGGTCTCCCATCTGAGGGTCACGAGGAATAAACAAGGGGACTCGTATGAGGCCCACAGGCCCACCACCCAGCGCTCAGGAAGCGACCGCTCACTCTGGCTGCTCTCGCGGCCACATTTCCCAGTGGTTCTTAGTTCAGTAACCCTATTTGCACAGTAGGAATGGAAGGAGCACTACCTACTATGTCCTTTTTCCCCCTTGGTCTCCCCCTGTGCAGGGCTTCTTAGAATGTATTCTTTGTCACAATTTAAATTCTTTGCCTTTGCATTGCCCCCTTTTCTCCAGGGGGTTTAGAATTTTCGCAGAAGGAAGCCTCCTCAACCTTGCAAGTACACTTGGCATTATTGTCTATTTAAATATCTGTTTCTCATTATCTCACACAATGAGAAAACTTTGTGGAGAATTAGAGGATGGTAATTAATGAAAAATAGTTCAAGAGTTGGAAGCATGTTCCAGTTGGAGGGGGGAAGCGGGGGATGTGAGTAAGTGGTAAGAGTGCAATCAGAAGGAATATTCAGATCAGCACCTGGCCAGCTCTGGATAAGGCTAAACTCTTACCCACACTATTCCTCCCATGTTGGGGGACCAGCCCAGGCTCCTCTGTTGCAAAATGGCCCAGTCACCCCATATGCCTGAGGGGACAAGGGCAGCCAAAATAGAGCCACTCACCAACCTGGGGACCTGGTACAGGTGACATTTGTCTGAAGGGGGCACCCTTTTTGCAACTTCACCTAAAGCCAGCCAAATCTCTAGCACTTTCCAAGAATAACTGTTATGTGAAGTACCAGTGAGTAATGTTCTCTGGGACACCTGGATGTTGTTTCAAATACATTCCCCCATCCATCATCCGTCCATCCATCCATCCATCTATCCGTCCATCCATCCTTCTGACTTTCGTTGGATTGCTGCTTTGTCAGGACATTTAACCCCTACTGATCCATCACCCTTCTTTCCTCTATTTGGCAAAGGAGAGCCTTTGCATCCAGCCCTCGGAGGCTGCTGCAACGCTGGATTCCAAACCAGCGATCCACCTGCCTGTGCGAGTTGAGTCTCTTTAACTGGAGAATGTTCTGAGAAACTCTGGCTCCAACTGCGGGTCACCCAAAATTGCCTGGGGGGCGGCGGGGGGATGAGGGAGAATTGTGAGTCAGATCCTCTCTTTTCTAACTCCCTTAACACTAAAAACACAAACTTGTGTAGCATGTTTTCTCATTTCTCCAAGCAAATGTCAAAGGAAAATGTTTAAGGAGCTAATGAACTGTCCATCACTGTCCATAGAATGGCTTTTGTCATGAAAATTGTCTTCGCGTTGACAATCCGGGGGGGAGGGGAGCACTGATAGGAAAGGGGAAGAGGGTCTTCTACCCAAAGTGGAGTGTGTCCTCCAGAGCAGATCAGAACCCAGGCCAGAGGTCTAGCTCCGACTCTGACCGCGCAATCCATGTACTGCGATCTCCCCTTCCTCCGGTGGGCCCCCAGACCCTCCCCACCGTGCCCCAACATTGTCTCTATCACAAGAAACACTTTAGGAGGAACATTAAGGCCCAGACCTGGCACTCTGAGTCTTGGGGGGAGGGGGTGTATTTAATGTCGAAAACCAGCATTTTGGCTGAAGGAAATCAAGCCTTTGAACCTGAGACAATGTGATCTGGAGGGAAAGTGGCAGTCGCCACCGTCTTCCACTTGACAAAAATGGGTGCTCTCACCTTTGTGGTCTGGTCAGGTGCTTCAGGTGGGGGGTTAATCCCCGCGGGCGCATCACCTTCCTTTCCTCTCATTAGAGGAGGGCTCTCTCTTTGGCGCCGAATCGAAATCAGAGGCAAACCCAAGGATGCCCTTTGGGGAGAGGGGGTTGGCACTGAGGAACTTTGGCCCATCCCCATGCACTCCGTTGTCTCTCGTGCATTCTTCCTAACCCACATGAAACCCCAGCCGCAGGATGGTTGCCAGGCAGCAGATACTCCTGGTGACCTGAATAATGAGTTGACACCAGTTCACTGTGGCTCACAAGCTGGCCATTTCAAGGAGCTGTTTTCAGCGCCTTGCTTTCTCTTTCTGCTTCTACGCATAATTTTCAATATGGTCACAGAGATTCAAAGAAGGGGGGAGGAGGGGCAGGGAGGGAGATAAGGAGATTTCTCAGCTGTAGTCGTGAGATTATTAGAAATGATTTAGGAGTAAGGAAAAACAGAGCAGGTGGTCATGAAGAAGACAAGGTAGAAAGGGGACGGGCGCCCGTGTGTCTACAGTGTGACACATCCCCCTCAAAGCTCTTCCAATACCGGGGCACTCCTGAGAGGCCACCAACAGACCCCATGCCTTAGCACAAGGGGAAACCCTCACACTGGGGGAGCCAGTGATTAATAATGGCTGGGAGGGTGGACAGGCTCCAAAAGATACTCCAAGCAAAAGGTTCTCATTTCTCTCTCACTTCTGAGAAAACATCAGAAGGTCTGACCCACCCCTCAGCCATCCCCCAAATCAAAGAGAGGCGTTCTGGGGTTCAGGCTGAGGACTTGGCCGACACTGATCCCACAAAGGAGTCTTTACCTCAGAAAGTCTTTTAGTCACGAGCATTTGTGGAGCGCCTTCTTTGTGCGTACCCTGAGGTAGAAATCAATGGGAGAGCGAGTTCTTCTGCCTGGGGGGGCTCCAGGCCTCGTGGGAGAGGCATAAAAATATAAATCCACCCTGGCTGCATCTTGAGCAGAGAGATCCACCCACAGCATAGGACCAAGGATGGATGAAGAAGGCAGCCGCCCCTCCCAGCCGTGGCTCTCCCTGGGGGGGATCCCAGAGATAGAGAGGATGCCTCTTCCTGGCCACCACCAGCTGATGTAAGCAACTAGGGATGCAAGCTTTCACAGGTTAAGCATGCATCATTTTTCAGAAGTAAAGATCATGTCTGGTATTGGCAAGCTCCAAAGCTCCTAGTCCCTTTCTGGGCCAGATTCTCATCTGATGTAAATCTTTGGGAGAATCAAGTTGTAGCACTGTTTTGCATCAAGTGGGACTCTAGCCAGTCTTTCCCCAGAGTTACCCTGGGCTTAAATCTGCTACATCATCTCCATGGCAACCAGAGGCCGGCCAGCGAATGTGGTTGCCTTCCAAATCCTCTGCTAGCTTCTCTTCCCTCCTCTGTCTTTTCCGTGATTAAGAATGATCTCCCTCCCTTGGCGCGCTCGCTCTCTCTCTCTCTCTCTCTCATACCCACTATCATTTGTGCCCACGTTTTTTTGTTGTTGTTGCAACGTCTTTCCAATCAGGTTTGAAGATCCTCTATCCAATTAAAAGAAAAAAATGAAGATGCATTAGTGGTGGCTTGACAGTGATAACTGACCTGTTTAGACAAGACCAGGCTGATTTCGATGGGCCTGGAAGCTTTGGCAAGCCAAAGTGGAATTCACCTTTAAGTCTAGCCAGCCTAATTAATGCATTGTCTAAGAATGCTGGCCAACCAGACCGAATGTTTCCACCCATTCAGAGAATCAGCCTTACGGAATCCTGGAACTCGTTCCAGCATCGTTTACTTGCGTGCATTCACGTGTGTGTGTGTATGTCAGTGTGTGGATTATAAGGCTTCTATCCATGAGAGAGTGACTGTGGTTTAACAGAAAGAAGAAAAGAGCCTTGTAATCACGCAGCTCTTGGTTGACTCCCATACTTACCTACTTACTTGCTGTATCACCACTGTTCATTTAACCTCTCTGAGCCTCTGTTTAGACTTCATCTGCGAAATGGGTCCGACAGTACCTATCTCATAAGGTTGTGAGTAGGGAATGATGTCAATCATTTGAAAGTGCTTGGCACGAGCGAAATACTCAGTACCATCTTACTCCCTTGTCCCCTTCCCTATCCACTCCAAAGCATGTATGTGTTTCTTTTTTTTTTTTTTTTAATTGATTTTTGATCAGTCTGCATGCTCTCAGCCTAGCAACACTCTTCTGTGTCTCTCCACCAGGGGGCACCCTCCTACCAGGGACCGAGCCCACAGTGGACACGGTGCCCGTGCAGCCCATCCCAGCCTACTGGTATTACGTAATGGCCGCCGGGGGCGCCGTGCTGGTGCTGGTCTCCGTCGCCCTGGCCCTGGTGCTCCACTACCACCGGTTCCGCTATGCGGCCAAGAAGACCGATCACTCCATCACCTACAAAACCTCCCACTACACCAACGGGGCCCCTCTGGCGGTGGAGCCCACCTTAACCATTAAACTAGAGCAAGACCGCGGCTCGCACTGCTGAGGGCCGAAGCAAAGGACAGCACCCAAAACAAACGTGAAAGACTGCAAACACGTTGCCTCGATTTTGCACTTTTTTCTCCTCGCCTAGTCTCTGTGTGAACGCTCAGACATCGCGCTCTCTCTCTCTCTCTCTCTCTCTCTCTCTCTCGCTCTCGGGGCCCAAACCCCGTGTGCTTTTATTCATCCTGACCATTGTCCTCGTGTTCTTTTTTTTTTTTTTTTTCCCCTTTCGTTGATTCCAAACCAACCACCCCCAACTCTAATGCTGCATCTTGGAATATGAGAAGAGATACATCCCTCAGCACTTCACAACCGAAGGCTCGGCTGGTTTTCTTTCAGAGACTGGTTCCCCATTTCTTCCCCTTGCCTTATCCCCTACCTCCTCTCGGTGGGCAGTCTGCCAGGAGACTGGAGAGGAAACCTGGCTCGATGTGTTTGTACATAGTATACGTTGGCGTGTGAGTAGCTGTGTGTGTGCCGGGGAGTGTGGGTGTGAGAGAGAGACTGGTTCATTGTGGGGGGTAGTGTGTGCGTGTGTTCAGAGAGGACCCCCTTTAATTCTTGTGTTACTTCTCCGGGGGTACATGTTACAAGAAAATAATATACTGTACTAGTTTTGTTTACTTGGAGAAGAGATTGAAGTTTGTGTTGCCTTATCTAGCTCTGGCTGGGTTTCTGTTGGCTACCATTGTCATCTCCGGGTACTTAAAAGACTAGAGGCCACATGAGAAGAAATGTGGCCCCTCCCATCCCTGTCCCTTTCCCAACCCATCTGACCCAAGAGGAAAGTTCCCCCGACGCACTCAGACATGACCCCTTGTCGCGTCTCCTGGAGGCTTTGAAGTAGCAAGATAGCAGCCATCGGGGGTGTGCCGAACCATCTACTTCCAGCCCTGAAGCAAATCTGTCTCATGTTGCCTTATGAAAGAGAAGCTCATAATGAATGTTTAGCTTTTATCAGTTAAGTCCAATCTTGGAATAAGTCATAAAGAACAACAAATCTGAGACTGGCGTAGGAAAAGCAGTAGCCTCTTTGAAGTTGGGAGCAGGAGGTGGAGGAGAAAAGGGAGGAGAAGGAAGGACTGAAGTGGTCTGGTCTCTGAAAAGTCTCCTCCCTGGGGGGGCGGGGGAGGGGGTTATTGTGCCCGACTCGGGATGGAATTGAGGAAGAAGGTGAGAAATCATGTTGTTTGGTATTCTATTGGTCACTGTAACGGCCTTTGTAAAATATGGGGGGAAAGGGATCATTTGCTTTCCTTTCGTGGTGTTAACGTGTGCCTGAATCTAGAGCCGCTAAAACATAAGACTGTCCACCTGACTTATTTAAATATTACGAGAATATTAAAAAGTAATCTTTTTTTTTTCCTTGTGTCAATATGCTACCCCTTAAAGCATTCGTAGCATCTGGCAAATACATCCTCATAGGCTGGCCGGGCATTTCCAGATGTTGCTGCATCGGGAGAGGATATAATGAGAATAAATGTTTTGCTGCCCATGTGTCTTCTCTAAGCAACGCAGGGAGAGGGATGTTGGAGATAAATTGCCTAATGATATTGTACAAAGGATAGATTCAATAATGAAATCCATTTCATTGATAGAAAATGTGTATTGTAACAAGATGCTCAGCAAACTGGGGCTCAGCCTTTGGGGTGTTGATCTCTCCCCGTCCTGCTAGAAATCCACCAGGGAAGTATAAGATTCTCTCAAAGATGGTTGCCTGAGCTAAAAGTCTCCTAGTACCTTCTGAGAACAAAATATTAATTTTTTTTTTTTTTTGGCTGCTTGGGAGGGAGAGAGACTTTTAGCATTCTTTCAGAATACACTACCAGATTCCTCCAGCACACACTCACTTTCGCATCTGGTTTGTTTCATCCTCCCGAAAGAAAGGTACTCTCCCACTCTTATTCAATTTCAAAGAGCTACTCTGTCTCAACCACAGCAGCCCTGCCAAGAAAAGAAAAGATGAAAGGCTAAAGCATGAGCTACCTTGAGATTTCAAGTGTCCTACCCCAGCTGAAGATGGAAAAAGAAGCCAGGAGAGGGGGGAGGGGCAAGGGCCCCCACACACCGGGTGATGAATTCCATGCCAGTCACTAAGGGCTTTTTATCTCAGGTGTCCATATCCTGTTGTGCGTTTGGGGCCAGGCAATCCCTCGAAATGATTGACATCCCTATAGGCACCCCATGAAGGCACGGTGTCAGGAAATTACACCTGGAAAATCCAGCCAGTGTAGCAACTGTCTGAGTTACTATATACCCTTGAGGATTTCCCTTCTTTAAAAGAAGATGACAACAACTTCGTGCATTTGCTGTGTCTTTATCTGATGCCCCATGTGGCATCATCTTTATGTACATGCCATAGTTGAAAATATGAGGCTGCTCAAGTCTTCGTGAATCCCATGATGCAGTGCAGCTGGGGATGTCACATCTCTCTCTCTCTCTCTCTCTCTCTTTCTGGCCCAGCAACTTTCATAGTATGACCCAGGTACTATGCTCCAAGGGCAGCTCATCTATAAAATCATGCTTCGCAGCTTTAGAAAAAAATTCTGTATTTCAGAGAGGGGAAGGATCGCTCTCTTCTAAGAAAAATAGACTGGACAGGTGAATGCATGCATGCATGTGTTTAGAGTTGCTTCTCAGAAGACAAAGAAGTGATAGCAACTATTAAAAAATGAATGAATGAATGAATTGAAGGTCTAGCTTGGGCTGGTAACGTTTTTTGCCTTAGTAGAGGTTCCCTATCAACAGCTCCAGGAGGGAAACCCTTATCTCTGTGGGGAAAAAAAAATTCCTTCCTTGATACACTAACAGTTGCTATCCCCTAATTGCGGGTGAAGGCAGCAAAAAGAAAAAGAAAATCATAGCATTGCCATTGGCAAAACAGGACACTGAAAATAAAGTGAAATTGTCTTTTTCCTTATCCCACATTTTTGGGATGAAAGCCAGAATAAGATAGGAAATCCAGTAGTATTTCCAACATTGAAACCCCATCTTTAAAAAGACCCTGTCTTTAAAAAGAAAACTAGCAGGCAAGCAAACACCTGAATAATCGAAAATTACCAAAGAACAACGACAAAACAAAAAAACTTAAAGATTTTTACTTCCTATTCTTATTCCCTCTTCCTAGAACTGTGACATCTCTCGCATTGCTCAGTTGCCTGTGTGTCAAAATAACTTGTGGACATTGGAAACTATTTGAAAATGTATTGTGTGGAATGTAATAAAATGATGATATTTTTATACAAACATCTGGGCTTTTTTTTCCCTTTTGCCTTGAAGAACAAAGTTGAAATGTAGGCTTTGAACAAACCGATGTTCCCCAAGTTTGCATATTGCCTTCTGAGCTGCAGGGCATTGCTGTGGGAGGTAGGTGGGTTTTCTCCTTGAGGCTGAATGCCAGCTTTTTCTTCTTTTATTTTTATTACTGCTTGTTAGGAGTTTTATCCAATTTGTGCAGCTGAGCCAACTTTTATGATTGGTGTGGGGTTTTGCAAAAGTTGCTAAGTGCTAAATTGCGCAGTATAATTCCACAAAATTTCTCTTGATGGCAAATCCCTGAGGATCAGACTCTCCTTTCAAGGGGCCCCAGGGGGAATGGGACCAGTGGAGCTGAATCATGTACTCGGCCCTACGGAGACAGATAGCTTCCTTTGGAGAAGAAGTGGCGACATCATACCTCTCCTACCGGATTATTTCTTCCATGGGGACACTAATCTCCAGTTTATGAGCACTTTCCCAGACAAAATGGGAACTTATGGCATGTTCAAGGCTCCCAAATCCTCCAGACTTCATTTTGGAGCAAGTAATGAAGATAATTACATGATGACTATGAACCTGGAACCATCAAGCTGGAACAGTTTGTAAGAGGAACTATTAAAACTTTGAGAGGGGCTTGGGGAAGCTTACTCAAAAAGCCAGATCATGTTGACATGTATTTTTCTTTGGTTCTCCTTTCTGGGAAGCTAGTGATTAGTTATATAAAATATTTCTATTAGTAGGGGGTTGGGGGGGGAATATAGGAAATACCACCTCCCAGCTGTTTAATGTTTCTAAATGGTGGTCACGAAGAAGTCGTAGAAGGATTTTCCACCACCCCCGATTCATGGGGTGTATTTAGAGCATTCCATCAACCCAAGAGCCTTCCTTGGGGGTCCAAGAATGATCCTTAAATGTCCTAAGGAAAGGGACATGTCCAGAAGATCCTATTTCCGGCAGAGTCCTGTTTTTTTCCCCTCAAAACCTAGATCCAGGAAGGATTATTTTTTTACATCTGCAAGCCCCTCCAAGTGGTACGGAAGTACCACTTCCCCAAGTGGAAAGGAAGCAGGCTTTTGGTTTTCAAATCTTACAGGAAGCTCTGTTAGTACAGATGGCTCAGTATAAATATCGTTTTCTGTCCTCTGCAGGAGAATAGAGTAGAATGCTCAAGCATTGTTTGTTACTCTAATGACAAGGCATAATTACATTTTTTGTTTAAATAACCCTTGGCTTTCCTTAAAGCCATTTGTTCCTATTAGTAAAAGATAAACGGAAAACATCTCAAACGTACTTATTTCAGGCAAAGACCCAGGCTGGGTCAACATTTTCCTGAGCTCCAGGACCAAATTTGCCAAACTACATTAAACTAGCTATCACTTACGCTTCATTAGCGTTACCATTTTTGGAACCACCTTTGAGCATTTCATCGTTGCTCTTCCTGTTTGGTTCTAGTCCCAAGGCTTATTCTAGAAGTATTCTCTCTTCCCCAAAAGGGCAAAAGACCACTAGGACTCTAATCTCAGGCGTCAAACACAGCGGTGTTATCACTGTGGTATTTCAGACCGAGCCCAAGCATGAATGTTGCAGAAATTGTGTTTCCATGGATCATAAATACCAGATGTCAAGGCCCAGTATGTCTTTTCTGGCTCCTACCTGGCGCTTTATGACGGTTTAAATGTGTGTTCTCGCTGTTGAAGCAAGACACCACCCTCCTGGCTCAGCTCACCCAAGCCTGGCCGATCTGCGGTGGCCCTGCGTTCGTTTCCCTCACCCCTGTTCACTGCCTTTACAGTTGTTTTGCACAAACACTGTGGCCTTTCTATAATCTTTGATGAAAAGAGTTTCATTTTTAAGTTGCGATCTGTCTGCGTCGCGGGCTACCCATCTGAGCCGAACTGCAGATCTGTAGGTGTGATTTACTTTCTCTCTGTAATTGTGCACATCGCTGGGGCTCTCACAGCTGTAATTTGCCTTTCATCCGCTTCAATGATGGCCCAAAGAAAACACAAAACAAATCCAGCCAGAGCCAAAGGAGGGGAGAGGGGGACGCCAACTGATGATCTTACAATCGGCAGGAAGAAGAATCGCCTTACATAAATAAATTAAAAGCTAGGAATAGTGTAGGATTTAATTAAGCCTGACAGAGATCAGGTGCACTGGAGTCTATCTCGAGGTGAGATCTAATCAGAAACCTGCACCCTTCCTTAAAAGGCATCAGGCCACATGCCTCAGCCAGAGCATGCTTGCACTAACTGTGGTTGGGGGGTTGGGGAAGGACTTATGTTTGGCCCCAGACCCAAGCACTGGAGAGAGATGAAATTTGGAGAATTACCAAAAAACAAAACCCCTTTAAGCAGAGTATGACCCCATGGAGAATGTAGGTGCTTCCGGCCCCTAGCCCAGTGGGCAGAAAATCCAGAATCGTTCTACTGTCTTCTGGTAAAGTGATGGTTCTTGGGCTTTGCTATCACTGACCTCCAAGAGCCCCCCCAAAAACTAAATGCCCACAGGCATTGGACCAAGATATAGGAAAGACTGAAAAATCAGCAATGGACATTCTAGTAGTAGACTGGGTGTTGAGTAGGGAAACACCTTGCTTGGGAGACTTACCACCATAGTGGTTATTGATCCTGAAAGCAGTTGCTGGGGGGTTTTTAGGATAATAACTGGCTGAGTTTCTTTCTCTCTGGGTCTCTTTTTTGAACTTACAAGTTATATACAACTATATCCTGGAAATGTGCAAATAACACAGAGGAAGCGGAGGCCCGTGTCACTGCTAACCAGTCTCTCTCTCTTCTCCAAAGAGAGTAATCACAAGAAACGGTTGGAAGTATCTCTTTCCAGGCCTTGTTTTATACCGTCACAGATGTGTATGTTGGTGTCCAGCTATGTGGTTTGGTTGGGTTGGGGTTTGGTTTTGTCCTTGGTAAATGGTACCACAGCATTTCCTCCTTTGTCAGACAGCCTTCTTCCTTTCCTTTAACAAAATCTTGACAGTACTTCGGTCTACACCACCAGACTTAGCCCATCCTTCTTAGCTCTTGCGTAACATCCCATATTGTGTCGCCGTACCATAGTTTATTAACTGCTCCCCTACTGGTGAGCTGTGTCTAGTTCACTCTTTTCCTGTTATAAACAACACCGTGATGAACATCTTTGAGGTTGCCTCTTTGTGTGCACTTCTCTCCGATAGAATTTCTCGGTCAGATGGTGTGCCCAGGTTCATCTTAAGGGATGCTGCAAATGGCCAAGGCTTACCTTTTACAGCACACCTGTCCCCATGTGCAAGATAGTGGATCTCGAGTGGACATCCTGGGTTCTGTCCCCTGCCACGTCTACACAGGCCGTGTAATCTCTGTGACTTCCTCTCTCCCCTGAAGTGGGTGGAGTGCTTGCAAATGAAGACTTGACATAGTTTTAACTGCGGGGAATTTTAACTGTGGTTTGTTTTTTTTTGTTTTTGGTTTGGTTTGGTTTGGTTTTTTGTTTTTGTTTTCTTTCCAAAACCTGTCCATCTGTGGAGAACGTGGGCCTGGCCTGACATGGCAGCTCGCCGGAGCCGTGGCCGCCGGGGCACAGGCTTCCGTCCCATCCCTGGCTTCCGTAGGCAGAGCCCCATTCTCCATGATTAATGAGTTCTACTTGGTTTCTTCAAAGAGGGACTGTGCTGTGCCTTGCTCTTATTTATTTATGTTTTCTACTAAAAAATTCATGTAAAAAACATCTTTTAAGGTCAGTGCACCGTATTGTGCTGCAGACTAAAATATCTCAGCTGCCACAAGCAGGCCCATGTGCCGACAGAAAGCCTCCAGTCCTTGGGGCCGAAGGACCAACGCCCCCACACTGGCCCTGAGCAGAGCAGGCGTTCCGGGCCAAAAGGTGGCATCTGGCTTTCTTCCGGGGAGGTTCGGGGCTAATGTGACCCAAGGACAGTCCCCGGGCAGTGAGGCGGTTCTCCAGTGGGAGGTATATACAGGCAGGCCAAGCTGCCAGCCCCAAATGGCCCCAGCAAGGAGTAGGAAGTGGAAGAGAAGCCAAGGTGCCTGTTTGTTCAAAACACCACTTCTTCCAAGAGTGCCACCCTGCTTTCTACTATGCGCTAAGCCAGAAGGTTTTAATACTGGGACTTTGACTCTGAGCATAATTGACAGTGTCTACTGCCATATATGGGTTTTATGGGCTTTTGTCTCTGACCTGCCAAAAAATTCCAGGACTTTTGCCTCTTGGGCATAGGGTTCAAGCGGATAACACGGGGCGGCTCAGGAAAGAGGGCAGCGTGAGTGTGAGGTACGGATGAGCTAGTGATACGTCACTGCAAACACACGTACACGCGTGCGCACACGCTTTCTTTTGTCTTCTGATGGTGCAGAACTGAACTCTTTAAAGATCATTAACTAACCTACTCCTAAGCAAGGGCTCCGATCCAGAGCAGGAATGATAGGATACCATGTCTTGGCTTCCAGCAAGTGCACAGTCTTCGTCAGGCTGAGGGACTCATCACCCCTACGCCAGAACCGGAGTTCTCTGACTTGCTAGAGAGAGCAGCCAGCTCCGGTAATGATGGGAGTGCAGAGAAAGCTTTGAGCCGGAGGTGGCCTTTACCGAAGTCCTATTCTCAGCCAGCCTGCTGGTTATTGAGGCTGCATTTCAGCAGACAGTTAAAGAACCATTTTGTCCCTTTCTGTTTCCTCACTGCCACCAAGGGGCTGGGAGAAGGGGTCTGAGGACCTCGGGGACCCATGTGGACTTCGGGGTTGCTCCTCGCGGGCAGTTCCGACAGCTGGCCCTGAGGTGGAAAGAGGAACATTAGGACCTAGACAGGGGCTAATGTGGGTTTTAAAGCAGCCTCCCCCTGCCCCTGGCCCCAGGGAACCTCATCAGTCTCAGCCAACTGTAGACCAAGGGGGTAAGCTCAATAATAGTGTTTATGGAAAGTCCAGGCCCACGGCACTGTCATCGCTGTCTGGCTTGGCAACTCCCAATAGGGCCGCCATCCCTTCCCCCCACCCCACTCAGGACCCGTCTCCATCCCTCTGCCTTTGTGCCAGATATTGGTCGTCTTCAACCTCCCAGCCTCCCCTTTCTGCATCATCCCCCTCTCCTGGGGGCTCCATTTTCCTCTCCTCTGTCAGTCGCACATCATCACCAAACCCTTTGCCAGAAAAGCGTGGGCCAGAGTCCCTCCAACAAAAGCTCGAGTGGTTACTTTCCTCCAAGGAGTTGCATTCTTACTGGAGACCAAATTATTCTCTCATGTGATAATTACAGTCCTTGGTCACCAGCAGGCTGCTGAGGGAGATCACCCCCTGAATGGGTAGAGAGAGGTACGTTTATG
The DNA here is from genome assembly GCA_028533885.1 of Nasua narica. Classification (NCBI taxonomy): domain Eukaryota; kingdom Metazoa; phylum Chordata; class Mammalia; order Carnivora; family Procyonidae; genus Nasua; species Nasua narica. The sequence goes on from CM052810.1 coordinate 147,920,086, forward strand.
GAACCCCCAACATCTTCTCACAAAATTGTTCATTCTTATGTTCTGAAGAAGAGCCCAGCTTTTCAGTATAGCAAGCCCCCTTGGTGAGTTTTTTTCAGGGACTTACAAAATAGGAGGCGAAGCTTTAAGAAGACATCTCTTGTCACGTGGGGAGTGAATGCAGTTTTGTTTCTTCGACTCCATCCTTTCGCTCACCCAGGTCATAGGGAACTACGCCACCTGAATGCCGTTCCCAGGATGCACCTCTCCTGAGGGTCAGGATTGGAGGAGAGGAGAAATGTCAAAGCCCACTGAGGGAGCTCTTTGAAAGATGAAAATGTAAGACTTCTATCTCAGGAAAAAATAAGATTGGGGAGGGACGTCTCTACCCTGAAACTTTTATGGTTTCCTCACCTTCCTACTACTAAGAAGGTAGCCAACAAAAGAAGGGCCTATTTCTTGTTGAAGTATCTGCTTATAGTCATGAAGAATATCTCTGATTTTTCCAAGACCTAGGGTGGAGGAGAGATTCCAGAATCTTCCTCCATCACCGTAGCTGGGTTTTTCCAGCCGGCACAATTATGAATCCCGTCTTTATAGCTAAATATTTCTCTGGCTGCATTTTTCTTATTTTCACACCATTGTTGGGGCTCAGTGGAGCCATTCTGGCCCCAGCTGCTCATCCGCCTCCACACTTGAAAATATTATTAGGTCATTTCACAGCCCTCTCATTTGCAGTTGGTATTTCCAGTCCTTCTTAGTGTTTTCTCCTAGGTATTCAACTAAAAATAATAATAAAAAAAAATAATGGCTAAATTCAAGTTCAGATTCCAGATATCTCAAACCGAGCCCCCCATGTTTTCCAGCTTGAAACCATTTGAAAACTCCAAAAGATATTGTTTCCATGACTTTGCATATATTTGGCTATCGGCCCAAGAGATAAAAACCCATGATAAAGGATCTTCTGGTGATGTTTCTAAACTGAAGCCAAACCCAGCAAGGGATAAATGGCTCTCGAGTACCCTGACTCCCTAATGGAGGAGCTTTGGCAAAGTTTTCATCAACATCTGAACTCTTGGCTCCTTGTAGCAACTGGGGATGAACAAACTGAATTAGGGAAATTAAGTGTGGTGGGGGGGGGGAGCAGCAGCCAATACTAAACGTTAAACTGAATTAAACACTTTGAAAGGCCAAGAAATCTCTCCTAGTCCTTCATCATTTCTCATTTATTTCAGTCTCGGTGTTATATCTCCTGCTGGGATCAAAACAAAATGGCTGAGAGGATTTTCTGAGGACTACTCCCATCTGAACAGCCCAGTGATTTAGCTGGCTCAGGGGTTTCAAGAACTTGGAATCAAATTCAGCAAGGGTTCTAAGTGGCCAAGAGCTTATCCCACATAAATCACAGCCCCAAACAAGGTGTCGAAAATGTGGCTTACTCACTTCACTACTGATTTGTTCAATGGTTTACTGCATTTTTCAACCCTCCTTCCTCAATTTCTTCCTCTTTAAAGTCAAGGTGATGACACCTGTACCTGTGAAAATGAATTATTTCGATGATCTCCTGTGTGAGATCTCTTCAATCCTTGCTTTAAAGGCCAGTTGCAGTTTGGTGGGTTAAGTGGCCTTGTGAAGTCTGGTTTTATCAGCCTGGCGTCAGCTGAGGTGGAGGCTTAATACTTGGGGTACAATTTACCCTCTTACTTCCTTGATTGCCTGTTAGCAGGGCTGGTTTCTAAGGCAAATGGGCAAGTACCGAAAATAGGGGACCTCATGGCTTCCACCTTTACCTGTCCTTTTCGTGGTCCCCTCTTTCCACACGCACCTTAAGATGGCTGCCTTCAGGGAGCAACGACCCAGGAGAAGGCAGACCTGGGGGGGGAAGGCTGGGGCAGTGAGTAACGTGGGGCCCTTTTCTGTGGAGTCACCTTGTGTACTTCAACCAGCAGCCTCTTGAGAGAGCGCTCATCCGAAAGGCCCTCCCCTGACCTTTCTCATTTTCTTCCCATAAGACATAGAATTCTAGAACAGGGAAGAACGCCAGTGGTTACTTGACAGGAGCAAACTGAGACTCAAGGGGTGTCACCCAGGCTCTCACACCCGGGGCGGATCGCTGAACTCGGACGAGCAGTAGGCAGTCTATTCCCAGTGCAGTCAGCGCTCCTCCATAGCCCACGCTGCTTCCCCTCAGCTACAGAGCAGAGATGACACCCCGCCTGGCAGCCTTGTCGTCGGCTTCAACCAGACCTCTGAATCCACGGCGCGGAGTTGGCATGGCAGGGACTCTTCATCGGAAACCAGCCTGTTGGTATCCTAAAATGATCTACACTCAAGCAACCCAGGCATGGGCTGTCGTAATCATTTATCTAAAAATAAACAGTGGTTTGGGGCAGACTTACCACTCCCCTAGCAATCCCGTGAAGCTCCTTTTACGCCGCAGAAAGTAAAGAGAACAACGTCCATGCCAATACACTCGCAGGAGACCATAGCTTAGCAGAAGTGGCGAAAGTGAAGGTGGAAAGTTTTCTATGAGTATTTAAGAGGGGAAAAAAGGAAGAAAATGAGGGAGAGAGGAAGATAAAGCGTGAGTGCATGTGCATATGCGCACACAAGACGGGGAGGGAAAGACTGGGAGAGAGCATCCCTGCTGGTGACCTAAAGCGTGCTTGGTGGGGAATTCCCCGGCTACAGGTTGGCGTGTTGGGGGGTTTTCCCCTGCAGAGCATGTGTGGTCTGACCAGGCAGCGTTCCAGACCCCGCAGGGAAAAACACTTCTCCTTAGAGTAGGCTCGGTTTGTGACCGGGTGTGGCCGTTCAACCTTTCATGCCATAGTGTTGCAATTTACTGACAAGGACACTTGAAAATCTGTAACTTTCCTAGCAAAGACGGAGTTCCTGGAACAGTGAGTGAATGTTTTCATAACAGACCTCTTGCCCTGCAAAATCAGGACTGGAGGCCATGGGGGAGACCTTGAATCACTCTTCACTGTTTACCTAACCCACTTCTTGGTGGTGCTAAGGGAAGGGGCTCCTGGGGAAACGGGACTTTGCCGCCAAGGCTTCCATCACAATATGAAAATCACCAGATTTTGTTGAATTGCATCATCTTTTAAGTGGTGGCTACTCTGCTCACTTGACTACTTAAACTCTTATGAAACTCCTTTCCAGTCCTGCATGAGTTCACTTCTTCCTTTCACTGTGCTGGTTCACAGAAGCTGGTGGAGGGGAGGAGCAGAGACCTCTCTCGGAGGGAAAGGCAGGTAGAAGATTTGTAGCCAGACGTGGCAATTTCTTTGAATTCCTTCATGGATCAGATAAACGTGAAAACAAGTCAAAACCAGGGGATCAGTGCAGGAGTGCAAAGGCTTAGGCCCCGTGTTTGAAACCATTCCTACCCATCCGATAAAGGAGCTAGAACTCCCCAACCCCTACGTCGTAGCAGCCTCAGTCCCAAAGCATTCTTCTCCCTTCTTGCATGTTTTCCTTCCTGGCAGTGGCCCAGCCTCATGTGTCGGATCCCTACCCTGGACGCCAGCAGCACTTGGAGTCCCCTCCACAATGCTCCGCTTTCTTTTCTGCTGTTTTGGCATGGACAGGTCTTTGCTTCCCAACCATGCTAAAGAGCCTTGACTGTAGACACCTGGTCCCATACTTCATTTTTCAGAGTCCTCAGTGCAGTTCCTGGGCACCTTGTAAATCCCTTTTATAAGCAATGGTTGGTTGGTTAATGAAGACCGCCCTTGGAAGTACAAGCAAAATCAGCCTTCCCCCTCTGAGTAACACCTATCATGGAAAACCTGAGCCTCAAATTTCAAATCATATTTCGCATTCAGGAGAAGTCCTCCTGAGTTCCCATCGAAGTGGTGAGCTGGCAATGCAGGCCAGCAGCCAGAGAATGTAGCCATTCAACTAGGATCCTTTACTACCCTGTTAGAATGGGGTGGTGAGCATGTGGTCGTAATCTCGGTGTCCTGCCTACACCTGAAGAACTCTTGGGCCGACCTGGGTGGCGTGGGAGGCCTCCTCGGACCCTAACACAGTACTGAGAGTCAGAAGTCAGGCTTTGGAGTCAAACTGGCCCGAGACTGAGTCCAACAGCGTCCCAGAGGAAATAAGATCATGGGAGCACAAGGGTTGAAAGTGGAAGTCGTGCGGGTGGTAAAATTCATTCCTGATCTGTATTATCCTACAGGTGTGGCCCATTCCAGTCTCCCCATCCATCCCCTACTCACAGACACGCCCGCCCACTGAACCGGAGTCCTGGAAGGTCCACTCCAAGTTTGTCCTTGACAAAAAAGAAAAATATAATTCAATTCCGAGTCCGTGGTCCCTACATGCTTTTGCTATCAGGACAGTGCTGTCTCCCCTCTGAACCTTGAGCTCACCGTTTCTCCCTCCTCTCTACACTTGCCTTTTCCGGCTAGAACTGCAGGGACCTGGTGGGAGAGCTACTCTTCTTCCTGCCAGCCTCCTGAGGAATCAGGCTCAGGTTTACCTATTGGGCTTAACAGAAAAGGAAAGTGGCCTGTGAAGGGCAAAGGGGCTTTTAAGAAAGAAGGCCCTTAATCAAACACAGATATCAAGAATATTAGCAAGGGGACTAGAGAAAATTGCTATCAAAGTAAATTGCTTTTTGTACAAATGTTGCCTTTATTTGGGTTTTCCCCAGTGTGCCATTCTTTCTTTAAGGCTTGGTGAACAGATGCGCTTTTGAAAATGTTGATTAACTGATCCTTTTGTCGACCCCTTCCCACTCACCCAAGCTCCTGGGAGCAGTGATTATACAAAAAGCCAAGTCAAGCCTCTACAGTGTTCTTCTTCACCTTGCATAGCCTTTGAGTCTCCAGGTGCAGAAATCTCGGCCACATCTGGGCAATCAATTTCAGAGAACCTTAGAAATGGACCAGTTCTTGTGAGGTCATTTCATCCAGTCCTCTGTCTCCAGAGACAAGAGGCTGTGATCTCTTGGGGTGAAACGTTCTCATACTCATTATCATCCTTTTACCCTTTTTCCTTCAAGATCAATGCCACAGACACCCCTTGCCAGCCGTGATCAATAGTGTCCTAAGAGTTCTTCCCTGAGGGTGTAGATGGAGCAAAATGGCATTCTAGCCTCCAAGAATCTGTCACATCCTTGGCAGAAACCAAATCCCTAAAAGCAAGAACAGGATTTGGCCCAAAAGTCACTGGCAAGAGCCCCACAGTTTTCGTGCTAGGCTGATTCCCATATTCTTATCCAGTGTTCTGCATCTTTTAGCCGTGAAGGCGTTAAGACTTATGAGCATCCCGTCAAAACGATTAATTGTTGGAAATGTGATGGTTTTTGTCCATGTTTGTTTGTTTGTTCCATAAGATTAAAAAAAAAAAATCTCTAGGTTGACTTTCACAAGCTCAGTTTGATCCCTATGACTGACGCCACCTGCCTCTTGTTGATTCATGCTCGCATCTTCATTCCAAGGAAACAGCCTGTGTCATAGGAGTCTGGAGAATAATGCAGGGGGTGGGCATTGAGGTGGGGAAGCTGGCATGACCTGCACGTGCCGGTTGCTGTGCTATAAACATGCCAGAAATCGACTGGATTGATGGCGAATCAGTGCCACATGGCGTTGATCCTTTCAAGTGGTATCTTGGCAAGTTGTTTTGTTGCGTCCCTTGCTGGCGACCAGGGGAATCAAAATGTGCTTTAGCACTTTGGCCAGGAATGAGGAAGACTTCTATCTAACATGATTAAAAACACGGCCTCAGGGAAAGGACTGAATTTTGAGAGTGGCAACGATAGATCAATCCTCAGTTCAGGTCATGGTCAAGTAGATCTTCTCTGAGATGTGCTGATGAGGGAAAAATTCAGGCGGGTCTGAAGTTCTTTTTTTTTTTTTTTTTCTTTCTTCCCTCTTGTTTGATAGTTTTAGCTGTCTGGGATTTGGGTTTGGCTTAAGCCTGGATTTTGGGGTATCGATTTATAGTGCTGACCTCAAGGTTGTTCACCTGACTTGGGGTTCAATCAAAGTCCTAGAGGGCCCCTACACTCGCTGGCGCCATCTTGAGCTGACAACCAGGGCAGGCGTAATTAACTTGTGAGAAAGAAATGAAAAATCACCACATATCTGATTCTCTTTTTTGATGTTTTACCATTTTAGACAGGTAATTTTCATTGGCTCTGATTTCTGTAAGATGGACAGCATAGTGAATAGAAAGACTGTCTTTCCCACCTCCCCCACAAAAAATTATCATCAAAAAAGAAAAGATAGACAGCGATAATACTGGAGAAAATTCACAGTAAATTAACTTAGCTCTCTTCAAGCCTGGGCTAGTCAGATTGGATGCCCATATTTGACCTATTCTAAGCCATAAAGAAAGCCAGGAGGAAAAGTAGACTGAGGAGGAAAGATGAGAGAGATTAGCACAGATATGCCGAGGTGGTTAGGCATTATGACATTCTTTTCAGTTCTACTTCTGCATTAAAACATAAGATGATGAAATGTGACTTTGTTAAATTGCCATACTTTTATGTGAAATCCAGAGGAGAAAGACCCTCGTAGTATATGTCTACTTAGATGCATGCGTATGAGGAAGGTCAGTTATACTAAATAAACATCACAGTAATGGCAGCTAATGATGGGCATGCCATCCAAGTTGCCTTGGATAAACGCAGACCTCTATTGGCAATGAACTACAGTCATTACAACGACACAAGTGGGGATTTTCTTGGCGCTAAAGACCTTTTTTGTTTCTGTTCTTCTGGTTGCTATTGGAAATAAAGACAAATCTTTTGAAGGGGAAAGAATCCCAGTAATGTACATACTAAATGATCTAGAAGCAGATGTGATTCTTTAGCCGCCTACGATACTGGGGAGTCATTCCGAGAAAGGTTGCATCTCTGCCTGTTGGCCATGGCGATAGAACTCGTTATAACTTGATTTGTTTGTTTTCTTTTTCATTATAGTGGACATTCCAGAAATCCACGGGAGAGAAGGCTATGAGGATGAAATTGATGGTGAGTATTGCTATGATTTAGCAGATAATCATGAAATTCAAGTTTGGTTATAAAGACGTCAACAAAAGTAATGCCCGGGGTATTGGGAAGCCAGAATTTAGAACTACCAGTCAGAAATATAAGTGAAAAGAATCCAGAGAGGAATGAAGAAACCATCAATTGCTTTGTCAAGGTCAAATTTAGAAATTTAGAAAGTTTATTGAGTTCCCTCTGCCTAATCTGAAACAGGTCCCCTACTTAAGGCAACTTTCGACATTGATGGACTTCAAATCTGGATAAACCCTTTAGAAGTAAAAGCCAGGTTCCCCTATATGAGTTGCTGCTTGAACCCATTGACCTCTTCCCGAAAAAGGACTTGAGTAAATGAGTATAAATGTGAATATTCTCCTAGGCTTTCTGTGGTTTCCTGTTCCCTGGCTTGAGGGGAGCCTTTCTCACACTATCCAAGTCTCCAAGTTGGGGCCCACTGCAAGATTTAGGTTTCCTTTCTACAATGCCCATCTTGTATTTTCATACTTATTATTAGAAGCTCTATTCTCCCACTTCAGATACACATACTTCAGAGGGCCGAAGCAAGAGCCCTGACCGGAGGGCCGCCAAGCAAACACGTAGCTATAATTTCTCCTCTTGACTCAGAGCAGCACGGGGCTCTCTGGGCTTCTCTGAGTGCCAGAGCTGGTCTCCAAGAGAGATCACCAAGGTTTCCCTCAAAGAACAACTTTAGACTAAGACTGATGCATTTAAGAAGAGCAGTTTATAGAACAGCTGCTTTTAACCTGACCTTAATCAAACACTTCAAGTGTAGTTATAGAAACAGCGTGACTAACCCAAACACCACCTTGTTAGCTCAATGCAGACTCTCCGTGCACAACCCCATCTAGCACTCCTTTTATGGGCAAAGCTGGGGAACTGGCCTCCAAGGAGAGGCTGCAGTCGGTCAAGCAGCCGAAGCTCTCTGGTGCGTACAGAGAGCAGGGCCCAAGGATACAGAAAGCCTGAGTCCTATCCTAGTTTCACTGCTCGCTAACTCCGGGACCTTGAGCGAGTTACCTGGCCACCTAATTTCTTTAAAAAAAAAAAAAAAAAAACACCTGAGTTTCTTCATCTATTAAAAAAAAAATTATATAGCACCCTACCTTCTTCATGGGATTATTAGGAAATCCCACAAAATGAGCTGTGGGTGGGGTCACAAGTTGGCCACAAGATGGAAACCCAAGTATATTCGTCTGCTAGGGCTGCCGTAACAAAGTGCCGTAAAATGGGTGTCGTAAACAACAGAAACGTATTTTCTCACCTTTCTGGAGGCTAGAAGTCCCAGATCAAGGTGTCAGCGGGGTTGGTTCCTTCTGAAGACAATGAGGCTTGTAGATAACGGTTATGTCCATGTTTTCAAGGCAATCTCCCAGCTGTGTCTATCTCTGAATTTCCTGTTTTAATACAGACAAATCTGAATTGGGTTAGGATCCACCCTAATGAGCTCACCTGAAGTTGATTATTTCTATAAAGACCCTATCTCCAAATCAGGTCGCATTCTGAGGTACTAGGGGTTAGAACTGCAACATAGGAACCTTGAGGGACATAATTCAACCCATAACAGGTAAGGGGTATGCCTAGTGAGGTGTGGTGCCTCGAAAGAAGTCTGCAGCTCGGACAGCCAGGAAGGCTACCTTGGGAAACTTGCTTATAGAAATAGTCTCAGTCTGTCCGTTGGTTTAACTTGAATCAAGTGGAAGAGTGGGATGAGGGGGCAAAGAAAGAAGCGTGCCCAGAACCCAGGACCACCCCAGCGCTCCAAAGGCCCGCCGAGGTTTCTGTCAAAATCCCAACTTAACTAATAGGAGTCAAATTATTTACATATCAAATACTTAGACCGTACTAGGTATGTGCTGGACACCAAGAACTTTACAAATATTTCATTTAATTCTCCTAGCAACCCACTGAGGCAGAGTTAACAGTACCCCCGGTTTAAAGCGGAGAGGACCGAGGCAGAGGGGTTAAATATCGGGCCCAAAGCTACACAGCCAGGGCGCGATGAGGCTGGGCTCTGACGCCAGCCAGCGTAGTTCCAGAGTCCGGTGCTCGGAAGACCTTGTCGTCTGGGCTGGGGAGGCTCAGTGACTAAAGGGGCAGCGCCCGCAATCTCTTGTGTGCTTTACACCACAGATGAGTACGAGGTGGACTGGAGCAATTCTTCCTCCCCGACCTCAGGGTCTGGCGGCCCTTCGGCCGACAAAGAAAAGAGCTGGCTTTACACGCTGGATCCCATCCTCATCACCATCATCGCCATGAGCTCCCTGGGCGTCCTCCTGGGGGCCACTTGTGCGGGGCTGCTGCTCTACTGTACCTGCTCCTACTCGGGGCTCAGCTCCCGCAGCTGCACCACCCTGGAGAACTATAACTTCGAGCTCTACGACGGCCTCAAGCACAAGGTCAAGATGAACCACCAGAAGTGCTGCTCCGAAGCGTGACAGATTGCGCCCAAATCACATCTGACGTTTCATTCCAGCAAGAGGGGCCAGCGGAGATTACATTTTTTTTTTTTTTTTTTGTCCTTTGGAAACTGAATGCCATAATCTCGATCAAACCGATCCAGAATACGGAAGGAGTGGACAGAGCGGACAGACGCGTCGAGGGGGGCGGGGAGGCTGCGGCCACACCGTGGGGCCAGGACCCACCTGGGAGCGCCGCGGCTGAGTCGTTGCTGGGACTAAGACGGGAGCTCATCTCTTTGGGGTCACAGTTGTATTTCGTTTGTGAGTTTGTTATGATTATTATATTTTTTTCCTTTGGTCTGTGAGCAACTCCAAGAGGCAGAAGAGGAGAAGGACTTTTCCAGAATGGAAGCAGAGTAGTGGTCAGTGGTCCTCTGCTCTCTCATTCTAATCAGCACTTGAAAAGCAAAAGGTCTTTTCAGACTTTTGATCTTTAGGGGGGAAAAAAATCCGTCCAACTTATCCTGTCCTCTGATCGTCTTATGACTTCCGGGATTTGCTGTGGTGTAGGTCCTGCCAGCCAACCCTACAAGCTGCCATTTCCAGTCCTAGCATTTAAGTAGGATGTTGTTGCCTTTAACTTTTTTTAATCCAGGGGAAAATTGCCATTTTAGGGTCAGCATGAATAGCTCTTTCTTATATGGGATTTAAGACAAACCGGAGAGGAAACTTCACACGTCAAAATCCAGAGAAGCACCTCCATGTTAGAAGCGGACAAGCCTTAACGTGCTTCGTGACTAGGAGTCATTCTTTAAATCTAGACCCAGAATTTGTGGCTGTGAGGCTACTTCGCGGGGCCTCTGGTGGTGGTTTTGCTTTTTTCTTTTGCCTCCTCCTTGTTCTTCTAAAACACAGACGTGTACACACACACACACACACACACACACACACACACCCGTCAGGCGCCTGCTCCCCGAGGCGTCGCGTTGTTCGATATCCTCAGAGATGGAGGGCGGGGGCAAAGACAGGCTGCTAGTATGTTCTCTCCACCGGGTGAGCTATAACCGGTGAGCACTGGACGGAAAGGAGAACAGCGGAGAGGGAAAAAGAAGTCCAGCCTCTGTGATCATGGCATGGCAAAGGCTAAGCGAACTCTACCGAGACATTTGGATGAATTCGTCTCTTTGATAGACTAGTGAACACTGAGTTCTCCTTGGGGTTACAGCCCCTCCTCAGCCTCTCAGGAGACTCAGGCAGGATGTTTGCGAGCTGATTTGAACCAGAAGTGTGCAAATACGATGGGCCAAAACACTAACAACGCTGCTTCAACCCCAGAGAGACCTGTGTTCTTACACACACACACACACACACACACAATTTACGTGTTTTTTTATTAAGTGCCTTGAAACAACGAAAAAAAAAACCCTGTATTTTCCCCTCTATGTAGAAATCAGTGAATATCATAAAAGTAAGGCATTCCTTCTTCCCGAACCCCCGTGACTCCAGTGCCGGTTCCCCCAGCTCACTGTTGATCCTACTAATGGATTGAGCCCTGCTGCCTGAGAGGTAGTCGTGGCCCTAGATGACTCTCAACTTCTCCAGGAGGGGAGGCATCAAACTGTGTGAAGGATAAGATTGTCCGCGTCGAGATCCAAATCCTGATTTTGTAGTCATGCCTAAAAGATTGCCTGTGTGCTGGAAATACATCTGAAACCCAACCAGTATGCCCAGCCCATGGCTTATCAGTGGTAAACGGTCAGATCATTTTCGCTGCTATGGTCACCCACAATTTCATTTGTCTCCTACCCAGGTGAAAGGAAAAGGGTGAATGGGACTGGCTGGTTCCTTTCGATGTTAACTTATGGAAATGCTAGTTCAAATGGTAATGTCACAGTGTTTTGTATGCGGAGAGGGAGAGTCCAAACCGACAGCTATTTATTCATATGTGTGTGTGTCTTTGCAAGCCTTTGAGTTCTCTGTATCTACTGTGTATGTGAATGGTCACGTGGGACTCCGTGATGTTGTTGTGACTTTGACCTAGGGCCCGAGTGTAACCGCTGATCTCGGCACTCGTTGGCACAGTTGGTAGTTAGAGGTGAAAAGTAAAGCTGTCAAGCCCACGGGCTTAGCTTTAGGACCCCCCCAAGCGGGGCATGCAGCAGAAACAAGTTCTTACGCTTTATCGAAAGCGAGTTTTTCGTTAGCCCACCCTCCTCTTCGCCTTCCCACGCAGCTCAGTGTTCAGGAAGCTAGCAAGTCCTAGGGATTTCCAGAAGTTGCCTGCAGAAGAAGAGAAGTTCAAAAGCCTACCTTGGGGGTCCTGGCCCTCTCCTGCTCTGTGGGTCCTTACACAGTGCCCCCAAAGACCAGCCCTGTCTTCAGCCTGCCTTTTGCCTCTAAGTGACGCACAAGAACCTACATCCCCCTGACGGTCCTCCATCCATACTCACCATTGGCTTGTTTGAGGCCCTGGGGGTTGGGGGTCCTGCTACACAAAAGCAGGCCACCCAGGGCTACATGTAGATACCTCACCAACACTGGAGGCTGGTCTGTTGTAAGACAGAAAGACAGTGGGGCCCGGTCCCAACTCGGTCAGGGGACGCCCTGGTGCATTTTTGTCTCTATCTGCAGGTAGGGCTAGCTGACCTGTCTCCTTGAGTCATTCCCTTTGGGAAACCCAACTCACAGTATTGATCTCCTTTTTTGCCTTGTACTGAATGACACATTACCTCCACGCTCTCCCAGACTAGGCAGTCCCCAAGGCCACGGGGTTGCTTTCTCTCTTCGGTGGGGATGGGGGGTTGACAAGGATGAGGGTCCGAGGAATGAGCATGAATGCAAGAAAACAAGGGGAAAAGTTAAACGGTCACACGGAAGGTTAACTTTTCCAAGGTTTGCAGTTAGAGGTATTCGACCATTCGTTGGCCAAGCCAGATCACGGGAACTTGAGAGCTTTTACTGTGATTCTTCAATGTAAAAAATAAACAACAAGGTCAAACTGTGTTTATATGATTTGTATAAAGCCTTTTTAAGATTGCTATTTAAATAAACATTATACCAGAGATGTTTTTCTGCATGTTTTTTGTTGGAAGCAGAGAGACTTGGGTTTAAGGTGACCAAGTCATCCCAGTTTGCCCCAAGACTTTCTTGGGTATTCGCTCTGAAAATCCCTGGAAACCCCTCAAGCCCAGCCAAACCAGGATGGTTGGTCATTCTCCTGGGACAGTGTTTCTTAGCCCTTCTTACGGGGTTAGTAGGTTGATTCGCTGGCTGGCTTTTTATAAAATGAAATATGATGGGGTTGGGGGGTGGGCCACCTGGCCAAGTGGGTTACTTTAACTCAAAGACTTACGGGCAGATTCCTGAGACTGTCATCCTTGTAAACCCTCTTCATCCCAAGACATCTCCAGTGCCTTGCAACTTTTGACTCTTCGCTGCTTCCTTCCTGTGCAAACATTTGCTTGTCAATATCTGCGGTGATTCTAAGGTCTGTGGCAGTGCTTCTTGAAGTGTGCTCCTTGGACCAGTGGCTTAGCATCACTCGAGAACTTGTCCAAGGTGTACATTCTTGGGTTCTGCTCCAGATCTACTGAATCAAAAACTCTCGGAGGAGGACCTAGGGACCTGTGTTTTAGCCAGCCTTCCAGGGGCTTCTGGTATACTTTCAAGTTTAAGAACCTGTGGTCTAGGAGAAAGGAAAAGTAGCCTGGCCTCGCAAAACCGTTAGGAATCTTTTCACCTGTGGGCTTTTGGATTTGAAACGAACTAGACTTTGGCCAGGGAAAGCTAAAGGAGGTCAAGTTCAATTCTAGGTAGTACAAGTTCCCAAGGGAGGAGGAGGGAGAAGCTTTATTATGAACTTCCCCCCACAATACACATGAATGGGAATCTCAACAAACCCAAATTTGCCCCCTGTCCTGGGGCTCTGTTCCCCCCGGAAAGGAAATTGGGTTCCATCATTTAGTCAGGAAATGTTTTTGAGCACTTCCTGATTCTGTAAACTCTTGGAGCTTACACTCCAGGGACGGGGATCGATAGCAAATAGCCAAACACATGAAGATTGGTTACATAAATGTGGTGAAGGCAGTCAACAGGTAGCTCTGACGGAAAATTACTAGACAGTAAAGGTGTAATATTTGTGTTACTTGAGTTCGTATTTGCAAAACACGGCTCTTTATTGCTGATGTGACAGGATTTGCAATAATTAAACACAACGGTCTTCTACAGTCAACGACACTTAACCATAATGAAACCTAACGAATCTGAAATCCAATACAATAGAGCTCTTTAAAACTCCTTTTAAAACAAATTACTTGGGTCACTCCCACTAAATGGTTGACCAGAGAAGGCCTCGCTGAGGAGGTAATATTTAAGCTAAAACCTGAAGAGATAAGGAGGAGTTGGCTCAGCCAAGTGCTGGGGAGAAGCTTTCCAAGTGGAAGGAACAGAATTGAGAGATCCCCGCTGTTGGAAAGAGTTTGCTGCACCCCTAGGAACTCAAAACAGTGGGAAAAGTGTGGAGAAGAAGCTGGAGAGCAGGGTAAGACCCTTTCAGGCACAGTTGGGGGTAGAGGGGGCACTGTCTGATCCATATCACTCTTCGGCCTTCCTTAGTTTATAGAAAAGACAGCTCCCCGCCCCGCCCCAGCCCTCACCCCCACCCCCACTGCCTTCCCACTCCTCACTTACTGGCCAGTAAGGTCACCAACAGTCAAATTTCTGCAATTCCCCTCTCTGCCCCTCTGTGATCTTTATGATATCGTGTGTCTCCTGAGATGCCTGCTTCTATCATATTACTGACCCTCGCAGCAATAACAAAGGTTAAAATGAAAGCAAATTTTTACTTTCCTTTAGTTGAGCTTTTGGGGATTTTTAAAGCCCTAATAAACTAATAATATCTCCTGGTTCCTAGCCATCTAGTATTTACATAAGGTCCCCCTCCCCACCCCCCGTATCTGCATCCTTCTGGAAATGTTTATACAATCCTCAGGGGAGGGAGTGAAATGAAGTTGGAACGGGCCCATCCTTGAGGGAAACAGGACCCATCTGGAGGCTGAGGTGCCCTTGTCCCTGCAACGTTGGTGGTAGCGATGGGGGAGGGAGAGGGAGCCTGAAGAAGTGGAAAGATGACTCTATTCCAGTTCTTGCAGGTTTCCATCTCTAATCCCAGGCTGAGCTAAACAAATTCCTGAGGAAACATTCCCGCCCCTACCACCTCCCACCGGGAGACTGGGTGTGAGACGAGGAGGTAATGGTCAGACTGGGAAACGCTACCTGCCTGGGTCTGTCCGCCCGTGGGCTTTGCAGGAACTATACCTCTCGCTCCCATCCCCAAAATGGGAAGCGCCCTAAGAAGCCCAAGGAGTGAGAGGCAGAGGCATGGCTTGCTTCCGAATTTCCACCTCTCAGAATATCCCAGGCCTCACAGCCTGCGAGGCTGGGCCGCCTCATTCCTTGACCCTCAGAGGAGCTCCTGGAGGAAGAGCGTGCCTTCTGTGTTCTCCCCAAAAACCGAGGTGAGAAACCTGGGAGGGAGGTTCGGCAGTTGTTTCTGCCGCTTATCCAGAGAATGACACCTGTTTCCTCTCTCTTCCTGCCAAAAAACCCCATCCGACACCTGTGTGCGGGAGCACAGTTCCGGCCTGGCTGGCTTTCGAGTGTTGGGAGCGAAAGAGACCCTTCCAGAGACCCATCTGGAGGCCTCGTGCCCCATCTGGCCTCGGGGTTCTGAGCTTTCCCTCACGCCCCCTTCCGTCCTGGGGCACCAGGCGTCAGGGCCTCCTCCCCCCCACCTTCTCCATGGAGGATCCGGCCCAACCAGGTCCCACACAGGGTGCAAAGGACCTGAGGTCCTGAGGGCCAGAGGCCCATGTGCCCAAAGAGACGCCCAGAAAAGGCCTCCACCGGCAGGGAGGTAAGGCCCCGGGCCAAGAACCTGGGACCTGGGACGTGAGGATCTGGGACACTCTCCTCTGGACCCCTCACCAAACCAGCAGGCCTGGGCAGCTGCGTCCAGGTGCAGACCCTCCTCCACCGCCGTTCAAACCAAGCCCCCCAGAACCCCATGCAGTCCCACTTGCAAAGGGCAGGCGGCAGCCTCCACAGCCCCCAGGCCGCTCTGCACGGGCTGCGTGGCCAGGCCGCCGTGCTTTGGAGCGCAGCTCCGCTAATAAATCTCCTTCCTGAAGCCCTTGACTGCCTCCGCTGGGAATGGGAATCGAATCGCGGCCCTTCCAAGCGCCCGCTGGCCGCCCCACCGCCTGCCAAGCTTCTCGCATAACCGCCCAACAGCCCTGGCAGGGCCTTGACTCCAGGCCCTTGCAGGCGGCCTTTCTGGATTTGCCCTTCTTCTCGACCTTTCCCACCCCCTGCCCTTACCTCATGCCTCCTGAGCGCTCACATTTCTATTCCCAGCCAACCATGTTTCAATCCCGTGGGAGTTCAAAGAACCCTTTAGAGGGTTTTGAACTTGGCAGTGCTCTTCGCCCCTTGCACGCAGACACGCCGAGGAGGTGGGAGAGCTCTGGTCCCCGCACTGGGGAGACCAGGGTTCTCAGTTCCACCTCGAGCTCTGTGACCCTGGGGAGGTTGGGCACATTTTAGCTTCCCCATCTGGGAAGAGGGCACTGGGCTAAACACACTCCGAATCCCTGCTCTGACATCCTCACCGGGGAAGGGTTCTATCTAGTTGTCTGAATACGTGTCGTACGGCTCAGGGAGGCCAACGCTCAGCAGAGCCTTCCGTCCCCACCTTCTGGCCGGCTCCCTTCCGCAGAGGCGCCGGGGAGCATGTCCTCAGGCTTGGCTCCACGGGAGCTGGCCCTGGTCCAAGCTCATCTTGGCAGAAGTGCTCTCTCCTTTTGCCAGAGCCCCTCACTCATAGCACTTTACCTAGACGTGGGTGTGCTTACTTGTCTCCCGCTAGCTCTTGGGAAAAGAATCATATGAAGTGTCTTTCTGGGTCTGATTTAGCATAATATTTTCAAATTTCACCCAAGTTGTAACGTGTATCAGAATATCATTCCTTCTTATGGCCGAATATTCCACTGTGTGGCTATACCAAATTTGTTTATTGACTGGTCTTGATAGACATTGGGACTGTTTCCACCCTTTGTAGTGAATAACGCTGCTGTGAATGTTGGTACACGAATGTCTCAAATATCTGTTTGATCCCCCGCTTTCAATTCTTTTGGGTATATGGACCCAGAAGTGGGGTTGCTGGGTCACACGGTAATTCTACATATGACATTTTGAGGAAACACCATACTGTTTTCCATAGCGGCTGCATGGGACATTTTAATTTGCAAACTCTGGCAAGCCTCCAACTTCTTCAACAGCGTTTTAATCTGAATATATTTCACCTAAATCATCATATTTAAACAGAAACAGATAGTGCCCATCTCCATGTTGGAACTTGTGGGCATAATTTCTCAGGGCAGACTCTAGGAAACCTACTTTCATGGTTTCCTCTCTAGCGAAGGCTAGGTAGCAACGAGGAGGAACAAAACACTTAGCTTCTCTAGTCTGTGCAAACTGGGGGGCTTGATGCCTGTCAGAAAGGAGAATATCGACAAATCATTCATTCACTCAACAAACATTTCTTGTGTTTGGATGGTCAGTGCCAAGTATGCGTTGGAGGCCCTGATTCACGAAGGTCAACGAGATACTTCTCCTCACCCTCCACTTTTGCTCCATGCAGGTTTCCCTTGGGCTCCAAATCTCTGTACGTGCTCGCCTGTCTGGCAGGCTCTCTCCCTGCTCTTCCCATTCACCTGAATCACGCTGGGATTTCAGCCCCCCTTGGGTGTGGTGCTCAGGCTTCTCTGACCCCTCACACACCCACAGTTCTCCACCTGTCACCACAGCTCCTGCCGCGGCTGTTCGCTGGACTCGGGTGGCTATCTGATCCACTTACGTCTCTCCAGATTGTAAGCTCCCCGAAGGCTGGGACCGTGTCTGTTAGGCTTATCGTCGTCCCCTAGCACCTAGCAAAGCGCCTAGTAGGCATTTACTATAAACCGTGTTGACTATATGAATGAAGTCATGCCGCAATTCTTTCAGAAGTTGGTTGTACAACGTTGTGAATGGACTTAATGTCATTGAATTGTGCACCTAAAGATGGTTAAAACCATAAATTTTATGTTCTGTATATTTTACCACAATTTAAAGATGCAGCTTGTCTTTTTTTAAAAGTCCCATTTTCTTTAACGTCTAACACTTGGGACATACTTAAACTTACTGATCATTTATCTGAAATTTCAGTGTAACTGGGTACCCCGTGTTCTAGCTGGCAACCCTAATTGAGGGGCTTCCTCTTCACCATAAGCTTTCTAGGACCTTCCCAGGAGTCAGAGACCATTGTTTCAAAACCAAACTCAGTGCTTGCAGGCTGATAAGAATGAGCATACAAGATAGGCACGGGAAATCAGGAGGGGGGCTGCCCTAATTATAGACTCAGCCCTAGACAGAGGCCACGAAGTGACTCCCTCAGCCCTCGCTCGCTCCATCAGTGAAGAGGTAGAGATTAAAAATCTTGGTTGGGTTTCCCATCTGTTGTTTAATCATCATGATGCACAAATGCAGTAAAAGCTGGTTGTAAACCCCTTCTTACGATTGACCACGTGGCTAGAATTACAGTTGCAGATGGCGATGCTCATGCGGATGACTCAGACGATGGCCTTGTCCCCCGCCATCAATGCGTCTTCACACCAGAGTCGGTAAGAACCCATGGGGTGCCCAGATGCCTAATTGTACCACCGCTTGCACCCATGTCTTCTCGATGAAAGAAATTGCCTGCACAGCTCATCATGCAGCAAGAAACAACAGGTGCAAGAGGCAAAGGCCACTTTGGAACCATTTGGACCAGAGAACGTGGCTCAGTATAACAAGAGCGCCCACAGACTTGGCACGCCCGCCTCCATCTGCCTGTGAGCCGGGCCTGGAATGAGACCACAGTCCTGGAGTCCACCGCTGCCTTTCCAGGTGGTCCCACCTACTCCTTCTCTCAACCGAGACGAAAGGCAGCTGGGGGGGGGGCGGGCATTTCACGAAGAGATGGGTCGTGTCCGATTCATTTTTACTAGGTGCTGACAAGTCACTGCGAAAGTCTGGAAATGTGTAGCACAGCAAAAACACACGGGTCACAATGCACTGGTGAATGATTACCAGAGGAGAAATTCATTACAGGCTGCTCTCAGCTCCCATCACATAAGGAAGCATTACATTAACAAGATGGAAGGTCCCTGTGCCCCTCCTCCCGACCACAGCCCCCACCGCCACTGCCTGCCACCCCACTATTTCAATCTGTGTCGCGTGGTGGGAGCAGAGCCCAAAGGCGGGGAAGTTCTTTCAGCTTTCCTAATCAAAAAGAAGGCCACAGTGGCAGCCAAAGCCAATGGGAGCAGATTCAACCTGCGCGTGACATGAAATTCTTTATCTCCAGCCTATACCAGCTCGGACCGATGTAGTCTGGCACTTATCTGTGGCATTCAAACAGGGTGAGGATTTGGGGGGGGGGGATGTGAGGGTGGGTCATATAATTTGCTCTTCATCCTGGGTGCACCTGTGTCCCTGTAGACGGGCCTGGCCATCATCCCTGTTGGCCCCCAGGTTCCCTTTGCATTTCTAACCTTTCCTGACATAGACACCGACAGATGGAGGACCTCGCAGCTGTCACGCAGGGCCTGTGCTGGAAGCAGCCGAGTGACCAAGATGAATAAGACACGCTGGGTTTGGAGCCGCTCTGGACCAACAAGTTCCGGGGATAAGGGGGCAGGGAGTCTCTATTTTGTGGTGGCCAGGAGGACGCGACCGATCAAGTGGCCTTCAAGTCCTTGCTGTCGGGTGTCACAGGCAGTCACCATCTAATTCCTCTTTCTCATCTCTCTTCTCCAATTAGCACTCCGCACATTAAAGGATCGCAGGCCACAAATGGAAGGTTAGTGGGGAGTCAACAGCACCCAGACGGATGGGTCAGTAGTTCTTCCTTAATGGGATTTCTGCCCCTTCAAGATGCCAGTCACATGCCCGGGGGCCAGCCAGCTGAATCTGCTTTTAAAGTCAAGTACGCAGCCGGCCGGACCAGACGGGCCCTGCCTGGGAGGGGGCTCTCCACAGGTGCCTTCTGCGGGAGACCTGGAAGCTCAGCACTCTGGCCTCACCCCTGCGCCAAGCTCCTCATGACCGGTGCAGCTCCCGATGCCAATGTCACCCTGAAGTGGCCGAGCGAACCCCAGCACGCTGGCCAGCCAATCCGAGGCGGCGATTTCCACCCTCCTTGCCGCCGGCCTGGGCTGAAAGCTGCCATTTCTCGATGCGGCTTTCTCGGGGCTGAAGCAGAGAGAGCACACCTCTCCCAGGAGCGCACCGTGGAGACGCGCCCTCAGCTTTCCCTGCACCGGGGAAACCTTCAAAACTGTTCCGTTTCTCTAAGCCCCATCCATCTTAATGTCAGAGTCTACGTTTTCTCCTCACTTCCTTTTTCGAAGCAGCCAAGAAAGAAAATGTCACCGCATTTGGGGCCCGAT
This sequence comes from Nasua narica, assembly GCA_028533885.1. NCBI lineage: Eukaryota > Metazoa > Chordata > Mammalia > Carnivora > Procyonidae > Nasua > Nasua narica. The sequence continues at coordinate 147,940,017 of CM052810.1, forward strand.
TCAAAAGCCTGGCTTAGATGCATGTTCTGTTTCATCCTCCTGGCCCCGTGTTTTTATCTCCCGTGGAGTCCTCGGGGGGCGCACCTCCACCCCCTCATTCCTGGGTTCATTGGGCGTCGTTTGGTCTCCCCCTGTTGCTCACTCCTCACTTGCGTTCTTCTAGAGCATCGGCCTTAGATGCTCTCTCTCGTTGGCCACAGCCGCGGCTAAGGGGGACATGAGGCTGATTTTTAGGAGGGGGGAGGGGCCGGCCAGGGGAAGCCGTTGCCACCCTCATCGACACCCTGACGGGGACTCATCTCCAGCCATGGAGGGTAGGGGAGAGGGTACGTACCTGCTCTCCCCTGTATGCCTCAAATAGACTTTAAGCCGTGAAGGGCAGGTGGCAGTTTGGACGAAGACGACAGTTAGAATGCATCCCTGACAGCCCCCGGCTCACCCCCAAGGAGGGAGCTGATGCCCTGACTGATCCCCCAGGGGGAGGCTGTCAGCAGGGAGGACAGGAGGGAGATAAGGGGCTCAATCAGTGTCAGAGCCATTCTGACACCCACGGCTGTAAATCACCTTGGGTAAGGCTTCCCAGCTGCTGGAGTGAAGAAGGGCGAGCAGGTAAACAAGGGGACGAGCCCCTGTGTGGGCCCAGGGCTCTGGGATAAAGATGCTTGGCTCAGCCATAGATAGAGGTACACAAACCTCAGACCTCCATCCATTCCTCCTTGGCCCAAGCAGAGGTATAGAGAGCACTTTCCTAAGTCAACAGTGGAGGGTTAAATACAACCTAGGGTGAACTTTAGGGTTTGTAAATTATGTCTCCAGCACACCGGTATAAATACGGGAATTCTAACCAGCTGCCCAGGACGACGGAGGTGGAGAGCCTCCTTCCTCCCCTTCTACCCACTGCAGGAAGATGGAAGAGAGGCTCACTGATGTTCAAGCCTGCCCTTGCCCACCGGTACCTGCGGTGAGAAGCAGCACATGGGGAACCGTAAGGAAAAGAGGCCTCAAAGGCTCAGCGTTTTGATGAGAAAAGATTTCTCCGAGTCCAGAAAGCCCCAAGAAGGCACTTCAACAACTTCGAACCCTATTGCAGATGTGATCGGCATTAGCCAAACCCATTTCAGAGATTCTTTCAATATGTTTTAATTAGACATCTTAAAAATAATAACCTTTCTTTTTTTTGGTCCAGGGGACAGAGATTCCTAAGTTGGAAATAATGAACAGATTAGCGATTAATTAATTGCTGGCAGGTGTGGGGAGAAGCCATCTACAGCTTCTTAGCCTATTTTCTCCTTTCTCTCTTAAGATCATTCCTTCTTATTCTAATTAATTTTTTGCCACCCCAGCACTCCTCTTATCAAATATTCAAATAAACTAAACAGATACCGAAGTACTCAATATGGTGTTTAATTGGAATTGTAGCCTTGTTTTCTCCCGGTAGAGTCTCGGGGCACCTGGAAGCTTTCCTTGGCAGCGGACGTGGACTCCAAAAGTGCATTTTTAGCGTCTAGTTAATCTTCCTTTCAGGTGCCGAGGGTATGGCTCGATGGAAACAAGGAGAGGTAAGCCACCGAGTGGTTTTGTGGTTTCTGTTCCCTGCTAAGGAACAGAGGCGGTGACGCAGCGAGGCTACGGGCTTTGTCCCACCCACCTGTTCTGCTGCTCACTTTTGCGCATGACGCCGCCCGGATGCACGCCAGCTATTGCGCCGCCCAAAGCCTCCTGGCCACTGCGCGCCCTGGGGGGCCCGCACCCTGTGCATCTCTGCGGGAGGGCGGCAGTCACCGCGGTGCACCTGAACAGCTCAGTCTGGCACAACGATCCAGATGCACATCCTCAAACCCAAGGCATGTCCAGAGGAGGGGTGACATGTGCTCAGGCACAAAGCGCCGGCACTAGCCTCCCAGGAAATGGGGACTTGACATAGAGCTCTGTTCTCTCTGGAGGGACGGCCACTCCAAGGGCTAGGGCACGGTAGGCTTCCTACTACTGGCAATTGTTTCCTGAATGAGCGCACTGGTCCTATCTAACTCCAAGAGAGGGCTTCAAGGACGCGGAGGTATTGGCTGTTCCAAAATGAGTCATGGGCTTCAGGACATTACTCCGGTGCCTTGCAACAGTCGGGAGACTCCTCAGGAGGGAGGGCTTATGCTGTCTTCTGAAAAGCAGCCACATTGTTGGGCCATGATCATAGATTTATCCAGAAATAATGATTAGGAAGAATAAAGAAGGAATGGAAGGGGAGTTTTAAAAGTGTGTCTCTGGTGACCACTATGTCCTTCAGCCCAAAGCATTTGTCTCCAGATCGAGGCAGAGACAGAAGGCAGTTTGCTGAGACTGATGGAGCCCAGATGATTCCTTGTCGAGCATTTCAGTAACAGTGAATTGAAAGGTAAAGCGGGGTGGGGGGTGGCAGGGAAGGAGCCCCAGGCAGTGGGGACACTGCTGCTCAGGAAGCTAGGAAGGAAATGAGAGTTGCTTCTGAGGGTTTCTAAAATCATGCAGGCAGAACGAGGGATCCAGCCAGAGGGAAGATTTTTCTGGTGCTTCTCTCAATCAATCTTTTGCTTTCTCCCAAGTTTGAAAGCATCGAACGACTGGAATATAAGGATTCTAAAACAGCCGTGTATATAGTTGGTTTGGTTTTTTTTTAATCCTCAGGGATAGACTATTGGGCAGCTGTAAAAAATTATAATAGCAAGACAGTTCTTTATGTATAAATATGAAAAGATCTTTAAGACCTATAGTTAAGCCAAAAAAGCAAACTGAGGAACCATGTCAAGCATATAGCACAGACTGTATAAATTGCAGAGCCCTGTACAAAATGAAATGGAGGGGCAGGGGGGGTCAACGATTATTACAAATCTCAAGACAGCATTAGCAGAGCATTCAATGAAAGGCAGGGGGCCCTCCTGAGTGCAGGCCCTGGGTGACTGCACATGCATTCTCCACAACCACAGAGCCAGACCTGGGGTTCGCTACCAGGCAGTGGACCTTAAATACTAAATAAGAAATAAGTAGTAAGGCATACTTACGGAGGGGTGGGTGAGAACTAGGAGAAAGGAGAAGAAGGTCCACTATATGCCTATTTCAACTTTTAAACGCTTGAGCCACATGGATGAGTTACCTGGTCAAAAATTAAAATAGTTAAGAAAAGGTTTTCAGGGCTCTAGAGAAGCCCACAGAGACTATAAACAATACATAGGTTTCCACTCACGTTTCGCAGTGATTCCAGGTTGCTCTGTGGAAGTCCTAGGAATGGGAAGAAACGCAGGGAGAGCAGCATCTGACTGAAATGACTAGGGCCACAACCATCCTCTCTCACCACTCACTCACTTGCCACTAGACTCAGACTTCCAGAAGCCAAATAAAATAGAAAATGTTCTGTGTGGGTGAGTGATCTCTGTGAGGATCTCCTTGGCTTCCTGGACTTGGACACAGGGGCCAGTGTCCACTTTCGAGGCCGTCCTCCAGGCTAATAAGCACTACCCCTGTAAGCAGAGGGACTCACGGTCTCATTTTATGCATGGGTTGGATGGATGTATCAGTAACAACAGTAACAATCCCTAATAACTAAATGTTTCAAGTTTAAAAAGACACATCCATGTGTCTCCAGAAGGGTGCAACCCAAAGAAATAGAAGCAGACCCTGAGATGCTTCTAAGCTACAAACACTCATCATAGTTTACACATACCGAGGACCTACCTACCACGTGCTAAATGAATTATTCATTTCATCCTCATGATTCCCTTGCAAGGCACATTCCACTGTTTTACTCATTTTGTGGATAAGGAAACGGAAGTCCAAAGAGGAAAAGTAACTTGCCTGATGTGACCCTGGGAGTGAAGGATAGAGCCAGGTTGGAACAAAGACACCCTGGCTCCAAAGCCCACACTCTTGACCATGAACCACACGTTAATATAAATGGCCTATATGATGTTGAACTAAAATGCAATACTTCTCAGCTGTTCCACTTAACAGAATCTTCCATACAGACACAGTAGGGCTAATTTGGAAGTAAGGACTGCCAACTTTTATCTGGGTAGATGTGGCTATGAATTCTTTTGTGCCATCAAGTCAAATGAACACTCGGCTCGCCATTCATTGTTTTAGGCCCACGTCGACATTTAGTATGGGCCTGGACTCCCCTTTCTCGGGGGGGCAGGGGGGACAGTTCTTAAATTTTGACAACCCGACACCTCTTGGGAGCAACTCTCTCAAGACTTACCCACAAGCTCTCCAAGTGATGTAAGCGGTAAGGCAGTTAAAAAGTGAGGAGGAATTACTTCTAAGAGTATAAATAAATCAGTAAAATAATCAAAACTCACAGAAGGTGAAGATCAGAGATAGATGTTAGCATTCCTTAGCTGAGGAAAAGAAGACTCTAGGACTTAATTCAAACTGGCTGAAAAAATATTATACAGGTTGGACCAAACTACAACATTCCCTTGGGATACCAGCAGCACGCAAATATCTATGTGAGAAAACCATGCATATACCTACCTGTACCATCTATATTGCCTTGCATTTCTCCTCCAATAAATTGTCATGATGACTTTATGGAAAAGCCAATTTCAAATAGCATTTTAGCACCAGAACACTACAAGGCACAAGATAGGTTCTTGATATGTTTGTGGAAATGGTAATGAATGAATGACTCATCAGCCAACTGATATACTATCATCACCCTAAAATGGGTTAGACAAGAAATATCTCATGATAACAATCCAACCCCTCTCTGCAGCCAACCAATGAAATATTCAAATGATTTTTAGTCCATTTCCATTGACACTTTGCAATAATTGCTAGAAATTCTATTCCCAGTAGGCATAAGCTGGAGATGAAACAGAACCAATGTCAAATTTCTTCATCAAGAACTGGAAAGTGAAAACAAAATGTCTTGAATGTAGTCAAAGAAAAACATTTTGCAGATCAGCTTAATATATTGCCCTTGAGTGCCTAAATGTATTTGTGTGTATTGTCAAGTAATGACTCGATAAATGCTTTAAAGCTTGTCTGGCTTGTTCAAATGTAAAATATTAAAAGAGAAAAGAGGTTTGGCTGTGTTTTACAAATTCAATACCCAAGGTAGTGTGGGAGGAAATAAAAACAGCTGGAATTTGTGTAGTTGCTAATTTAGTAGAAGAATAATCATCCATCTAAGCAAAAAAAAAAAAAAAAAAATCCCTCTACCACATCTGGAGGGACCAATTATGGACGGAAGGTGTGGCTTGGTTGCCAAAAGGACAGTTTCCTTATTTAAAAAAAAAATCTAATGCAAATTGCCATACAGTCTTTTTTTTTTTCCCCCAGATTCAGAGCAATGAGATACAGGAAGCAGGATGGTGATTTGGGGACTTTTCTAAGACTAACAAAGCCAGGCTTTCTTGGGAAAGATACTAGTTGAACTTCTCAGCCAGGTGATGAGGCCAAAGTATTAAGAGTATCCAGTAACAGCTGTGGGATGAGGAAGACCGCCAGCAGCTTATGAGGATAGATCAAGGAATTGATCTATCTAACACTCTAAGAAAAATTGAAAATAGGGAAGTTTTACTTAAAGGGGAAAAGGGAAAAGTAGAGTTCCAAATAAACCCTGTTGGATAATCGAAATCTAGTGAGACAAAGAATGTAAGCAGCATGTAGATTCTTGTACACTAGTTCTTGGTATGCTTTTTTGAGTATCACTTTCTAGACTATTCTTACTAGTTAAAAAATTATAATGTGATTTTCCTATTTTTCTCGGAAAATGAGTGATTCTCAAAGCTTACGTGCATCTGAGTCACCAAGGAAAATTTTGAAAAATGATGATTCCTGAACTCAAGGCCCCAAAAAGTCTAATTAGGTGCATGAAGGGTTGGAGCTCAGGAATCTGTGTTTTGACAAGGGACAGGAAATAAGTCCTAGGTAATTTGATGCAAGGGATTTACATCTCACTATTGAGAAGCTACTCTTATGATTTATGTACCAGGTAATGTCCTGGATCTCTACAGCTGGAGCAGGGAATCACCACCAGGTGGAAATTTATCACAATTACAGGCATAATGGAAAGGAGAGCTCTGAGAGGTCAGAAGGTGGTGATTTTGTCATTTAAATATAATGTAGTCAAATAACTACTCAATAAATGTTTCAAAGCTTACTTGGTTTGTTCAAGTTTAAAATAATAAGAGAATGATAAGAGGTTCAAATGACTTTTACAAGTTCAATACCAAAAGTAATGTGCAAGAAAAGAAAGTCCTGGATTTGTAAATGGCTGATATAATGTAGAGTTTCAGGATCCAGGACACATGGAAACAGGAGTCAGGAGAGAGTCTGGAGAGCCACAGAAAAAAGTTCTATCTACTTTTCAGTTCCGCCTGCCTCGCTCTGAAAGTAATGACCTGATAATACACTTCAAGCTAAACTGTTAACGTCTGCATTACAAAGTCACCATTTGGCAGCCGATCTCTGTTTTGACCTATTCACCTACCTCTCCAGGTGAGGCATGTCCAAAACTGCCTTCCCAGTACAAAGCATGTTCTTCTGATTTAATTGCAACCTTTCCTTCAACTGAGAGGGACGAGGGGGGAAAACTGAACTGAATGGTAAAGAACCCTGCCCAGAACAGCATTTTGCTCCCTCCCAAGTATGCGCTTACCTCCTTCTCTCTCTCCTTCCATCACTATGAGAGTTCTGTGGAAGAGCGTGGCCCTGATACCAGGAAACTTTGTAACTTCCCTCTGTGGGAAGCCTGTAGCCACCATAAGTCAATAGAAAAGTAGGAAGAATGGCTTCTTACCTGGATCCTGCCGAGGGAGGTCTGTTTTTCATTGACCCATTGTGGCCCTCATTCACCCAGAGAAGAAATATGAGCTGAGACATCCTAAGACACATCCTCTCTTAGAGTTCAGCCATTCCTGGCTTACGAGAGCCAAAGATTTGCCAGAAAGCGTATTTCCTAAAGCTTTCATCATTTCAGAGGCTCTTCTGGCCCTTCCCCCAAGGTCCCTACCTCAGTTACCCAGATATCAGCACCATGACAACCATCAAGGACCACAGGCTTTGGGCAACGCGATGTCCTCCAGTGGGGAAGGGTTTGACTCCCCAAGTCGCAGCCTTCCATTCTGACCGCTCATCTTCCCTTTCATCAGTAACAGCAGCTTGCACGAGACATCAGGTCTGGGCAGGAAGCCGCTGGCCTACAGTGCGGTAGGAAAGAGCACTGAGCATTCGGCATCAGATACTAATTTGCATGACCAACGGCAAATTACTTAGCCTCTCCAGGCATCATTTTCCTCCTCTATCAAAGGCCTATTCCTACCTTCTGGGTTTGTGAGAATTTGAGATAATATATTCAAAATGCCTGGGACATAATAGGTGTTCAATAAATGGTAGTTACTATTTTATGCGTGAGCCTCAGGCTAATGTATGTGCGAACATTTAGTTATTAATTAGAAGGGAAATGAAAGCTGGCTGGAGGGAATTGCATTTGACCTTTAGCAAATTATTCCATTTAGATTCACTGATGCAAAACTATCACACCCTATGAAGAAAGACGAAAATAAATCTGGCTGACAAAAGATAGTTTAATAAATACTCAATCTTTCTCCAACATCCTCTCAGTCTATGACCACCCCACTATAATTTGTATGCCATTTGGGAAAGCTTTGTGCCTTTCCCTCTCTTGTCACGGTCCATCACTAAGCGATCAGAGGCACGATTAGGCTCCGAAAAACCTTTCTTGAGTGCTTGCATCTAGCGATTGCTCCAAAAAGAGGAATTCTTAATGCCGTTCCCCCTCTAAATAAGCTTGCTACCAATGAGTGTGCGTGTACTGGGGTTGGTACAGTCTCTCGAAGTTATTCCTTGGCTGAGATCAGCTCAGCTGGTAACTAGGACGCAGTCACCTAAAGCATCCATCCTGCTATGTGCTCTATGTTACTGACATGCAAACAGAACCTGCTGCATAAAGCACCTCGTAACATGGAGGCCATGGTCATTACAGGGTATGTGTCCAGCTGATGAGAGAAACGGGTAAAGTGGAAAAGACCAGGGCTCACCGAAGACCTGGAAGAGAAGAGACACCTATATGCACCATGACCTTATCCCGGAGATCGTGAAGACTCCACCAATGAATGGGGAAAAAAAGGAAAGAGTGTTAAGGGGAAAGGGTGAGCATCCATAAAGGCATTTCTGGGGTGGAGAGCAATGCACCAAAGAAGGTAGGCTACAAGAGGTTAAGAAGGATAAAGAAGCTAGAGTAGCCATTTTTTGCAGAAGAGTCGGTGACAAAGAACTCGCTGGCTCGGGGAAGAAGGGAACTAAGACTACCAGGCTTTAAAAAAATAAAAGAATTAGAAAAGAAAAGGAAGGAGAGCCTTAAGAGGAAATCAAATGCTGATGCTGTCCTGTTGGAAGAGATTTCGGATTCCACAACTGAAAAAGGAGAGATGTGTGTTTATCATGTGTGATTCTCTCGTGCTGCATCTCGTGCAGTAAATGGTGCTCTCAGGGGCCTCATCTGGAGTTCTCTGCCTCTCAACCTACCTGGGTAGGATGTGTTAGAAAGTACAACCCAATGAACTTTGCAAAAAAGCTGTGATTAGTTTTGGAAGGCTCCAACTGTGCAAGCAGCCAATATAATAAGCTCGCCCGTTGTGACTGATTATGCCCATTACCATTCCTGCATATTCCTGCCTTGGAAAGCCCAGGGAGGAGCAGGAAGGAGAGTTAGGCAAACATCCCCAGGGCTGGTTTTATTAAGCGAATGTGCCAGGCATTGCCCCTTTTGCATCCTGAGAAGCTATCAAGCCCTTTGAACCTACCATTTTCATCAGGAATGATCTATTTTAAATAACAATAACGGCAAATCTTTGGAGTGCTTTTTATCCAAGGACCTCAAATGCATTACTATGACTGCTGATTCTCAGCATTTGGTAGCTAGTGTTATATTAGTTTTCTAGATGGTTAAGCTAAAGCATTTAATGGTGAAAGGCAAAATCAGCTGCAAAGGTAGGCAAAGAGTTTAGAATACATTGGGTCAAGCTCTGACCGCTTATCTGGCAAACTATGCTTATCCGTACATGCCAACATCCAGATGCACAACTACAAGCTGGGAGCAGGTGAAGACTTTATTTTATGACTGTCCATCTGTAGAGGGCATTGGTCATGTTGGTGACTGCCTGACATCTTTTACATATACTTCTTCTTTTAAAGATTTTATTTAATTGAGAGAGAGAGAGAGCATGCACGCTAGTGCACGAGTTGGGGGAGGGGCAGAGAGAGGGAATGGGAGAAGACTCCCCACTGAGCAGGGAGCCCCACACAGGGCTGGGTCCCAGGACCCCAAGATCATGACCCGAGCCACAGTCATATGCTTAACCAACCGAGCCACCCAGGTGGCCCACATAGGCTTCTTACGTTTGGGGAGGATCTCACTTCCCTATCTCCCTTGTAGTCTCAGTGCACACGTGCGGACAGGTGGCCCAGGCTTCACCACTCAGATGCAATGGTGGGAGCAGCAAGTCTAGTTCCTGGTGCAGAGGTTGCAACAGAGCAATTTATAGTGTTAAGTGCATGGCGGTGGCAGCAGTGACTTCCCCATCAGACTGGTTTGACAGCATAGTTGTAGGCATCTTTCTAGAGGTTTAGCCTCTAGCCTGGTTCTTCAGCTCTCTCAATGACCTTATGAACTCCCCCGTTCCCTGAACAAATCCTCCTCTTCCCAATCAGCCAGATGCAGCTTCAGTCATTTGCAGCTAAAATCCCTGACAAGTACTCCTTTACATTCTATGGAAAATAGAGCTTCCCAGCATCCCCTTTATAGTCTTAGATAGGTTTGCTAACTGCTTCTCAATCCATTTCAGAAACTGAAAGTCAATTTGCTCAGTTGATATTTGGTATTTATAAATATCTGGTATTTACTGAGCACTAAGTATAAAACTCTGGGCTAAGTATTATGGAAAATACGTCCGGGTTCCTGCTATGTGCTATGTATCACACTGAGGGCTGGGATGTCTGAAAAGTAAGGAAAAACTGACTGGCCACCACCCTCCGAGAGCTGACAGTCCACAGGGAAAGGCAGGCAGTAATTGAGGAATCACATTCAGAACTGTAAAATTGCCACTGTGATAAGTGATGTGAAGGGCAGAGAAAGCATCCCTGAGGGAAAAATATGTTAGCATGAGATATGCCTTTGAAAAGAGCACACAAGAGTCAGTTGGAAAATTAACTGGAGGGAAATCAAAATAGATAGAGACAGACCAGTGAGGAGGCAATTTGAGTTATTCAGGAGGGAGTTGATGGTAGCTTAGACTAGGGTGGGAGGGGCAGATAGAGAAAAAAGGACAGACTCAGGAGATATTTAGGAGATAAAATCAAATGGACTTTGCAATGAATTAGACATAGGGAAATGAGGTAAGGTCATAAATGACACCCAGGTTTCTGACTTAAGGCACCGGGGTGATAGTGATGCCCGTCTCTGGGACAACACTGGGAGAAAATCAAGTTTTGTAGGGACATGGTGAGCTCAGTCTCATACGTGCTAAAGGAGTTGCCTTTGAAGTAACCATGAGGACTGGAGCTCAGAACAGAAGATTATGCCAGAGACAGAAAGTAGTCCTTGTACTAGTTGAAGCCATCCTAGGAATGGGATTTCTTAGGGACAAGTAGCCTCAGAAGAAGAGAAGGCTTTGGGTCTATTCTTTTTTTTTTTTTTAAAGATTTTATTTTATTTATTTTAACAGAGAGAGAACACAAGCAGGCAGAGAGGCAGGCAGAGGCAGAGAGAGGAGCAGGCTCCCTGCCGAGCAAGGAGCCCGATGTGGGACTCGATCCCAGGACGCTGGGATCATGACCTGAGCCGAAGGCAGCAGCCCAACCAACTGAGCCAACCAGGCGTCCCTTGGGTCTATTCTTAAGGCATGTAAAGTGTAAGTCTAAAAATTCAGGGACCCAAGTGTCAATAGCTACCAAAAGGTAATGCTAGTCTGCCTATAAAACATCAACAAAGCAAAATGCTTTCATCCAAGAAACAGATCTCAATTCTGTCGCTACAAACTCCCCTACAACCAGGGTCACGCACTCATGAGTCCAGCCAGCCTATACTCAGTTAATAGGCCAAGCAGGGACTATGGTAGGCAGCAAAGTACATGTCCTGTCTAAAGGGTGTAGTTGGGGGTTCCTGTGGGGCTCAGTCAGTTGAGCATCTGACTCTTGATCTCAACTCAGGCCTCAATTGCAGGGTCATGAGTTCAAGCCCCACACTGGGCTCCATGTTGGGCATGGAAACTACTTTTAAAAAATAAATAGATAAAAATTTTAAAATAAAGGGTATAGTTGGTTCCAAGCCCAGGCAAGTTATTCCCAGATATGATACTTGGGTCCATTTCTCTCTATTAAGTTTCCCACTGTTTGAAATAACTGTTGTGGTTTACATGAACTTGAATGGACCTTGACTGAAACAGTATTTAACCCAGATTTCTAGAGTCAGAACCCAGTTCTCTGCTTCTGACTTGGAAATGATGTTCAACTACTCTAAATTATTATTATTTTTTTAAAGATTTTATTTATTTGTCAGAGAGAGAGAGAGAGAGAGAACACAAGCAGGCAGAGTGGCAGGCAGAGGCAGAGAGAGAAGCAGGCTCCCCGCTGAGCAAGGAGCCCGATGTGGGACTCAATCCCAGGACCCCGGGATCACGACCTGAGCCAAAGGCAGCAGCTCAACCAACTGAGCCATCCAGGTGTCCCTGTAAATTATTTTCTTACTAAATCTCTGTTTTTCTATTTCCAAATAGCAGTGATACTTCCAAAAGACTGCTCCTCTATCCCAAACACTTTCCCTAGCTATAAATACTATCCCTGGGGTGCCTGAGTGGCTCAGTCGGTTGGGCTTCTCCATTTGGCTTGGATAATTATCTCCAGGTCCTGGGATGGAGCCCCACCTCGGGCTTCCTGCTTGGTGGGGAGTCTGCTTCTCTCTCTCTCTCTCTCCCTCTGCCCCTTCCCACCACTTGTTCTTTCTCTTTCTCAAATAAATAAATAAATAAATAATAAAATCTTTCGACATAAATAAATAAATAAATACTATCCCTAAAACTATTTTCCAATGTCTAACACTCTAACATAGTTGGCCCACCCTAAAACCCCCTCTATATTGAAATCAACCCTGAAGACAAGGGAAACACTGACATTAGAGCCCCATGGTATATAAGCAGAGGCTAAATAATCTCCTATCACTATAAAATAGTTTGGGTTAGGAACCAGGAAGATAGATCAGCTGAGGTGAAGGGACAATCTCTGGGAGCCAGTGGCAGGAGTGAAGACTACAGAGTTCTAGAGTAGTCTTGAGGATTGCCTAGGACAGAGAAAAGAAAGTGAGAAAAACTAGAAAAAAATGAGAGGCACCAGCTCTCAATGTTAATCAAATCTGGCCTCCGATTTTTTTTTTTTCTTCACCACTGAATACCAGTATATTTGCCTGCAGGTCTGGAAGATATTTTCCATTTATATGCATTTAAATTTTTTTTTTGCCTTCTCAATATTCCTCTGAAGTAATACACTGTGTGTACTAATTATACCTACCAGCGATTGACTAAATCTGATATGTGGTTGAACAGGATTTATTTCTTAGTTTAGTATTACAACACACACAAATACTCACTCAGTCACACAAAATCAAATTCTTCCTCCCCCTTCCTACTCATCCAACCCCAAATTGTAATCCTTAAACAGAGGCATGAAACAAAGCAGACCATCAGTGCATGTCATAGTAAAGCAGCTATTGGAATTTGCTCTGCCTCAGCCTATACCAGGTGAGCCAACCACACAGCTCGCCTCTGTTGCAGCTTCCAAGGCAAACATCCTTTGGGAGACAATACACAGTGCCCAAAACAAGATCTCTGTTAGTAGTTTCCACACGATCTTGGTTCATGTCGGTAAGAGCTTGCCCCAAAATTCCCTTTCTGTTGACATTTGGCAGGACTTCTGTCAACAAACATGACATCAACCAACACCTAGCAGAATATCTCACACATGGTAAATACTCAATACTTGTTTAAAAAAAATTAGAAAAAAATCAAATGAAAAAGAGCCGTCTTAATCTAATGAGTAAACATAGTAAAGCACTTAACATCAAGGCAAGCATCATATAAATATTAACAATTAGTGTTGTTATTATCTGGAGTCCCAGTTACTCTTTGTTCACATTCTGGGAACCCAGAAGAACCTCTTCCACTTCCTTCTTTCACTCTACCCCTCTTATTTAAATATTATCACAACTTTCAAAGAAATTTAAACCACATCTCTCCCCATCTCACACACACACACACACACACACACACACACACACACACAGAGTATGGTCTCTCAAGCATTACTGATGGGAGTGTAAGCAAACCAGCTCCTACAGAAGGCAATTTGAACACATCTATCAAAATTACAAATACTTCCCAACCCAGCAGGTCACACTGGAGAATTTATCCTACAGATTAGCTCACAACCATGTGGCATACGATAGGTACAGGTTGTTCATTGCAGATTTGTTTCCATTGCAAAATGGAAACAAGCTAAGCATCTACCAATGGGGAACTCATTAAATAAACCTTGGTAGAAGCATAACATTTGAATATTATACAGTAATGAAGACATTTTCAATAAGGACATTTTCCACATACTTTTTTTTTTTAAAGATTTTATTTATTTATTAGGAAAGAGAGAGAGAGTGAGAGAGAGCATGAGAAGGGAGGTCAGAGAGAGAAGCGGACTCCCCATGGAGCTGGGAGCCCGATGTGGGACTCGATCTCGGGACTCCAGGATCATGACCTGAGCCGAAGGCAGTTGCTTAACCAACTGAGCCACCCAGGCACCCCACATACTTTTTTTTTAATTTTTATTTTATTCCACATACTTTTACATCGAGATCTCCAAGATGTCTTGCTAAGGGTTTTTATTTTATTTTATTTTTTATTTTTTAAAATATTTTATTTATTTATTTGATAGAGAAAGAAAGAGATCACAAGTAGGCAGAGGCAGGCAGAGAGAGAAGGGGAAGCAGGCTCCCCACTGAGCAAAGAGCCCAATGCAGGGCTCGATCCCAGGACCCTGAGATCATGACCTGAGCCAAAGGCAGAGGCCTTAATCCACTGAACCACCCAGGTGCCCTGGTTTTTTTTTTAAAGGCACAAAATAACAGTGTATAAAACATTTCAAATTTTGTAATAGTTGTATTTGTTCTACATTAAGAAACTCTGGAAGAAAATGAAGGGAACAAAGAAGAACAATTGCCATGGCAGGGAATGGGGAATTTGGGGGTAGGGAGAGGGTAAGGATTGAAGAGAAAACTTTTTACTGTGAAACTTTAAATTATCCATTCAAGATAGATCAATAATCCCACCTTGCTTTCAAGTGAAAAGAAACCTAGTCTTATGACAATCTAAGGAGCCTGTTCATCTGCCAGTGCTCTATAGTCGAAGTTGATGCCCTGGAAGGTCAACATTTTGCCCAGTCTATCCCCTATCCCTATCCTCCAGCCTCTTCCCTCACCCACTAGGAGATGATGCGCCCTTTGAGATGAGCCACGGTGCCTGCAAAGCTGGACACCTGTGTTGACTAGCTTGAAACAGTGTCCTAGGCTATGGTCCTATTCTCATATCTATGTATTCCTTCTGGGACACAAGAGTATAAACCAAGAAAAATCTCTTGGGTCATGGACTCAATATTATAATTCTTTATTTCTTTGCTTTCATCAGTTTAAATCCAGACTTCTAATATGATTTGCAAATAGCTTTGTGTGATATGATAGTAGAGGTCAGAGGACTTCTTAATCCATCTAAAAATATATAAACACACCGCAACAAAAATCCATTAAAAGTAGAAATAGCTAATCCTTTACATGAGGAGAATAAGCAATTCACCTCCAGGTTTTCCCACCATGAATCAGTTCTGCCGTAATCAGATACCAGCCCTGGAATAGGAAAGGAAAGCAGCTGTATTAAACTTTGACAATTAAAAAAAAAAAGGAATGGAAAAAGTGGGGATGAACCATTTGTTTTCTTTCCATGTAGTTCTCTAAACAGACTGCATAATGAATGAGCTGGGGAGAAACCAGTGTCTTAATACCATTGCTAAAGAAAACCTTTCCTTTGTTTTTCCCTCAGATAAAGATATATCTGACTCACTTTATGGGTTCCAACAATGCCACATGACAATCCTCTGATGTGATTTAGGCACCTGCATGGGCTCATCCCAACTCCAGTGAAAGACCTACTAAGAAGAACCTGCCATCTTGCCTCCAAGCTCAGTTGGAGGAGAAAGGGAAGGCTCAGGGACAGAATAATACAGGACTCATTCCACATCACAAAAGGCCATAAGGAAAAGAACTACCCCAATGCCTCCTGGAGTCTGGAAGAACCAGGAAGGCTAAGGAAGAACTTTAAGGTTGAAGAAGACCCAGTCAGGAAATGAAGCTCAAGCCAAGCCAGCCACTTCAGTGCAGATGACTCCTTATCACAGGACTTTTTAAAATTCAGCTAATAAACATTTGCATGGGTCTTGCTCTGTGCCAGGCACCAGGCTAAGCACTTTGAATACCAATTCCTTAAATCTTCACAGTGTCCTCTCCAGATAGGTTCTTTTGTGCTCTCCATTCTACAGGTGAAGAGTTGAAGTGAAAATCCTTAAGAACTTTGCCTGATTTTATTCCCAAAGGATGCCCAAAGATGCTTCAGTTAGTCACCAGCTTTACCAAGGGCTGGCACCATCACCTTCAATTCTGTTCTGGGCTCTGGGATGTATGGGGGGAAGGTAAGGGATACAGGCGGCCAGAGACATGTTGCAAACTGACCTGAAGGTTAACAGAGTTGCTTTTGCATCCCAATGATTATCACCATATAAGGAATTGCTGAAGTTTTTAATAGGCTTACTTATCTCGGCATTCTCAAACCTCATCCGAGGAGGGATGTGGGGAAATTCTCAAGACAACGACATCTCACTTCATCTGAAAGGAGTCCCCAAAATGTGGACTCAGCATAGGACCTCAGAATGTAGAATATGTCAGCAGTAAGAATGTACTTAAAATGTGCAGTAGGAAAGACAAATGTTGTATCAGTTAGCTATTGCTACAACAAGGCTATGTGACAAATAAAACCCCAAGACCTAATGACTTTTTCTGAGACAACTGGATATCAGCATGGAAAAAAAATTAGTTGGACCCTTACCTCATACCACACACAAAATGGATTAAAGATACACCTATAAGAACAAAAACTACAAAGCTTTTAGAGAAAACATAGGAGTGAGTTTTCATGACCTTGGATTTGGCAATGGGTTCTCAGGTGTGACACCCCGAAAGTATAAGTGACAGAAGAAAAAATGTATAAATTGGATTTCATCAAAATTAAAAACTTTTGTGCAACAAAGGACACTATCAAGAAAGTGAAAAAGCAACCCACAGAATGAGAGAAAATATTTGCTAATCACATATCTAATAGAGGTCTAGCGTCCAGAATATATAAAGAACTCTTAAAATTCAACAACACACAAAGACAACCAACTTAATTTGAAAATAGGCAGAGGACTTAAATAGACATTTCTCAAAAGATATACAAATGATCAACAAGCACATGAAAAGATGTTCAACATCATTGTTAATGACAATACAAATCAAAACCATAATGAGATACCACTTTATACCCACTGTTAGGGCCTGTTTAACTGTTAGGGCCTGCTTAGCCGAACCAACTCCATATTGCCTAGGTAGCCATATTGTTGTTTACATCTAAGTGACTTCATCCCGGGAATAGATGCCCTAGCAGGTCGAGACGCCCTAGCAGGCAGAGACAATTAGTTCCTGATGTCGGTTCCGGGTACCGACCCTAGCAGGCTGAGACAGGTGGAAACATCCAATCAGCTAAGAGCCACATAATTTGAGGTTTGCGGTGAGGTTTGTGATTTTGCCCCATAAAAGATAGCCTGTAAGACTAGGCGGGGTCGCTCTCTTTCAAGGGGGCCCTGACCGGTCAGTCTGATGCTTGGCACGAAATAAAGCTTTGCTTAACTTTCGCTTTGATTCAGTCTTGTTCCTTTGATCACGGACCCTAACACCACCAGGAGGGCTATTGATAAAAAAAAAAAAAAAAAATTCTTTTTAAAAAAAGGAAAAGAGGGGGAAGAAGAAAGAAAGGGGAAAAAAAAAAGAAAAAAGACAAATGTTTGTAAGGATGTAAAGAAATTAGAACCCTTCTGGGGCACCTGCCTGGCTCAGTCAGTAGACTGTGCAACTCTTGATCTTGGGGTTATAAGTTTGAGCCTCATGTTGGGTGCAGAAACTACTTAAAAAGATAAAACCTTTGTTTAACAAATCATTTATACTCAGTCATTCATCTGTAGGTCATCTGTGGGTGAGATGATCTAGTGTGAACTAGGCTGGGCTTTGTTCTGGGCTACAGGTTGGAGTCAAGTCTGCCTCCCATGTCCCTCATTGCCCTAAGCTAGGCAGAGCATCTTCTTATAGTGACAACAAAGCACAAGAGTGCAGACGCAACTTCAAACGTATCTAAAGCCTTGGTCTGCATAACATCTCATTGGCCAAAGCGAGTCACACAGCTGAGGTTGAGGACAAAGGGCAGGGAAGCACACACTTTCACCGGGCAAGTACCGGTGACAGGTCATGCAAAGTTGAGTGAAGATATGGATGAACCTAGAGGGCATTATGTCATATTTAAAAGCCAAACACAAGAAGACAAATACTGTATGATCTCACTTAGATGTGGAGTCTGAAAAAGTTGAATTCATAGAATCAAAGACAGGAATAGCGGTTGCCAGGGGCTAGGGGTGGGGGAAATGTGGAAATGGTGGTCAAATGTACAAGTCTTTAGTGATCCAATGAATAAGTTCTGGGAATCTAATGTACAGCACAGTGACTACAGTCAATAGTACCGTATTGTATATTTGAAATTTCCAAGAGAGTAAATCTTAAGTGTTTTTAACACACACACCCCAACGTGAATATGTGAGGTGACAAATGTGTTAATTAACTTGATTGTGGTAATCATTTCATAATGTATACATGCATTAAATCATCACACTGTACACTTTAAAAAAATCATATTGTACAACTCAAATATATACGATTTGATTTGTTAATCATACCTTGATAAAAAATGGAAATACATAAATGCATAAGAATAATTTTAAAAGTTGAATAATGAAACACAATGACAAAGAAAGGAGGAAACAATTGGGAGCTACAACCCAATCTATCACAGCTCTTTCTCCACACAGACCTTTTCCTTCTTTTCTCCTAAATGGTAAGAATCGCTCCATATCTTTTCCACCAGCTTTTATAACTCTTTAAAGCAAAGGACTTTCTTCTAAGGAATGCGACCCAATTCACTCAAGGTAACTCTTATTAAATTGTAGAAAACACAGATCAAAGTGAATGTTTATAAACTTGGCTGGGCTTTTCTAACAGGTAGCAGGTGGAATCAATGAGTTCCAAGGTAATTACAAAGTCCTTGCTAACAGATTACACATTTTCATGTGTGTAGGTCTTCCACCAACCTCAGTGGCAGGTTTTAAATCTGACAATCATTCAAGGGGAGAGAGAGGACCTGGAGGACCTGGTAGGAATTTCATGAGCCGGTCCTGGAAGTAGCAGACACCCTTCTACCTTCTATTGGCCAGAATGGAGTTATGCGGTTGCAAATTTCACAGCTGCGAAGGAGACTGGGAAATGCAGTGGAGCTGTGTGCCCAAGAGGAAAAGTGTACCGATGAGCTGAATGGTTAGTTAGTCTGCCACATTCTATATCAAGCTGCCTTTACTTGAATGTTAAGCCATCTAAAGTTGGCTTTAAAAAGTGAGAATCTTTTGTTGGTGGGATTTAGGGGACCACTTCTTCCTGGCTGGAAGGATAGAGTTCTGGTACTAGATTTGAGGACGTTGCACAGCTGGAAAAGTAGCAACAGCAATAAAATGGACAAAAATCAGCTCAAAGGAATGGAAAATGACACCAACGCTTAAAGAAAAAGCATCTGAGGCATCAGTGACCCCCAGGATTCCAATGCCTGGAATCCAAACAAGAAAAGGTAGTGAGTTCTTAGAGACAGACACCATCAAATGACAAAAACCTTGACTCCACTTAAGTCTGGCCTGGGGAAGCAAGACTTCCATGTAAGTTACATAACTCACCATTCCATTAATGTCTCGCTCCCTAGACTTTTACTGTCACCTTGAATAAATTTAAGGTTGAACAAACCATGTAATCAAAGTGATTTGGACACAAAAGTCTTTTTCTCCCACTCTTTCTCCAACCTTCCTCCTCATTACAGCTGCCCTGAATGGGAGTAAAGGAAAAGCGAGGCCCACAAGGCTGTTAACACCTCCAAGGCCAACGAAAGACAAAATGAATTCAAAAATCCCACTTCCAAAGTACTCATTGTGCTTCGTGGTGCTGGCAAGCTCTTTCTTTCTCTGCAGCGACCTAGCCTTCTCCCCTGAAATTTCAAGCCGGTTGCCATTTCCACCTCTCTCAACTGGGGGCTTTATTATCTTAAGGTGAGAAAAGTTTCTTCAGCAGAAGTCTGCCTGGGAGAGAAATCAGAGTGATTTAAGCAGTGCCCATGTGTGTTGGAGATGGAGGAAAATCTCCAGCTGACACATCAGAGAGGAAAAATGTAAGCTCAGATGCATTTATTAAGGGAGGTTGGATATCTGTTCAGCCAACCCTTCTTTTTTTTTTTTTTTAACTCTCAGATACTATTTTAATGAAAAGCCACCACAAGTCCTCAGCAAATCACAGCTTTGAAGGAAAATGTCAATCCCTATCAAACCCAGAAGAATTGTTGGAGCTGATGGAGATCTAAATTCATCACCTCGTTTCCCCATTGCCCCCTCCATGGGCTCCAACTGGCCCCCTCCTCCTCCAGCTTTCCCGGGGAGTGGAGAAATGGGGCTGCAAATCAACGCCCAGGGGACATCCCATCAGACAATGGGAAGGTCTAAAGAAAGGTTAAAGCAGAAAGGAAACGAAATTTATAGGCTTAGCATTAAAATCTTAAAGGACCTTAGGAACAGCAATGAATCTGATGTTAGGAAAGTCAGGGGCTGTCAGAGGCCACGGCAGGAAGGCCTGACAAGGGCCATAAATCTAAGCTGGGAGCAGAAAAAATAGGCGTCTTTTCAGGCTGAGGCAGCGTGATGAAAAGAGTCCAACCTGGACTTAAAAGAGAGGCAAGGCCAGCCACAGACATGGTGGGGAAGACGTGGTGGGGACTGCAAATAAGGGAGGCAGGGCGCAGCAGTAGATTGTGGGGGCGGGAGGGGGGGGCAGCTCACTGGCAGAGACAGCCAACAAAGGCACCAGAGACACGCCTTTGGCTGTGGGGGGACCTTTGAAACTGATGCCCAAAGAAAGGAAGCAGAAAAGAGGTGGATGCTCCTGGCTGCACAGATAAGATGGGAGGTGAGAGGCTGAAGAAGGTCTTGGAGGAGCGGGGAGGGGCGGGAGTTTCCACTGGTTACAACACTGTCTGGGAAGCCAAGAACTCCCAGGATCGTCTTTAATTTTCACTCACTCATTCTGTCGTATTTTGGGGTTTGGGGTTTTGTGTGTTTGGGTTATTCATTCTGGGGCCCAAGTAAAGTATGTGAAGACAGTAAGTAAAACACATAAAGCCGCTGCAAGTGAAAATAACATACCATGAATTATCATTAAAATGCCAAGCTCAGTGGTCTTTGGGGGTGGGGGGAGGCCTGACTGGAAAAGCAAGATTGGCACCGTGCAGGGTGGGATTAGGGTGGGGTCGCCAAGGGCTTGTGCCAGCTTCACCCATGTCCCAGAATGAAGCATTGTTGCTTCTGTCTTGTCCCCTCACGCCCCCTTCACAATTGCAGGAGAGGATTGACTAAATCAAGAGCTCCACAGTATACTTCAGACCTTTGAGATTAAGTTTAATTGTTGATGCAGCGGTAATGGGCTATGTATGATTACATCTATCCAAGCGTTTACGAAATGCAACTTTTTCAGTTGTTTGAAATACAAAAATCAATGCACCTTCTCCATGCTAAACATTTTTCTCTATTCCGTTCATTTTCTACATTCTACATTTCTTTTCTTTTTCCTCGTTGCTTTTCCCTTCTTATCAAATTTCTGTCCACTTTTCTCTCCTGGCTTCCACCTTTCTCTTGTCCACCATTTTGACTCCCCTCAGTTTCTCACACCTCCCATTTGTCTCAGAAACTAGAGTGCATCTCAAATGCAATGTCATTTCATAGGTGAATACATATGGTCATTAATATTCATCAGTGTTCTTAATGTCTAGTAAAAATAGAAAAAAAAATGCTACCTTTCCACGTGTCAGACTGGTTGATTAGCAGACTGTACTTTTAATGTGAAACTCTCATTCCATGGAGAACCTGAAGGCCTGAAAGCTCGGGGTGGAGGATGGGTGGGGGTTGAGACTTTCCTTGGACCAACCAAGGAAAGGGGAGATCCTCAAAGTTAAGAGATAATCTTGGGGGGAGAAATTTAAGCTTCAAAATGATAAGCGATATAAACTTCAGGAGTGAATTCACCTAAGTGCATTTCCCAAAGATAGTGATCATCTTTTCACATCCTGAACTCACCAGCAGATTAAAGAGATTTCCACAAAAAGTTAAGACTCTTATGCTCTAGAACTTAATAAAGGCCCTAAGGTGTTATAAACTCATTGTGGATCACCAAAACACTGGCTGCTGTAACTCAGACCTAGCATGTACTACCTTAAAACAGAGAAAGAAGCCAAAATGTCTATGTGGAAGGTAAAGGGTGTGTAAAAAGGTTAAAAAATAATAAATAAATAATGGAAAGGTAAACACCACCTCATATGTAAGGAAATTCTGATAGTAGGACCTCCCATAAGAAATAACGTTTTTTTTTTTCTTTTTGCTTAAGTCAATGGATCCATAAATAAATGAACTTAATCTGACTTCTAACTAACTCATTTGGTGAAAAGCTGGTAGACTAGAAGTTTATTTGCAGAACTGGGGTCTTTCAGCAGCTCAATAACAGGCTTCCTGTTTGACTTTGGGCAAGTTATTTAACTACTTGATATCTAAAGTTACTCATCTGTAACATGAGTAAAACAATATGATAGCCATGTTATTTTTGGCTCTTGGGCTGCTCCCAACTTTAAATGTGTAACTGAATCTCACAGAGGAATTTCACAGAATTAATGAAGATCTGCAAATCCTAAAGGGCCTCAGGCTGAATGTTGACTTCATGGTATTATCATTATAGAGTAACTGTTAATAGCCGCTGTACTATCACCCCCTCTCCTAAGTCATCACTCTCCTGTGTCTGGTCTGACCCCTCAGTGCTTAAGAACACATCTAATCATCTACTGCTAGAAGGCATCTTGTCATTCCACCATCCATTAGAGCCCCTACCGCATTGTTCCTCTAGAATGCATAGAAAATCTTGTTGACTTTAATTTGTCTCTTCTTCCTCCCTCCTTAACACCTTATAATCTGATTCCTGTCTGTCATCACATATGACTCAGTAGTTTCCTTATATACAAATCTTTCTAGAAATTGTGTTCTTCTTGCCACTTTTTCTAGTACTGTGATAGTTTATGTTTAAACTTCAGAGATGCGTCCCTGTAGCAGATCACTTCCAACCTTTCTGAGAACTCCTTGGCAGATTCGTATTTCTCCTCCTGCCCAATGACCATCCCTTCTAACTCTTCTGCATGTAGCATTTCCATCAAGTGTTTCATCTAATTATGTAAATTTCCTATCAACTACATGTATGACCTACAGCTGTTATTCCTTATCTTTTATATCTGCAGTATAAATTCTGTCCAAGATACATGTGTCAGTTATCCATTATCACAATAGTAGTGCATAACACACTACCTTAAAACTTAGTGGTTTAGGGCTACTGGGTGGCTCAGTTGGTTGAGCAACTGCCTTCGGCTCAGGTCATGATCCCGGAGTCCCAGGATTGAGTCCCACATCAGGCTCCCAGCTCCACGGGGAGTCTGCTTCTCCCTCCGACCTTCTCCCCTCTCATGTTCTCTCTCACTGTCTCTATCTCAAATAAATAAATAAAATCTTAAAAAAAAAAAAACTTAGTGGTTTAGAAGAGTAACCAATTTTTATTGCTCATGAGTATATGAGTGCTCTGGATAGTTTTGTCATGTGGGCCTGACTTGTTTGATCTCCTCCACTGGGTGTGTTCATATACCTGCCATTTTCCCAATCAGTCTATTATACCATAATTGTCCTGCCATCATATCAGGCCAAGAAAAGAAAAAGCTAACCTTTGCGCCTGACTTTGTTGGCAATATTAACAGCATCCCTAAATTCCCTAAGCTTAAACCATCATTCAGCTTACTTCAAAATTCCAGCATTTTCTGAATCTTTTTTCTTCATATCACATCCCATCCAGGCTCTTAAAGCCGTTTCCTTACAAACTTCCACATTTCTAGGGTTCCATCACTCCCTACAAGTTATCTTAAATAGAGCCTTATATTCTCCTTTTATGAACGTCACTTTGACCCTCTCAGCCTCTGATAAAAATCTCTACTCCTGGTCAAGTTCCTCCACAAACATTTGCATATCTATGCACAGGTTGGTGCACCACATCATAAAAATTAAGAAAAGAAAGGAACCAATTGATTTTTTTAATAGAAAAAGAAAGAAAAGGAACAACTAAATTAAATGGCACAAAAGTTGAAATCAGTTTATCTATTTCTTCTAATTGAGCCAAATTCGGGAAAACTCTGAAAATGACAAATTAACATCTTCAGTCCAGTTGCTCATTCTGTATATCCATCTCTGACTACTTAAAACAAACAGACGTGATTGTTGGAAAACTCATTAATCCAGATCTTACCGATATAGCTACTGTCAAAATTAATCATCTCTTCCCAAGCAAGATGGTTTTCCCTTTGTTAAATTCATTAGCACCCATAAGGAAAATAAAATGTGCCTGGATTTTCAAAAGTATGTTTGAAAATATCCAAACACAGTGAATAATTTCTAGAACTAAAAGCAGTAGTTGGAGTATAATGTCCTATTTGGGCTAAAAAATGGAAACATCTTTCATGTGTTTGCTCATTTTTATTCACAATCCTTGCTTGTTCTTCCAAAAATCCCCATGTCTTTAGCTTATCTCTTATTAAACCTATTTCTAGATGCAAAGGTCTTGGTCTTCACCACTGTTCTATTCTCCAAGCTTCCCAACACTGCTTGGCACATAGCTGAAACTTAATAAGTATTTGTCCTTTATGGTGGTAGTATGGGACACATTTCAAATGGACCACATCTTTGTCAGTGGACTTCACAAAGATGCAAAACTTATAATGAAAATGTGCAGTCTTTTGAACATCTGGAACACATGCCAAGACTTTGGTCTAAACGCTCTTCCCTAGAGATTTCAGATTTGTCTTTCTTTTTGAGTTTGAATGTGTGTGGTTACAGCTAGTGTTCTCAAAAAACCAATGTCCGATGATTTTTCTTTGGATTAGTTTAGACTCATAGCTTTAAACTAACTTTAATCCATTAACAGTTACTCTCTATTCTTTTGTTTTTTCTTTTTTAAATTTGGTTCTCTTTATACTCTTCTCACCTTGTGTCTTCCAGAGCCTCAACTTCTAGGTCGCAGGGCCAACACTGAAGACCCTCGGAGGAAAGACTAATCCTTCTGATTTTGTTTAGCATAAGTCGGCTTTTTTCCTTCACTGTTTTCCATGGCTCAGCAATTATTAACAACCATATATAATCTCAAACACTGTTTCCATTGATCTGTGTTCAGGTATCATCCTATACTCAGATGTGGACTACCAGTAGGTCCTTTTTAGTTTTCTTCAGTTACTGAATTTGAATTTCTAATTTTCCCTCCTGTCTTCAGTATAGAATCAATCAGACCAGAGACTCAAAGTAACCAAGCCAGAAGGTAGGACCAGGATTAGATAGGGGTAAAGTTCCCAGGTTGTTTTTCTTTTAGACCTTCCCATTTTTGAAGGATTTCCCCCTGTAAGTTGACTTCAAGCCTCGTATGTTATAAAGCTCCCTCTCACAGAGTTCACCTCACCCTTTTCCTCTTCTCTCTCCCACAAACTCTTGAGGCCCTAGAAAGTCTTTCAATCCATACAGACAAGCAGTTCCACTTATTAGTTTGATTCAATGCCAAGTTACTTTTCTGAAACACTTTTCAGTCTGCACTATAAGCCAACACTCCCGCGAGAGCTGGCTTGCTTCCTTCCCACACTGATGGTGTGAGAGGGGAAAACAACACCCCACACATCAAAGAGCAATCCTACTCAGGTCTGTGATTGGTTGAGAGACAATGCAGGGCGTGGTTCTGGGTCAACTGTTCAGCTCTTCTACTCATCCTCTTTAACTTACAAAATGGAATAAATGATGAATGGGAAAATTAAGCAAATCAAACAAGATTAATTAAGTGAGCTTCTCTTTCCACATGCTAATCTGCATAGTGATGGGGAACAATTTCAAATCAAGATGTGAGCAGTAGCCAAAACTATTAGTAGGTTGGGAAATGGAGTGCATCAAGGGTCAGATTTATAAAACAGTGCTCTTTCGCCAAACCTCTGAAATTCTAAACAAAAACAACACTCGGATACATTGAAAAGACCAACCCGAAGCATCTGGTTTCCTTAGCTGGTGCACATAGCAGGAGAAATGTTGGCAGAACATTTGATTACCATAAAAGAGAGAGCTATGCAGAAACCACATTAGAGTAAACTCAACCAAAACAAAGTCAAATGTTTGAACTGTTTTTTGAATAGATTATGGTGGAGACTTGAAAAGGGTCTAGCCTGGATTAATGAGAAATGCAAATGAACTGGCTCAGAAGCAAACCGGCTTCCCCTGTGTTGCGACCCTTTGCCCCACAGATTTGGGGGTGAAGTAAATACCTGTCATCTACAGAAATGCTCAGAGGCCCATAACATCCACATGACGGGTGGTTTGAGTCAGGCATGTTAACCATTTCCAGAGAGGTGATAAGTCAGCCTAATGCTGAAGTGTGCCTGCAGATCCCCCTGAACTGCCAGGTCCACCCCTCTATTCCCTGCAACGAAGAACTACATGGAACAGCTGGTTTTGATCAACTCAGCCATGGCAAAGACTGTGAGAAATACATTTATTGTGGTAACACACAGCAATATATATACTTACAAATACATATTTGCACATGCTTTTTCTCTGGGATACACACACACACATATATATGTGTGTGTGTACTTACTGTCTAGGGTGGGCAATAACCTTCGATCAGTCTTTCAAAATGTCCTCTCATGAGCTGTCAACAAAACCTTTCCTAATTTGGGTTCTTGGCAGATGGGTCCAACCACCATTGGAAACCAAACTGCTGGGGTTTGGAAAGCCCAGCCCATCCATCTGGGCAGCCCATTTTCTAAGGGACTCTGACCTCCCCTGGAGACCCTTTCCTCTAAGCCCATTTTAGCATTATTACACTAAAAGGGACTATTAAGAAACCAACACTATTTTGAGAATACATGAGTGGTTCTCATCACACTCTCCAGATCCTGTCTAGAGTGGGAACAATGACTCAATGATTTGTGGGCTTGGAGATTCAATGAATTAGGAAAATTTTCCCTAAACTAATGTTAACAAAAAGGGTAGAGGGGAAGTATAAAATTAGGTTGACAAAAGGACTGGGAGTATTGGTTAGGGTTCTGCTTTGCTGTCAAGAGAAAGAGCTCCAGTAACAACCTTGCTGATAGTGAATTATTTTCTTGAGGGCACTTTAAGTGAGCTGCTCCCTCTCCCTAGATAACCAGACTGCCTCATGCCCGGGAGCCAATACCACTCCTGCTACTTTGGCTGCCCAGTGCCTGGGGTTGAAAAATGTGAGGCAGCTGTGGGAGATGAGAGCCAGGCATCTTCCTATTTATTTAAATAGTTCTCTGGACTGAGTACAAGCATGTGGTTTTCCATTGACACAATCTGCTAATTGGATCTCCATACCTGCCCAGCCCTGATCCATGGTTAGGGGTCCTAGATGCTAACCCTGGCTATTTCATGACAAATATGGCCTGGAAGCCAAGAGTGGCCAGGAAAAAGACATGAGAAAAACACATTGAGAAAGTTTTCTCAATCTTTACCATGCGTAAGAACTGACTGGTAAATTATAAAGTACACGTTGTTAGGCCCACCCAAAAAGATTCTGACTCAGCCAATCTAGGATAAGTTCTGAGAATCTACATTTCCAAAAAGAAGTTTCTAACAAGTTAATGCTGATGTTGTTGGTCTGTAGATCACACTTTGAGTAAGACACCGCCTTAAGAAAACTGCTCTCAGGAGAGGTCAAGTCATTACTCTCTCTTCAATCAAGTCAAAAATAGATGTTAATTGAAATCCAATTCTTCCCAGGTAAGAAGAAAGGAATCTGTAGTCCTTCATATACAGATATTTATCTTTCCCTCTCACTGCTGAGCCAATCCTACTCACCCTTCAAGGCCTGGCTTGAATCCGCCTGGAGCCTCTACCATATTCTCCAACCTACACTAACACCTCCTTTATCTGAACCTCTACTGCATTTCAACACAGGATTGCCCACTTTTGTTCTTGATAGTTCACTAGTTGTTCCTTGCACGTGAATATTGTCATGGATCTAAACTCTAACACAAGTGGATAAAGACCCTCTCAACACTCCCAGAGTGAGGAGTAATCACAGAACGCTCTTTAAAATGATTTTCAAAGATCAAAGCAAAAATAAATTAGTGTACCTCTAAATGTAAGAACAGGTCACATTGGAGAGCTGTGATCATAAAGGAATCATCAGATTAATGCATCACCATGGCATTTGGGCTGTGGCTTTAAATTTTTTTTGTTTAAAGTGGCTGGCACAAGATAAAGAGAGATTCTACTGTGTGGAACAGTAAAATACTTAACCTTTTCTGGTATTTTTTCTAGACAGGAATTAATTCAAATTGTGCCCAAGATGTTTCCAGATTGGATGTTGTTGCATGAAACAGATTTTAAAGTAGTATGGTGGCAACTGATTGTAGAAAGGCAGTGTAAGGAGTGCTGAAGAACCTCTCCCCAGGTAAATACCACTTAAGTACTGAAAATTATAAAAGAAAAACCATTTAAAGTCTCTGAAAATTTTCCTAAGAGATACATCAAATGGAGAAGGATTTATTTAAGAAAATCTGCTAAATCTTAATATAGGATATGTATACGAAAAGCCCTAGGACAACCACTAAGAAAATTTTAAAAATTAGTTTAAAAATATAAAAAATATAATATAAAAATATAGTTTAAAAATCATTAACAGAATTAAAATATTACACTAGAAAATATTCAATTAATGCAAAATAAGGCAGCAAAAGAGGAACAGAATAAAAAAGATGAGATATAGAATAAAAAAGATATGAGATATAGAAAAAGCATTAAATTTAAATCTAACCACATCAGTAGAAGCACTAAATATCAATGGAATATACAATTCAATCAAAAGGCAGAGATTATCAGACTAGATAAAAAACAAGATTCAACTATATGGTGTCTACAGGAAACACATTAGATTCAAAGATACACATAGGTTGAAAGTAAAATGGTGGAAATAGATATATTATGCAACCAGAAACCAAAAAAGACCAGGAGTGCCTATACTAATATCAGACAAAATAGACATTAAAACAAATAATGTCACTAAATTATAAAATTAAAAATACATTTTATAATATCTATGATTTATAAAATAAATGAGATATTTTATAATGATAATATTATCAATTCATTTGGAAGATATGGCAATTATAAACCCATGTGCACCTAACAACAGAGCCTCAAAATACATGAAGCAAAAGTTAGCAGGACTGAAGGGAAAAAGATCAGTCAACAATAATAGTTGGAACTTCAATACCCCAGTTTTTTTGAGGGTACTTAGTAGACTTTATTGTGATCCTACATTAAGATACCATTTTTAAAAACTTTGTATATTGAGATGCCTGGGTGGCTCAGTCAGTTAAGCGTCTGCCTTTGGCTCAGGTCATGATCCCAGGATCCTGGGATCGAATCCCCCATCAGGCTCCTTGCTCAGGAGGAGGCCTGCTTCTCCCTCTGCCTGCCACTCCCTCTGCTGGTGTTCTCTCTCTCTCTGACAAATAAATAAATAAAATCTTTAAAAAATATTTTGTTTTTGCATATGTATGCTCCAAATTTAGGCTATGAGTAAACTCTTACAATATTACTGTTCTTTTTTTCTTAGGTATACTTTTTATATTCATTTTATTTATTTTTTTAGATATTTATTTTTTTATTTAAATTCAATTAATTAACATATAATGTATTATTGGCTTTAGAGGAAGAGTTCAGTGATTCCTCAGTCTTATGTAATACCCAGTGCTCATTACAATACAGGCACTCCTTAATATCCATCACCCGGTTACCCCATGCCCTCCACTTCCCTCCCCTCCAGCAACCCTCAGTTTGTTTGCAATGATTAAGAGTCTTTTAGGGTTTGATTCTCTCTCTGATTTCATCTTGCTTTATTTTTTCCTCTCTACCCCTATGATCCTCTGTTTTGTTTCTTAAATTCCACATATTAGTGAGATCATACGATGATTGTCTTTCTCTGATTGACTTATTTTGCTTAGCATAATATCCTCTAGTTCCATCCATATCATTGCAAATGCAAGATTTAATTTTTTTTTATAATACCCCAATTTTGATAATGGATATAACAACTAGAAAGAAGACTGACAAGGATATATAAGACTTGAACAACAGCATAAACTAGCTAAATGTAACGGACGTCTAAAGAACACTTCACCCAAAAACAGAATATTTATTCATTACTGAATCAATCCCAGTGGACAGGAGAACAGACTCCTTGATTGATCTGACCTGGATGCCACACTCATCTCTAGGTGGTTGATAGGGAGACTCACCTGAAACATGGACTAGCACGTGCTGTGCTCCCCCTGAGGAATTTTGAAATGCAGATTATAGAAGTAGATATGGGTGTTGGGATTCACCACAGTGGTTAACAAGTATAATTCGAAGCAGGCTGTTGTTAAAACTTCTGAGCTGAGGAAAGGAAAGCTTTATTATGATCACTAGAAATTATTTTAAACCAGTCTGAAAAAAGGGTGTACTCAATGTTGAATAATGACCTTTAATTGAATATCCAACCACATGTATGGTGCCTTTTGAAAAGTCTCTAAAATTATACCAAGCAGCCGAAGCTCTCTATGGTTTTGATGACTCCAGTCCTTATGATTACATAAGTCCATATGATAACATAACTGGATTTGGCACGGTTTTGACATATAGGTCCTATTGCAAGTTTTGCATTTCGTCATAGTATACACATACAGCTGTCCTCTAACGGTAGGACCAGTGAGGTGGAGCAGTCCAATCTTCACCCCAAATGGAATGCAAGGGAGGCCGACTGCAAATACAAGTGTTTTCAAGGATATTATCTTACAGTGTTTCCCGCCATGTGGTCCTCAGAGCAAAGCAGGCTTATGTCTTTATCTGTATCACATTGAAAAAGTTGCAGCTCCGAACCCGTCCAGAGCCATTTTCAGGGTGGTTGAATTTCAGTCCGGCTTCTGTGATCTTAGCATCTGTAATCTTTGTCATCTTAGTTTAAGATTAACGGAAAAGTTGTTTAAATTAATATTTTATTAAAAACATACACATAGGTCCTTAAATAGCCTACTACTGAGCGACTGTTTGGGGCTTTCCCCTAGCTTTGTATTTTACATGTATTAACTTTTCTTTGCAAATAGAGGCCAAACGCTGTTCTGCAGCTTTTGTAGCTTCAGTAGAACTCTGCAGAGTAGATATAACAGAATATTTTAAAAATAGTACCAGCTTGATTATTGAGAATGTGATCTTGCTTGGGGATGTAATTATTAAGACTAGCCCTTATTGTATTAGATATAATAGCATTTATTAGACGCTTACATGTACTAAATTAATTTTCACAGGACTTTAAGAAGATCATATTATTTAAACAATAAGGACACTCAGAGAGGTGCAGTAACTTAGCCAATACCACACAGCTAGTAAGGAATGGAGCCAGAACTTACGCTTATATTCTAGTCAGTGCTTTTAACCACCTTGCTGACATTTGGAAGGTAGCCTGTAAGTTATTACACCCACCAGAAACCCTGGTGACTCCATTATGAGGCCTACTTACTGCAATGACTAGAAAGACACACACACGAGACAACATACACAAAACACACAAACATGCGTGCATGCGCACGTGCACCTAACATGTCTACCCACAACCCTCACACACACACATATACTGCTTCTTTCCTGGTCAATCTTATCTCCCTCTCTCACCTCCTTATTTCCTCAGAGAGGTAGCCAGCAGTATCAGATGTGAAGCCAGACATTCTAAGCCATTTACTTATTGGGCGACCATTGGTAGAACACGTCAGCACTCTGACCTTCAGTATTTGTGAAATATTCTGTCTCCCTCAGAGAATTGTGTGAGGATCAATAAGCTAATGCTGGGGCAGGTGCTTTTGACATACAGCAGTAGAATTTGTGTTGAAGGAAGATGTGACATGTATTTGCCTTTCTCAGGGTAACTAAAGAAAGTAGGCCCCAGGACCTCACTCATCACCCTCAGGAGCCCTGGATGTCGAAAGGGTTAGCCACTTCATTCATTCATTCTCCCTATATCTGAGGGGAAAAAATGTAAAGAGGTTTAAAAAAAGTCCAGAGCTGTGTCCCCTTAATCCCCTCTCTGCCAGCCTGAAGGGGCATATCCCAGGTTCTTTCTGCTCCTTCATGGGTATTCTGAATCTAAAAAATTAAAATGATCACCACGATTCCATGGCAGCCAGCTTTCTGAAAGGAATATAGTCACCTATAGCAAGCTGGTATGAGACACTGATTGGGGTCTTCTCTCAACTGGAAATGACCCCAAACATAGAGAGATCCCTTCTGAAAGAAGAAGTTCCACATTTTCTAGAGTCTCTGGTGCTCAGGAGCAAAACCATACATCTGGATTTTCATCCAGTTTTCGTCATAAAGAGATGAAAGAGAAGGCATGGGAACTCAAGAGGCTGTTAGAAGAGAGAAGGTTCCCTCTCAGGGCCAGGGAAGTGGGTGCCCTCAGAGATTCACTCATTACATTTAGGGGTGCGTGTAAGAAAACGAGGCTGGCATTTTGATTGGTTGACTTCTTAGCCCACGAACCCCCGACTAGCCCTGGTAGCAGGAACTGAGAACAGATGGTCAGAAAGTGCCAGTTTCCAAAAGAACTGAAGACGGATTTAGCTCTGCCTACAGGCCCCGCTATGATGCCATGGAGTGTAGACACTGGGCTGCAGGCTTACCTCACACCACTAAGGTATGGACCAAACTGGGACAATTTCAGGGGAATGTGGCTCCAGGGTACTACCTGGGGGATGGCTGAAAGATGTAGTCCAGGATTCTAAAGCCTAGAAGCCTCTGAGCTCCCATCAATAGGGCCCTGAGGGCTTGTTGGGGTTTCTACTTTTCCATAACAAACCCAAGATCAACAAGCTGCACCAGTGTAATAATCTCCTAAAAGGGGAAAAACAAGCTCCCCGTGAGCAATCAGGTCGAAAAAGCCTACCCCCATCTCTCCCACCCCTACCTCTCACTACAGAGGGAAAAGCATTGGGGGGCGGGGGTATGTATACATGGCAGCCAACCACACCTTTACCTCCTCTCTGAGTCACTGGGGCCATGAGCGCAACCAGCACTGGGAGGAAGGCAAAGAGCTATGAATAGAACTGAGGTTGAAGTTGACAGTGCAAGATGAATGAGGGCAAATTCTAACAACCAGAAGGAGACCGTTCTAATAAGCAGAAGGGAGTGAAAAATTACGGAATCCAACTGAGAAGTTGCTAAGGGAACCTGCTGCTCCAGCAGGTAGGGAGGGACTCATGGTCGACAGAGCACAGCTGGCAGGAGTTATTGGAAGAACAAAGCTGTTTTCGGGTGTATTTGCCAATAAGGTGAGACCTCTCGATCTGAGCTCTAATACATCAACGGTGAGTTTAAAGTGCATCCATCTTCATCCATGTGGGCCGAGAGTCAAGACAGTGAGGGCAGAGATTAGTTGTAGATCCTCTGGAGTCAGCAAGAACGAGGTGTGAGACCTGGCTCCACTGCTTACTAGCTATGGGGCCTTGGGAAAGTTCAACTCCTCTATACGTCAGTTTCCTCACTTACAAAAAGAAGACATTATAGAGTTCTTGTGAAGATTCACCAAGAGAAGTCATGTGAATCATTTAGCCCAGTGTCTGGTACACTATGAGTCTTTAAATGTTCATTATCATCCTTACTAGTATTCTCTGCTCAGAAGCCTGTAGTAGGTTCTAGATGCTGCCATCTTCGTCCTCATTAAGCATTCCTGCTCTCTCTTGACTTTCTTGCCACCATCCCCTCTGAATCTTCTTGTTAGCACCTCCTCATCTACCAAACTCTCTCTGGGCTCAGTCCTGGCCCTCTCTCTCACCTGCACTGTCTCCCTGAGTGAGTGCATTTACCTACAGGCCCACAGCTCAAACCCAGGTCCCTTTCCTGAGCCCCCTTGCAGGCTTACAGACTCGCTGCTGACTGGACATCCCCCCTGGATGTCTCAGAGGAATCTCTAACTTAACTTGTCCAAATATGGGCTCTGGGTCTGCCCTCCCCAGCACTCCATACACTGTCCTTCCCACCCAACCCAGGTCCAGACCAGCTATTTGTGTTCAAGCTAGACTTGGAAGTGGTCCCTTAAACTTCTTTCTCCATCATTCTACACTACCAATCCATCACCAAGTCCTCTTAGTTCTTTCTCCAAAATATTAATCCGTTCACTTCTCTCTCATGTCTACCCCCACCACCATGGTCCAAGCCACCCTTGCTTTCACAAAGACAAAGACAATGGATTCCTAACGGGTTTCCTTGTTTTCATTCTTTTTTTAACCTTGATTTCATGATAAAATTCACCATTTTAGCCATTGTAAAATGCCTAACTGAGTGGTATTTAGTACATTCACAATGTTGTGCAACCATCATCTAGCTGCAGAATATTCTCATGACCCCAGAAGGAAAGCTCATCTCCATTCAGCAGTCACCTCCCCTCAGCCCCAGGCAAGCACTCATCTGCTTTCCATCTCCATAGATTTATCTATCTGGACACCTCATATAAATGCAATCATACAATATGTGACCTTTTGTGTCTGGCTCCTTTCATTTAGCAGAATGTTTTGAAGGTTCGTCCATGTTGCAGCACAAATGAGTATTTCACTCCTTTTTATTCCTTGCTTCCACGCTTGCCCCCTATTTATTTTCACAAAGATGCCAAAGTAATCTTTTAAAAGTGTATCATTCTCTTGCCTAAAACTTTTCATCAGCTGTCCATTGTGCTTAGGATAAAGTACAAAATCCTTAACGTGACCTTCAAGGACCTGCATCACCTGGCCTTTGCCTATTGCTTCACCCACATCTTGCTCATCATCTCCTCCTAGCTCACTTTTTCCAGCCGCAGTGATCTTTCTTGGCTCCTTCAAGGCTTTACCCCGTGCACATGTTTCCTCTGCCCAAGATGCTCTCTCCTCCCCTCTTTGCTTTCTCAAAGAAGCCCCCCTGACCCCTTAACCCAAAGTACATTGCCCCATTTTTCTCAGGGAATCCTGTTTTTTTGCTTTATAGTACACATCACAATTTGTAACTAAGCAGTCGAGTCCTCATCTGGCTGACATTCACCTTCCCTGCTAGACTGTAAGTTCCATGAAGTCAGGACCAAATCTGTTTTTGTTTTGTTTTGTTTTGTTTTGTTTTGTTTTGTTTTGTTTTTACCGGTGTTATCTCAGAGTCGAGCTCTGGACTTTCTACATAATAGTTTCTCAAAAAAGTATCGATGACTAAGTGAATGAATGAATGGATCTTCCAGAGCAGAAGGAGTGGGAGACAATAACTGGACCCTTCTGCTATCAGAGAGCCTCATCTGAAATTGCACAGATGAGCCAAAGCACTCATTTACCCTTATCATCCCCACTATCATCAACAGCGGCTTCCTGCTGACCTAATGGTGGCTGCACCGTGGCAGTCTCAGAAAAAAACACACTTTCTGGGTAATTCCAGTTCTCCTCCTCCAATTTTCACTCCAGGCAGCTAGAGGCTAGAGGCTAGCAGCCAGCCCCATGAAGAATGACTGCAGGGCAACAGAGAGAGACATGGAATGATTTCCTGGCTTCTGTCCCTTTACTGGCCAAGCCACCACTCAGAGTCGTGCTTCTCAGGCTTCCCTGCTCACAGCGAGACAGATGCCACCCTTGCAGTTCCTACTCAGCACCCAAAAAGAAGTAGAGAATTCAACAGAAGAATGGCAGTGCTTTAACTGAGGCACCAAAGGAGGACCATCGTAAATACTCACTAATTCATACCAGCAACAAAAACTAACATTAACGTTCACCCGACAGGGGACCAGCCTTTTGGACCACCAGGGAACCTGGACCACACTTCGAGAACATCTCTCTAAGAGGATTTGAGAATTTCCTACTAACCTCCCCGACTCTATTATTGTGGTCCCAGATGAAACCCAGTCAAGTTAGCATCATTTTTAACC
This sequence comes from Nasua narica, assembly GCA_028533885.1. NCBI lineage: Eukaryota > Metazoa > Chordata > Mammalia > Carnivora > Procyonidae > Nasua > Nasua narica. Next base: position 147,975,577 of record CM052810.1, read on the forward strand.
AACACCAGAGCCAGCCCTGTATGGGTAGCTCACCACTCCTTGCACTCTGTCACTCCACCATCCCTGCCATTGGTGCCTCTGCCAGCTGGTACCATCGTCCTCCTCTTTTGATGTGGTTCCCCATTTGCACATGTGTTGGTCTGAGCACATCTGGAGCTAACCAACTAGGTCCATTAGTTCTAATGCTCTGGGGTTTTAAAACAGTCAGAGGCCACAAGTGGCCTTTAAAAACAATGAGACCACAAATAGAGCTTTTAACATTCTTCCTTCCAGCCCAGCCCTGCAAAGGAGCCCCAAGTCCCAAAAGAAAATTGGGTAATACATCCAGCCAGGCCATCAACAAATATTTGCAGAGCATTTCCAAGTGCCAAGTTCTGGGTTGGGGACTGAGGTTAAGATGGTGAGCAAGACTGATATAGTCTTTGTCCTGATAGAGTTTACAACCTAGTTGGGAATAAATAACTCAATCACTATCCAATTTACTAACTGCTACAATGAGGGAGATAAGGGATCCTTAGGAGCCCATAGGAGGGAGTGGTTCCTCCTATGAGGGGAAGTCAGAGAAGGCTTCCTGGTAGAAGTGACATCTAAGCAGAAAGGTGAAGGATAAGTAGAAATTAACAAATGAAATGGACCAGCAGTAAAAGAATGTGAGGAACTCAAATAAAGTTTAAGCCAGGTTGTGGGGAAAATGATGTCAGAGAGATGATGCTAGAGAGATACGTAGAAGACAAACCTCATAGAGCCATGTAAGTTACTTCACAGAATTTGACATTTATGCTAAGGGTATTGAGAAGCCAGAATAAGAACTGAAACAGGAGAAAGGGCAATTTGCATTTTCCAAAGATCTCTTTGCAGTATGAACAGTGTGCCACAGGAGAGCAAGAACAGAGACAGAAACCAGCTAGAGGCTATTTCAAAAAACCAAATGGGTGATCACCAATAATTGCCTCAACTGGGATAATGAATGGCAGTGGGTATGGGGAAAGAGGACAGAGTTCTTTTGGAGTGAAAGGATTTGATAGTAGGATGAATGGGAGCCTGGGGGAGAGAGGTAATGATAACACTCTGGTTCAAGTAAACAAGTGAATGATCATGTAATCCAGGCATACAAAGAAGCCCAGAAAAGGAGCAGATTTGGAAGGAAGACAAGTTCAGTTTTGCACAGGTTGGTTTATAGGTGTCAGAAGGACATTCACATATTTATAGGTAGTTGAATGTGTAGGTCCACAGCTCAGGAAAGAAATCTGGGCTCTATAACCACATTTGGGAGTCAAGAACATATATGTGCTTTTTGAAGCCATGGTATCTAATAAATCCACTTAGAGAACCACTTCCTGCTGGAGGTTACAAGTAAGCAGAAGCTAAAGGATGGAGACAATTACCAAATGAATTAGAAGGGGGGAGAGAAGCATTCAAGACAAAAGGAGCAGCACATTTAAAGGACCAGAACTGAGAGAATTTGAGGATCTAAAATAGGTCTAGGATAGTGAGATTATTAGAGGGCCCCCAGGATGGACTTCACAGGAACACCAATGTTTTAAGAGTGGGCAGAAAAAAGTCTGAAAAAAAAAAAAAAAAAAAAAAGACTAAACACTAACTAAAAACTAAGAGAAAAACAGAAGTCAGGGAAAGTAAATAATTTAAAAGACATGTCGATAGGGTCTACTGGTGTCAGGAGACTGTATCCTCAGTGTCCAGAATGGTAAACCCTAAATACTGAATGAAAATAAGTGAATTACACAAAAGAAAAAAGCCTACTGAATTTAGCAGCAAAACTCATTAGTGATCTAGAAAAAGGACTTTCACCAAAGTGGGAACTCAGTGTGGTGGGATAAGCAAATATGGGGTGGGGAAGTGAATTCTGAGTCAAAGAATTTAGGCTAAATCCCAAGTCTTTATCGGGCCCTACAGAGGCACATGCCCATTCTTCTAACCAAACACAAGCTGACCTGGTGCCCCACCCCCTTGTTCAGTATAACTCAGCTACATGGTCCTCTTCCCGGTCTCCTTCCAAAGTCAGGGTCAATCACCCCCACTAGTCCCTCTGCCTAGAGTTCTTTCTTCTCTCCACCCCATCCCAGTCCCCAGACCAAACTTCTATTCATCCTTCAAGGCTTAGCTTAAATGGCATGTCCTCCATGAAGGCTTCCTGATGCTCCACTTTTTCCTCCAATTCCCCCTGAGGTTATGTTTCATTATTATATCCTCTTGTTGCCCACTACACTTTTCCTCTGTATCACTTAACACAAGGGCAATGATTTATTTGTGTAACTATACAAGGTTGATCTCCCCAACTAGACTATAAACTCCCCAACTAGAATAAAAGCACCCTGAGAACAAGGACTGAGCCTCTGGCTCAGTGACTGACACATAGTAGTGACTATGTGTGACTGACACACAGCAGGCACTCAACAGTGCCTAACTGTTGAGTTCCTGACAGTGATTGACACATAGTAGGCACTCAACAAATATTGAATTAACAAATAAATAAGTGGAAAAGTAAAGAAGGACAATAGTAGCTTGAAGGAGCTGAAACATCAAGGAAGGGCTTTTTTAAAAAAAATGGGAGAGGCAAAGTTCTGTTGAAATGTTCATATGAAGGGGTCAGAGGAGAAGAGATAAAAAAAAAAAAAAAAAAGAAAGTAGAATAAATACCTGAGGAGTTTAAGAGGGTGATAGCAGGAGAAGAAATGGTTCTCAGGTGGGAGGAGAACCAACCTCTTCACTGAAGTAGAGAAGGAGGGAGGATGGGTGTGGATTCAGGTTTAGAGGCAGGAAATTGACAGGGTGCCTGTCTATGGGCTTGTTCTCATTCTGAAATCTAATCTTATTTTTTTAAAGATTTTTATTTATTTATTTCAGAGAGAGGGAGAGAGAGAGAGCACAAGCAGGCAGGAGGGGGAGGGGCAGAGGCAGAGGAAGAAGCCGACTCCTTGCTGACCAGCGAGCCCAATGTGGGACTCAATGTGGGCCAATCCCAGGATTCTGGGATCATGACCTGAGCTGAAGGCAGACACTTAACCAGCTGAGCCACCCAGAGACACCTGAAATCGAATTTTAAACTTTGGTTTCTCTTGATTTTAAATAGTCTTGTACTTATTTGAATAGTCCCTTCAACTTTCCTTTGAAATACACCAAAGTTAAAAGAGCCACATAAACAAAAGAGATGGACAAAGAGGATGGATTGGAAGTACATTCTGGAGATACTTGGTGATTGATGATGGTAGAAAAGAAAGTGCTCCATTTCTTTTTGTTATTATTATTTTAGAAGATTTTATTTACTTATTTGACAGAGACAGAGACAGCACAAGAGAGGGAACACAAGCAGGGGAAGTGGGAGCGGGAGAAGCAGGCTTCCCACTGAGCAGAGAGCCCAATGCAGGGTTCGATCCCAGGACCCTGGGATTATGACCTGAGTCAAAGGCATCTAGATGCTTAACGACTGAACCACCCAGTCGCCCTGAAAGTGTTCCATTTCTTTTTAATTTAGTTTTTGTCAAGGTTATATAGGCACAAAATTTAAAGAGTCAAATCGTTTTGTAAGACTTTCTGTTGCCACAAATACTAGTCACTGCCCCTTTATCCCTTCCCGGGAGAAAACTAATTTCAGTTCTTTCCATGAGTTCTCTGGGCATTTATGTCCATACCAGCAAATAACAAGTTTGTATTTCTAATTCTTGATTGTTCTTTTTAAGGCATTATGCTCAGACTTCCCCCTCTGGAACCTAGGATCGAGCTCTTTTTTTGTCAAATGTCTTCACTCCTCCCACACTCATGTACTCTTCCTGCCCCCACCCTCAATTCTCTAAGACATTGCATCACATTTTTAGATAGATAAATATTCTGTGTTTATATCTCTAATAAATTCTCTTTACAGATGAGCCATGAACTACCCTATGATTACATTTTCTTGCCTGTGCACATTTTTTTCTCTTGTCTGATGTTAATATCTTGCTTTCTTATTATTAGCATTGTTACCTCCAGTTCAACTCCAGTCTCCTCTTTTCCATGTATTTGAATGCAACAGAGAGACTTTTCATTTCATCTTATGAATAAACCCCTTCCTGACCTATTCAAGATTGCCCTCAATACTTCCATTCCGGTGGTGGTTGTCGCCAAGCTCTTCCTCACTCCTTTGTTGAGTCTTCTGTTTCCCATCTCCCCTGTCTTCCTCTCTCTTGGTTTACACCCTCAGTTTGTTGGAGTATATCTTCCAGTAGCTTTCTAAGAAAGGGCTAATGGCAAGTAAAATGATTGAGACCCTATATGACTTGAACTATCATTCACACAATACCAGAGCAAAAGGCAATACATACACATGATCATTTCAACAGATACAAACAAAGCATTTATAAAATCCAACATAAATTCATGATTTAAAAAGAAACTCCTCTCAAATGATTATTTAGAAAGCCAAAAGGCAGAAAGAATCCAAGTGTCCATCAGCAGATGAATGGATTAACAAAATGCAGTTTGAGACACAGAATGGAATATTATTCATCCACAAAAATGACGGGAATTCTGATACATGTTATAACATGGATGAAACATCAAAACATGATATTAGGCGGGGCTCCTGGGTGGGTGGCTCAGTTGGTTGGGCATCTGAGTCTTTTTTTTTTTTTTAAGAGAGAGAGAGAAAAAGAGGAGAGGGGGAGAGGGAGAGGAACAGTAGACTCCACACTGAGTGGGGAGCCTGATGCAGGACCTGATTCCACAACTCCGAGATCATGACCTGAGCCCAAATCAAAAGTGGATGCTTAACCAAATGAGCTACCCAGGGACCTCTCATTATTTTTAGTAGCTTTAATTACATATATTAATCAGAATTCTTAACCCTTAGAAACTTTACTTTCTGGAAAAAACTAAGGCACAAGTAATCATGAACTCTCTGTTCTGCTAGTGTACTTTAAACTGGCAAATTTATGAATACATTTTAAAAATGTTGGAAACACGCTTTTTTGATTTTCCAATGGAGCATTATTATATCCACCTATCTTTAGTTTTTCTGTAATAAGAAGCCAAAAGTAGATAAACCGATGTTTAGTAATTAATGATTTAGTATTTTGTCTCAGTTGGAAATGATTTATATTTAATGAATTTTACTCATCATTTAACTTAACAAAACTTTAAGGTTTTAAGCTATCGAAAAGACTTAAGAAAGCTATTTTAAAATTTTACCCAAAACTTTTCATTTAATCTATTTGTTTTTAACACTTAGGTTCTCACTACCTATAAAAGCCTTATTATACATTAGACAAAGTCAGTCATTATCTTAAGACATTATTTTTTTTGTTGACAGAGCTTATAAGAGAACACGAATTTAATTATTGATTGTCCATCAATAGATGAATGGATGAATATTACTTAGCTATAATAAAAGTTTTATATTTAGTGTTGCTAACTCTAAAGACATGTCTGTTTTAATTAAACCATTAACCTTAAACTAGCTCTCATAATGTTGCAAGATCTTTTTCTCCATCGGTGCCTGCAGTTCTTGGTCACGCCACTTTGAAGAATGAAGAGGTAGATCAGACAGAGTGGTGGGCAGCAAAGCAAGGTTTATTAAGTGATAGCAAAGTGATAGTACAAAGCTCTCAAGGAGGGAGGGGACCCGTAGGGGTTGCCCGGGCACCTGAGTCTTGACCTCAGCTCAGGTCTTGATCTCAGGGTCATGAGTTCAAGCCCTGCCTGAAACACACACACACACACACACACACACATGCACACACACAGACAAAACATGATACTAGCCAAAAAGATCCAGACACAAAAGAAAAAAATACTGTATCATTCCACTTAAATGAAATATCTAGAATAAGCACATTTATAGAGACAGAAAGTAGATGAGAGGTTATCAAGGCTGGGGGAAAGGGAGCAGAAGGTGTGTTATTACTTCATGGTTATGGTTACAGAGTTTCTTTCCGGGGTAGTGAAAAAGTTTTGGGAAAACTTTGTGGTGATGGTTGTGTAACAATGTGAAGGTAATGCCACTGCACTGGACACTTAAAGTGGTTAAAATGGCAAATTTTATGTTACATATATTTTGCCATAATAAAAAATTTTCAAAACAAAATATCAGCAAATGAAGACTAGAACAAACTTCCTTAGCCTCCTGAGGAATATTTACAAAATAACTTTAAAACATCATCTTGAATGGGAAAATGTTAGAATTATTCTCTCTAAAATCAGAAACGAGTCAATATAGTCTAGTCTTATCATTTCTGTTCTGCATGATATTTAAGGCCTCAACCAGCAAAAAAAAAAAAAAAAGGAGGGAAAGAGAGAGAAGAAAAATAAAGAAGGAAAGAATGGAAAGGAAGAAATAGATCTGCCATTGTTTTCAGGTGACATAATTATCTGCCCAGAAAAGCAAAAAAGATCTATTATTAGAAATAATAGCAAATAGCAAATTATTAGAAATAGTAACCAAGTTTAGTGAAAATCAATTGCATTTCTGTACCCTTGGAATAAATGACCAGAAAATGTAATTAAAGAGAAGACAAAATTTACAATAGTTTCCAAGTTATACCAAGAACCTAGAAATAAATCTAAATATAAATGTAAAATCTCTACAGGGAGAATTATAAAACTTTATTAGTAGCCAAAAAGATGACCCAAACAAATTAAAGGATAAATCACATTATGAATAAGAAGACAATAGCATAGTGTTGTCCATCTCCCCAATTCAATAAAGTTCCAATCAAAATACTAACATACACTTTGTGGAACTTGATAAGCTCATTTTAAAATTTGAATGGAGGAATAAAAAAGGAAAAAAAATACCCTGAGCATTTATGAAGAAGAGAGCATGCAAGGAAGAATTGGCCCACCAGATATCATGCTTTTTTGCGAAACTACAATAATGAGGACAGGATAATATTGGTACTGGGTCAGACAAACAGAGCATGGGATAGATTCTGGAGCTCATGAACTGTCCATCAATAGATGAATGGAAAAAAAATAGATGAATGGATAAGGAAGATGTGATATAGATATATAATATAGATATATATATATATACACATACATGCAATGGAATATTACTCAGCCATCAGAAAGTATGAATATTTACCATTTACATCGACATGGAGAGAACTGGAGGGTATTATGCAGAACGAAATAAGTCAATCAGAGAAAGATAATTATCATATGGTTTTGCTCATATGTGAAACATAAGAAACAGGGCAGGGACCATACGAGAAGGGAGGGAAAGAGAATGGGAAGTCATCAGAGAGGGAGAAAAATCATGAGAGACTCTTAACCAGAAGAAACAAATTGAGGGTTGCTGGAGAGGAGGTAGGGGGATGGATGGGTAATTAGGCGATGGGCATTAAGGAGGGCCCATGATGTGATGAGCACTGGGTGTTATATGCAACCGAAAAATTACTGAACATTACATCTGAAACTAATGATGTACTATAAGTTGACTGATTGAACTTAAATTTTAAAAAATAATATAGAGCTCAAATATAGAGCCACTCATGTGTGAAACTGGTATGTGACAGAGGTAGCCTGCTAGATCAGTGGGAAAATAAATATAGCAAGATAAAAAAGGTTATCCATACAGGAAAAATATGAAGTTAGATCCCTATATCACACCATATACCAAAATTAATTCCAGATAGATTAAGCGCTTTAACCATAAAAACTAAAATATTAAAACTCTTCACAAAAATCATAGGTAAATATCTTTTTGACTTTGAGATAGAGAAGAATTTCTTAAACAATACTCCAAAAAATGCTAACTATAAAAAAATTATAAATTTGGCCATTCTAAAATTTAAAACTTCTATTTGTCATAGTGAAAAGGAAAGGAAGGGTGAATTGGGGGAAATTGGAGGGGGAGATGAACCATGAGAGACTGTGGACTCTGAGCAACAAACCGAAGGTTTCGGAGGGGTGGGGGTGGGGTGTTGGGCGAGCCTGGTGGTGGGTATTGAGGAGGGCACATATTGCATGGAGCAGTGGGTGTGGCACATGAACAATGAATCTTGTAACACTGAGAAAATAAAATAAATGTATTTTGGGGGGGAAAAGTGTATGTGAAAGCTTAAAAAAAAAGAAAATGAGAGCAAGCCACAAATAAGGAAAAGATAAATGTAATATATAATAATTATTCTTGGACTATTAACAGGCATAACTGGTATTGTCCCAGGAAATCCAGGATGCAAGGTCACCCCCAACCCCCATCAGGCCTAATGTGAAGTTACAAGAGACTTCTACCCAAGAACACCTGGAGACAGCTACAAGGATGTTTATAGAAATGCTGTTTGCAATAGCAAAACCTGGTGTTACAGGCTGAATGTCTGTGTCTGTCCAAAACTTGTATTTTGAAGCTGTAACTCCCTGTGCGATCCTGGAGGTAAGGTCTTTGGGAGGTTCTTAGGTTTAGATCATGAGGTCATAAGGGTGGGACCCCCATGATGGGATTAATGTCACAAGAAAAAGAGAAATCAGAGCTCTCTCTTCCATGTAAGGACAAGCAAGAAGGTGGCATCTGCAAACTAGGAAGAGGAACCTCACTAGGAACTGAATTGGGCAGCACTTGATCTTGGACTTAGCGGCTTCTAGAACTGTGAGAAACAAATGTCTGTTTTTGAAGCCACCCAGTCTATGATATTCTGTTATAGCAGCCCAAGCTAACTAAAACACCTGGAAACAATCCAAATACCCATTAACAAGAGAGTAGATGAACAAACTACAGTATATTCACACAATAGAATATAACAGAGAAGGGGTGCCAAGGTGGCTTGGTCAGTTAAGCATCTGATTCTTGATGTCGGCTCCGGTTATGATCCCAGGGTAGTGAGATTGAGCCCTGGGGTGGGCCCCATGCTGGGTGAGGAGCCTGCTTAAGATTTCCTCTCTCCCTCTCCACCTCTCTATGCCCCTCTCCCTCAAAAAAAAAAAAAAAAAAAGAAAGAAAGAAAGAAAGAAAAAAGAATATAATAGGGAAGTCAATGAGATTAAGCTAAAGCTATACACAGCAATATGAATAAATCCTAAAAATACAATGTTGAGTTTTAGAAAAAGTAAGTCCTAAATGGATATTTACAGCATAATATGCTTTTATCAAATTAAAAGCAATTTTTTAAAAAACATGCTTTGTACATATGATTGGATGAGTGTGGATAAATGTATGCTACGCCAACTTAGCTAAGCTAGAACTACATTTCCCTTTCCTGCATAGTTCAGAGCTAGCAAGGCCCTCAAAAGATATTGTGAACAATATTTAGAACAGTAGTGTGAATAATATTGGCCTTTCTTGGGGTGCCTGGGTGGCTCAGTTGGTTAAGCATCCGACCCCTGGTTTCAGTTCAGGTTGTGATCTCATGACTTGTGAGATGGAGCCCCAGGTGGAACTCTGTGCTCAGTGAGGAGTCTACTTATTCTCTTCCTCTGCTTCTCTCCCTACTCACATGCACATCTCTTTCTCTCGAATAAATAAGTCTTTAAAAAAAGGAGAAGGACTGGGGCGCCTGGGTGGCTCGGGTCATCGAGCCTTCTGCCTTCAGCTCGGGTCATGATCTCAGGGTCCTGGGATCGGGCCCCGCATCAGGCTCTCTGCTCAGTAGGGAGCCTGCTTCCCCCTCTCTCTCTGCCTGCCTCTCTGCCTACTTGTGATCTCTCTCCTCTCTGTCAAATAAATAAATAAAATCTTTAAAAAAAAAAAAAAAGGAGGAGGAGGAGGAGAAGGTGGACCTTCCTTCCTTATGTTCAGAAGGTTGGTATAAGGTATCAGTCACTACTGCAGCTCATACAAATTGTCACTGACCTGCTGGCTCATCACATTGGCTTGGAGCAGCAGGTGGGTCCATAGCAACTCCACCTTTTCCTCCAGCCTCTGTGAATCCCGGCCCAGTGAGTGCAGCTCCTGGGGCAGCAGCTGAAGCCATGACTCCTGAACTCCTGCTGGGACTTCTCCTTCAGCTTCTCCAACTCCTCATCTAGATTCAGCACTAGATACAGAACAGTAACTCTATAGCAATAATTTAACTAGCTCTGGCACTGCATGGAGTTGAATCTCTTTAATGAATTCCATATTCAGTATCATTCCTATGGTCTGTTTCTATGATCAAACCCTTGACATACAAGGAGATAATACAATCTAAACAAGCAAAGGAATGGTGAGAACAGGATTCAGAATGCTGGTTACTTAGGTTAAGAGAAGACAAGAGGTTAGACTGGGGAAGGACCGTAAGTGTGACTTATTTTCATAATTCTAGTTTTTGTGCTGAGTCATATGTTCATAGTGGTCTGTTACATAAAAAAATAAATACAGTTGGATGTATGAATGGATGGAAGGGCATGTATGGACCAGTGAAGGATCGTGACTACTGTAATTATGTTAACCTAAGATGGAAGAAAGGGAGAGAGAGAGGACAAGCCATTTCTTTTGAAAGGGGGTGCCCTAGATACTGCATCAGCTCTTTAATTTACCTCTTGTTCATTTAAATTCGGTCCCCTGGGCACATCTTATTGCAAAGGAAGCTGGGAAATATCTTCAGTTGGGCAGGCTATGTTATCTGGATGAATTTCAAGGTGGTCTGTGTCTACAGGGAAGAAGAAGACAAGGGCTACTGGGAGATAATGAACAGGCTCTGCTCCAGGTGAAGGCTATAGAAACAATGGATTTATGAGGTATTTTGGAGAAAGAATTGGTAAATTCTATAATGAACGTAGATGTCAAAAAACACTCCATGAACCAATGTATGAAACCAAGAGGTTGGTGGGCGGGTGTTGAGGATATTTGTTTTAAAGTCCTCACGGGGCGCCTGGGTGGGTCAGTGGGTTAAAGCCTCTGCCTTCGGCTCAGGTCATGATCTCAGGGTCCTGGGATCAAGCTCCGCATTGGGTTCTCTGCTCAGCAGGGAGCCTGCTTCCCCCTCTCTCTCTGCCTGCCTATCTGCCTACTTGTAATCTCTCCCTCTCTGTCAAATGAATAAATAAAATCTTAAAAAAAAAAAATAAAAAATAAAGTCCTCCCAAAGGACCTTCCTAAAGGCACTGAAATTTTCTTTAGGAGAATAATTTCCTCTTCATTGGATATGCTCTCCAGAACTCTTACCAGGTACCATGTTTTCCCCTAGCCAAGGTGCTAGCAAGAGACCTGTTTTAATTTAGCTCATGAAAAAGTAAACTGAAAAGTCAGTAGAGTTACATGAGACTGAAAGAGTTGAGGCCTATTTCTTCCCTGACCAGATTGCTCCTAATAGCAGATACTCCTTAGGTGGCTGCCTTCCTCGCCTTCTAGAGATGGCTTGTTTTGAATCCATTTCCAAATCTGGTTCTCTAGGTTCCTTGCTATCATTGGAAGCTTCTAGTATCCTTCCAAATAAACTTTCAAAAAACTTCCAGTAAAGTTTCCAGAGTTGTTTTCCATTGTTTGCAACCAGAAAACATAATTGGTACACCTGGAGACTCCACACACCTGGATACCCGATTAACCTGGACATGGCGACCGCTGATCTGGGTCTTTATAAATGTGAGTCCTGTCTCTGCACTTCAGGTTTCTCATCCATAACATGAAAGGGTAGAAATAGATTCGTTTCCAAGTTTCCACTCAGTGGGAAGATTCTATGATTTGATTTAAGCTAATTGATGATCAAACAAGGGAAACTATAAACTCTTTCCTATAACCTGACTTCCAGACTCCACTCTGTGCAAGTGTTACAGCCTCCTATAAATAGTAATATGCTCCAGGATCATTTAGTTTTAGTCTTACAAAAGATAGAAAGACCACAACAAAGGCCAGCTCCCAGATTTTACCCTTACTCTACCAGGAAAATGACCAGAAAGAGTGATTCATTAAAAAAAGTGTTTCGCTTTTTTTTTTTTAAAGATTTTATTTATTTATTTTAACAGAGAGAGAACACAAGCAGGCAGAGAGGCAGGCAGAGGCAGAGAGAGGAGAGGCTCCCTGCCGAGCAAGGAGCCCGATGTGGGACTCGATCCCAAGACGCCGGGATCGTGACCCGAGCCGAAGGCAGCTGCCCAACCAACTGAGCCACCCAGGCGTCCCAAAAAGTGTTTTGCTTTTACCCAAAGGAATTCCAGGCAGATAAAGCCAGGCTGCCCACAGAATTCTTATTATATCAAATTCCTAGTGCAGTGTAATTGAATTTCTCTTCTTCATCGCCATCACCACTACTTCTGGAAGAAAGCATGTTGAGGCATGGAAAGAGTCCTGTACATAGTCCATTGTTCTCCTACATGGATTCCATAAACAAATGCCCAAGTTGGAAAAATCATGAAGCTGCAGTAGGCTTTCATCTTCCAGCTAATAATACAGTTGAAGTAAATGTAACAATATTGCAAAAAATGAACAGATTCAGAACTCTACCTATGAAGTTATGATGATTTCCCAAGATGTCCAGGGAAGAGAAAGAATGCAGCTGGTAAAATGCATGGCATGGATTGAACAGCATGAAGAAAGCAACTGACTGCAGCTGTCTGTGCAATTTGGCAACCTGCAACTATTCAGACAAATCTAAGCAAATCACTACCCCTGACTTTCTGCTGCCTCCAGGAAAGTCCTGTAATGATTGTTCTGTGCTGGCCTCCTAGGTAGGGGTGAGGGAAATATGCAGATTCCACAACTTTAGGGCTTTCCTAAGGCTTTAGCTCAATATAGCAGCTGCCACCCCTCCACAGATTTGGCTGTTTCCTGCAAAATCCAAGTTTTCATTAACTAATCATATGTTTGCAGCCCTTCCCACTGTGGTGTAGTATCCATAGCTAGCAGAGTAGGAACCAAAGCTCCATTCCCCCCATAGCCCAGCTATATGGAATCCCAACACCCATCAGGTAGCCCCAGCTGGGGAAAACTGAGGTTTACCCTCTGCCCACCTGGCCATGCCTTTCTAACTCTATTTCGAAGGTTTAAGTAGGAGCATTAGTAACTGGGTCCATGCATGTGGCATGTGGCTGTCACCTGGAGGCACATGTCCAGCCCTGAGTCCTGGAAGTTGCCTCCCCACCCCCAATCTCTCCTGCAGCTGCCAGGATGGCTACTGCTCTGCTTGGCAGCCACAGTCATCTAGTTTAATACATTTCGCTGGTGGGAAAGTGATTTATCTCCTCTGACCAGTCTAGAACATGCTGTAGAATGGGTCGGTGGGAAAAAAGTCCTACCATTGAAGTCTCTTCCCCTCAAAAGAAAAAAGAGAGACAGAGAGAATTTTTAAAACTTGCTCTTTTTGCCCCAGTAGCACTTCAGTGAAGCAGCCTGAAAGGAGGTTGTGACAAAAAAGTCTTACTAGCCACTTGCAGAGATAGCTGGGTTCCCGCAGGGAGACCTGTAGCCCCTTCAGAAATCCATGGCTTAGGAACATTGAGGTGGGGGAGGGTAGGGAAAACCTGTCTTGACAGTCAACACAGTGAGGAAGAAGTGCTTCCTTCACTCAGCATGCTTGGGGAAGGGCAGTGAGAGGAGTCTGAGTGCAGTCAAAACAGCCCAGGTGGTCTAGACAGCAGGACGAGAAGATTCCTCCCGGAAGTCGGCTCCCCAGAGGAGAAGAGAGACAGAGAGAACAGAATTACTCTACATGATGATTATAAATCAACATAATCACAGAAGAAACTTCTGAGCACCTAGTTTGTTGCCATGTACACAGCAGGTGCTCAATAAAAACTTGCCGGTGATGGAGTTAAGTGTGACTTGCTAGACCAAGCGTGTTTTAATGTCAATGAAATAAATACAGTATCTATTGAAGTGAAGTGAAGTGAGGTGAGGTGAGGTGAGGTGGGGTGTGGTAAGGTGAGGTGTGTGAGGTGAGGTGAGGTGAGGTGAGATGTGTGAGGTGTGTGAGGTGTGTGAGGTGTGTGAGGTGAGGTGAGGTGAGATGTGTGAGGTGTGTGAGGTGTGTGAGGTGAGGTGAGGTGAGGTGAGGTGAGGTGGGGTGTGGTAAGGTGAGGTGTGTGAGGTGAGGTGAGATGGGTGTGTGTGAGGTGTGTGAGGTGAGGTGAGGTGAGGTGAGGTGAGGTGAAGTGAAGTGAAGTGAAAGGCTATAGGTTAGTGGTATAATGGAAGTTGAGGAGCAATGGAAAAATGGTTCCTGTCCCAAATATCTCTTCTACTGGAGCAGCCAGTATGCTAGAAATCTCCAGATTCCTCTACCAGATTAACAGAGTAAAGAGAAGTGTTGGAAGGCAAATATTGTTCATGAAGTTCCTGCGATCTACCATTCATCCAGGATGGCAAGTTGAATCCAACTCAAGAGCCAGCACTGAGAGATTCACAGGTGCTGCCTGGGGCTCTGGCCTGAGAGGGCTCTGAGGCCCCACCTGGTCAGCAGAAAGTAGTGTGGGCCCAAATCACTGATATCCGCAGGGACATGGAAAGGGGCTTGGTATGGAAAATGCCACATATCTGCCATACCTGTCACTTAGCCTTAATTCTTTGGACATATTAGCCTCACCTTATAGGCTCCTAAGGCAATATAAACCGGAATGACCATTCACAAGTTAGGAAGGGTCCAAAACATGAAGCTATTGCCTAAAAAGCAGGCCAGGGTATAAACCATTGATAAGCAACATAAGCCATGTGAGTTTGGGGGTAAAGGACTGGAGAAAGGTTATATGAAATCTAACTTCGCCTACTTCAATCTTGCCTTGAGTCAATGTGTACTACAGACTCCGCACTCTGGATAACCGCACCTTTTACTCCACCGCCCCCCGCCCCCATTACGTGAGCTTGTCTTGTCAAAATTTCCCACCAAGTTCACCTAAGAGCAGAGGGAAGTGAATGTGTCACTCTGTAAGCACTCTGTAGGCAACAGCCTGCCACGAGCAAAATAGGTCTTTGAAGCCTCAGTTTGAACTTAAGGACTCATGTAAAGTTTATATTCCATTATATGATTCTTTGCTTTCTTGTAAAAATATTTAAATCACTGCTCAGTTCTAGAAAGTAATGCTATCTTCTGTACCAGAGTGAGCCCAAACATGGAGCGGTTTAACACTTCAGACATGTATTCATTCACAGGAAGTCCATGTGGGTGTGGCTGGCGAGTGGACAGCCTGCCCCTTGGTCTTGTGACTCTACCTTCCTTCAGGGTCTCTGCGACCTCTCCATTCAACTATAAGGTGGGGAAAGGAGTGCTTCTTAATTGCTTGAGCCCAGAATTCATAGCCATTTTCCCCACATCCCTTGAGCAAGAAGTCATCACAGGGCCCAGTTCAAACACAATAGAAGCAGGGAAATATAATCCCTGATTACCCAGTAACTTTACCTCATTTGCTTATGTCTTAAATTCTCTATCTCCCCAAATCAGGGAGAAAAGTTAATCTTCCAGAAAGTTCTGCTGAGTTTTATCCCCTACCATTACTCATCCCAAAAACACTGCCTCAAATTCTCAGAAGGGTATCTATCCCCATTTAAGAAACACATAAGTAGTCTATTTTCAATAAGATTCCATTTCCATCTGTAGCCTCAAAGAAAACCAATTTGAATGGACTGCCCAACCTCCTCTTCTTTCTATTCCCTTCTCATTCTCTCAATCCAGTTAGGTACCATCAGGATTTTTGAAAGTGGGCCCAAAGCCATGTTGAATATTACCAGGAAATGGCTGGCTGGCTGTCTACCAAGAGGCTTCCAAAGTGGCATTATCTTAATGAATTTTTCACGGTCCAAGGTCTGGCCAGAAGACTTACAGGTCCAAAAATTCAATCTTGTTAGTGTTCCAAGATGTGCCTGACTTGGGAGGGCTGACTTATGTGAACTAAACTCAAAAAACACCAAAACTTCTCACCAAAATGTCAATGCCTCTATTGACAAGGGAATGTGCAGCTGTCAGAAAGATCAAATACTCACACTCTTCTCCCCAGCACTTTTTCTCCTTGAAGAAAATCTACACAGGAAGTCAATTATAATTGGAAAGCTCCTTAGTGAGTCTGAAATCAGAGCAAGGGTAGTTTAGTTAGATGACTTGAAAGCTTAATGGCATCACACGGCCGGGATCTGATGAAGCAAGCACCCAGGGCTCCTCTAGCCTGTCCTCTGAGTTCTGGGCCCACCAACTCCCTTTCTGATTGACACACTCTCTCTTTAAACACATCCAGACCATCAGTGAGGTTACTGTCACATCCACCCTCTCCCTTCTTCTGACATGGCCAACTTTTTGTCTCTAAGGTGCGTTTGTGTATATCTGGTCACATTCGATGTGTTAATTTTAACCTAGCTCTCAGATCTCAGAACAGGAGAAAAGGGGAAAGGGCAGGTAGTTCATGTTCTTCTCTGCCTACTACAGCCAATATTTTCCTAAAATGTAATTTAAGAACTTACTTGGAGCATGGACAGATTGGATATTTGTAGCTCTCTGACTGGGGGAAAAAAATGGTGCTTCTCACCTCTTCTACAGAGACTGTGGCAGACCCAGCAGGATACTTGCAGGCTTCCCTGTCAAGGTTGTAACCCAGAGCTACTTGCGGCAAATACACAGCAAAAGATGAGTCCTAATCAAAGCCAAGAAAGTTCTCCAGGTTCAGCACCAGAGAAAGGGACTGAGTTTCAGCTGCACTGGGTGAGAACCAGACTGTGGATAGAGGGTCAGATAAAGATCACTAGCCATGGTGCAAAAAACACGCCTGGAAACAAATAACAAAGAGGGTTCCAGTGAAACAGAACAAGGTGGAAGCTTGAAAACAGGATACCAAGAGGCTCCTTCTTACTGGATATTGGCCAGTTGAAAGGCCAAGACTAAGCCAGGCACTAGGCAATCTGGAAAAGTAATCTTTAACTCAGTTTGTGACATCAACAGACAATCTCATACAGTGGTAAAGAAAGGGACTCAAGCATGGAGAACCATGAAAGAGTCCACAGCCATTCTGCCCTCACATCTAACCAGCATATACAAGAGACCTGCTTTGCAGTTTCTGCTCTGGCAGTAATTGGAAGCTTGACTTCTGCAACCCCCTCTACCTCTCTGAGCCTTTCTGCAAGTCCGTTTGCCTCTTCTGTTAAATGAGGCATTTGAAATCAGTGCTCTCCTTTCCTGATGTACGATGACACTGTCTATAAAGATAATGCACCCCTCTGAGCACATATCTATTAATATCATGTGCTGAAAAAATCTCCTGCTAGAAAAAAGGGGGCTTTCTGAAAACTTTTTAATTTATAACATACATACATAAAAGTGTGCAAAACAGTCCTGTAACCAGCTCCCAGATGAAGAAACGGGACATTTATCAGCACCTCAAAAGCTTTCCTATTTCTCTTCCCTGTCACTACCTAACCCCAAAAGCAACCACCAACCTCAGTTTCAAACAGGATGATAGATTAGTTTTGCTTGTTTTAGAACTTTATGTAAATTGAATCATATAGCACGTACTCTTTTGTGTCTGGCTTTTTCCATTCAATTATTTGTGAGACTCACCCATATTGTTGCAGATAGCTTGAGCTGGTTATTTTTGCATTGCTTACAGTTCCACTATATAAATAAACTGAAATTTATTTATCTACCTTATCATCCACAGACTTTTGAGTTTTTCTTATTATGGTATTATGAAGAATGTTGCTATGAAAATTCTTATACATGTCCTTGCGTACACATTTGTAAATATTTCTCAATTTGTTATCTATTGCTGTATAACCAATTACCATACAATTCAAACAACACACATTATCTTACACCTTCTGTGGTCAGGAGTCTAAACACGGCTTAGCTAGATCCTCTGCTTTGGGGTCCCTCACAAGGCAGAATCAAGGTGTCATCCAGGGCTGGGATCTCATCTGATATCCCAACTGGGGAGGGATTTACTTCCAAGCTCCCACTGTGGTTGGCATACTTCAATTTCTGGAAGACTATTGGACTAAGGGCCTCAGTTCCTAGCTGGCTGTTGGCCAAAGTCCACATTTAGTTCCTTCCCATGGAAGCCTCTCCAACATCAAAGCATGGAAGCTAAGAAGGCAATAGACAGAGTCTGCTAGCAAAGCAGAAGTTACAATTTTAGCAAACATAATCATAGAGGTCATATCCCATTATAATTATTGTATTTTACTAGTTAGAAGGTCACATGTCCCATTCACCTTCAAGGGGAGAAGATTTCACAAGGGCATGAATCTCAGGAGGTGGAGTTCATTGGAAGCCATCTTAGTGTCTGCCTACCACAATTTCTGTTGGGATTGGAGTTGTCTGCTCACAAATCCAGCTTCGGTTATGGAAATCCACTGGTTTTCCAGTGTAATTTTACCAATTGGCACCTTCACCAGCATGTGCTCCACATCTGGGATTGGTTTTTACCTTGGTTTCTTTCTGGTATAAGTTATCAAATTGGTTCTGGCAAAATTAAAAAATGGCTTTCTGCACAATGAGGTGTGGTACATTTAGGAAGGTGCCTTACTCTCTAACTGAATTGAGAGGCAGAATCCTAAAGCCCTTGCCTTGGACCTACTCATCCTTTTCTCCACTGTCTGCATGGCCAATGAATCTCTGTGAAATGCAAAGTCAGAGAAGGGCCAACTGGTAGTGTTGGTGGCCACCATACTATAGGGTGAGGGACAGACTGCCACCAACTCATGTCTGGACAGACTGCCACCCACTCATCTACCAGAGTCCCCTGGTAATTAATCAGCTTCCACTGGGCCTGGGGTGAACCACAGGAGTGACTCTGATTGGGTCCTAAGCTGTTAACCAATCCTGCATTGATTCCCTGCACAGGAAAGCTGTCCCTTGCCATTTCTCTCTTCCCGACATTGCACACTGTGGACATTTCATAACTGATTAGAACACAATAGGACTAATAACACTATTAGGCATTGACTCCCAAGAAGTGCTTTCTTTCTAGATTTCTCTGTTTCAAACCGAGCACGGACCTTGAACATAAATGAATTTGGGGGGAAAAGCAATGATGGGCCAAGAGCACTTTTAGGACTTATGTAAGTGTAATACACTTACAGTGTAAGATTAATATTTCTGCCCATGCGTATCAAGCAGGATAGAATTATCAAAGCCATTAATTAAATAGTGGTAGTAACAGTAATATGAGCAAGCTGCCTGAATTTGAAAAACTTCGAAATGTCTTCAAAGAAGTTCTTAAGAGACAATTGACTTGAGTATGTTCTGCATAAAATATCCTCCTGTGGACACCTGTGAAATGTTGAGGCTAATTGGGGCTTCTGATGCTGATTGTGAAGGAGTCTGGGGGTTGCTGTTTTTCCTCCACCGAATTCCATCTCCTTTTCTACTACTCCCTTTCATTGGGACTGTTAGTGTATCAGATGTAAAGAGTATTAAATGGAAGCGTGCTTTTGTGTGGAAGTCATTACAGTGAACACCTGTTCACTGTTGAGTTTAATTGGACTACAGCTGGTGCTGATTGTGTGTGAAGGGGGGCTGCTCCTCTCGCCCGCCGAGGAGTTCACTGTCGGTGGTAACAGTGGGGAAGTCAACGCTAGGAAGTTGAGCATGCACACGCCACAGTCAACTACTCTGTGTCCTGTATGGCTAGTTGCCTCTGAGGTATCCTACGGTAAATTTAGCCAGACAAGAAGTAAAAAAAGTATCTGTATCTCTGGTCTACTTCCTTATATCAGCTCAGCTCCATACATGAAAGTTCAGGGACATGTAGGGGAGATAATTGATATAAATTTAGCATAATTATTTCTAAAAGAAAGAAACTCTGGCAAGTTTGTTCAGAGTGATATTCTTAGCAACATTAGCTGCTTGCCTACGTCCAGAGATGACAGGCATTGAACACACATAAATATAGGAAGCCAATAACAGGTCAGAGGTAGGCAAATAGTGGCAAATTCAGATTACATTCCTGACTAAAGCACAGAAAAACACCATGTCTGTAGCTTTTAATAATAATTATAAACTCAAGTTGTTGACTTTAAAAAAACAGATGCTGACTTGAAGATTTTGGTGGTTTAGATGTAAATTCGCATTACTTATTCATTTAATATCAAAATGCATTGAAACAACAAAACATTGAGTCTACTTTATAAAGGCCCTTTCTTCATATTCATATTTATATTCATATTATTAACTTCCATGTTTCTGAGGATGACCTCTGTGCCCCAGGGATGGCAATGATCTCCTAGAAACTATGAAATGTCCATGCTGAATCTATACAATCAAAGCAACCCCTACCTAAATATCAGCATCATTTTTCACAGAAATAGAACAAATAATTCTAAAATTTGTATGGAACCACAAAAGACCCTGAATAGCCAAAGCAATCTTGAAAAAGAAATGTGAAGTTAGAGGCATCGTAATTCCAGACTTCAAGTTATATTACAAAGCTGAAGTAATCAAAACAGTATGGTGCTGACACAAAAACAGACACATAGATCAATGGAACCAACTATAAAGCCCAGAAATAAACCCACAATTATATGGTCAATTAATCTCCAATAAAGCAGATGTCCCAGATCCAATGAGAAAAAGACAGTCTCTTTAGTAAATGATGTTGGGAAAACTGGACAGCAACATGCAGAAGAATGAAACTGGACCACTTTCTTACACCATACACCAAAATCTCAGGATCCTGGGATCGACCCCTGCATCAGGATCTCTGCTTAGCAGGGGGCCTGCTTCCCTGCCTCTTTCTCTGCCTGCCTCTCTGACTGCTTGTGATCTCTCTCTCTCTCTGTCAAATAAATAAATAAAATCTTTTTAAAAAATACAATGAGATATCACCTCACACCTGTCAGAATGGCTAAAATCAATGACATAAGAAACAACAGTGTTGACAAGAATGTGCAGAAAGGGGAACCCTCCTGCACTGTTGGTGGGAAAGCAAACTGATGCAGCCACTCTGGAAAACAGTATGGAGTTTCCTCAAAAAGTTAAAAATAGAGCTGCCCTATAATCCAGCAATCTCCCTACTAGGTATTTAACCAAAGAATACACAAACACCAATTCAAAGGGATACATGCACCCCTATGTTTATAGCAGCATTATTTAAATCAGCCAAATTATGGAAACAGCCCAAGTTTCCATTGACTGTTGAATGGAAAAGAAGATGTGAGATATAGATATATAGATATAGGTGTATCTATATCTATCTATATATATATGAGGGAATATTATGCAGCCGCTAAAAAGAGTGAAATCTTGCCTTTTGCAACAACAAGAATCTGTAACACTCTAGAGAGTAAAATGCTAAGTGAAATAAGTCAGTCAGAGAAAGAAATACCACATGATTTACTTATATGTGGAATTTAAGAAGTAAAACAAATGAACCAAGGAAAAAAAGAGAGAGAAAAACCAAGAAACAAACTCTTAACTTTTGAGAACAAACTAATGGTTAGCAGAGGGGAGGTGGACGGGGGAAAGTGTGAAGTAAGTGATGAGGGTTAAAGATTGTACTTATCATGATGAGCACTGGGTGATGTATGGAATTGTTGAATCACTCTATCTGGAACTAATATAACATTGTATGCTAACTAACTGGAATTAAAATAAAGATGTTTCAAAAATGAAACATCCATGCTAAAGCAAATCTGCTGAGAGTTGGTTTGTGCTGCTCAGTGGAGCTCATCCCTCTTTGTGTGAGCTAACAGGTATTGGAGGGCATGACCCACCTTTGGGGAGGGGAAGCAGAATTGCTCCTGAAAGTAATGAGTTAGATAAGTGGTTGTATCTAAAAACTATTCCGGGAATCCATTTTTTTCCTGTTTTGATATTTACACAATCCCTTTCTTTATAGGATAAGAAAGCCCACTTGAGGGGTGCCTGGGTGGCTCAGTAGGTTAAAGCCTCTGCCTTAGGCTCTGGTCATGATCTCAGGGTCCTGGGATTGAGCCCCACATTGGGCTCTCTGCTCAGCAGGGGGCCTGCTTCCCGCTCTCTCTCTGCCCGCCTCTCTGCCTGCTTGTGATCTTTCTGTCTCTCTCTCTCTCTCTGTCAAATAAATAAATACAATCTTAAAAAAGAAAAGGAAAAAAAAAGCCCACTTGATCCTTTTGCTGGCTAAGACGGACCCATGTCACCCTCAGCCTGGGAGGGAAAATGAGGCTGAGAGTTTCCCCAGACCCCAAATCAGGGCAAGATGTAGAACACGTGAAATATAAACATCACTTACGTCAAGTTCAACAGCCCCTCTGCAATCGCAGCTGCCTTGGTCTTAGACATCCAGCTTCCCCGTGAACTTAATGAGCCTCATTGGAGTCAGAATCCAGCCCCGCTGTGCCATTCTCTATCTGTGCGGTCTTGGATTAGTCACTCCACCCCTGTGGATCAAATGGAAAAAACTTTGCAAAAATGCTTTGTCAACTGTGAAGAGCCTTACAAATATAGAGACGTTTATGACTCACGGGGCAGTTTTTCAGTCCAACTGAAAACAGATTTTTCTGCGTGAGAAACTGTTCCTGTGAAAGGCAACAGTGAGAGACCTAAGGGCGGGAGGTGCTTGCGCTCTCTTCTGTTCTTTTTCTGATGACTTACGATGAATGATTCCTCTCAAGCCAACACCAAAGACTGCATTGCGGCTGATCAATAGATGGTCTTCCCCAACTGTTTGCTTTTGTTCTCTACTCTCCAACCAAATATTACAGTTGTGCTCTTGATGAAACATGTACACGCACGCGCACGCACGCGCACACATCCGGTTTCCCAGCACAGATGGTAAGCAGTTTGAGTTCGTATAAATGAGGTTACAGAGTCTTCCTTGTATTTTGGTGTGGTCTTTTTATAACTACACTCATCCCCACCAACATCCCGAGTCGCTGGAAAACATGAGACGTCCTCCATCCGACGATGATGTGTGTGGATCCCGGTGTTCAGTAGAAAGGTCCCAAGGGCTTATCCACCCAACACCTTCAACCCTCGGCTGACTCACTCAGAAGCTGCTTTGGCATCACCCGAAGACTGGCCTGGGCTGGCTCAACTCTTTTTGCCTTTATGGGATCAGGCCAAAAAAAAAAAAAAGTGATCGAGGGACATTTGCCTGAATTAAGAAAAAGAGTCACACTTGGAGCATTTCCAAACAGGGACACAAACTGTAACACATGCAGTGACCCAGGCCTTACTAAAAATGCACATTCAGGTGACCACTGCTCGGAGCAAAGGCAGAAACCTGGCTTGTGGTTTGTGCGTAGAGAGCACACCAGCATCGGCCAAGAGCAACACAATAAGGCCCCAGCCTACTTTTGCTCTGGGGGAACACGCTTGCACCACCTTCAGGAGACTGTAACAAAAAGGGAACTAAATGAGACCTGAGACCCCCAGGGGGCCCAGGGCCGCCCCACAATGGCAGCACCCAAGAAATGCCTGAGGAGGGCTGGGCATTTAGACCCAGGCGGTGTGCCACAGAAGACACCAAGTCTCCAGGTTGGTATATTACGTCGGAGCCGACCCTATCTGTAGAAAGCTAAGGATACCTAGCTTCGGGCCACTGGACATCACAAGCCCGGCGGAGTTCCTGCGGCCACACAAACGACACTTGCACGTCTATATCTCCTCTGTCCCAGAACCACGGCCTGCAATCAGCCCTGCCCCTGCTCGGTGGCCTGCTCCGCTGGTCCCAGCCCTCTGCCCCACCTCACCCCACCCGCTAAAGTCTGCAGCCTTCCCGCACCTTGCAGAGCAGCCCGATGTCCCTCAGCCGGCGCTGCCTGTCTCTCTCCGTCCCCACAAGCACGGCCATCTTTCTGGACAGGCGGGCTCGTCCGCTCTGCACGCCTGGTCGGATTGCTCACGGGGAAGGGGTGAGTACGCACGCGCCCGCGGCGCTCTCCACGAGCAGAACCGCATGCTCGCTCCCCAGCTGCTTGGCTTCACTCAAGGAGTTTGCAGCAGTGATCTCGGCACCTGAAAACGCTCTAATCCTGCTCTGTGGCCCAGGCCGCTCCGCCCACGGGAGGGGGAACTGCTCGGCTGCGGCAAAAAATGATCTACTCCATTTGCTCCTTAGTCACAGCCTGTCCTGGGTTCGGTGGCTTGGTCTGTGTCCCGAGGGAGGTGACATTCTGGCAAAAAGACCTGTGCGCTTCTGTCATCTCCCTGCTCCAGCTGGCCCAGCAGGCCAGTCTCCCGCACCCCGTCCCGGGTCCTTCGTGTTTCCTTCTAAGCAAAAGGGAACTCCCACGCATTCCCTGAGATCGGTGGGGCTCACAGATCATGCGCATTGGGAGATTTCATTGGAAAGGCAGGTTCCGGGGCCCTGAATCTAAAGATTCTAATTCAATAGTGAGGGGTTGGTCCCAGGGATCTGCGTTTTTAATAAGCCCCTGCCCCAGGTGATTCCAGGACCTGTGTGTGGTCCATTCCAGGGTGATGATGCAAGACCACATCTTGAGAAACCACAGAAACTGGGAGCACCATGAGGCCAGGGACCAGGCCAGGGCCTGCGTCTCATCTGCCACCATCTCCCCAGCACCTGGCATGGTGTTGCACCCAGCAGGTGCACCGCAAACACCCATGCTGGATGAATGATGAAGTGACAGCAGCGAGAGAAATATCCTGCTTCCCTGATGGCAGTGAGTATTGGGTCTATCAGCCTGAACTAATCTCAGAGCATGTAAACGGAGCCACAGAGTTCATACCCTTGAACTTGGCAATTCCTTTTGGGAGGAATATCCATAAAAAGTATGATAGAGAAGGTTAAAAAGTTGTTATTTATGTGAGAAGAAATCTGGTATCTCAAGGCAGCATGCAATACGTGAATGGCCGGGTTGTGATGTTTTCTCATGAAAGAGCCCTACCTGGGCTCCAAAATGCAAGTGTGCGAGCCAGGTGTACATGAAATGATGCAAAATGAATGAAGCAGAACCCCACACAGTCTGTTCCCACAGCGCGAGCGTGTGCGCGGACGAAGCTCAAATGTGTATGTGGAGGGTTATGAGTGGTTAGCAGTTAATGTTCCTTTGGTTCTTTTTATGTGCAAAACAGCTCAAATTCATATGAACTAAATAAAAGCCAATGAGGCTGCTGCCACGTGGCTGGCCTAGAGCTCCTGGTAAACATCTGAAGAGACTGACGGCAAGAGGCAGAAAGCTGTGCTCGGGGTAAAAACATCTGAGACATGCATTGGTTCTGACAGACGGAGGAAATCATTCCCAGATGCCTGGATGTGGTCCTCCCCAGGTTCCTCCATCACGCTGCGCCAGCAGGATCTGGGCTGGGCTGGGGTCCCCCATCCCCACTATCCCTCCTGCCTGCATCCTCTCCACAGCCCAGGGTCCCCTTGATCTGGTCCTGAGGGAACAACACAAGGCCTCCATCCCCCAGAGGAGCTCCTGTGCCTAGCCCTTTCCAGCCTGGCCCTTCCCAGGGCCCCTCAGACAAGCAGCTAGACAAAGGAACTGGGGGAGAGTACTCGTAAGGGTGTACCTACCGTCACCACTAAGACCCTCCATGTTCCAGGCTGTTCTCTCCCCCACCACCTCCATTTCGGTCATTCTTCCCCAGATGTCTGTGGTTAAACAAGGTGACATTACCAGAGTCGAATTGTCAGTAGGCTGCCTCGCCACTGACCCCAGAGAAAGGCTGGCCAAAAAGGTACACTGAGGGGAGTGAAGCAGGAAAACCGAAGAGCAAGTGGCTTCTAGAAGACCAGGCAGCCAGATCAAGCCAAACAGCATTAGCATCAGCATCTCTCCCCAGAGCCAAAGAGAAAGGAGCCAAAGAAACAGTGGATTTAAGCACCATGACTTTGGCACTAGGGTTTTAGAAAACAAAACCGAAATGTAACAACATCTCAAAGCCAAAGATCTGCTCACAGCACTAGGATTGACAGCGCAGGAATAAAGTACCAGGCTTTCTCTTTTAGAACGGAGGAGAGGGTATAATGTTTCTAACATTGTCCCACGGGTCTCCCGGTGGGAGATCCATTTCAGCCTTCCTGGAACAGGACAGTGAGCACGTAAGCATCGGACATGGAGACCTGGCAGGTGGCAGGTGCATCCCAGACCGCGGGACAAAGACAGAGGACGCTCTCTCCCCTGGGCGCCTGCCAGAAATGTATGAGGTTGCTTTGGGGATGTGGAAGGGGTTATCCTGCCCAACAATATCCTATCCAACTCTTGAATGTCTCACCACATAATCGTGTAGGAGAAAAACCTATTTATAATGTAGTTGAGCCTGGACCCTAACTTGGATTTACGTATAGACCTCGAGCATTTTTTGCTTGGTTTTAATATTCACTGAATTCTGAAAATGCACTTAGTATGTAAATCTAGGGGAGATTGTACTTTTTTATTTGTTGTTTATTGAGCTGAAATTCATATAACATAAATCAGCCATCTTCCAGTGTATAAATCAGCACTCTAATGCTATAAATGTGGGTTCACATTGTTGTCCTATAGAGTTGTGCGACACTGTGATTTGTAATGAGAAATATGTATGTATTTTTGGTCTTCCTCCCCACAGGGCTCCCCAAACCACTGGAATTTCCTAAGCAGTTGAGAGCAACAGTGGTCTTATGTTAATGAGGTGGCTTTGGGTTGGCACCTAGGTTAAGGACAGGTTACCAGGAGAACCAACCATGTGATTAGAGTGTTAGAACTTTCGGTCCCAATCCCTGACCTCCAAGGAGGGGAAGGAGGCTTGAGGTTGCATCAGTTGCCAATGGCCAAAGATTTAATCAAGCATGACCTAAAATGAAGCCTCCACAAAAACCCAAAAGGATGGAGTTCAGAGAACTTCTTGACTGGTGAACATATGGAGATTCAGGGAGAATGGAGCACTTTTTCAGAGGACAGGAAACTCCACACCCTGTTCCTTTGCTTGCCCTTTGTATCCCTTCCAGCTGGCTATTCCTGAGTAATATCCTATTATAATAGTCCAGTCATATAGTAAGTAAAATGTTTTTCCGAATCCTGTGAGCTGCTCTAGCAAATTAATTGAACCCAGGGAGGGGGTCATGGAAGCCGCAGATTTATAGCCAGTCTGTCAGAAGTACAGATAGCAACCCAGACTGGAACTAGCATCTGACATACAAGGAGGGAGTCTTTGGAACCTCCGGTCTCTAGCTGGTTGGTCTGAAACACAAGTGATAACCTGGACTTGTGCCAAGCATCGGAAGGTGGAGGGGGGGCAGGGGGAGGATGCTGGGTGGATAATCTTGTAGGACTGAACCCTTAACCTGTGGTATCTAAGACTATCTTAGGTAGATAGGCATCAGAGCGGAGTTGACTTTCAGACACTGACTGATAGGTGCTGGAGAATTCTTTATTGGTGTGGGGAAGCCCACAGGCCCACACATGCACAGGCTCACATGCACTGAATTGGGTCCAGGAACCTGAAAAAAGTTCTTAAAGATTTTGGTCGCTTCAAGAGAGAACCCCGTATGCATTAAGCAGTCAGTTTCTAAGTAGGACAAAGGCAGAGAACCTGAATAGACCTCTTCCCAAAGAAGACATGTTGATGGATGGCAAACAGACACATGAAACAGAAATTCATCATGAAGGAAATGCTAATTGAAACCAACAATGAGATATCTGCAGACTGGGCAGAGTATCTATTATCAAAAGACAAGACATAACAAGCATCGGAGATAAGGGAACCCTTGTGCAGTGTTGGTGGGATTGTAAATTGGTAGCTACTGTAGAAATCATTTTGGAGGTTCCCAAAAGAGGTTCCTCAAAAAGTTAAAAGGAGAAATATCATATGATCCTATAATTCCACTTCTTGGTACTTACCTGAAGAAAATGAAAACATTAATTGGAAGAGATATATGCCTCCCCGGATTTACTGCAGCAGTTTACAATAACCAAGATATGGAACAAGCCAATGTCCATTGATAATTGAATGAATGAAGAAGATGGGTATGTATACATACACAATGGAATATTACTCAGCCATAAAAAAAAGAATGAAATCTTGCCATTTGTGATAACATGAATGGACCTACAGGGTATTATGCTAAGTGATTAAGTCAGAGAAAGACAAATGCCGTATGATTTCACTTGCATGTGGAATCTAAAAAAAAAAAAAGAAAGAAAAAAAGAAACAAACTCATAAATACGAAAAACAAACCACTGATTGCCAGAGGGGAATTGTTGGGGGAAAACGAGTGAAATTGGTAAATGGTATTGAGAGATACAAACTTCCAGTTATAAAATACATAAGTCACAGGAAGGAAAAGTACAGCATCAAAAATACAGTCAATAATATTGTAATAACTTTGCATGGTGACAGATGGTAACTACACTTAATGTGATAAGCATTCTGTATCATTGAGTCACATCAGTGAAATGCCATCACTCAGTGACCGTGGAAATGAGATGACATTTGATACCAGAAGTACTGGTCAGGACCAAGTTGTTTAGACCTGTTGTCCAACAGAGCTCTGAGGTTTCCATACCTATAGCTTTAAAGTTACATGTGTAGAGGCCTTGAAATAATTGAGTACTAAATCCCAGCTGATGACATCCATGGTGAGGGTACTGGCCCACACAGAATGGGACATAACCTTGTTTTTGCTCAGTCTGGGGGATATGTGCAGGGGGCCTCCTCCTAGAATTAGTTCTCATCCACCAAAGCCTGGGTTAGAACCCGCTCACTGGCACACTATCTAGAGAGAAGCTAGTCACAAATAATAAAGCAACAGAGAATTTTGAATTAAATTTCAGCTATGTATCTGCAGAGCAGTAAATTAGAAACAGGGAATGATGGACGGAACTGTAGAACAGTTGATGAAAACATTATTCTTAAAATATTATCCCACTCACTGAATTCATAATAATGGTTGCCTCTGGGATGTGGGGGAGGAAAATTTGACCAAAAGACACTTCAACCTTCTTTCTAACTGCTTTTTTCTTTATTTCAAAAAAAAAAAAAATCCAGAAAATTGATTAGCATGTTGATATTTGTAAATTCTAGGAAATGTGAATAAGGATATTGGTTATATACTCTCTGTAAACTTCTGTATTCTTTTTCCTCAAAAAATACAGCAATTCTAGCCAAAAACTGAGAATTCTCAGAAATTTATATAAAATCCTTCAATGTGACCAAACTAGCCCAAACTAACGAAGATCATAGCAAAAGAGATAGATGGGAGCAGCATATTAGGGGAGTAGAGAAGGCCAAATCCAAGGCATTTCCCAGGATTGCTGCAGTTTGGAGAAAGTTTCTAGCAGTTCATCCATCATATGAGATGATGGGCATTAACACCAGAGCCACATGCAATAGCAATTTTGTTTGTTGTGTTTATAACATTTAAACTACTGTTTTCCATTCTGTGTCTAGATGGGTTGGTCATCTCAATTTCTTATGTTCTCTAAATGGCATCCTGAACTAAAAGAACTTTTCTAGACATTGCTTAAGATAAATCTGAGACCAGGTGGAACCCAGCTGACATTTCAGCTAAGAGTCTGATGCCTGAGAGAGCCAACCAGTAAGACGTGTGTGGTGAATTAAAGATAACCACAAGTTGTCTGCTTCTGCTCCCATCAAGAAAGGGGGGTGTATTTCCTGTCCCCTGGAACATGAGCTGGCCATCACTTGCTTAGCCAATAGAATTCACAGGCAGTGATATTCTAGAACCTCCAAGGCTAGGCCATAGCAGCCTCACAGCCTTCATCATGACTCTTAGAACACTGGATCCAAGAGAAGTCAGCCCCCATGACAGTCTGCCTCCTCTGGGATGGCCGTCTTATGAGGTTGCACAGCTAAGTGAACAAGATGGCACCACAACTGGCCATCCCAATATGCTCCAGTAATTCCAGCTCAGGCACCAGACATGGAAGGGAAGAAGACATCTTGGACATTTCATCCTCAGCAGATGTGACATGGAGAAAAACTGAGAAACCAGCTGACGGCTGAAATAACAGCCTCAGATATATGAACCCAGTTGAACTAGTCAAACAATCCCCAGCCATGTGAGCCGTCCCAGTCATCATGGTGGAATAGAGATGAGCTGTTCTCACTAAGCCCTATCCTAATCCCTGACTGCCCCCAAATCCTAAGCATTATAATGTTGTTTACTGCCACTTTGCTTTAGGGTTGTTTCTCAGAAATTGATAAGCAGAACACTGCCTCTAGCTGAACAGTCAAGGTGCTGGATGGGCAGGAAATTTTGGAGACCTTAAATACCCAACCCAAATCCAGTGTAAAAATAGTTGTTTTCTTGACTTGCAGATGGTTACAGACTTTTGCTATTTATTTGTATCTTGTCTTATTGTTTTTATTTTATTTATGTATCTGAGAGCAATGGCCAAAGTTTGTTCCAAGGACAGGTGTTCTTTGGGGGTGAAGGAGAGCAGGAAAACTCCACGGTTTAAGAAAGAAAGAGAGAGGGAAGGAAGAAAGAGAGAGAGGGAAGGAGAGAGAGAAAGAGAGGAAGGAAGGAAGGAAGGAAGGAAGGAAGGAAGGAAGGAAGGAAGGAAGGAAGGAAGGAAGATGAAGGAAGGAAGGAAGGGAAAGGAAGGAAGGAAAGAGAGAAAAAAAGAGAGGGGGAGGGAAGGAGAAAGAAAGAAAGAGTGGGAAATGCTGGTAAATCAAAGTTAAATAGGTTTTATTCTCGTAAGACTTCTCAAATCTATTAGCCCATAAATATTCATTGTGGATCGCCAAGCCAAAACAGAAGATGAAGCATTTCCCCAAGTCTATTTGATCATGAAAAAAGGTTTTGGTCTCACATACGACCTTGCAGGATCCGTGTTTCACAGAACACCCCTGAGACATAGCAACCAAGCCACTTGCCCATACCACTGTTTCTGTCTTGGTTTACGGCTGTTCAGTAGTCAGTGTGAATGTGTCCTGGAAACAGCACACAGCACATGTGCTCTGGGAGTCACACACATAACATGAGTCCTTGAGGAAGAAGCCCAAAGACAATGTAGAGACGGCATGCAATGAGGCCCCATCCACGTTACACCCCACCTTTCTTCTGATTTAGCCCCACTGCCCTATGGAGGGTTATATATATTTTACCCACCCCTCTGGAAATATAAAGAATGGGAGGAAAAAAGAAATGAACAATGGTGGAAATGATCATGCAGCCCACCCTGTCATTGCTTAAAAAAAAAAGTCATTTTGCCTTTGATTCTGGAAAGCACATGCCTGGGAATATTCCCCAGGCTCCTTACTTGACCCTGATGGAACTGTCCCTTTTATGCCACCAAATGAGCTTCGTGATTAGTCATGCCCGCTTCAGCTGGCAAGTGCCCAGGCAGGGCCTGGGGCTGGTCCAAGTGTTTCTTCCACCAATTTGAGCTGTCAAATCCACTCATTTTCCTAGATTAGTATAGCAGTTCAATCATTCTCAAAAGAGACATTTCCTAAGGCCCAAGGCTCACATGCTCCCTAGAATCCATCCAAGTTGGCCTCAACGCAGCTCCGACACACGCAGGAACCTCGATTAGTATTTTGGAGAAGCAAATCCAGCTGCCCCACACTTGACCCTTTTCACTCTGAATGCTTATTCTCAGTTACAAGGGACTGGCTGGCCATGTTTTTCCAGGTTCCACATGCCCAGGATTTGGATAAGCATGAGGAATGCTCCAACCCTAGTCATCAACTTTATAATTTGGGAGTTTTCATATAAATTTGGAGTGGGTTTTTTTTCATGGTTCAAGCCTCATATTTTATATCCCCCTCCCCTTCTGTTTTAGGACTCAGGATATTGGATTGTGACCTCCCATCTACACATTTGTAAGTTCCAGTGGAGTGCCACACTAGAAACCCTCTTGTTTACTCTGATACACCCAGCACCTAGCAGTGCACTACCGTTTGGCTGCCTCACCCTGGGTATCTCATCTGTTTTCAGGCATGAATAGGAAAAAGGAGCAAAGATAAGGAGAAAAACGATATGTGCCAGCTACGTTCACCCCCTTTTATCAGGAAAAAATTATATCTCTGTCAATTCTAAAATATACACCCTTACAGTAACTTATCGGCAAAGCTGAGTGACTTAGTCATCCCCTGAGTAATGGAATCCATGTTGGAAAGGGGGTGATTTTTAACAAGGCACATGGTTGCCTCAAACAAAATAGGGTTCCTTGGTAAGGAAGAAGGACAGAATAGATGTTGGATCATCAATTGCATTGCTTGACAGTCATCAAAATTAGAAGACCAACCTGTTTTTATTCATAAAAATAAATAGTTTTAAAAAGATATGTTTGGGCATTTCTATCCACAGGTGAAGACATGACTTAATTTTATTTACATAAGAACCTATGGAGAAACTCTCCTACTCCTCTGACCAGTGGAAGTAGCCAGTGGGGGAGGGAGAGTTCTTTTTCCATAAATCGCTCAGCTGTCAGAAATTGAGCACTGCCCCTCCTCCTTTGGGGTCCTCCATGAATCACCAGACCACATCCCCTTCCATTTATTTGCCTGTGTTGTGTTGCAAATTAACTTTTAAAAAGCATTTTTTTCCCAAAGAAAATTTAAAGAATAGAGTCCCCCCACAGCCACCACCCAGGATAATGAACTATAGCTGCTGTCATCCCAGGAGGGCTTAATGACAGTGTTCGATGTGTGTGTGGACAGCCGAGGCTCCCTTCAAAGTTGTCTCTCTGAATGGGCTTCAAGATGTTTTGACTATTATCTGTTACAAAGAAACTCACTATTAATTGCATATTGTCATGGCTCTTAGTCCAACATAACTGTTAGCCCAACAAAGCATTCTCTCCTCAGAAGAAGGGGATGGGGACCTGGCCTAATCTTTTCCCACTAGGTAAATGGTTTCTCTAAGTCCTTCTCAGCTCCCTCCCTCTAGTTTTATTGGAGAAAACCAAGGGAAGGCTCCATTCATCTCAACTCTTTTCTAGCCAGGTGTCAAGATGACTCTCCATCATCTCAGAATCCACCAGGAAAATGCAACCTCAGGAGCAGCATCTCTCAACAAGGTTCATGAAGAATACCAGGGACACAGAGGCATTAGGGCTACAGAAGTCTCAAGAAGCTTAGGCGGTGGGGGTGGCTGCTTCCTGGCACCTCTCTCATCCTCCCATCTACCCTTCTGTGTGATCTGGTGCTGGAGAAAATGTGGGTTAGTAGGAGGCTGATGGGTATGGAGGTCAGGAAGGGAAGGGGCAAATGTAAGATGGAAATGTTGAAAACTCTTAGTTGGAAGAATGTTAACTATTATTTAACCCCAAGAAGAGAGCAGCAATTTCATTATTGGTTCGGGAGCTTCACTCCATCTTGGACAAATCCAGAGAGCTGGACCAACTGAACCCATAATCTATTCCCTACATGCTCAAATGGATTGATCTTTTTTTTTTTTTTAAAAGATTTTATTTATCCACTTGAGAGACAGAGAAAGTGAGAGAGAGCACGAGAGGAGAGAAGGTCAGAAGAAGCAGACTCCCTATGGAGCTGGGAGCCTGATGTGGGACCCGATCCCGGAACTCAAGGATCATGACCTGAGCCGAAGGCAGTTGCTCAACCAACTGAGCCACCCAGGCGCCCAAATGGATTGATCTTTTAAAAACACAGATCCAGTCATATCCTTTCCTTCCTTGGTCACCTCCAAAGGCCTCCATTGTCTGCTAGATAAAGCCCATCCCTCTCAGCCTGACATGCAAATTCTTATATAGATGGGTCCAGCCTACTCTTCCAACCTTGCCTTCTACCATGGCTCCCACAGCCACACTGGAACCACAAAAATCTACTTACCACACCCAAGGTCAGTGCACTTCATGCCTTCATACCACGGCACATGCTCTTTCCTCTTTCTAGAATGTCTTCTCCTCCTTCTTGCCAGATAAATTCTTGCTATCTTTTGGGACCCAATTTAAATGTCACCTCCTATGTAATGCTTATCCCAAGCCTTCTGGAAGAATTCATCCTACCTCCTCTGGGCTCTATGCACCTGCCTCCTACTCAACTGTAGCACTAATCAGTTTGCATCATCATGTTCTCTTTCCTCTGTTAAGTTGTAAAACGATCTTCTCAGCAGGAGCTATGTCCTACTGATTGGTATAGCTTCAGCAATCAGTACAGGCAGAAGAGGAAGTAGAGTATGTTGGAGCATAGGAGGAGAAAGGGACGGATGGATGGATGGATGGATGGATGGACAGATGGATGGATAATTTGTATTATATTAGCTATCTTGGGTTGTTTAAGAGGGTCCTGCAAACCTATGAACTATAAGAAATCTGTAAATAAAGAATCATTGAACTGAGACTCAGGTGATCCCAGACCTAGTAGCTTTATAGGTCCCAGTGTCCCTACCTAATAAATAAGAAAGGCAATTTCTGCTCTAATGTTCTATAAGTCAGGGATAGTCTAAACCATTGCCATCCAGTTGAATTTTCTATAGGAATGGAAATGTTCTAAAATTGGTTCTACCCAATAGAGTAACCATTAGTCAGTCATATACCACTATTAAGTACTTGAAATGTGATTGGTGTAACTGAGGAACTAAATTTGTAATTTTATTTAGTTTTAAATTAATTTTACTTTTATATTTACATAGCAACATGTGGCTGTAGCTACCGTATCAGCACAGGTGTAAACCATTATGCACAACCCTACATCATATCTCAGTGTACTGCTACTTAATACCATCAAAGGCATTACTATGCAGGCTTAAACTGCACAAAGTCTTCTTGTCTAGTCCATCACACCTACCTTGCCTGAATTCACTCAGAGTTATAAGAATCAGCCTGGAGTTGCCCAATCAAAAATCAAAACCTACCAATGAATCTGAAAGTATGATATCATATATCTCCAATACCCTTTTCCTGGTTCTCAAAGTTGTCACCCCATTGAGGGCAGGAATGATGTCATGTTCATCATCATATCTCTCATAACATCTAAAATCATGCCTGGCATTGAGCAAATACCCATTAACATTTGCTGAATTAATTTACCAGGATTGCCAATGGGAAAGAGCATTTTAGCTATAGACTTGAACTTGAATGACTAACAACTTCACTCCCAAAAGCCTATGAGCCCATCCAAGGTGATCAGTCATAAACCCTCAGTCAATATTCAATAACAAACACGTCTTAAATACCTGATATGTGTCTAAACCTAGGCATTTTGCCATTTACTCAAGACCCAGGATACAGAATACAGAAGACAAAATTCCTCCTTCAAAGAATTCAGCTTAATGGTAAACAGAGAAACACACAATCAATTCTAATTCTTGAAGCCCCTGACTCCAATAGAAGTGCATGAAAGAAGGCATACAATATCTCTTCATGTTTATAAGTTTAAGAATCTCTGTTCTCACCACAGGAAAAAAATCATAACTATGTACAGTGACAGATATTTGCTCAATTTACTGTGGTGATCACTTAACAATGCATACAAATATTGAGTCATTATTTTGTATACTTGAAACTAATTGAATGCTATTTGCCAATTATACCTCAATAAAGAAAAAGATTCTCTGGATTGGACTTCATGGTGGACATAGGTTACACCACCAAGATCCTCCATCAATGCAGGACTTTTCGCCCCAGTACTAAGTACCATTGCAGACAGTCTCCACATACCAGCCCCTTCTCATAGTCCTCATCAAATGACTGGACAGTGAACAAGTATAGAGGCCCAGCCATCTAGTATCAGTTCTAAATTTGTCTAAGAGCCATTTAGCTGCAGAAATTACCAAGAGTTCAGCTGAGACTGTCCTAGACCTACATGGAAGCTTGATTTCTCCCTGCATACACATCTTCATTCCACTCCCTTCCCAAGGGCCTTCCTAAATAAACCTCTTGCACACTAAACTCAACCTCAGATCCTCCTTTCCAAGGAACCCAACCTGCAACAATTAGTAGAACAAGTGGTAAGAGAAGGCAAGGGATTCATTAGGGGCCTGGGTGATACATCATTTCCCATCTGGTTGGCAAAGAGACCCCATCACTCACTGCTAGAATTGGGAGCACTGCTAAACCCGGGCACAACACAGCAGTCCAGTCCTGTTATAAAAACAGCCACTGGCGGTGTATTAAGATGAAAACCAGTAGAAGGGGATGGATTAGCTGTTGCAATGTATCATGCCTTTGAGAAATATGATGGTAATGGTATTTATAAAACCAATGTTGGCTATCATTAGGTTTGATACCCTGAAAAAATATAAGAAAAAGCTGAGAGGACTAATCCCAACTGTAATCTAAGTATGAAAGCCAGAAGACCTCCTTGGTAGCATATAAAAAGGACCTCATCTCATGCAGGGCAATGGCAGAAAAGGCTGAAGGCCGGGACCAGAACCACCAACCTCAGACTATAAACTCCCAACCAAAGAAGATCTGTTCTGGTGAGGTCAGAGCTGTGGTTAAGATAAGATGAAAACCCTGACACAGAGGTGGGAATGGCTGAGTTATTTCTGCTCCCTTCCCCTCACCACAAATTTTGAACCCACAGATTCCCTAAACTTTCTGAGCCTACAGAAGTGTCCCACCCTTCCTAAGAAGAAACAATACTCCATCACTGATTGGAGATTATGAGTCTTCACTCCTGCAAAGCCACAAGTGTCCCACTCCAGATCTGCCCCCCACTTCCCTTACTGATCACTAATCTTATAACTAGGTTTGGTTAAGTCATAACATAACACTACTGAGGACATGCCATGCCTAATAAGGAAAAAAGAGCTATACTGTGTGTGTGTGTGTGTGTGTGTGTGTGTGTGTTTTAAGGAGGCTTCCTGCTAGGCACAGGACCCTATGTGGGGCTTGAACTCACGACTCTATGATCAGGGCCTGAGTTGAAATCAAGAGTCAGATGCTCAACCAACTGAGCCACCCAGATGCCCCAAAGGAGCTATATTTTTAAGGAGTTCCAAGACTTAGCTAGCACTCACTCACCAGCAAAAACTGGGAGAGTATTCGTGGAACTATATTCTGGAGGTACTTAATCAAGAAGGCTGGCATATGAGATTCGATAAATAAGAGTTTGTCAATTTGAGATCCTCTCCCAAGATGAAAGATTTAACATGTTGGCAAGAACCCTGGAAGATGGTGTAAGCTCACAACAAGATGGCTGCTGGAAGAATGCAAAAAGCAATGCTCACATTAAGTGAGGTTGACATGCCAGAACTGCCAATGCTGGTGGTGGAAGAAGGAGGAGAGGTCTCAGAAAAGTGGAGATGCTAGAATGGATATACTAAGAAAGGCCAGAAAATCTACAAGATGACTCTAAAGACTCTAAATAATGTACAAGTAGGAGGGGCACCAGTATCCCTAATAAATCCAGTGGTAGCTCTCCCCTCTAGACCCAGGCTAACAGTAGGAAAGGTCATTGTAGCACTAGATTCACTGATAATAAAGGGGTAAAAGGACTCCGAAACAAGAGGGGCAAGTTGGTGACGCATAGCCCTTAGGATCCAGGTGAATTCAGTTGTCATAATGAGCAGCAAGACTGCAGAGAGGCAGAGAGAGGGGGTTGCCCTGCAAAGAGTTTTGCTGATGGTTCATAAAATATGAACCAGGGGCATGTTTTTGCCTCAGGGGCAAAAACACGGGCAGCCAACAAGTCAACTTGTACCAACTAAAGAAATCACACAGGAGACCAGGGGCAGTTATTTTCATATCATCATCTCTTGCCCAGTGTTATGATCCAGAACCCAATGACTGAAGAAGAGGCCAAGTCCCCAAGGAAAAGACCCCACAATACCACAGCAAGTGCATACTCTTCCACTCTCTCCCCACTCCTCCATTTTCAAAAGGATCTTCTACCACTTGGTCAGGTAACTGCTCAGGTTAGAGAAGGGGGCATATCCAAACATTTTGAAGACTGCTGAGCATAAGATCCAGATTGACGATGATACCCAGAGGCCTGTTACAGTAGGGGCCTGTGGGAACTAGGGAACAAAAGGAATCTTGGCCAAAGTTTAACTCATGAGTGAGACCACTGAGTCTGCAGACTCAGTCGTTTCTTTGGCTTCCAAATGTATAATCAGCACAGACATTCTCAATGGTGAGCACCACCCCTACATTGCATTTTGGGACCGAGCGGTATGAGCTGTCATAGTGGGGAAACTTCTACCAGCCACCTCCCAGACAAAAAAATAAAAAAATAAAATCATACCCAAGGGGACAGTCCAAAAAATGGGGCCTCTCTTAAAGATTTAAAACTGCCTTGTCTGATTCTTATCCCTGATCACTTGTGGTTACTGAGGACTTATACTATTGTTAGTGCAACTGAGAGATGGATTTTTTAATTTTATTTAATTTTAATTAATAAAATTTTAAAACATACTCAAATCAGTTATTGGGAAATGTTTACATATGTTTGGAAAAACTTGAGTATATGAGTCTACTTTCTCAATTGTAAATTTTATGAAACCTAAATATAGATCAAGTATTTCTGATGAAACTTTTACATCTGAATTGGAATGTGTTGTAAATATAAAATACTCTTAGCACCAAAAAAAGACTGTAAAATATCTCAATACTATTTTGTTTATTATATATTTAAAAATTGTTAATAGATTGAATTACATAAAATATATTGCCCAAATTAATCTCACTGCCTCTTTTGGCTTTTTTTAATGTGGCTATTAAACATCTTTAAATTACGTATGTGGCTCATATCATTTACACAGTGGAAAGCCCTGGTCTAAAGGATGCCGAGGTTGTGGTTCCAATTATATCTCCATTTAACTCAGCGGTCGGGTCCTGCAAAAACCAGGCAGAACCTCAAGTACCACAGACTACCACGAACTCAATAGGTAGAGACTCCAAATGCAGCTATCGTGTCAGGTGTGATTTCTTTTCTAGAGATTAATGGTGCCTTACATCCATGTTCCATGGCACTTGATTTGACAAATGTGTTCCTTCCCATCCCTTTCAGAAGAGAGGCTTGGAGTCAGTTCCATTCACATGAAAGGGACAACAGTACACGTTTCCACCATTGCTTTAATGGACTCTGACCTGGGTTCAAATCCCTAAGTCCCCCGACCCCTTGCCTTTAGCAAGAAGTTAACCTCCCCAAGCCTCATATTTTTTCCCCTACCTGGATTCATTACGTCCACCTCATAGGGTTGCTATGAACACCAACATGGGTTTCCACCATTGCTTTAATGGACTCTGACCTGGGTTCAAATTCCCTAAGTCCCCCAACCCCTTGCCTTTAGCAAGAAGTTAACCTCCCCAAGCCTCATATTTTTTCCCCTACAGGTAGGGCTGGATTCATTACGTCCACCTCATAGGGTTGCTATGAACACCAACATGGGTTCATACGTACAGAGTGCCTAGCATAGAGTAAGCAATCAGTAAACTTACTTCTCTCTTCTCCTCAGCAGCCAGAGAGAAAACACTTGGATGATAAGACACCTAGGGCACCTAAGACTATTACCTCCATGTTGTTGTGATACATTCTGGTAGGTTCAGGGAAGGCTGCTACATTAGCCTACCCACACAGATATATATTAGTGTCTCTCAACACTGGTTGCAAATGAGGCTGCACTAATGGAATTATCTTGGAGAGGGTTTTTTTTTAAAGATTTTATTTATTTATTTGATGGAGAGAGAGAGAGAAAGAGCACAAGCACGGGGATTGACCAGGGGAGAGGGAGAAGCAGGCTCCCTGCTGAGCAAGGAGCCCGATGCGGGATTTGATCCAAGGACCCTGGGATCATGACCTAAACTGAAGGCAGACACTTAAGCAACTGAGCCACCGAGGTGCCCCTATCTTGGAGAGTTTTAATTCAGTTACTGGAAAACTTTTAAATATGTTTGGAACAACCAGTCTGGGTTATATTCATGTATTTATTCACGTATTTTTTTAAGCGCCCCCAAGAGATTCTAATATGCTACCAGGCTTTAAAGACACTTTTCTATCTTGTCTTCAGTCTTGGATAAGTGATCTCCCCTCCCGGCTGCCTTTCTAAATTAAAACTGAATGCTCATCAGCCATAGGTAAAGATTAATGAGATGATGGCATCTGGTATGTTTGAGATCCCTGATAGGGGAGAGGAGCTCCAAGATACAATTAGGGCCATTGTCATTATTAGTGCCTAAGTTTAAAGGAAGGAATTAGAAGAAGGCAGACCCCTTCTCCTCCTGTTCTGCCTTCCTTACCTACTCCTGGGTTTGTCGCTCTGAGTGTGTTGTGATGTCCACAGCCCGAAGGAGTCCTAAAGCCTGCTCATGTGGGCAGCCAGCCCGGCCCCCGTGTAAGCTGGAGTCTGATACCGTTTGCCATTAAATGCAGCAACCTCAGTGTCAGCGTATTTGCAACGCATTTCAAGATTGGGTCAGGAGGCCAGGAGCTGATGATGGATTTTTATTTATTTATATATTTATTTTGCTTACTGGCAAATTTGAGATTTGTAGGGTTCTCAGGCAGCCGCCGTAAAATCACCACGTTATAGAGAACAGGCACCCATGGAGAGGGAAGAAGATAGATTCTGGATCTGACAGCCTGTGTGGTCAGCTCATCCCTTCCAGATTTCCCTGTCCCAAGGGGGAGCGAGGCACCAATGGGAGGAGGCACAGGTGTTTGCCGTCGACCTACCGACTGGGACGTTGGCAAGGGGCCACCTATGCACTGAGCAGCAAGTCAACTTCCCACTTTATGTTAATTGTTCACCTGAGTTATCACAGCGGCCTGGCACCCCAGATGGGCGAGGTCACTCCCAGAGCCTGGAAGGACAGAGCGCATTCTACCTCTCATTGCCAAGTCCCCCTCACGACGCCCACGGACAGGGTTCGGGAAGGAAGCGAGGTCTTCAAGGGCTAGGACCAACCTCACACTGTTGGCTTGTGGTTAACATATGTTACCCCCCACATTGGGGAAATGTGTAAGTCACATCACTTCTAATTTCTATATGTTTTCACTGAAAATACAAAATGCTACCAATTTTCACTAGAATTGGAAAATCTTGGCATCGGAAGCAGCTGAGAGGTGACCAAATCACACCTGCCACTGAACGTCTTTCATGCCGCCCTTACCGCAGTGATACATCTGCCTGTCCCTGCTGGCTGGTCCCCTGTGATGGGGGACAACATTGATTGTCCAATGCCCATCCCCAAACTATCTTAAGTGTACACTTGACTGTGGTTCCAGAATAAAGTGTACCCAAAACCTCTTTGAGGTCCTAGGGAGTGAAGGCAGACATTGAGTGGCCCGACTCCAGCAGGGAGGACTCAGAGTAACAAACGTAGAGTCCGTGACACCGGGAACCCTTGAGGACTTGCACTTTTCATTGACCTGGAAAGTCACCTTGGAGTGCAGGGCAAATAGTCCTTTGCTCTCTTCTTTTCCTGGAACTTCTTCCCTCTTTTCTGGTTAACATTTGCAAGTCCTTTTTGCTCCTCCCCCTCATCCGGCACCCACTGCCAGTCCAATAGCGTTAAAGCCTTAGAGGGCGCCTGAAGCCACCGTCCATCCTGCAGAAGCACCTCCTCCAAGCCCTGAGATGACACCGTGCGCCCTCTGCTGAAGGGGATCTATAAAGACCACAAGGTTTGGGGTGATCAGGGCTAGACTCCAAATCTAAACCTACCCGCTTACAGCTTCAAGCCTTGGGAAATTATTTAACATCTCTGCACCTCCATTCTGCAAAGGGAGGTTCATACTGATTTTTAAAAAGTTGGGAAAACAGGGCTCCTGGGTGGCTCAGTTGGTTAAGCATCTGCCTTCAGCTCAGGTCATGATCTCAGGGTTGTGAGATCGAGCCCCGTGTCAGGCTCCCTGCTCAGCAGAAAGTCTGCTTCTCTCTCTCTCTCCCTCTGCTCCCCCCAACCCTGCTGGTGCTCTCCCTCTCTCTCCCTCTCTCAAGTAAATAAATAAATAAATCTTTAAAAAAAAAAAAACTTGGGAAAATGAAAAAAAAAGTATGTGCTGAAAACAATACTATATAATCACATTAACAAACCCAAGAAGAAAAAGCCTCCTAAGTAAGATGGAAAAATATTTTGACAAAATTTAACACCCATTCATTAAAAAAAAAAAAAAAAACAGTACAATGACAAAGTAAAACATAGTGAAATATATTTTTTAAAAAAATGATAAAACATTCATGATAAAACATAAAGGTAAACTAGGAATAGAAGTGGGTTCCTCTAACTGACAAAAATATCTGTAAAACATCTGTAGAAAACATTGTGTTCAAGGGTGAAATGGTAAAAACATGCCCATTATTATCAAGGCTATTCAACACACGGTGTTGGGAGTCTCGGCCAGAGCACCAAGGCAAGAAAAAGAATAAATACCTCAGAGAGAGAGAGGAAGAAATTTAACTGTCCCCACTTGGTTAATAAAATTGTCTACACAAAAACCCTCAAAAGATGTTATACACAAACTACTGAGATTTACTAATTGAAATAATTTATGTATTAAAATTATTAAACCAAGAAAATTTAGCTGTGTTTCTGGACACACAAATCAAATGCAAAAATCACTGTATTTCTTAATACCTAGAACAGAGGAAAAAAATAGTTTGAGTTTTAAATACCATTTAAAATAGAAGCAAATACATCAAGTATTTAGAAATAGATATAGGTGTTCTGAATCCTCCTCCCAGGTTCGCTTATGGCCCCACCCACTTTACTCTGCAGCAGCAAGTTCTGGAAGACCCAGCCCAATTCCACCCGCACACTCTGCTTTGCTAATCATGGCTTGGGAAGGGACAAGAGAGAAACATATCCACCATCTCTTGTTTCTGTTACCTGGTTCTGTGTGTCAGTCACTCGGCTCTCTCTCCTCTCAGGTTGACGTTATTTGAGATCAACACAAGACACAAGGTTTGGCTCTGCAAATTCTAAGAGGAAGGGAGGAGGTCAAGGTGGCTTACGAATCAAGGGCACCTAGATGGCTCAGTTGGTTACGCATCTGCCTTTGACTCAGGTTATGATCCCGGAGTCCTGAGATCTGTTCCCACGTTGGGCTCCCCGTTCGGCAGGGAGTCTGCTTCTCCCTCTGACCCTCTCCCTTCTTGTGAGCTCTCTCTCTCTCTCTCTCACTCTCTCTCAAATAAAAATAAGAATCAAATCTCCAAGGAAATTGGGTGCGGGTTGAAAATTTTGCAAAGACTATGATCAGG
This sequence comes from Nasua narica, assembly GCA_028533885.1. NCBI lineage: Eukaryota > Metazoa > Chordata > Mammalia > Carnivora > Procyonidae > Nasua > Nasua narica. The sequence continues at coordinate 148,018,411 of CM052810.1, forward strand.
ACTTCTGTTTCAGACAAGCGTGGATCCAATTCCCAGGTTTGCCTTTTACCACCTCTGTAACCCCAGAAATTTCCATAAGACCTCCTCCAAGACATAACTGAAGCAGGACCTGCTAGCGCTCGACCAAGTGTTCAATAAACATTAGCAATGAGGACGGTGCCCCCTATGGGTTAAAAGTGGTGCAGACATGCCTGAAAAATAGATGCTATTTAAAATATATATATATACATGCCATTTCAATCTAGAAATCAAAACTGAACCAATAACATACTATTTTTTTATCTACTGCCACTGACAGATACTAATAAATGTCTCATTCCTAGTATTGGTGAGAAGAGGTCCCTCTGACTTAGGAAAGCTGAAGGGACTCCATTTTAGAAAGGCTTCATCTCTGCTAGACCCTTTCCCAATATAAACCCTGGTCCTAAGCAATGACGAGACCCATGCTCCTCTCCTTTCCGAGCCACCCAGACACACTGTCTGCCTTCTCTGTCACTCACCCCATTTCAATAAACTCTTCTCCCACTTTCTCTGGCTCACGTTTGATTTCAATCCTGCGGGAAGCCAAGGGCCCTCCTGGCTGGTCCTGCGGGAGCCCCCCCCCCGCACCCCCCCCCCCCGGGTTCTTGGACTCAACCTGCCTGCACCGCCTTCCTGCAGGGATGGGACTATACATTGATGCAAACTTTCTGAAGCAAATTAAGGCAACTCTTATTAATTACCTTCAAAGCATACACATCCTCTCACTTACAAGAATGTACCTAAGAAAAGAATTACGCACATGTGCCAAGACATACGCTCGCTTGAGTATGTTAACTGCAACATTGTAAAAATAATCAGCAAAAAATTGAGGAGAGGGGCATCTAAACATCCGACAGTGGGAATTAAAGAAGCGATGATAGAATCCTCCGCAGTCGTTGGCAATTAAATCGTAAGGACATATTGAATGCCGTGAGAAAAGGCTCACAACGTATTTTAAAGTTTGAGAAGCTGGCTTCACAACAGAGGGGAATTTTTAATATTCTATATAAAAAAAGATGTAGATTTACTAAACTATTATGAGCAGTCATCTCCGGGCAGTGGGAATAATAGCTACAATAATCTCTTGGTTAATAAATTTGATTTACATATTTTAAAAGGGTGCCTTGAAAGAACATAGGCCATTTTTCAGAACTGCTGAGCAACTCTGGGAAGTGACTAAAAGGCTAGGAAGGCTTTGCTTTGCACCGCGCTGCCAGCCCGCTCCCTGGGGGCCTGTGCCCTCCAAGAGCTTCTCAGCTTCTCGCCCCAGCCTGGGGCTCAGGCTCACGCCCACCTTTCCTTCTCTGCTCGCATTCCAGGCGGTCTGGAAGAAGGCCTTCTCTCTCTGAAGACGGATTCCAAGGAATGTGTATGCAACAACTCATGAAAATGCTTATTAAAAATTTTTTTTTGCAAGTGTGAGTGTACTTCATCAAATACAGCGAAGCAGGAAAACATTATTTTTGGAAACAAAAGGACGGTAACAAAACAAAACGAAAAATGTGAAGTGTAGGGATCAAAACAAAGATATCCCCATCTCTGTGCCCCCACGCCCCGTGACAGCGTTTGCCGGTGAGGGAATGTTTTTGCTTTCAGTCTCAGAAAATATCATTGGTGGACAGAGTGGCTCGTCTCAAGTCAGAGACTGGGCTCCAAGCCCAGGTCTGCACTCCCTTCAGCTGGGCTTTTCTGTTACGAGAATCATCCTTAGCTTAATGCCTTCTCGCTACACTCCCTGTTTTGGAGAAACAGATTAAAGATGTTAAGCTGCAAAGAGGTGTAATTTGTTTCCTTCTTTGCGCGCTTCTGCATCTTCCAGATTTTCTGTGGATGTGGTGGGTGTGAATTGCCGGTGTGACCAGGACACTACTCTTGCTTTGAGGAGAGGCGTGAAGTCACATGGCTGCCTCCACGACACCCTCGCAAGTGCCCTGGGAGCAGCTCCTAAGCCTCCTGATGTTGCCGGAAATGCTTTGAACTGATAGGAGCTCTCATTTCAGTGAGATCAAGCTTAAGATGCCAAGTGCTGGACCAGAGGTGAGGGAGGACAAGTCTCCATTCTCACACCGGCGAGTAAACATCAAGGATCTCAGGGGAGGTGCCCTGGGAGGGGGCTTTTCCATCGAGGGGGCCACAGTTTAGTAGCTTAGTCCTCCCCACGGACAACCCTTGGGGTCACGCGGGTTGATTCCCGGCCCCCTGTCTTGCAGCTGTCAGTCCTGCGCTGGGCACCAGATGCCCTGCGGACCACAGGAACTCTGCTAGTCCTGAGCCCTCCTGGCTCCAACAAAGTCATCACTCGGATTCCCTCTGCTGCATAGCCTCCCAAAGGAACCAAAGTCTGGGACTCACCTGAGTCCTCTTGGACCTCAATGTCCCACAGGGGCGACCCCAAATCTTCTTTCGGGAACTGGTTGTTTATAGCTTCCTAGCCCTCTCTGATCCGCACACGAGATGCAATCATGCCGTCATTCCCAGGAAAGGAGGAGGAGGCAGGGAATGGGCTGAGTCAGGAAATCCGGATTTCCAGCTTGAGATCTGCATTGACCGCAGCTGTGAGAACTACGTCAGAAGCACCCTTTTCCTTATTTGCTCCGATCTGAAAGGGACTCCCAGACCTCCCGGGCCAGACTTACTGCCCGGGGCTGAGCAGCGACCAGGCCTCCCGGGTTGTTAACGGAGCCGCCCAGGGCACAGGCGTGGAAACCGCTGGGACCTGGCATCAAATCCCAGCTGCGCCCCTTCTCGTCCAGGCCCCCCTGGCCAAGTTCTTCCCACTCAGGGAGCCTCCTGGTCCTCACCTGGAGGGTGCGGACCCTGGGAGGAGACAGTCACAAACTTCGCGCCGTACTTCACAGCTGCAATTTATGAATTAATTCACCGCCTTTTTTCCACCCACATGCAGATGTGCTTACAGCCTTTACTGCAATGAATCAAAGACCAAGAACCTAACGATGATTGGTTCTATTTCTCATCCGTTTTCTCCTCAGCCCCACTGAGCCCCCCAGAAATAGATAGATAGATAGATAGATAGATAGATAGATAGATAGATAGATAGATAGATAACAAGCAACCAGGGGCCTTGTGTAATCCTGGTTTTGTGTGTTTCTATTTACAAAGAAGAAAACGAATAAAGGAATACAAAAAGATCAATTTTCTTATGTTTTTGCATTCTAGAAGGGTACCTAAACGTATTAAGTACACAAACAAGAATATACTATTTTTATAATAATGTTTGTATAATAACAATTTTATTACAGCCACTTAAGGGTGAAAAGGGAAAGAAATCCACAGGAAGGAGGGAGAGACGCCTAGTACAAAGAGAGCCGCAGATGGGGCAGGGCTGACCCTGCGGCACCCCAGAGATACCCAAGAAAAAATGTGAGGGGTGGAGTCACTGAGAAAGAGGAGAAGCTTTGAGAAGGAAGAGAATGACAGAAAAGACAAACATGCCCCGCTGCACACCCACAACCTCTGGCCACTTCCCCTCACCACGCTCTAATCAGGAGCCCCTCTCCGGCTGGCGACGCCAGAACCCGCCCAAGTCTTTTGCGATGGAGGAACAGCGCCATCTTGTGGGTTATTTAGTTACTGGCGCTGAAGATCTTTGGAGTCCCGTTGCTTTTTTACTACTACGGACACAGTTTTCTTTTCAGCAATTAAGAAAGAGGAATCTGAAGCGTCTTCGTTTTAGAAAACTTGGTGAGAATCAAACAGAATTAAAGAAAGCCTCACTCACGTGCTGCAAGTATCTGACTCTCTTTCCCTACCACATCCAGCAGAGAGGGTTGGCTGTAGCAATCCCAACAGCACACCCAACGGAGGGCGTGCTGGCAGGGACAGGAACTGGCGAAGCCTACTGGCATCGTCCAGGAAACAGGACACATATGGGAGGTGAGCTGATGTGGCTGAGGATAAAAAGTGTTCATATGTGGACAGAAAGGAGTTGGGGCAACCACTGGATTCCTGCCCCAGAAGATGGTATTCAGTTCAAGGACAGTGTGGGATTCAAACCTTGTGATACCTCTACGTCTTCCAGTGTTGCTGAAAACCCTCCTAGAATGTACTTTATTTTCAGCTTTATTTATAATATGGAAGTTTTGGAAACAGACTAAAGAGACAATAGGAGTGAACTGATCAAGTAAAGTGCCATGTCACCAATCAGTGGAAAGGCATAGAATCATTAAGAATGAAGCTGTATTAAGCCATTTGCTGCTCATCTGTGCACTTTTCTGTGTTGTCATGTTCTACTTCCTTTTAATGGATTACATTTTAAAATGATGCTGTGGAATATTTAAGGGCATAAGCAAATATTCTGGGTGTTATGTTAAATTCTTAAGATGCAAATCTGGGGGCACCTGGCTGGCTCAGTCTACAGGGCATGTGATTCTTGATCTCAGGATCATGAGTTCGAGCCCCATGTTGAGTGTAGAGATTACTTAAAATAAATATATATATTTATTGTATATTATATTATTATTATATAATTTACATTATATAAATTGTATATTATATTAGTATTATATTACATATAAAGCTTACCTAATAAAAATTTTCTTTAAAAAATAATCTGTCTGTATTATGTACTTGAATCCACACCATATTATATACTGTATTATATACCTGAATGGTGCTAAGAGAGCAGATCTTAAATGTTCTCACCATAAAAAAGAAGTCGTAATTATGTAATGTGATGGAGGTGTTAGTTAATGCTACGGTGGTCATCATTTTGCAGTATATAAATGTATCAAATCAATGTGTTATATATGATATATCAATTATATCTCAGTAAAGCTGAAAAAAATACACATCTGAACATGTCACGGTATGCATTTTTCTTTCTTAACCCCACTTGTAATTTGTGCTACCACATCACATTTTATGCATCCTTGTCAACCATGTTAAATCTTTGCTGGAAGAAAACAGAGAATAAATAAGGAAAATAATGTTTACACTAGATCTCCCACTCCAAAATTTATATATGCCTATGGAGAGAAAAAGAGAGAGAGAAGAGCAAGATACACAACAATCATAGACATTAGGACTACCTCTAGGTGAAGACTGCTGGTCATTTTTATTTTATTTTACTTTTGCATTTTCTTCATTGTCTACACTGAATGGGTATTACTCCTTAAATCAGAAAAACAGTTAATTTTTTAAAGGAAATGAGTTTCTGCACCAGCCTTGCCATCCGGCCTCCCCCTGCCCCCACACTCCCTTTCCAGCATATGTCTCATGGGCCAGGTGGGCCAGACAAACCCCAGAAAACCAAATCAGAGACATCCTGGGAAGTTCAAGCTGGTTGCAAAAAGTACCCCTCATTTCCAATAGCTTCCAGTGCCGGTGTTAGAGCAACTCCCTAATGAGCCAGCCCCATCCCACGAAGGAGGTGACGTTGAAAGTTGTTACTAATCCATTAGATATTAACATAAATGGGTTTATGAGCGGAGCGTGATGGTTCTGGGCTGGGCCTGGAGTCAGGATGCTGAACAGACATCCTCACTCTGTGGTTTACTAATGTACAATTTAGAGCCAGTGACTCAACATCTCGATTTCTTCATCTGAAAAGTGGAGATATCGTTATACTTCCCAAGATGGCGGAGAAATGGAATGTGATGGCTCTGTTTGACATTGCTGTTGATGCAGGTCAAAAATGGACAAATACCGACCATTTCTCGGGGTTCAACCTGTGCGTGGAAAGTGCTCAGCACAGTGATGGCAGACGGCCAGGGCTCCCTCAACTTCAAGACAATTTTATCCCCATTTCATAGATTGGGCTATAATGGTGGAAAGAAGGGGAGAGGGGTCTGAAGGAAGGCATGGGGGCTTATGAGGGGGGCTGAGGCGGACCGAGTTGAAAAGCCTCAGAATGGTGCTAAAGGCTCTGGAAGCAGCATTGCCAAAGGTTGGTCCCTGCCTCCTTTTTGTCATTTTTAAAGCCTCCTCCCAACATCCCCCCCACACGCATACCCAGGACCCTCCGGACCTCACTAAAATTACTTTCATGAGGCGGAACCTCTCCCCTGAATCTGAGCCCTGCAGGATTCATCTCTTGACCCCAGAGAGCTGATGTCAGGATGAGAACACCAACCCCTCCCTTCAGAGGCTCACCCTGGACACAGGCTTGTAGACAGATGTCGCCCACTGGATGGAAGGCACAGAGACTTTAATTTAAGTAGCCTGGTTGTGGTGCTGCCCTTGGTCCTAATTAACTCAATTGCTGTAAGTTCCATTGCACTGCATACTGAGAGACCCATGTCCAAGGAGTGCGGAGCCATTGGGGTTGGGGAGGAGAGCAGGCAGAGGAGAAACCCACCACTAGTCAACTTGTCAGAATCTTTCACAGGTGGGAGGAGGGAGTAATATGAAGTTGGGTATTTCCTTTAGATATCAGATTCTGAGTTAACTTTCATCTCAAACAAAAAGTCTGCCCTGCTCTAGCCAGAGCTGCCAATGCCCCTGTGCCTTTGATAAGGACTTTGAGTTTCCTCGATGCCATCTTTCAGACTCAGATGTGTGGGAGCACATAGCTGGTGGCTTGGGGGGCACGTGAAAAAGGAGATGGGGAGGACAGGAGAAGACACGAAGGTGTTAGGGGCTCTTTTATCCTTGGGTTACTTACTCCAAGAATAACACCTACAATTCACATTAGAAAGATCTATATGTCTCGTTCCATTTAATACTCCAAATAGGCCTGTATGTAAGAGTTGTAAGTGAACATAGGGGCTCAGAAAAGCCAAGGGTCATGCCCAAGTTCACACAGGAAATATGTGAGAGAGCCGGGACCCAAACCCACATCCACTGTCTCAAATATCCATTCTCTTTCCAACTTGCCACAAATCTGAAGGAGAGTAATTGCTCTAGAATGGATATTCCCAAACTAGGGAGTCAGAAACCTGATTACAGCAAAGAATACAGACAAGTTATGGCAAGGAATCTAATTCAGATGAGACATCAAGCATGGTCCAAACACTTGGAAAGACAAAAGTATGACCGACTTGTAGAATCATCTGTTCATTCATCAGTCCAACTGCCATCCCACTATTTTTCAAATGCCTGCAGAAATTAAGATGATCAAGATACAGTTCACTGGGGACGCCTGGGTGGCTCAGTTGGTTGGGCAGCTGCCTTCGGCTCAGATCATGATTCCAGGGTACTGGGATCGAGTCCCACATCGGGCTCCTTGCTCAGCGGGGAGCCTGCTTCTCCCTCTGCCTCTGCCTGCCTCTCTGCCTGCTTGTGCTCTCTCTCTCTCTCTCTGACAAATAAATAAAATAAATAAAAATCTTTTAAAAAAAAGATACAATTCATTGTATTGTTGCTTTCTAGTGTTTCTTGGTTGCTGCGGTAACAAGCAACCCCCAGATTTCAGTGGCTTACAACAACCAACATTTATTTCTTACTCGGACTACGCGGAAGCCGCAGGTTGGCTGAGGCTGAGTTCTGCTCTGTCCCGTGTGTCTCCTCATTCTGGAAGTCGGGCTGAAGGAGCAGCCCCCGACTGAAACAGACTGCAAGAGACCTAGCCACGTTATGCAGTCACTTCTGGCCCAGCCGTGGAGCGCAAACATCCACGACCCTCTCAGGAAGCACCGAAGGGCAGGAATGTGTAAGCCTCTTATGAGGGGGGAACAAATAATCATGAGCATGAAGGCAATCTACCACTTTGTAGACTTTCTCAATCAGCAAATACTAGAGGGAGAGCTACAGTAAAGAAGCCTTCAAAATCAAAATATTGGGAGGGTCCTGCTGAAGGAATAACTTGAAGTCTACTCCTAAAACCTCGATGTCCCCCTGCCCAAGATCCACCATTGGTAATCTGTTACGCGAGCCAGGGGGGGGAGCCAAGGTCTCCAAGATGGAATTCAATATTTAAATATTGGGTCGAAGGGTCGAAGATCAAACTTCATCGTCTCCATTTGGATCTGCCCTGAGGAAGCTCTGAAGCAGCTTCAGATGATGTGGGTCCATGGGAAACATCGTCCACCCAAGCAAGATGCAGCCAAATGACTTCTGTTGGTCAACCCTGGGTGAGCGTCTTACGGAAAACGGGCAGAACCTTGGGAAGTCGACTATTCAAGACACAGTTAGATGGTGCTGACCGTGTGCAATGTGAGACGAAAGAGTAACTGTGCTCATTGGAGAGCGTGCATTTAAGTAGAAACAGCCTCTCAGCCGCATACGATAAGCGACACCAAGGCTCTGAGGTCCCATGACTTGACCAAAGTCGTACACGCCAAATCAGTGCCTATAAAGGGACTAGAGATCGGGCGTCCTGACTCCTAATCTCTTTTCTCTACCCATAGGCTTCCTTGATTAATGTACTTTCCCTTCAAGCTGCTCTGTTTTGTGTTAACTTTTCCTCCCTACAAGGCAACGTGGGACCCATTCCTTGATAAGAAAAGAGAAGTTGTAGGAAGAAACAATGTGCACCCAGAAAGCAGGTGTCAGCTGTCCATAACCCAGAGGCATCAAACAAGGGACAAGAATCCAGGATTTTTTTTTAATTATGTAAATGATGAAAGCCACCTTTTGCGACATCCTTTCCATCAGAACTGGAGCATTTGTGGCTTTGATTAATGAGGCTATATCCAAGAATGATATTTATGTTACCCGATAAAGACACCATGGGGTTGTTCTGGGCTCATTTTTGGCAACTTGCTCACTATTCAAGCTGGGCTTTTTTTTTTTTCCCCCTTCTATCTTATCGACCAGGTACAAAAGGATGTTGTTTAAATGAGAAAATCTCCTCCTTCGTGTACTGTTCTAAACTCAGTGGGTTCTCTTTGCAGCCAGGTGAGAAAAAGTTGCAATTTCAATGCAGAGAGCCCTTCTGAATGCCTGCGGCCTGGGAGGTATAATGAACAAGCTTCAGTCTTGGATCGGTTCCCAGACCCACAACGCGAGAACGCTGTGGTGTCTAAACAGAAGTCCCTGGCTTTCTTTCAGTCCCTAGTCTTATTAGGTTTGACGCTTCTTTATTATGTTTTGTTCTGCATCTCTAAATCCCCCTTCTGAAGCATAATGCTGCAAACATGGGGTCTGCACGCCCAAGAGCATTGTCCCTCAGTCGCCATGGTAACCCAAGCGCATCCACCAAGCACTTTCCTCCCAATGAAATAGCGAGCCCGGGCTCTGAGCTTGCACCTTGCATGCACCCACCCCAGTCAGTGAATATCCCCACGGGGGTTTCTGTTTATGAGTGAGAGTTGGCAAGAGCCGAAGGGGCCAGCGCAACTGTGTTTTATTGACTTTATTAAAATACCTGGGATACACATTCAATTTCTATTTATTGTTGTTTCACCTGTGCCGAGAGGGGAAGTGCCGGCACTTGACGAATGGGCTGAAAGGCTGTCGAGTTTCACTCTGGAGTTGGTGGGGAACAGATGCCGAAATGTGGTTTCCTAAGAGCGTAATGAGACTTTGTACTTTTACAGCGCCTTTCATCAGTGACTCTCAAAGGCTCCCTCATTAGTCCCTGCAGCCCCCTGGGAAGGAGGTGGGTGGTGAGTGGGTCCCCCCCCCCCCCACGGCAAGCCCAGGGCAAGAGGAGGCCTCAAGCTAGTTGCCTAGACATAAACAGGACACGGATCCACAAACAGACCATTGGAGCCCCTGTCTGATGGGGCCGCTCTAATCATGTAATTACCCAGCGATCGTGCCCATCATTTGCATTTTTAATTCCACTCATTAAACTCACGGCTTCTGTTTAGGGAGACTTGTCTCCACACATCTCAACCGTCTGAATGCCTGTGGCTGGCCCTTTTGTGCAGTAACCAGGCATCCCGATAGAAAGGTTGTGGAAAACACTTGCTTGGGCCCTCCGCCGAACAAACCACGAGCTAGGGACGCCGAACGGCACGGGAAACGGTTGCCTCCACGGAAACACAAAGCAGTCAGTTCTGAAAGTCCCCCTGTCCATGACTGCGAAGCCCTCAGTAAGCCTAAGTCACCTAAACCCTTCCTCCCCACCCCAAATTACACCTCCATGTTGTTCAAAGTGGGTGAGGGTCTTGGATGAGCTCTAACTCCCAGATGAGCAACTTCAGATGAAGAGATGGAGCCCCAGAGAGATTTGTCAGTGAACTCAGAGCCCCCCAGGGAGGCAGCGGCCAAGGGAAACCCAAATGGCCCGTCCAATGGCTCACCTTCCTCGCCTATGTTAACTGGATGATCCCAAGACAAATTCACGTGGAAAGATTTGTCCCACGCGTATTGCCCTTGAGTATCGGCAATATGAGCTCCATAATGACAGGGATTTTGTCCATGTTGTTCTGCTGTAGCCCAAAAAAGAGAGCCTACTGTATATGGAACTCTCCATAGATGTTTGTCGATGGTCAAACATCAAATGATCCTACCCAACGTGGTCCCATTTGAAGAACAAGGAGCGAGGACTCAGAAAGTCCGTTTGAGTCTCAGCCTTTTCATGTGTATGTTGAGGCACCATCTGTGTCTCATCTGATTCGTGGGACCCTTGACTTTGCCATGCCCTCTGCCTAGATGTATTTCCCTCATGTAGGCCTCAGCTCGAAGGTCGCCTCCCCAGGGAGGCCTTCCTTGACCTGCATGTGTATGTTCATCTCCTTCATCCCAGTCACTCCTTTCCATTTTATTCTAGTTTATGCCCCTTTCTGTTATCATTGGTACGGCAGTTATGAATAGTTGAAACTCACTTTACAACTCTCTCCTTGGCTCTGATGTAACTCCATGAGGTCAAGAATTTTTGTCTGTCTTATTCACCACACTATTCCCAGGACCTGGACCAGGGTCTGATACATGGCACATGCTCAGTAAATGTTTGTTGAAGTAATAAATATAGAATAAAAAAAAAATGAAAGAGAAAGTGCTGACAATCATAAAATCCAAAGTATTTGTCACAAACCTAGAAATGTTGAGTATTCTTGTGTTACTTGTATTTATCAACATGAGCAGCAACTCGGAACTTCATCAACCCTCTTAGGACTTGAACAGATTTCCAGAGTTGATGTGTGTGTACAAAACACATTCATACAACGTATCATTATCTTCCTGCTTCCAAGTGATCCCACAGTTGGTGTTCTCACTACTTGTCTCGGCCTCTGGGGCTTTATTAATGTAATTATAGACACAAGTCACCAGTTAGGTATATAATTGAGTGGATGGGATTATCTATATAGAACTAATCACTGAAAGGAAATCAGGATTTCCTTTCCAAGCACCCAGGAAATCAACTGGCCCAACTGGTCCATTTTACAGATGTAGAAACTGAGGCCCTGGCAAGTAAGGTAACTGCCTTAAGCCACCACATGGTTACTGCAGGGAGATATCCGAGGATTTCAAAGGAACAAGCCTGCCCCATTTATATAAACGGAAGTTAAATTCAAAAGGTATAAGTTAAAACGAGTTTAAGCACATTATCAAGATTTCCTCCCCTCTAAACTGTAAGAATCAGCCTGAAGGAAAACCATCCCCAAAAGGGACAAGACACATAGTGTCATCCAAAAGGAACACAGGGACAGAAGCAAACATTGCTGTAGGTGTCCCCCACACACTCTCAGAGCCCTCCCCACTCTATCACACAGAAGAACCGCCCTGCCATAGTCCTTCAATATTCTCTCTTTACTGTGAACAAACAAGCAAAAGAAAGAAAGAAAGAAAGAAAGAAAGAAAGAAAGAAAGAAAGAAAGAGAAAGAAAGAAAGAAAGAAAGAAAGAAAGAAAGAAAGAAAGAAAGAAAGAGAGAGAGAGAGAGAAAGAAAGAAAAGAAAGAAAGAAACATCACTGGGCGGATCAAAAGGGTACCATCAGTATTTCTTGGGTTTGGGAACAAAACTCCAACGCACTACTTAGACAATTATGATATATCTGTCTCCTGTTAAAGGCATCCTCTGTAATTTCCCAAATGTCCCCTTTCTCAGCCACCTCACCCTGCGGGCAAGGCCCATTCCCTATAGGGCATTGATATGCATCCGGTTTTCTCTGCTTGGGTCAGTGTATGACCGCGGGGGTAACCCACCCCCACCCCCGCACGCACCCCTCTCAGCGGGAGGAGTTTGGGCGGCGCCGGCCCGCCCATCGCTGTGCATCCAGCTGCTCTGGGCGTGGCTAGGAAGCAGATAAGGCAGCTGGTGGCTGAGAGCCCTTCCTTGGCCTCAGGCCAAGAGTCGGTGGGCTTCCTTGACTGCTGTCCATTGCCCACCTCTCTGAGACTCTCAATCAGCAAATACTAGAGGGAGAGCTACAGTAAAGAAGCCTTCAGAATCAAAATATTGGGAGGGTCCTGCTGAAGGAATAACCTGAAGTCTACTCCTAAAACCCCGATGTCCGCCTGCCCAAGGGGACCGTCAGTCTGACGGTCTTCTCAAAAATACCTGCCCCTTTTCTAAGTAGTCCTGACAGGTGTAATTTGCCTGTGCCTCCCTGGGCGGGGTCTGGGGGCTTCGAGTTGTGTCTTCTGATCAAGTGGCTTTGCCACATGGGAATATGCTGGGCTAGACCCTCAGTTTCCCATTGAACCGATAGCTTGGAAACCTGCCCTGTAAATGTTCCATCACGTTTCCATTACCGGGCATTTTTGAGAACACAACGTTAGCCCTAAAAGACCGATTATTAATGCCTCTATGGCATTCTGAGCACTCACAGTGTCTCCAAATCCAGTGGCTGTCACCCATGATGGGCTGCCCCCAGGAGTGCCAACAACCCTCGATCATCCCTATGGCTTGTGCGACCATCTCCTGCTGCTACATTTGTAAGTCCCTCGAGGATGGGGACCACATCTTACTTGTCTTTCAGTTTCCAAAACCGAGAGCAGTGCCTGGTCCATAGTGGGAGTCTCTCCGTGAAATAATATGTAGAGTCTCATTTTTGTTTTCTCTTATTATGGTAAAATACACCGAACCTGAAACTGACCAGCTCAACCATTTTCAAGTGTGCAATTCTGGGCATTAAGTAGATGCACAGTGTTATATGGTCACACTTTTTAATTTACTTTAATTTTCTTATGATTTTATTTGTCAGAGAGAGCACAAAGCAGGGGGAGCGTCAGGCAGAGGGAGAAGCAGGCTCCCTGCCTAGCAAGGAGCCCGATGAAGGACTGGATCCCAGGACCCTGAGATCATGACCTGAGCCGAAGGAAAACACATAACCAACTGAGCCACCCAGGCATCCCACACTTTTTAATTTTAAAACCTCTTCTTGATAAAATAACTTTAAATAGGTTAACAGCTTTTCCTAAGACATGAATAAACAAACAAACAAAAATGTGGGGCCTGTTTTAAGGGAAATCTAGGCAACAAGATATGAATATTATTTCCTACTAAATACAACTGTTACGCTGCTTAGCTATTGAGTGACCATCACCCAGCACTGAGAACGCATTTGGAAAGCCGCTGTATCGAGCACTCTACTAGACACTGGGAATAAACAGATGGAAAGCTGTGGCCATTGCCTGAAAGGGGCTTAAAGGCCAGGAAAAGATGACTGTTTTTTTCTAATTCCCCACACCATCAAGCAAACCTCGCAAGGACAAGGGTATTTGTCAGTTTTTTTTTTTTTTCCTACTGTATCCTCCGTACCGAACAGTGCCTGGCATCATTGTAGGCACTTAACGAATATTTGTTGAATGAATAAATAATGAAAGTCTTTCTGGAGAAGTCGGGGAAAGCTTCATAGAATACATTAGATTGAACTTAGTCTTGAAGAAATTGTTTCTTGAAGAAAGTACAAACATCCTCGTGGGAGAAGAGGGTCTGCTTGGAATGCTGGGGGACCAGGCAGCGGGTGTGACAGGATGCTCCAGGGAAGGACGCGTAAGCAGAGATCGGGTCCTAAAGGGCCCTGTAGGCCATGTCGAGGAAGCTGGGGTTTTCATTTTTATCTTGCAGGTGAAGAACTTGGAGCAAAATGTTTGCATTTTGGAAAAGTCCCTGAAGAGTGTGCCATATTAGTGGCACTTGCCAGAGCTCACCATTCGGATCCCTTCCCCATCAGGAGCCATAAGTCATGTGACATGCCCAGAGCACTTCATATTCCCACCTTGTCAGCCGGATCCCTGAGAAGAGCTCCCCTGGCCTTCCATCCCAGCCTTCCTACTGAAGTCCCTGCTCCCTGAACCAGTTTCCTCTCCCGGTGAAGAGAAACACAATGAAGAGAGACCTGCGAGAGAATCCACGGGATTACACTTTCAACCGGCTTTGAAGTTCTTCCCATCCGTTCTGGGTTTGGATTCTCCTGGAAGGCAGACTCTGGGACAGGGACCCGAGAGGGAAGGGATTATGGAGAATGATGGCCGGATGAACGAGTAAGCCAATGGAGAACATGACCCCAATAACGCTGGTGAGTGAGCTGCTATGGGAGGGCTCTGGAGGTCGGCCTCCCCACAGAACTGTGGCGAGCACATCTCACGATTATCTCTGGGGAGGCCAAGGAAGTTGGAGTCTTAATCCACCAACTCCTAACCCTTTGGCTAAGAATGCCCCGAGGCCATTAAATTCTGGACACCTGGGGTCTGCCCTGTGCTCGGGCTGACAGAACTCAGACGGTGAAGGAAGACAAGGGCATGCACAGTCTGGAGCCCCCTGTGTGCACAGGCACTGCCTTTGCACCTACGTGTGAACACGGAGGTGGGCCAAGGGGCTAAGAGCCGGGTGTCAGCAGCGTACTTCCTGCCCCACTGGAGGCAAGCTTCCCTTTGAAAAGACTAGGGCAGAGACAACACTCTGTGTTCCCCGTACCATCTCTCCTCAGGCTCACAGGAAGACCACATGTCCCCAGCTCCCTTGTCCTTAAGCCACCTCATTCACAACTAAGTTGGGGCAGGGGTTGCCACTGGACTAAGTTCTGCCCAGGAGAATATAGAAAGAAGTGACCTAAGTCCCTTCCAGCCTGGTCCCTCCAAACATCCCGGGGGATCCTCCGGTTCTCGTTTTGCCTTCTGCGACTACCTCATAGGTCATATGTTCTACATGGCATGTTGTGATTTTGTTAAGTTAACATGTGTTCAATCCAGGGTGCCGGATGGGGAGCTGCGGTTCGACCACAGATCATAAGAGAAACTGAAGTTGAGATGTTTATTATTCACAGTTCCTGAAGGAAGTACACGGCACACTTTGAGGGACCACACAGCGAGGTCAAGGCAGAGGGCAGACGGAAAGAGAGCAAGGGCACCTGGGGCACATTCCTTCATTAGGGTCCACGAGTGGAGGGCTTTGGGATTCTCCGGCCAGACCCAGATTGGTCAACTCAAATCGAAAGAGTAGGGTTAAAGTAAGCATAAGGCAGGCAGATGCTGGGAGGTAGGGAGACTGCTGACCACGAAGACTGTCGAGGAATTCACAACAGAAACTTACATGTGTTGGTGACCCTTGGGTCACTGTCTAGGGCATGTGCTTGCAGGAGGGGCCAGTGGCAGGTCAAGGTTCCTACAGGTCACTTGGCCAAGTAATAAAACAGATGGCAAGGCAGCACCACCGTGGAGTAGCTTAGCTAAGGAGTGTTTATCCCTGGGTCCCCGCATGGAGGAGCTTACCAAGGAAAGACACTCAGATCACACCAGACTGAGAAGCAAACAGTTGAACGAAATCACTCAGGTTGGGAGATGTATTTGTTACTGCTATCGAGCCTGGCCTAGCCTTACTAACGCAGGGTACAGTTGGACTCCGCTGAAGATCTCTGCAGGCCGTGTCAATACGCCCCTTTGCCTCTCCTTCCTTCAGAACTTGAAAAGAATTGTTTAATGCAATTTTAGGACTTGAAACAGTATGCTTAAGTCTCAAAGAACAAATATGCTCAGCTGAGTGATATTCTCAGGGTCTGCAACGAACCTATGAAATCCAGCTGGTATAATGGATTTGATCGCATCTCTCAAGACCCCCTGCCCACTGGAAGACATCAGTCTTAGCAGTAAGGTTCTGCCTCCCACCCCCTCCACTTAACATATCTAGAGAAACTACCAATTACAACTCAACAGCCTTGTGTGGAGAAGCCCTCGGGGTCAGAGGATGACATCCTGGAGGGCCATTTGCAATGATTGTGTAATTAATATTATCATGATGTATAACTGCATATAATGGTTTTCAGAGATGGGGACCTTTTCTTCCTTGGCTATCCTTCAGAGCAGGGAGGCTCCTTGTGCTACCTGTTTGACATTCAGAAGCTTCCTTCGGCAATCTGGTTTATAAGTTTTACTATACATCTTGAAGTCCTTTCTTGAAAACCCACAGGTCCTGGAAAGTTCTGAACTAGGTCGCCTGGCTCCATATCACCTTCACAGTCTTTAAAGGCATCAGTCCCCACAAATACTTGATCGTGGCCATTGACTCCTCCCAAAGTCAACACTTATTTATTGACTGAGAAAGACATAACTGACCGAAACTTCACCCAGCTCGATATTTGCCTAGAGACAATAAATCTCAACACAGGCCAGAACTGAAAGTCGATGGCTATGTATTGTTACCTACTTTCTTTTGGCAAGAGCAATCAATTGGGTATGGATTTTGAAATAATTTCATTTTGATTGGAGCGTGGGACTAGTCTGACCGTGCAGGCAGAAAATGAAGGGGGGAAAGTATGATAGAAACGGTTGCTCCTTGTACTCCCACGGTTAAATGGAGTGCTCTGAACAGCACTTAAAAAAGAAAAAAGACCCTGTCATCTATCAGGCATCCAGAAGGGCTGCTTTATGTGAAATGATGTCATCATAATGGCAGAGTGTGTTAAACCCTCGGTGAATCCCCACCGGGTAGTTGTCCTGCATGAGAATCAATTACAGAAAAGATAAATGGCACATTAGAAGTGTCTTTTGGCATATATTTCACTTCTGATATATGTTGTCCTGCTGAGCAGCAAACGATTTAGATAAACCTCAAGGTCATGTTTGGACCAGAGAGATGTTTTTCATTAGCCAGAGAGTGACCAGCCTGATAACAGAAAAAGCAGCTTGTGGAAAACTGTAGAACACCCACCTCCTCGGG
>CM052810.1:148035879-148065747 GCA_028533885.1 Nasua narica
GGCAGGGGGTGCAGCTTGGCCACCAGCTCCCTCTCTTCTCCTCAGCCAGGCCCCCTTGTGGGGTACACAAGCTGCACAGACAGGCAGGGGCTCTGGCCAGAAGACAAAACCTCAACTTTGCAGCTTCACGTAGGGACTGACCCTGAAGAAGAACTTTCATCAAGAGACAAAAAAGAAAAAGACGTTTGAGCCATTTTTATTATTACTTGAATTCATTTTCTCAGATGTTACTCTAAGTACCCCGCATATCTTCTATCCTCTAATGGCTGAGACACTGGCGTGTGCAGTCACCAGAACTGTCTCAGAATGTCCTCTACACCTTTTCTGTCTCTGTACCCAGAATCTACCATTTTCCCCATCCCTATCTCTCCCATTGTTGACCTGTTCTCCTGACATAATTAAGAAATGAGATGATGGATGGGTCTGTGGCATTTTTGTCGCTGAATTACCATTCAAGAAATATCTCATGAGCCTAGACCATTCTAGACCTAGAGCATATTCTCTGTCTACATCTTCAAAATCCTGGCAATCTCAGCAAATCTAGCCTCGTGTATAAATCTTTATACCTACTTGCACGCAAGGAAGGCAGAATCAAATATGGGTTCCTCTCATGCCCAGGGATCTACAGAAAGAAAGCGGAGGGGCTGGGAATGGAAAACAGGAGCCCCAGTGTTTGGGACCGCCGTGTCCACACAGGATCCTGGAGAGGGTACAGTGAAGCTGGGGGTGTCTAGGAATGCTCCTCCAGATTTAGAATCTGCTTTTCAGATTTGGTATCTGATTTCTTGCTCTGCACCCTAGTAACATGTCTTCTAAATGGAGACCCTGCCGACTGGGCAGGGTCTAGGTAATACACCCCTAGGTACTTATTGGTGCTGTTCAACTAGCCCCAAATATTACTAAACAAACAGCCTTAATTAACTCTAGGTTGGCCAGAGGCTCCCTCAGACCTGGCTTCACATTTCGTGGCCAAAAGAATAAGCCCTCAGGCTGAGGAGGATAAATGTAAGCAGCTTACTGGGTTGCCTTGTTAAGCATGACAACTACAGACTGGGAGAAGGAACAAGAAGTATTTTTTAGGGACGCCTGGGTGGCTCGGTTGGTTAAGCAGCTGCCTTTGGCTCAGGTCATGATCCCAGCGTCCTGGGATCAAGTCCCACATTGGGCTCCTTGCTCTGTGGGAAGCCTGCTCCTCTCTCTCTGCCTGCCTCTCTGCCTGCTTGTGTTCTCTCTCTGTTAAATAAATAAATAAGATCTTTAAAAAAAAAAAAAGAAGTATCTTTTAGTTCTTCCGTTATTAGTAGGGGCTACCTCATAAGTATTTTCTGTTGATCAAAGCAATGGAATTTAACCTCAATCATTATCGCTGTGCTTAGATATGTTGTTCATATATAAGAAATATTTGCAAAATTCTGGTAGGTTTAAAGTTTCTCTCAACTCTTAGCTAAATTATTAAACGAAGAGGCAGATCATGGGAATGACCAATACATTTCCCCTCCAAGTCATGGTCTATATTTGATTTTCCTCTTGCATGTCATTAAATTAATAGCTCAAATTTTTATTATATTCCTTAAATAGCTGTCAAGGATATATTTTCCAGTATATTAGATGCATACTTTAAATATGTTTTCATCATAATCTTGGAGCTAAGAATTTAAGTCCAGGGGCGCCTGGGTGGCTTAGTGGGTTAAAGCCTTTGCCTTCGACTCAGGTCATGATCTCAGGGTCCTGGGATGGAGCCCCACATTGGGCTCTCTGCTCAGCAGGGAGCCCGCTTCCCCCTCTCTCTCTGCCTGCCTCTCTGCCCACTTGTGATCTCTCTCTCTCTGCCAAATCAATAAAAAAATAAAACCTTTTAAAAAAAAAAGAATTTAAGTCCAATTTGTGAAAAATGTCTCTCACCTAACCTGTTTCGAAAAAACGAAATCTTATTGTCAAACCAATTATCAAGTCAAACTCTCTGTAAGTCAGAAGAAAAGTCTGAGTTTACCTTGTTAAACAAATGTATTAATACAGGATCCCATGACTATTTCCTTTGTTCTGGATTCTAATTCCAAAATGGATGCATGGGTGGGTGGGTGAATAGATTAGAGCCCTACTGTGAGTTCATCACCTGTATGAAATAAGGTGTCCTCTCCCTCAATATTTTTTTTTCATTGTGGCAAACAGCACATTACATAAAACTTACCGTTTTAACCATTCTTAAATGTACAGTTGTATAGTGTTAATCACATTCACATTGTTAAACAACAGATCTCTAGAGATTTTTCGTCTTGCAAAACTGAAACTCTATACCCACCGAATAACAACTTCCTGTTTCCCCTCCCTACCGCCTCTGAGGACCATACTGCTACTCTGTTTCTGTAAGTCTGACTATTTCAGGTCCCTTACATAAGTGGAATCATGCAGTATTTATCTATTTGTGGTTGGCTTATTTCACTTAGCATAACGTCCTCAAGTTTCATCCACATTGTAGCCTGTGACAGGATTTCCTTCTTTTTTAAGACTGAATAACATCCCATTGTATGGGTATGCCACATTTTCTTTATCCATGCATCCACTGATGAACATTCGAGTTCCTTCCACCTCTCGGCAGTTGTAAATAATGCTGCAATGAACGTGGGTGTGCAAATATTCCTTCAATATTTCTTAAGAAGGGGGCGCCTGGGTGGCTCAGTTGTTTGGGCAACTGCCGTTGGCTCAGGTCATGATCCCGGAGTCCCAGGATCGAGTCCCATATCGGGCTCCCAGCTCTGTGGGAAGTCTGCTTCTCCCTCTGACCTTCTCCCCTCTCATTCTCTCTCTCTCTTTCTCCAATAAATAAATAAAATCTTTAAAAAAAATACTTTGTTAAAAAAAAATATTTCTTAAGAAGGCTCTTTTTGCATTGGTCTCATGAGAGCTGAGGCTCAACAGCAATACATTACTAAATTTTCCCTTTTAAGGGTTGTCCTTCGGGTATCCTATCCCCCAAGAAAATGCACCATCGTAAAATCCAAGATTGGTGAGAGGAATTCTTTTCTTTTGTAAGGTGGGGAAAAGGTGATTAGAAAAAGAAAGTCAAGAAACTGGCTGAGCACAGACAGACATCGTCGAGCTGGGTTAGCACGGAGAATGTATGGAACTTGGTTTCCAGGAAATCGAGGTGCTTACAGCGATCCAGATCCCTGTAAAGTTTCCACAGACTCCCAGAGGCATACATATTCCAGTTGAAAGATAGCTAATGACCTCGCACAGTCTCTGGAACCCAGTACAAACCCCACAAATGTTAGTCAGTATTGCCTGGCCCCAGAGAATACATTGTTACAAATATACCTATACACTCTCCTCCCCAACTCCACCAAAAAAAAACACCTTGGTAGAAAAAACTAGAACATGACCAGGTAACAGGTGCGGTGAAAAATTAAAATACACTGAACTGAAGGAAAGAAATGTATTTTAACCCCCCAGCAGGGAAGGTGCTCATTCCCTGCTCCTTGCATGCCTTATTAATGATGATGACTGTTTAATCACATCCCCCGGTGGTGGGGGAAACATCTTGTTCCCATTCATTAGGTCACAATAACTTTTTTGTTCATCCAAAGTGCTTAGGATAAGGTTCAGTGCCTAATGTCGCTGACAACACTTCTAATTGAAATCCCATCTGAAACACTGCACCTACATAATGGAGACCAGCCAAATAGTCCACGCCTTCCAGAATGTCTTCTCCCTGCTCCTGTGCTAAGCTCTTGTACCTAATTCAACAGCAAGCCCATTTTTTGAAATGTTTAGACTGCTCAGCAATTGAGGGCCACTGTGACCCAAGATTTGCAGTGCAAAAGGAAATGTTTGTTGAATGAATGCGTACAGGCATGCATGAATGAATGGACAAGCGAACAAATGAATCGAGAGCCTAAGGCCACAAAGGATTTGACTCCCTTGTGCCAAAGAAAATCAGGAGAACACTCTTCGAGTGTTTTAATCCTTCTTGCTAAGCACAGCCTCGACTTGGTTGACACTAATTAAGTCCTCAGCAATAGCTAATGAGCTGTTCAATAAAACTAACCAGCCTTACATCCTGACCCCAGAAAAGGTCAAATGAGTCAATGCCCCAATTCCATAGCCAGGTAGCAAAGTCCTGAGAGCTTTCCTTAAGATGTCCCTCCACGGGATGGCCCCTACTGTAGGCTCGGCAATCATTTGGATCCATTGTTTTCCCACCCTGTAGATGGATGCACACAGCCATTCTCCAAACCACAGGCTTCATGCCATCTCTGGGGAGTCTGATCTACTGAGCCTTCACTGAGGGACCTTCCACTCTGCCAGGTCCTCCTCTTGGGTCAAGGAAGCACCCCAAAACCCCACACTTTGACCTAGCAACTCAGCAATTCACCGATTTTGACAATCTCATCCTTAAAAATAAAGAGGTAGTAAGCACATGCCAGTGCTAAATAAAGATGGCAAAACTCTCTGTACATGGTAGAGGACCATAGTTCGCTCAGAAAGGTTTCGTCTCTGCCCCCTCTGTCCCTGGGTGTGAAAGTGCATCATTTACTCCCCTTATCTTAGGATACAACTCAGGCAAGCAAGTCGTTCTGCAATCAACCAAATTTCAGCAAACTCTGAAATGTTGACTGTGTCTGGAGATTGCACTAGTTTAGTTATTTTTTAGCACTTTGGCCTGTCATAAAAACATTCTCTCAAATCCCAGTATTTTTCCTACACTCGCATAATAACTTTGAAACGTATTATTGCTGAGAAACCGCATTCTCCCTGCCAACAAGTCCCCGGAGGGAAAGCTCTAGCAGAAGAAAGGAAGTTTTTACAATCGCTTCATGAGAGAAAGTTGCTCATCCACTGGACCTAATCAAGTTTTCCAAGACATGGGCCACAGCTGACACCCAGAGCCGTATTCTTTGTGTTTGTGCTTTTTTTTTCCTTATCCTTTCCTTTAAAAAGAAATGGCACAAACCTATGCTTTTTCTTCCACAGCAAAGCATAATGGGCAAAACGAGCGACTACCATTGTGGGAGTGCTAATAGAGATTCTAGCCGGTGAGTAAAAGACTTACCAGGACCAAAGGACTAATTAACAGGTCAGCCAGTAATGCACTAACGCAGGAGGAAATGTGTATTTAAAAACCAGGGCTGAATGTGGACGGCCGGCTGCCGCTGACTTACAGCTGCTCTTATCGCCCCGTGGAAGAGCATTAGCACGGGGTGGGGAAGGGGGGAGACCTCAGTCCCAGCCCCCATTAATGAGTCCCTGTCCCCTCCATAAATCAAGGGATGTGTAGGCAAGTGAAGCCCTTTCAGAGGCCCGTGTTTGGAAACAGGGACCTACCTCTTGAAGGTTTGACAAGCACTTCAACGAGCGTCTCTGCCATTTGGTGGCTTCATCTCAGAGACGCAGGAGATGATGGGCTTGGCTTCCCAGAGCTCAGGTTCCAAGGAAAGGGACCCAGTGTCTGCTTTCTCTATGTGTTTAGAACTCGTGCGTGGAAGGTTGAATAGGTGGCATGCACATCGGCTCGTCTGGCCTCCCTTCAAACAGAAACTTCTGTGAGCTGGCAGGCTTGCCCACTGGCTGTCAGTGTTCTTAATGGGGATCCAGGGACCTCTAGGATCTGTCAGTGCCTTCGAAATTAGCAAAATAAAATTACCAATGGGCTTGTTTTAGTGTTATGTATTTCATGAAAGCTCAAAACATCTGAGTACCCCCCCATTTTTCAATGCAAGTAATTAGGACTTTACAGTGAGCACACATGTAAATAACTGATGTCACCATTCTCGGTGATGGCCCTGAGCAAAATGGTGAGCTCCCAGAAGTGTGTCTGTGTGTGTGTGTGCATTAGTTTCTTTTTACCTCTGTAACAAATCGCCACAAAGGTAGTGCTTCGAAACGTGGTTTTATTATCTCACAGTTGTGGAGGTCAGAAGACTAGAATGGGTCTCCCTGGGCTGAAAGGGAGGTGTTAGTCAGCGTGGCTGCATTACTTTCTGGAGGCTCTCAAGACGTCCCATTGCTGTGCCTTCTAACTTCTAGAGCTTGCCTGCATTCTTTGGCTCATGGCCCCATCCCCCATCTTCAGAGCCAGCTGCATAGTATCTCCCAAGCTCTCTCTTACCCTGACCTTCAGCCTCCCTCCTCTACACTTAAAGGACCTTTGTGATTACCTTGGGCCCATCTGGATAATCTAGGATGATCTCCCTATTGTAAGGTCGGTCAGCTGATGAGCAACCTTAATTCCTCATTGCCATGTGACATAGTGTATTCACAGATTCTGGGGATTAGGACACGAATGTCTTCAAGGTGCCATTATTCTGCCAACTGTGGTGTGTCTGTAAATGGACCCTTTCCTTGGGGAATCCTTGGTGGGATTTCCTCCTGCCATCAGGGATACTGGTTATTCTCATTTGGAGAGTGCGACAATTTGCCCAACTTGATGCTTATATCGCAGGGCTCCTGACTTCACCTTCGTTTCCTCTTTGTCTTTGATGGAAATTCAATTTACCATAAATTGCTTGCTTTTTATTCTACCATCCATTTTATCAGCCAAACTCTTCCTTCGTTCCTTCTCTACTCCTAATTCTATGACTTCTTTCAGGGAACCCATGGAGCACTAAACTAAACTGTGTACGTAGAAAAGACTGTACAAAAGAGGTCACCCCAGCTACCCACAAGGGCGGCCACATGTGGGACCAAAGTAAGACTTGACACAAGCTATCTGAATGTGACCTTGGAGTTGACAGCCCAGAGGAAGGAAAAAAAAGTCCCCTCACCCCCAGAGCTGTGTTCCTCGCCCAACGGAGGACTCAGCTGTTGGAAATGGTGGTCCAGGACCTGTCACTGATTTTCTCCATCTGCAGAGGGAATCTCTCTTCAATGGACTTTCTCCCAAAAGCATGTCCTGTCTTTCACTGGAGAGTGCCTAAAATTCACTTCGAAGATTCACTTACTAGAGAGACGTTCCCATAATGTGAGGCTTCCTTTGGATGATAAAATGAAAAATCCTGGGGCTGGGTTTATGCATTAAATACCATCAATTGTATCTTGGTGTGAATGATGCCCATCTGGCCTCAGCCAGGGTTTGAGAGGAAGCGGAAGGAAAGAGTCTGAATATGGATGCAGATTCCCATACTGGACTTCTACCTGAGTAGAAGCTTCCTCAGAGAGTTAAGTCAGATGGCCCGTGTTTCAGCAGGAACCTGGTCCTATAACAGGTACCAGTTCACTTAGCCAGACACTTCCCATGAAAAGGGGGGCACCTTTTAAAGAACCTTCTTAAGACCTTCTTCCCCCACATGCTTCAAACTGCTTCAAACTCTCAAGGCTCTTCTGCCAAAATCTACCCACCCAGGCATCTCGGGAGCATGGCACGCGATGGAGATGTCCTGTGAGACATTCTCGCACGCAGGCCAAAGGCGGTTTCCTCAGAAGTAGAAATGGTGAGCTCCTCCCAGAACGGTGGTGAGGACTAAGTGAGACTCGAATAGAAGGCAGTGCTGCTAGGGGGCCTCTGTCCTCAGGGAAGGGGGGAAGTGAATGGAGTCAAGGGAAGAAACAAGCAGTTAACTCAACGGTATTTCCAGTCTTTGACATGGAGCACCACCGAGTCCCAAGCACAGAGCCAACCTGCTTCTATGACATCACCTCATTTCATCCCGACAGCGGCCATTTTTCTAGTTGAGGGCATGAGGCTGAGGGAAGTGATGTGACTCTCCAAGCTGGCAGGGAGGTCAGCGGCAGAGCTGGGACTCCTGACTCTCCCCTCTGAGTCTCTCTCCGCTTGAATAACGTAACCCCGGGGTCTGCCTATAATTACCATTTTGAGAGCAAGTGACTATCTAGAAGTATCCTTGCAACATGCCAAGTTCTCGGCTAAGCACGTATCACAGTAGAAACTCACAACTGCCCAGTGAAATAATATCAATCCCACAAAGCAGATGAAGAACTTGATTCTCAGGGAGGTTAAGCAAGTGTCTCAAGATCACACAGCCAGTAAAAGGAAGACTTCTCAGATTTCAACCCAGGTCAGTCTAATTTCAAGTAACTGAACACTTATTTTTTTTACTTTTTTTAAGATTTTATTTATTTGACAGAGAGAGAGATTACAAGCAGGCAGAGAGGCAGGCAGAGAGAGGGAGAAACAGGCTCCCCGCCAAGCAGAGAGCCTGATGCGGGGCTCGATCCCAAGACCCTGAGATCATGACCTGAGCCAAAGGCAGAGGCTTTAACCCACTGAGCTACCCAGGCGCCCGTAACTGTACATTTAGATTGATTGGGGTAAAGATTAAAGGAGTAATCCCCCCACCACCACTGCTGGGTTTGTTTTTCCTAAATTCACCATAATGCCGCACGTAAACAATTAAGGAAAACACCTTTAGAAAGGGACTTAAAATTGCAGAAGACTCTCAGTTTAGAGGAAAATCCAGATACCATATTTGAAAGGGCTATGCTATTTAGGAATAAGCCAGCAGTTTTTCAGGGCAATTCAATTTATTTAATTATTAAAAAGAAAGAAAAATATTAAAAGAGAGAGAAAGGAAGTCAAGATTTTTTGGTGCTTTGTTTTTTTCGAAGAGCAAAGTACCCAACCCGGGAATGCTCCCTGCCCCACACGGCATCCATCATGCGAGGCTACGGACTTTCCGAAACCAACTGCGTCTGTGTGTGGAATCACTCCCTCAAGAAAAGTGGCCGAAGCTCGGTTATATGAGACTCCTTTCACAGTGCTGGACAGAAATGAAGAAAGACACTCCGGAGAATACTCTGCCTGGTGGGAGGGGAGACCAGATGGCCCAAGAGTGCTGAGCCCAGCAAGCCGAATGTCCCACGTTCACGTTCACAATTCAGCACAGAGCAGCCTGGGGGAGAAGCACCTCACCGTCAGCAGGTGCACACAGGAGCCCGAGCTCTCACGAGCCGCCAGGCACTGGGCATCACTTAACAGCATCCCTGGCTTCTCACCAGCCTGGCCGGCCCTGCCGACTGAACCTGGTGAGGCGACACAGGCTTCTGCCCGGCCCAGCCGAGCCCACCCATCCTGGCCACCGCCGTCTCAGAGCCCTTCCCTCGGCAGGCCGCCCGAGCTGATGGATTGCATCCTGTCAGGATATTGATCCTGGTGAACTAGGGGACCCTTGGCTGTGATTAAAAGAACCTGAGCATAAAGAAAAGTCTTGAACTATAGATGATACCACACCACGTGGGAGACATTGCCAGAAAATCAACTCCGAATGGAATGTGATTGAGACTATACGCATCTAGGGAGTGGGGCAAGAGAAGGTTCTACACGGCCAAAAGGTCCCAGTCACTTGTTCTACGATTGTGGCCGTGTGCCTCAGTGGGGAAACCAGACGGCCCACCAACCCTTTTGGATGATGACCTTGCATCACACCCCTTTAGCAAGAACAAGTCAGCCCCCACAGAGCCAAGGGTCCGAGAGTGGAAGGGACGCGTGGCCGCCATGTAGCTCCCGTCACAGCACCTCTTCCGTCCCGAGTCCACGGCTGAATAGAAGGGGTACCCGCGCGTCCAAGTCTCTCCACATCTCCCACCTGTCTCCAGGTTCAAAGTCTCCAAGGACTTTAGGCACTTCCTTTCTACTTTTTGTGCTCTCTTCCGCTGAAGTCATCTGCTAACCACACTGGGTGGCCCTGAGAAGGCAGTCCGGGCCACTCGAAGTGAATGAAGGCGCTCATGTTCCTTGAGAGCCAAGGCTGAGCCACGAGAAACAGAAGGGCCCCTCGGCGGCTCCCAGCACCAAGCAGATGTGAGCAAGGGAAACGGGGAAATGGGAAGCATTTCCAGGACACAGCTCTTCAGCGGGATCTGAAAATCTGAGCAAGAGCCGCATCAGCCATTCACTGCACTGTGTGTTGGTTTTTGAGAAGTGTTTCCACTGAGGGCAGTTCCGCGTCTAATTCGTCCGTCGCGCGCCTCAGGTACCCCATCTGACAAGAGGCTCTCGGTTGCACTGTGTTTCACTGGCTGGGTCCTTCTCTTCCAGTCACTCTTTGCACCTTCAGCCAACAGCCTCTGAGCACCTAGTGTGTGCCCGGCACTGCACTGGGCCACAGGAATGACGGACGACAGAGCCCCTCCGCTACCCACGCTGGGAGAAAGACAAACTGGAAAACAGCATGGCAGATACAAGGACAGAAGAGCCCCTTCTCCACGCCCAGATGGGGACAGAGGTCGGTTGAGGAAGCATGCTGGTGGCGGTGACCCCGAGCCCAGCCGTGGGGGCCAGTTGTGACCGTGAGTCAGCGAGGAGAGCCGAGCCCAGAGGAGTCAGGTTGCCGCTGCGGAGCGGTGGGACGAGGACAGCAGGGGTTGGAGTTCACAAGACCGGTGCTCCAGGCAAGGAATTCATCTTCTATCCCAAAGGTCACAGCAGGATAGCATCCACATTTGAGAAAAGTCTGTTTGACTGCGGTGGGGGAGGGGTGGAAGTGGGTCAGGGAGCAGGGAGGCTGGAGGCAGGGAAAGGAGGTGGGGGGGGGCATACCCTGGGTCACTGAAGGGAGCTGGTGACGGGTTACAGATGGAGAGCGGGTTAGGAAAATCAACAGATCTTGGTGACCCATGGCCAATGGGAGTGAAGGAGAAGGAGTCGAGCACGATTCCCAGGGTCCGCCTTAGAAGCCTGGTAGAAATGACGTCATTTGGAAAGGTGGAAATTCGGGAGCAGGGGCAGAGACTCAGAGAAGGAAGTGGCCATCAAGTCAGGTTGGGGCTTGTGGAATACCCCCTGGAGGTCTGCGTGGACGCGTGCAGCGGTGCTGACCTCTGGCTCCGGAGCCTGGACATGGGCTAGAAGTTGCTGGAGACCCGGGAACTCACAGGGCAGGCTAAATCCTGGTGGGCGATGTTACCCCGGGAAAGCACCCAGGATCATTTAAAATAACCACCACAAACGAGAAAAACGGGTACGGATAGAACCCAGGAGACCCTAATATTTACGAAACTATAAAAAAGGGAGAGAATCCAAAGAAGACTTTCAAAGCTTGTGAAAGACAAGAAAAATCAGAAGAGTTCTATGTCAATGTTATCTTTTTTTTTTTTTTTAAAGAAAATAAAAGAAAAAACCAGGAGAGGGTGATGTCACAAAAACAAAAGAAGGAGACAAGGAGGTCCCGATGACACAGGTCTTATGTCCTTCACAGCAGCATTACCGTTCCCATTTTACAGAGAAGACAACTGAGGTTCAGAGACTCAAGGAGATTAAGCAACCTATTTAAGGCTTTTAGTTTGGAGAACCTTCAGGGTCAGCAGCTCAGGCCTTACACCCCATTGCTGCCGACCACACAGCAGGCTCTTAGGTTCATTCATTCATTCATTCATTCATTCATAAAAACTGTAATTGCTTCCTACTGTCAAACCAAGTCATCTGAGGTGGCCGAATCGTTCCACACTGATGCGTTGATAAAGGAACTGCAGAGGGGCTCTTCAGGTGCAGAGCAAGAGCGACATTTGCTGACGTGCTTCACGCCAGCTCCAGCCCACGCGCTCCTCAGTCCTGCACGGTTCCTGGCATGGGTGAGAGTATGAGAAAAGGCGGCGGGAAGAAGCTCGCACCTGTGACCCCAGACACGGAGTGCGGGGCTTGCAGCGACCCCGACCCCGGCAGGGCGGCGGCGCAGTCGGGGTTGGGCACAGCTGCCCCGCGGGCCAGGCGTCCTCACTCCGGTGCGCGAGCCTGGAGCGCCCCCTAGTGCCCGTCACGGGCACAAACATCCCAAGGATCGAGGCTTGGAGACCAGAGCTGGGCAGCGGTGGCATTATGCGAGAGAGAGCTGGGGACATTCTCCAGCCCTCGTTTCTCTCAAATTTTCGGTCCAACATGGCCAGTTCAGATGATCTGAGGGGGTTTTCCAAAGACGTCTTCGGTGGCCTGAGCACGTTGGCCAGGACTGCGGATGACAACGAGCAAAATACTGCCGGAGTTATCAAAACCCTTAAAAGGCTGAAACAGATGGACAACCCCTGCAGAGAAACCTGACGTTGCAGGAAGAGTGAGGCAAAGTGGATAAAGAGAGAAACATAAGCCTTGGAACCCAGGTATCCTGAGCGCACCATTCATACCAACCCCCTAAATGATACACCCAGTGAACAAAATTATTTCCCATGGGGAGGGGTGAAGAGAGAGAAAGAAGAAAGGAAAGAGAAAAGGTACATGCGTGCCCATGAAGGATTTTTTTTTTAAGGGCAACAACAATATGTGAAAGAAAAAAATGCAGGCTCCTTTGTAGAAACTGGGAGGAGGCCACCTGATCTGGGATTCACTTGATGTGGGAATGATGGAATTTCCCTGTGCACCCAGCTTAAGAGTAAATCAGTCTTGAAATGTACCAGAGAAACCAACAAACAAAACATTCCCTTCTCCCGCATCTCTCATGCAAAGTGTCCCAAAGAGGCTCCGCAGAATGGAATTGAGCCGAGTTCTGCAATGAGAAAGCATATACGCTATAAAGGAACATTCTATATAGAAGCAATCAATCCAAGGTGATTCATGCAATCAGTCAGTCAGAGGTGTAAATCCCTCGGGGCCCATGAGGTATGCCGCTGGCCTGGATGCCTATTTTCTGGGGGCAATGAATGAATGGATTTCTCCCTCCTTCCCAGGCTTCAATGCTTTTAGCAATTGGCACTGTGGCAGGATTTATACCACGGTTCTTGTAAATTGTACCTTCTCTCTCTCCTTTTCAAAGGTTTCTTTCAATAAAATGCAGATGGAATTGTTGGAGAGCTGCTTTTCATGTGTTTATAGGTTACTTCTGCTCGGCTGCTTATGCAGGTGCGTGTCTCTAGGCCTCTTTGTTTTTTATTTTCTCTGCCTATTAGGGAAATGGAAACATATGGATTCCTTGTTTGGGCCCAGCGGACCTTATAGAATGGTATCCCTGTTGCTTTCCTCACACATCTTCCTGTAATCACAGGGCTCTGAATTAGCCTCTTAATCCCCAGTGGAAAAGCCATAATACGGGGAAATTCAATAAAATGTATATGTGGTGTGAATGCCAAAGCATTTACAAAAATAGATGGGAACGTGGTCATTTATACGCCGGCGTTAGAGCCTGAGCTGACGCTGGTAAGAAGGCACAGCATTCGTAGAGAAGCAGACCTTCAAGATGGCAGACGTGAGCCTGGTGTCCAGGCAAGCTAAGATTTTTAAAACCTAGTTGGGAAAAACAAATAGTACTCAAGCACAAAGAAGGCTTGAGTTTGGATCTGAACCTCCAACATAACTATTTCCAGGTTACATGAGCAGTTTAATGCAGATTCTTTACCTGGAAGACAGAGTCCAGAAACATATGCAGAGTATTCCCGGAGATGAATGGTGAAGCCTCGTTATAGGCAATATTCCCATGTTATAATTTTCATCGTAAATAAATAACTCATTTAGCCAAGGCCACATATGTTTTATTAAAAGGTCCCGCGATGGTCCTTTAGGAAGAGGAAATATGTAAATGTCCACCATCCCCAGCAGAGTGTTTATTAAGACTAATGGGAATACAGTGTGTCTGTGATGTGGGAAATGAAGGCAAAAGAAAAATTAAATTTCCTTACTACTTACAGCCCATCAACGACAAGTCCTTGAAATAGGCCGAGTGACATTCTTCTAGGAACTCAGCTGCCTCAATGTTAATACTCTGCTATGGGCAAAAGGCAATCTTAGCCCGACCCCCAGGATCCTGTAAGTCTACTTTAACATATAAAAAATACTTTTGGAAACTCCCTTTATTTCTATCCCACGAGATACATGTTGGCGATCATCCCCCAAGCATATGACCCACCGCTATACGTCTGAAGGGTCTCATGACTAAGGTTTTATTAGACAGTAATAAATGACCTTTCCCTAAAAACAACTAGCCCCGTCAGGATCCTGGGAACCTTGCTTCCAAAGTGCCTTAGAGTCTTACGCCATCCCTGACTCCCTCCCATCTTGAAAGTATATAATCGCCACTCCTCATGACCCCCGTGCAGCTCTTTCTGCACGCGGGTCCTGTCCCCATGCATTCACAAAACCATCTTTTTGCACCAAAGACCTCTCAAGAATTCTCTCTTGGCTGTCGGCTCCAAACCCTAACATCTTTCCTACATCATCTACAGGGCTCAAGGCATCAAGTTTGCGAACATTTTGCAAACAGGGTCCCCAGAATGATTGGCAGAGGTTCAGACCAAATGTGGCTGGATTCCATGTGCTTCCCTGAGCCTTTGGGGAACACTGCCCAAGGCGCTAACCTGAAAGAGTCACACCGCAGAGCCCTGACCACCTTCCCGACACAACGGGCGGGAAACCTGCTCCTCTGGATCCATCGGTTCTACTTGGGTGAGACAGAGG
Organism: Nasua narica; assembly: GCA_028533885.1. Lineage (NCBI taxonomy): Eukaryota > Metazoa > Chordata > Mammalia > Carnivora > Procyonidae > Nasua > Nasua narica. The sequence goes on from CM052810.1 coordinate 148,050,209, forward strand.
CTTAAAAACTCTCACCAGCCCTGCCCCGGACCCACTCCAGAGCTTGGAGAGAAGGCTGCTGAGGAAAGACAGGGAGACCTTCTCCCCCTGGTGGAGAATCACTGTATGTAAGGAATGGTGTGGAGCCCTTGGCTGGGAAAGCAAAGGAAAGTGAAAAGCAGAAAAGGGAGTCACTGCGAAGGAACTGCTTGGAACATTCTTGCAATGACCCTCATGACTTGAATTTTACTTTTCTCCTTTCAGATTCCTGAGTCCAATTCTACAGTAGCTTTTTCTTTAAAGAATATAATAGAAGACCCAGCAGTGGGGTCCCAGACCTGGGCTTAGCCTCAGACGGCTCCCAGCTCCTCCTCAAATGTATAACCTCGGGCAGAGTGTGTGACGTCCTGAGATTCATTTTCTAAATCTGCAAAATGAGCAGTTCGGACAAGATGATTTCTAAAATCATCTCCAGCCTTAACCTTCTAGGACTCTGCATGTGAAGTGTTAAAAATTAACTATTAAAATGTGCTACCCGGACCATCCAAATACAGTGATGGGGCCCCTGGGTGGCTCAGTAGGTTAAGGCTCTGCCTTCGGCTCAGGTCATGATCCCAGGGTCCTGGGATCGAGTCCCGTGTTGGGCTCCCTGATCAGAGGAGAGCCTGCTTCTCCCTCTCCCTCTGCTGCTCCCCCGGCTTGTGCTCTCTCTCTCTCTCTCTCTCTCTCTCTCTCTGTCCGATAAATACATAAAATCTTAAAAAAAAAAAAAACCAACAAAAAACAACAACGATGATGCTCATGAGTTAGGCAAGCCCAGAAGAGATCCCTCAGCAGGGCCGAATTGGTCCCTCCACTCTCCTATGGACTCCCCTTCTGCCCATCAGCCCTCGTGAGAGGGAGAGATGGCTGGTCAGAAAAAAGGATTGTGCGTGTTTCGTCACATAAACATTTTCTCACTTGGCGCGTTGCCAGCAGGAAGACGCAACAAATACTAATTAAAATACCCTGACGCAGCATCTCGTCCTGACAGATACTTCATCCCCCCCATCTCTACACAAACAAATCTAAGAAATCATCCACGGATCTAGAAAGAGTAAAGGAACAGGAGTCGGGCCGCACGCACGCGCACAGTGTCTGTCACAAGTTCCAGGGCGAGCCCGTGACTGTAGCTATTTCACATGTAATTACCTCAGTCGCCCCCACTGGGCAGGGACCGTTAAGGTCTGCTCAGCTTCTAGGGCATGGCTGGTGCTCAATAAATGACAAATGCAATTATAATAATTAATAATTCATATATTAATAATGCAATCCCTTTCCCCACGCTCGGTGATTGCCCACCGACATGCCACGCACACACGCGAGAGCGGGGGCTGCCAGGCGTCCCAGAATTTCTCCACACTTCCCTAAAGCTGTGTCCAAAGGTCACCTTGAGGAGGCCGTCCCCAGCTGCCTGTGAGTCTAACAATGATGGCTGGCTTGGGTACTCCATTTTCTATCTTCTTCCTATTTCAAAGATTTGGGACTGTCTCCGAGGCCCAGGCCCAAGAAAGAAAGGCCATGCTGACACACACAGGAGAGCGGCGTGGGACCAGGGTCGTGCCCCCCAGATGCCCGGCCGGCATGACGACACCTCGCTCATCTCCAGCGCCGCCTTCCTTATCCAAAAACTGCAGAGAGCTGGGGCCGCGGAAATGTCCGTGCCGACCCTCCCCCGTCAGGGCCTGGCCTGGGAGCAGAGAGCCTTGAGGCGTGCGGAGCCCCTTATCTGGGGTGAATTGGTGGACCCGGTTTGGCAAACCCTTATCCCACAGTGAAGAACAGATTGTTCATTTCGGAGGCAGTCACAAAAGTCAAAAGCTCCAGCAGGTTATTAATATCCTAGCAAGTCTTCCCAGAAGAGGGCTAATGTTGATCTCTTTATCTCATCTGTGTTTTCTTTTTTTCCTGGCATTCTTTGATTTTTCACAATGCAGGTAATTCTACTCTGTTTGATCAGAACTCACTCAAGTTGTCTAATGAATTACAATTGCCCGTTTATTTAGTTTTCCAACTGGCCTCTGCTCCCCGGACATTCCAAGCAATTTCCAAACTAGGACTAAAACCCAGTGTTTCTAACCCCCACCCCAGCCTGAGAGCCCTCCCTCCCCACTCCCCCTTGGCTCCCCCCACTGGTCTGCTAGCTCTTCCCCCAGACCCGGCCGCTTTCTGCTTTCTATAATATCAAGGCCTTCGTCAGCAGGAAACAGAGAGGCTGACGTCATCAGACAAGTCGGTAATCCTTCTGGAGCCCAGAAATGACTGACCTTTTGTTATGCATAAAATCCACTCCTACACCCTAACTAGGGACCGGAAGGCAAAGGAGTCCTTTTAACTGATCATCCTGCTTCTTACAAATTGCTTTCCCACATTGCTTTTTTAGCTTTCCTTTTTTTCCAGGCTCCAAGTAAAGCCAACAAAAATACAGCTTCCGGTTTCACCTTCAGTGGATAAAGTGTCTGTGAAACGTACTTTCAGATTTAACGTTCTGGGTGTTGATGAGATCCCATTCATCAAGATCAGGTTGAACTGGAGAGCTCCACTGAGCCTACCATTGGCTCCGCACCCCTCCAGCTAGCTGCGGCCGCTAAGACCGTGTTCCTAGCTCCCGCGTCTGCGCGACTGGGGCTCACGTGGGTCTCCAGTCTTCCTGCAGAAAGTGCTCTGCGTATGTTTTTGGTGCACTTTATGCCTCATAGGGGACTGAGGAGGAAACCCTTCGATACCAGGTTTTCCCTCTCCCATGCTTCTAGTTCCAAACCGGAGCCAAAAGTATCTGTCTCTGTGTTAACATTCTCCTTCCAGACCATTAAAAATATCTTTGCCTTCGGCTCAGTTCTTCGTTTTACTGAATTTGAGATTTCTCATTCAACAAACACATTGCTTACTCATCTGTAAACCCATCTAGAAGAGAAGCCCATCATAGCAAGCCCGTCACCTTTCCCTATAAATCTGTTCTGCCTTTCTACTAACTTGAGGATACCACCACTCCCCTAATCCAAGGGTTGGCAGCCTTTTTCTATAAAGGTCCAGATAATAAATACTGTAGGTCTTAGGCCGTATAGTCTCTGTGTTCCCATTAGACTTTATTTACAGAAACAGGTGGTTCCCCGGATTTGGCCCTTGGGTCATAGAAACCTGGAAACTATCATGTCTCCTTCTCTCTTTAACCCCATATATCCAATCAACAGATGAGTGCCAATCTTACCTCCTACGTATTTCTGAATTCTGCCCTTCCAAGCCAGCTTTACGTTCTTACTTCACTTTAAAGAAGGTGCAACTGTGAACTACAGAAGATGCAAGAAAGACGCTGCCTGGCTGACTCTTGGTGGAGCATGCAATTCTTGATCTCAGGGTTGTAGGTTCGAACCCCACATTGGGTGTAGAGATTACTTAACACACACACACAAAAAAAAAACTTAAAAAAAAGAAGATGCAAGGAATACACCAACCAATGTTCAAAGGAAATTGCTCATGCAATAGAAGATTGGAGAACAAATTCATGCTCACTATATTTCATTGAACCTAAGATACCATTGGTTGTAAGATGTGCATTATTTTATGCATACTACTAAGAAAGAACAAATATAGCCAAAACTATAACTTAGAATTTTTATTTTATACTTCTTGAAAAAATTGTTTTAGACAGAGAAGACGTTGATTTTTGTTGTTTATCAGTCTTGTGCATATAAAATACACATACATATGAAAATGAATTGGTTAAACTTCTTGACATGCAGAGCCTGTCATTTTCTTTCTAGACTCAAAGAAGTCTGTATCTTTCAACTCAGAACCCTCCCCGATGCCATCATATCCACACAGAGCCAGCAAATTTCAATGCTGTCCCTCTCTTGATCTTACTAGAAGGTGTCAAAGGAATGTTTGCCAACAACAGCCAGGACTCCTCTTCCTTCCTCAAAGGGCCCTTAAATGGTCTGCAGCTCCAAACAGAGAGGACTGCAGTTGTCCAGCGGTGTCTTCAGGAATAGTAGACTAATATGCTTATGCTGGCAAGGACGAGGACTTCCCGAATTTTGCCGGGAAGACAGCAATTACAAAACAATCCTGATTTCAGAGATGCTAATGTAAAAACATGTGCCTCTTAGCATCTGTGAAATATGGTCTAGATTTTACGTTATAACAAATGTTTTATGGAATGTATGTAATATTTTTATGATCCCCTCCCACTTCAACTAGTTTTTTAAATGAACTAACTACCAGTCATTCTTACCTATAAAATAATAAGAGCACTTCTGCGGTGCATGCCAAACAGTACTTTTTTTAAAGATTTGTTTTACTTGAGAGAGAGTGCATGCACAGAGGGAGAGGGAGAAGCAGACTCCCCACTGAGCAGGGAGCCCGATGCGGGGCTCCATCCCAGGACCCTGAGATCATGACCGGAGCCGAAGGCAGACGCTCAACTGACTGAGCCACCCAGGGCCCCCTGCTAAACAGTAAGCTGACAAAGTCAGTCTCGATCAAAGACGAGGTTTGGAGCTTCAATAATGTTCGCTAGATGAGTATGTCACTAGCAATTAGACCGCCTCACTGGTGCTCTCAGCGAAACCAGGAGAAAGAAAGAAATTAGTTTTTTCCCCCCAAACTCCTCCTGATGGGCTGGAACAATTCTTATTGCCCCCCCATTTGGTTTGAAAACACTCAGCCATGGTGACAGAATGAGCAACAAGATTCTTGGGCCACAGTCTTCTAGTACAAAGATTATACCATGACCTCAACTTCGTGAAGTCTTGTGGGACCCACAAGATATAAAAGGGAAGAGCTAAGCTTCACAGGGAAAGCCCTCTGACCCTGAGAGTTTGGATCATTCTTCCAGACTCACCCCTTGGAAGGCACATGCGCCCATGAAGGAAAGCATCCAGGGCCTTCAGGCTTACACGGGACAGCGCCCCGTCAGGAACGTGGGCTGCTTCCAACTTCCCCATGGAAAGAGTTGCTAGCTCAGCTTTCTAGATTCCTGAAACAGTGCCACTTATCAAGTTGGAGAGCTAGAAGGGACCTTGGACCTTGACACACTCCTAAGATTCCGTCTGGGAAGACCGAAGAAAAGTGGAGAAGAGTCCATGTGCCTGTGGGACCACCCCTGGTCAAGGACAGAGCGTCCAAAACCTTCAACCAGTGTTCTACCCCCACATCTTGGGACCCGTGCTGGCAAATTTCTTAAAATCTCCACACAGAGGCTACCGGTAAGACAATTTTTGGATTATTAGCATAAAATGGCACTTACCCCAAACCCCACGATCAGAAATAATCTTTTCTTCCCTTTGTGAATGTGAATCAGAGTGGTGCGGCCAAAAATCCTGTAAGACCTCTTCTTTTAAGCTTTACATGAAATTAATTAAAGCATTTGGGGAAAAAATACTATTGTTTGATTTTGTGTGTGTGTGAGGTTTTCGAAAGAAAGGCAGCCTAGCGAGGAGAACGTCCCAGGCTGTGGCTGGATGAAGCGAGAGGGCTTCTAATCCTGACATTCAGCATCTGAACTGCCCCTGACGAAACAAAACAAACCAAGTTAAGCAAGAGCCCACACCGCCCTTCTTCCCCGTGCGCCTGGGTAATCCCGAGAGCAGAACGCCCGGGTTATACCTTCGAGACTTGCCGATAGGTGTGAAGAGATCGGGGGAAGCCAGAGGCAAAGAGGAAGGTGGGGTCACTTTTCTCTGTCTTATTTTAGCTGTAAATTTTCTGGGCAATACGACCGTGACAATTGATTTATTTTTCATTTAATACAGATTTATTCTGTGAACTTTGAACACTCGCTGACTCAGAATGGAGAATTTTCAGTTTAGCAAAGCAAACGCTCAAATAAACATTATTGGATATGAAATTTGTTAATCTGCACTTCCCCTGTTTGGAGATAACCATATTTTCTGCTGCCCCATTTGACAGATCTCCAACCCCTAGCATCTCCATGTTAATCTGAAATGATAAGTGATCAAGGCTCATCACCTATTTTCTTTTCAGACAAGACTGACATTTTTTTTTTTAAATCACCTTCTTAAAATCGCCCAAAGAACAAGTCAGGAATCCCTAGGGAATCTAATCAGCTCTATTATGCTAACTACAAAGACACTCCTGCCCTCAAGCCCTCAAGAAAGGATCTTAAGGAAGTAGAAATTAAATTGCCAAGCCTAATGGATTCCCTGTGTGACTAAATCACTGTATTATTTCTCATGTTTGAGGAGATACACAGATTTCACGGACAGGCCCACTCCCAGCTTAGATAGTCCTGCTTCAACAGCTGCTGCCTTGCACTGTGTCTAAGGTCAAGTTCATCGATGGTGGAGCCCAGCAGTTCCTACTCAGTGGGCTGAAAGCATGAAAGAGTTTCCTGTTGACTTCACTCCCAGGCTTCCAGGAGACCCCTCCCCACTCTCTCCCAGGGAAGACTGCCTCTCCTACTCAGGATGGGAGGTGACAGTGATTAAAGGAAGGAGGGTAGCGAAAGAGCTTTCATCTTTGTCTGGATGGCGCAGGCCAGTCGGGGTCGCCCAGCTGTCCCCCAGGGGCCCTGCCCCTCGTGGCCTCCATCCTTCACCTTTAGCTTCTTCTTGGTCCCCTTTTCTTAGGCAAACCCCAGAGAGAAAACTAAATCGACCATCTTAAATCTTTTGGGGGAAAGGCGTGGTATAAACACATTCGACTCAACAAAGAATACTAACAAACATTTGACCTTCTCCTTTTGATCAGCCCATTTTCCGAAGCAAAACCAGTAGCAAAATCTAAAATAGATCGCAAGGCTGTGGGCCTCACAGACAGCTCTTTACCCTCACTTCCACGTACGCCATTCACATTTTAATAAGGTTTGGATTTCATATATATTGGAAATCATCTTTTAGGATATACTGAATAAATGAAATGAACGCAATCATACGGTTCCCTACTAGCACACGTGTTTATATGCATAATCTGAGTAGTGCAACATGGCATGTAATTTTTTCCGAATGGATTACAAATAAGGTTAATATCTTTTTTAGCTCAGTGGTGGACCTCTTTATCCAAACTCAGACGGGAAGCCTATCTTTTTTACAAATCCTAAGCTTAGCGAACATGAAAAATAATGTGATGCCTAAAGTTTAAAGTTAGTTCCTCAGGGATTCCCTTGTTCTGATCATTTTTAGCCGTTTTTGTCCAATGATTTCCCTTCTCCAACGTCAGTTTTAGTTATGTTTAAATCAGATCTTACCTCCGAAGTACATCTCCCTGTTAGAGAAAAAAAATCAGAAAACACTAGGACTACTCTCAAGCTTCCTCTTTCTGTTGTCATTGGAAACGGGCAAAGGGAAGAGAACAGACGATTCTAAGTCGAAAAGGGGGTGTGCAATTGTTTAGAAGGGGGTTCGTGACACCTTTTCTCGGAGGCAGCAGGCCCGCGCTCCCGAGGGCAGCGAGCACTGGCCCGCAGACAAGGGCAGGCAGGCACCCCCGAGCCCGGAGTGGGGCCCACGAACACGACCGGGGCACCCACGGAAGAACCTGGAAGGAGAGAGGAAAGCACTTCCAAACTCTCACACGCGCATTCACAAAGAGGGGGAGAGGGTACGCCTCAAATGGGGAAGAGCTCAAGTCCAGGAGGTGGCCCAGGACCTAGCTGGCGTGCCCCGTCCGCTGCCTGAGTGCTCTACTCTGACGGGCGGCGTCTGGGCCGCGGGCCGGGGGGCCTCCGAAGACAGACGCTTACTTTCTCCCGGTTCCGGAGCCTGCCAGTCCAGAACTGAGCTGGCTGACGGCTGCCTTGTGCCTGTGTCCTCTGTGTGCAAGGGATGGAGGGGGAGAGAGAGAGGGAGCATTTCTCTGGATTTCTCTGGTGTCATTCATTCATTCATTTGTTCATTCATTCATGCGCGGAGCCCAACCTGAAGCTTGAACTCACAACCCTGAGATGAAGACCTGAGATCAAAAGTCCGGCACTTTACCACCTGAGCCACCCAGGCGTGAAGTTACTAATCCCATCAGACCAGGGCCCCACCCTGGCGACGTTATCCAGTCCTAATTACCTCCCAAATGTTCCCTCTCCAAAAGCCATCCCATTAGAGGTTAAGGCTTCAACACATGGGGCGGGGGGCACACAAACCTTTAGTCTACGACGGGGCTACAGGCCCTGAAACCACCGACCACAAAGCTCAGAGCCACGCAAGAAGAGCCACTGATTTCTCACACGGCCGTGAGGTTCACTGATGCCATGTGGAGGCCCAGCTTCTGTATTTGAGGTCCAACGGGGGGTTGGCCGATCTAGACGGATCGCCTGGGGCCCGTGTCTCTTCAGCAGGCTGGCCTGGCCACGCACTCCTGATGGTGGCAGAGGAACAAGAGACAAAGCAAGCCTTTGACCTCATCTGATTGTGTCGCATTTGTAAGCGCTCCATCGGCCCAAGCCAGTCGGAGCATCTGAGCCCAGAGGCAGCGTGGGGACACTCTAAAGTGACACCCCTCAGCACGGTTCAGAGAGGGGGGAGCCCTGGGGCCACCCTTTAATCTTGCACAACAGCCCCTCTGGAGTCGCTCACAGGGCCTTACCTTTCTGCAAGGGCTTCTATTTCCTCTTCTGAGGACCATCAGGATACGGATGTTAGACCCTTTCCAGCTTTATCCATCTGTGATGAGTTTAATATAATATTTCACGTATCGTTTCATCCCACTGATGAAATAGATAAGTAGTGTTTTAACCCTAGTTAAATGGTAGGTTAAGAAATATTTTGACAATTATTTTGGGTTTTCTATAATGTTTGATTAAACCAAGACCTTGTGATAAGAGTTCACCGGAACGTAATATCGCTCGGATCTTGTCTCTCCCCTCTGCGACCCCTCAGAGTGTCATACCCTGAAGAGAACAGCGGATTGGCTCAAGCAAGTCAAGTATCCAATGGGGTCTATTTGCAGCCAGTTCGAGTTTGCGTAAGAAAGATAACACCACATCCTGAGAAGTTACTAGATGTGGGGAAAGAAAGAACAAGACAAAAGAGCTATTGTACAGACATCTTGACAAATTAAAAAAAAAAAAAACTAGAAGGAGATTTAAAAAGAAAATCTAGGACTATGAGCTTTTGAGTTGTCAGGATAATTGAGAACAGGTAATTTCCTAGGTGATAATGAACTAATGGAGGAGAAATATATATTTTTTTCAGCCCTGGAAACAGATTGTACCAAAATATCAAATTTAGGGAGATCCCCAGGAGACCGCCTGACGCGTGGGTTCCGCTGGTGAGGATGACAGCCCGACCCTGCGAAGCCAGGCTCGTTAGTGGTCATACGGCTGTGGTCCCCTCCCGAAGGAGGTCAAAGCCTGCAGCAGACTCCAGCGGCCATAACCAGCCCTTTCTGCAGGGACCCCGGGAGTCAGCCCAGGAAGGGACCCAGCTGGCGCGAAGCAGACCAGCCAGTCCTTGTGCAAGACCAGCCAAGGGGGTGGGGCTTCGCGGTTGGCGAAGATGTATCTCATTGCTCCTTCCTGAGCCCCCGGAGTTGTGACTCCCCTAGGCAAGACCCCGGCACACCCCTTGACCTCAAGGAAAACCCTGGGTCCATTTTTCCTTCGGTAGAACAGAGTCATTCAAGCCAGGCTCGCTGAGAGCAGGCCGTTAGGGCCAGAAGTCACTGCCCTGTCGCCCCCCTCCCCCACTGTGCCAGGCGCCTTAGTAGCCCCTTCCCACCCATCAACTCACGTTCTCCGAGAAACGTCAGACCCTTCGTTCTATGAGAGCTGGCTCCCCACGCGCAGACGAACTAGCCTGGCAGCACTCGCGGGGCAGAAACCAGCCAAAAATAAAAGGGGGGAAAGCAGCTAGGATGTGACCAGTGGGCCCAGGGCTGGGGTGCTTTGAGGGATGATCTGGTGTCCTGTCGGGTCCCGGGGCCCCGTGCCCGACGCCCTCCTCCAGCCGGACAATGCACGCAGCCCGGGGTGTGGCCTCCGCAGATGTGGAAGTCTGCACTCAGCCAGGTAGAGACTTAGGGACGCCCCTGAGCACAAACTGTCACACAGGTCGCCACCAAGTGATCTGGTGAAACGCCTCCCGGCACTTGCGGTAAAACTGCGGCTCTGCCAGCAGGGGATAAAGGACCTGGAAAGAGGACAACAAGAGACTCTGAAAACCCCGGGCAGGGAGATAAAGCAACCGCTATAAAATCCCCTTCCATTGAAAGAGGATATGAAGTTAAACTTTTTAGTTTTAAGATTTTTATTTATTTATTTGAGAGAGAGACAGAGAGAGAAAGAGCACAAGCAGGAGGCAGGGCCAGAGGGAGAGGGAGAAGCAGACTCCTGGCTTAGCAGGGAGCCCGACACCGGGGCTCGATCTCAGGACCCTGGGATCATGACCTGAGTCAAAGGCAGACACTTAACCGACTGAGCCACCCAGGCACCCAGATTTTAAACTTTAAATAAACATGTTTATTTTGAACATGTTTAAATTAACATGTTCAGTTTGATTCTGTACCTGGATTGCTGAGAAACTATAAGAAAATGAAGGTTTTATTCCCTCCCCCCCAAAAAAACAAACAAAGCTGCTTTGATGCTCTATGTTCATTCTTGTGCCATTTTTGGTCAGTTGCTTGATTAATAAACAGGTGATTCAAAAAGAACAACAACAACAAAAATGAAACTTAGAAGAAACCCTTCAGCCCTATCAGAAAATCGCTATAACCTACAGAAAACCACAAACACGCAAAGGGAACATGCCAGGAGCTGAGAGAAGGGGGAGCGGGCCGGGCTCGGCGTGGAACATTCTCTCCCTCCACCAGGCTTGCCTCTCCTCCCCCCATCTGCCTCTGCCTCTCAGCTGCCACTCAGCGCATTCTCTCTGCAGACGGACATTGTACTGAGCACTCCAAAATAGGCTACTTTTATACTAAAAGGAATTCAATAAAAGTGAAATACATAAAAGCCAGTGCTTATAGATTTTTATTATGATTCTTTTCAGCAAGGCTTTAAAAAAGTCTCTGTTGTTGGGAGAAGTACGACCAAGGCATCTTGCGGGAGACAAGACGTCGGGTATGAAAGCCGGTGCATCTGCACAGAGACAATCCCAGTCCCAAACCAAATCCCCTGCCCGCCCCAAGAACCACTTTCCAGCTTCACCTACCTCGTCCCCATATGCTTTGGGCCAACTTGCTTTTTTGTCTGTCCTCTTGATGGTTTTAGGTACCTGGGAAGTGGTCCCCATAAACCGCATATTTTTGTGATCTTTCCCTGCAAGCCTTTTTTTTTTTTTTTTTTTCCCATAAGCAGCGGTAATCTGATGTTCATAGAGATTGCTGCTGAGGGGCCTTGGTGTCAGCAGAGAATCAGACAGATGGCAATTGTGACAATAAATCATCGTAACGCTTTTCAGTCTCTTGACCTCAGCAATTCAAGGTCTCAAAACCCAGCAGAAACTTAGAAGTACAGGGAGAGAGAGACCTTGGGGAAGGGCATCCTGATTCTCCTTCCAGCTTCTCACCCAGAGCTCAGACTCAAGGAGATGCTCGGCTCGGCGTGTGGCCTCGGACCACCTTGTGGACTGCTGTGTTCCTGCAGAGGACACGGGGGCAGCCCACGCCTTACGGGACGTGCCCCCGTCATCGCCAGCATCAAGGGGCACAGGGAGCTCCAGAGCCCTCCCGGTGAGATGGAGAGGCTGGAGAGCAGCCGGTGGCCCACGGCTGTTGGGACGGTGCAGAAGGCGGCAGAGGGGCCCCCAGAGCCCCATCCTAGCAGGAGATGGCCCACTCTGGCCACCACGAAAGAGCAGATGCTACGGAACATGGCGGCGAGACAAGCCCATGTGACGCCGAGGCTAGCCCCATTCTGCCCTGGAGTACAGGTTCTACCGGGCACGCCTCTTCGAGCCCAAGCCAGGGCTTCTCCGTGGGCTGCTGAGCAGCCTCTGAGAGGGGATGTGGCCTGAGACCCTGAACACTCCCCGCACCTTTCCCTGCCAGCCGCCACGAACGAACGAGCACTCCACGCACCGGAGGGCGCTGGTATTTCCAGCTGTGTGGACAAGGAGCCAGAGGACTCTTGGTGCTGCACAGGAAGGATGGAGAAGAGGGGTGGGGAGGGAAGGAAGTTTTGCTTTCAACTACCCACATCCACACACACCAACACCAGGGCCACGGGCACGAGGGCCAGTTGAAGGTGAATGTCTGACGCATTGGTTGCAAACACAGCGATATTTAATTTTCCCCCTTTTCATAAGGTTCGAGGCCTCTTTAGAACTCCCTCCTTAAGGGCCCCATAATCATAAGTATTCCAGCCCCGAGGCTCAGGGCTGTCTGGGCCAGGGAACTCTCCTGAATTTTATGCGTATCTTAATTCTCATCTCCTTTGAAAAAGTTAATCTTGTCTCCAGTAGAAAAGCAGAAACTATTCTGCACCCATAAAAATCTATAACAGCATCTTTGTTCTCGAGAGCCACATTAAAAAAAAAAAAAAAAGTGGAGGTGATTTCAGGTCCTTCTGGCCTTCTTTATAAGTCTAAACTCTGAATTGGAGGAGTTTTAAAATTTGACGGATTTCTTAATTTACTTTTCCAATTTAAAAAATGTAGCTGCTGGAGCCTTCTGAAAACCGACCTTGAAACCACAGACGCCAGCAAGTAAATCGTGGGAGCTGACCGATCACCAGGAAAAAACAAAGCACTTTTTGTAAAAGTCCTGTTTATGCCTGAATTATTCTGTTCTGAGTACCGGCACGGTCAGGAATAGATCCAGGCATCATTAAAACAAGATAGAACTTAACGTCCAAAGTGTTCCAGAAACACGACTGTTCTCTGCTTCTGCCGCAGGGACCTGCCGCAGGGAAGTCCAAGCCGCATAACACGACAGTGCTCTGCCATCTGGTGGCCATCAGTGAAATGACCCCGAATGTTCCTCCAACAGACTGAGAGCCTATGAATCCTGTGAACCACAGCAATCATGAACAAAGCGGTTTTCTGAAGTCCACTACCAATGAATGGGGAAAGCTGGGATCCTGAAAAAACAAATTAGATGTGGAAGAATCTTCTTCTCTAAGCCACACAGGTATGAATGAAATGCTCTTAAATCCCTTGTTAGCTGAGCCTGTCTAGGCTTCTCCCTTTCCCACTCCTGCTTGTGTTCCTGCTCTCGTTGTCTCCTTCTCTCGCAAATAAATAAATAAAATCTTAAAAAAAAAAAAAACTGGTCACAGAAATTGGGAAAATGGACCTCCCAGCCCCCTCTCTCCAGCATATCTGCCATTTCTCCCTCTTTGGTGATTCATAACGTACTTTAGTATGGGAAAACCTCAGAGAAGTCCCGCAGAAAATTTGTTTAACTTGCTTAACTCAAGAAGAGCTCAGAAGAGCCTAAGTTTCTGGGACCTCTTAATATATCTTATTTGTCATTATTGGGGATTTTTTAGTTAGGGTTCTGTTTGGAGATCCTTTTTAAAAATTGTTGTTTTTAATATGACCCAGAGAATTTGAGAAACTCAAGTCTCAATGCAGTCTCAGCTCTACAGCTAGCTGAGCAAAACCTTGGAAAGTCACCTAACCTCCATGTGCCTTGTTTTCCTCCGATGGAAACCCCAAGTGGAAAAGGAAGAGATTAGAAAACATTTACTTCAGCCGTCTCGAAGCTCTACCATTGTTTCCCCATCTGCAATCAACTTTCAACAATCTGCATTGTGGATTATCGGAAGCCATTCTTCTGTGAAACAGCCAACGGACAACACACGTTTGTTCCCTTCCTCCCTCCACACCCAACTAGGCTGTGAAAGGAATAATAAGGAAAAAATTATAAGGAAAAAAGAATAGGAGAGGGAAGAGCCAAAGATACACAACCTCAAAAAAATGCTAGGTGGACAGAGAAATAGTAACTAACTTACATCCTAACATGCAGTAGATTGTATTTTCCACAGATGACCACACACTTCTGATCTCACGGGTTCTTTGCAGTGTGACCTCGCCACTCTCCCCTCAAGTGGGATAGTCTAGTTTCCCTCCTCCTCGAATCTGGCCTTACCTTAATGACCTTCCTATAACCAACAGAAGTCTTGCAGCTCTGCCTTGGTCTCTTGGAAAGCCTTCTCCCAAAACATTCCCTCTTGGATCCCAGCAGCCATGTTGCAAGGAAACCCAAGCCACATGAAGTAACACCGTGTAGGCACTCTGGTCCACAATCCCATCTGAGCCGAGGCTTTGAGTCATCCCAGCCCACGGGGCAGACAGGAGAGTAAAGACGCCCGAGACAGAGAAGCTTTCCTGGGCTACTCTATCTAAAACAAAACCCTCATCCTGCTTTATCTTTATTCATAGCCATAATGTCATTCATTTGTTTATTTTTCTCCCTTGCTAGAATATAATTTTCATAAGGTCAGGAGGCTTTGTCTTATTAACCACTATATCCCCAACACGTAGAACAATACTTAGCACATAAAAGGCACTCAATAAATATTTGATTAATAAGTAAATGAATAAAACAATCAGAAAAAAAAAGAGGAAAATGCAATCAATGCAAAGAACGGAATGAAACTTCAACAGGTATTAGTTAATATCCGCAGAGAGACATAGAGCATCCACATAAGAACTGGAGGCTATTGGGGTAGCAGGGCAAATAAGAATAAACAGGATAAGAAAGAGCTTGCACAAAATAAACATGGAGTTACTGAAATAAAAAACCCAATAGAAGGCTTATTAGATAAAGCTGATTAAATCTATCAGAAAGCTGAATCAAAAGAAAATGAGACGGAAAATGAGGGGGAGGGGGAGAAAATTTGGGGATCAGTAGAGGAGGGCTCACATCTAACGAGATGCAGGCAAACTAAGAACAGAGAAAATGGAGCATCGCTGAGCAGCACAAGGAAATCACAGGAAGTCGCATGGGCCCCAAGCCGGAGAACACCCCACAGACTGCCGCAGACCACAGAGGGCGGGGGTCCCAAGGGAAACACAAGCCGGATCCATTGCGTGATTTGTTTGAACATTTGGAGAAGCCGTTATCAAGCATTTTGTTGGAAATTTCTGTGGAAGTATTGAGGGAGAAAAGTTAGTGTGTAGACTGTAGCAAACTACAAAACAAAAAAATTAAGGTAATGATTAATGCCAGGAAAAGCAAAACATTATACAATTTAATCCAGCAGTAAAAAGACATGCCTATCAATCTAACCTCCAGTTGTGAGGTCACCATGTTGGAGGATGGGTGAGAGAAAGGCAGAGAGGAAAGAAATGTGAGTGAGTTAAATTCTCCACCGTGAGAAAGCCAAGAGATCAGGTCCAAAATGGGTAACCAACATGTCCTAAGATAAGCATGTTATTTAGGTAGATGGAGTAAATACAGAAGAACCATAGAGTCCTCAATGGGGACCTATGGAGAATAGAGAGAAACGAACAGGAAATTAATGTTTTCTTTATAAGCCTTTGATAGTCCTTGGTTTTTCAGCTGTGCACCTGTATGTGTTCTATATAAATACATACAGGCATGGAAAAGACAGGGAATTGGCTGGAATATAAGAAAAACCAGAGGAGGGGTTGTGGCAGTCCTGGATGGCTAGATCCTGGACATTG
>CM052810.1:148065847-148175350 GCA_028533885.1 Nasua narica
CCCCCCCCCCCCCCCCCCGCCCCGGGAGTTTCGCAGATGCCCTAAATACACCAGAAGTGCCACAGCCCTCCACTCCTCATATAATTCGAACTATATGAAACCCAAGCCAGAAAATTTTATTTTAATTTCCTAAGTCAGGCAGTACGTGACACATAGACGATGGATCGGAAGCTTAGTGTCTTTCCAGGTTGAACCGTTTTTGGATGTGTGCGGGCACGCGTTTCCGCCCACACAGCCAGCGGGTGCAGGCTGGGTGCAGAGCTGTGGGAACCACTGCTCCGGAACCCCACTCCGCGAAGAGGGGCTGCTCTCCCCATCTGGTCCCCGTACCTCTCGGTCCATGCTAGCCGTTCCTCCCTCCACAACGACTGGGGACACTCTGTGACCACGGGGACAAGAGAGACCCTTGGAATTTTCCTGGAAAGTACAATTTGGTTGAGATCCGCAGCGGCTAGTAAATTCAACTGCAGAAAAGTGAACATGGTGAAGCAAATTCCCTCAGGCAGCGAGGGTCCCAGCGCCACTGGAGATGTTCCGCCATCAGTCACCCCCATCCCCAGGGATGGGCACAGCCAGCTTCCCACAGCCAGGAGGCTGGACTGCAAAGTCCCTCATAATCCCAGTGCGGTGGTTGCCTGAAGCAATTTTGCCCACCCACCGGCCCCCATGCGACATTTAGCGATGTTTACCGACATTTGTATTCGAGACAACTGGGCACTGGTGGTGGGACACAGTTTCCTTACCCACTCCAGTAAAGTATTATCCGACCCAAAATGTTAATAGTGCCCAGACGGACAAGCCCTGAGCCAGAAACTGTGATATAATTATTCAAATGAGCTAAAAAGAGTAGCTGTTTTCTTCTTTTACTTCTATTATCTATAAATACTCAGCTTGATGGAATGTTTTCCAGGCCATGTGCACAAGTTGGGACCATTTATAGACAGGAGCGTTTGTAGGAACACCAGTCGAGCCTTCCCGAATAAGATCAAAGCACACACACTATTACCACCTCTCCTTACCAGGCACAGGCATCTCATAAAAGGCACTTTGCATGACGTGCTTTTTTTTTTTTTTCAAGTCTTATTTCCCAGGGGAAGCTAGAGATGGTAAAAAAAATAATAAAATAAAATCTGTATACAAAACTAGTGAGAAAAACAATTTGACGAGTGACACCCAGTGGTAAAAATAAAGGAAGTGGTGTCAGTTTCCCAGCGTTGAGGAGAATGTTCGATGCCGTGAGACAAGTTCAAGATATCAGCCTGACATCTGTTGGAATGAATGGATGTTAAATACAGTGGTGACATCACAGCAGAAATGAAAGTTCCCGCAATATGGTGGGGTAGAAGGTGTTTTGTTGGGTGTAGATAGGGTAAGGCCAATCACCTCCCCATCAGGAGATGAGTTTTCAGGAGGAAGTGCCTGCCACGCCCCAGAATCAGATAGGAGGCAGAAGGGGGGACATGGGTGAGAGTCTGAGGGAAAGAATGGGTGGGACAGAGTAGGCAGCTGATCTAACCAGGTGTAGAGTTGGTTAGTTAAGATCATTTCAGCAGGCTCTGGGCATAGGGGCTGTCCCTCGTTGTCTGGTCCCTGGCCCCAGGGTGATCAGGGGAGGTGGAGAGGGGCCCAACAAAGGAGGTGGTTGTGGTTGTAGGCTGTGGATTAGTCGGTGTGTGTTTGAAAGCACACTAGAGAGCAAGCTGGGTATCGTTTCTAGAAACTGGCTCACACGGGGAGAGGCAGTCCCTCCAGGGTCTTGAAGTCCCCAAATAACAAAGTATCAGAATACAGAAAATAAAAGCCAGGGCTGATACACCCAAGGAATGTCAGGATGAATAACAAACTGTGGGAAATAGTAACCTCATTCTCACTGAGTGTGCGTGGGTCCATGAAAAGGAAATATATGTCCAGGATAAGTAACTAGTGCCTGACCGAGCTTCCCGTCTGGAGAATGGGTTTAACTCAAACAACTGGGTCATCTAATGAGCGATGGTTTGGAGGAGCAAAACATCACTTATCTACACAACGGAATATTATTCTTTAGTGCAAAGGAATGGGGTACTAGTATGTGCCGCACCACAGATGAGCCTTCAAAACATGCTACTTGAAGGAAGCCAGATACAGAAGGTCACCTATTGTATGATTCCACTTCTGGGAAATGTCCAGTGTAAGTGGCTCTAGAGAAATGGAAAGTAGATGAGCATTGCTGGGGGCTGAGGGGAAGGGGCAATGGGGAGTGATTGCTGATGGATGTAAAGTTTTTTGGGAGGTGATGAAAATGTTCCAGAATTAGACAGTAGTGGTGGTGGTTACATAAGTCTATGAACATTCAAGAGAGAAGACTGTATTGACATTTTAAAAGAGTAGACCTCAGGGGCACCTGGGTGGCTCAGTCAGTTGGGCATTCGACTCTTGGTTTCAGCTCACATCGTGATCTCGGGGTCCTGGGATAGAGCCCCTACATCAGGCTCCATGCTCAGCGAGGAGTCTGCCTGAGATTCTCTCTCCCTCTGCCTCTCCCCTCCCCCCACACCCTCACCCATGCCCCCTACTCATGCACATTTCTCTCCCTCTCTCTTAAATAAATAAATCATTTTTTAAAAAAATTAGAAGAGTAGACTTTAGGGGCACCTGGCTGACTCAGTTGGAAGAGTGTATGACTCTCAATCTCAGGGTTGTGGGTTCAAGCCCCACACTGGGTGTAACGATTACTAAAAATAAATAAACTTTAAAAAAGGTAC
The DNA here is from genome assembly GCA_028533885.1 of Nasua narica. NCBI lineage: Eukaryota > Metazoa > Chordata > Mammalia > Carnivora > Procyonidae > Nasua > Nasua narica. The sequence goes on from CM052810.1 coordinate 148,068,589, forward strand.
CTTATGGTTTATGAATTACATCTCAATAAAACTGTCACCAAAAAATTCTTAAAAATGAACAGGCTGTGCCAGGCTCCCCCTAAGACGGAATGATGGGTTAACAGAGGGAGTAGGCAAGAAAGCGGGCCTCAGGGCTAGCAGTCAGCCCTGGGGAAGGACTTTCTGGTAGGAAAGTGACTTTGATAGGCCTGCCTCCAAACTACGTCCCCCACTGCCTGGCGTAGTGAATCCTATACCACCCTAAACCGTTTATTACTTTGACAAGTAAAGGCTTTTGATGATCAAGAGCCTCCTATTAATATGCAAATACATCCAGGAGAGTTCTAGAATAGCAATCTCTCCTGCAGGAGGAAGGCAGTCTTGCAGGAGAAGCTGCTGGCCACCCGCGTTCAAATACGTTAACACAAGTATTGCAAAAAACGCCGAGACTCCGCTGAGCCCACAGCCACGGGGGCAGGAAGAGGGGGTTGCGAAAGGGGCCATGTGCCTGACTCCAAAGAGACTGATGACAGGTGAGAGCAGGTGCAGGATGGATATGGGACAGAGACAGGAGGACATGGAGTATGGGAAAGTCTGGGGCTTTCAGTGTGTCCTGGGAGGTGAATGTAGGGCGTGGCAGAGACAAGCCTACACAGCCCACGCTGAGGTCTCAAGTCTCCCTTCACCACAGGTCCAGGAGGTGACCCTGCCACCACCCTGTCAGGACTGGACTAGGGTAAAGACTGGAAAAGACCTCTAGTAGGTTCACAATAGACCAGGATGTGAAAGAACTCGGGAGGCACAGTGTCACAGCTCAGGTGGCATGGCAGGGCCCGGGTGGCTTCACGCCAGGAAGAAGAGGTCGCTAAGGACGGGGGACAGGCCATGAACCACGGTGGCAGGGCCAGCACAGGAGGCCCGAGTCTCCCCCTGCCTCAGGAAGCTGGGGGTGGGTCGATTCTGCACAGTCTGAACACAAACGACGTTCCGTGCCACGGCCAGCCCCCACTTGCCTCCAGAGAAGCGTCTGAACGAAGAAATCCGTCAGTGATCAATGGATTGCCATTCCTTCCTCCTGTCAGTCAACACCACGGAAGGCCTACCTGGCACAGGACTGGTGGCCACCCCAGAGCTCGTGGGAGAGCGACTCCTGGCCCCTGAATGCAATGGCGACAGAGTCACATCCAGAGTCAAAAGGAGAGCAGAAGATGTTCCTCCTGCGCGTCCTTGCCGGAGAAAGCTATCTCCAGCCTGGGGCTGGGGGCATAAACAGTGCTCCCGCCTCCCATTCCGGGAGCAGGTATTACTGGACGGGCCTGGCAAAAGGGCACCCGGGGAGGGGAGGAGGAAGGCCCATCTGGAGAAGCTGCTGCTGTGTGGAGAAGCAGGAAGGCCATCTGGCTTGGCGGCTCCCGTGCTTACACATAGCAGAATCACCTGGAACGGATTCCGGTCCCGCCCCAGCATTTCCCCTTAAGTAAGTCTGGGTGGAGTCTAAGAATCTGCATTTCTGGTAAGTCCTCAGATGATACTGAGGCAGATGCTGCTGAGGGCCACCTCCCTAGATAAACTGTCTCACCTGTTTTCCCAGGTCACCTGAGCGGATGGGTCCTGCAAAGATACACGAAGAGGGCTAAAGGGACGGGTCCAGCCTCAAATAGGCTGGCTGGAAAGGAACAGGAGAGATTCCATTAAGAAACACAAGTAGGGGCACCTGGGGGGCTCAGTCGGTTAAGCCTCCAACTCTTGATCTCAGCTCAGGTCCTTTTTTTTTTTTAGATTTATTTATTTATTTTAGAAAGAGAAAGAGAGCACAGGGGAGGGGTGCACAGAGGGAGAGGGAGTGAAAGTCCTAAGCAGACTATGTGCTTTGTGATTTATCTCATTTATACCACACCGCAACCCTACGGAGGTGCTCTCCTTGTATCCCCTATTTGTATATACCAGGAAATCAAAGCACAAGGAAGGGAATAAGTACTAAGGATGCCAAGAGTCCAGCCCAAGGGCTCTCACCCTTAACCACTGTGCCCTGGAGCTAGCAAAAGATATAGGATGGCACCAGGAAGAGAGAAACTAGAATTTTCTTTCCCTCCTGAATCCTCCCGCCAGGCCTTCAAGTAAGCACCTCAACTTTGCAAGCCATTCTTTTTGGAAGAGAACTGAAAATGGAAGTGTGAGTTTGCTAGGGATGCCAAAACAAAGTACCACCCGTTTGGGCGGGGGGGGGGGGGGGGTTGCTTAAACAATAGAAACATACGGTCTCACAGCTCTGGAGGCTGGAATTCCAAGGTCAAGGTGCAGGCAGGGTTCGTTCCTTCTGCTGGCTGTGAAGAAGAATCACTTTCGTGTCTCTTGCCTAGCTTCGGGCCCTTTGCCTGCCATCTTTGGTGGAGAGACACACCACCCCGATCTCCGCCTTCTTCTTCATGTGGCGTTCCTCTTGTGCGTGTCTGTCTCCAAATTTCCCCTTTTTATAAGGACACAATCATAGTGGATTGAAAGCCATACTCCAATACGGTCTCGGTTTAAGTGATTACATCTGCAATGACCCTAATTCCAAATAAGGTCATATTCTGAAGTAAAGGGGATTAGGACTTCACTATATGAATGGCAGGTTTGGGGGTGGGGGGCACAATTTAACTCATAACAGGAAGCAGACATCTTCCTGGAACTAACTCCAAATGTCCCTGATCCTAAAGATATCAAAAATACTTCCCTGGGCAGGGCCAATCTGCCACCCCATCCCCACTAAGTAAGAAGTTCCACTTTCCTCCAGGACTTGAGAAACTGGCACCTATGGTGTAGAATCAACTAGGTAAAAGGAGGAGTGTGTTAAGGGAATTTTTATAATGAGAATTCTCTTTTTTTCCTCCTAACACTTGAGTTCGACTTTAATGTTACTCTTTCAGATGTATGTACCACCCAATTATAAGGTAGAAATGCAGCAAGTCAGGGGAAAATCGTCTTTTGGTACCTGCCACTAACCAGTGTGTGAACCTCTCCCCTTTGAAAAGCATTTGACTAAAAGCTGAGCTCATTTTTGGAGAGCAAGGTTGAATTAGGGAAGATAGATATGAAGACTTCTCTGAACAAAGGTCTAAGAAGTAAAGTGAAGAGAGCTGATGTTCTGTGTCAAAATGCCTGGGAAAGACAGAATAATCTATTGATTTCGTTATTAGAGATTTCCCACATCCTTCTCTACTCAGCGTGGGATGGGCCAAATGGAGAAAACCACAATATCTGAATCCTACAAGAAGTTCCTATGGTGAGGGATGGGAAGAGCAAACTTTCTCTGGAGACTTTTTTTTTTTAGGCAACCACCCTAATTAATTGGAGCGAGAACAGTGTGGACGCTCTTGAGAGTGCCAATTCAAGGCCAGTGCAGATTCAATGTGGTTGAATGTCCATCATACAGGGGAAGATAAAGAGACTTGGGTTTCAGTCTTTGCTATAAAGCCCTCTTCTTTCCTTTATTTGCTATTTATTGGACTCCTATGATGTGCCGGGCATTCTGAAAACAATGAGTGAGGAAGTCAGATGCGCCCAGCAGCTAGCTCCTTTCAAGGAACCATACTTTTCCTCATGGGTAAGTTTTGATCAGTAATGTGAAAATAGAAAATTGAATTTTCCTAAGGACTTCAGTTCCACAAACAACCACCCGGTCCTCAGCATGGGTCCAGACAGTGTGTTCAGCATGAGAAGGCTGGAGAGCAAGACAGGGGGGTGGGATCTATGGTGAGGGGGGATGGGACCCCTGCCTTGGAGACAGAAATAGGGCAGCAAAGACAGATCTGTCAGTCACTGAGATCAGTGCTCTATAGACACCATGCAAAGAAGGGATTTATTCCCCTAGCCAAGGGAGAGTAGGAAGAGGCTCAAGGGAGTGAGGAGCATCCTTCCTGCTGGGCCCTGAAGAAAGAGATGCTTTCTTTGGTAAAGAACTGATGAAGGACAGGCGAGGTTCAAGGTAGTGTGAGCAAAGGTCCTAGACATGAAATGCCACACTGGCAAGAAAGGCATGGAGCAAACGCAGTCCTCCTCAGTAATATGGCTCCTGTCTCCCAGCCCTTTCATCTTGTACTAGGGACCCAGACAAGCCATGCAGAAGGCGGCCAGGAAACAGCCGGACTCCAAGAGCCATCAGAGCAACTCAGGTGAGTCAATCATTGGAAATTAAAAAACTGGCATGGGGCGGGGTGGTGACAAAGAACATGTCATCTTTGTCAACAGGGACAGCCCCTGCTCAGCTTGGCATGCTGCCAATTAGAGGCGCCCAATTCAGGGATTTTTCAGAGGAGTCAGAAAAACATGGAGTGTGGGGCGCCTGGGTGGCTCAGCTGGTTGAGCGACTGCCTTCGGCTCAGGTCATGGTCCTGGAGTCCCAGGATCGAGTCCCGCATCAGGCTCCCTGCTCTGAGGGGAGGCTGCTTCTCCCTCTGACCTCTCCCCTTTCGTTCTCTCTCTGTCTCAATTAAATAGAATAAATCTTTAAAAAAAAAAAAAGAAAAACATGGAGTGTATGCATATATACACTTGCACGTATATACATGCATGGTTATATACATATGTGCACATATACATACTGTTATATAGTCCTATATTTTTAAAATATTTTTTCCTTATTTTAAAATATCCTTAATAAGTTGTGCAGGACAAATAAAACACATCTGTATCTGTGGGCCAAATGCAGACCCACTGGCCCCTTCGGTGCAAGTCAAAAGGACCCGGAAGTCCCAAGAGGACGAGTGTCGTGCACTGAGGCCACGTGGTAGGCACGGAGGCTGGGGCACGGATCCCGGGGTTGGGGCCAGACCCTGAGTTTGTGGCAGGGCAGTGGCGGGGAGAAGGGGAACAGAAGCTGGAGGGCACAAAGCAGGGAAGAGCTGGTCATCGAGGGACAAGGTGTCCCAGCAGAGGAGTACTTTCTGCATGATCGGGTAAGTCTACACACACATGTGCAATCGAAGGTGAGAAGGGGCAAGAATGAAAATACTAAAACTTGGGCACGGAGAGGGACCAGAGAGCCGAAAAAGAACAAACTTGGAGTCATCGGCAGATATCAAATTACAAGGGGAAGGGTGGGAGGACGACACTTGGGTGACAGAGTCAGTTGGGCGGCTGCCTCTTGGTTTAGCCTGGGGTCATGATCTCATGGATTGTGGGTTCCAGCCCCGTTGCTGGCTCTGCACTCAGCACCCGGCCTGCTGGTCCCTCTTCTGCCCCTCTCACCCTACCCACTCTTTCTCTCTCTCTCTCTCTCAAGTAAATAAATAAATCTTTAAAAAAAATTCCAAGGGGGTATTCAATAGTGGTTTCAAATACTAAAATGAAAATTTACTACCAATCTAAGAAAAACACCAACCTGCCCAAAAAAAACCTGAAAAGAGAAATCGAATCCTGGACGCTTCACCCCCTGCCTTCCCCTCCGGCCACAATTTCTTTCCATCAATAATCAGAACAGCATCCTCCAGGAGTGCGGGTCTGAGGTGGGACCTGACTGGCTGTTTCCATCATCGGTGTCTCCCTGCAGGAACTAGATATTGAAGATGATGTCTGGAAGCTTCTTCCTTGCAGTTGTTGGCCACCATAATAACCCAGTTTTTGAAAGAGTTTTTGCTGGCAGGAAAAGCAGAGTCCAAAGATGATCATCGTCATCTGAACCAGTTCATAGCTTACACTGCTCTTGACCTTGTCGATGAGAATATGTGGCTTGTCCAACAACATGCACTTGAAAACTGCGGACTAGTTCAATGAGTGGTTTGTTTCAGCATTTCTTACTGCAAGTCATATGAGATTTATCATGCTTCCTGACATAAGGCAAGAACATGGAATAAAAAACTCCTTTACCGATGTTTGTGATTTATACATAAAGTTTGTGATGTATCCATTTTATGAACCCAATTCTCCTATGGGATCAAGCGCACTTAACAGAAAAGTTTCTTGGGAAGAAACACCTTTTAGGTTGAATGCAGAAAAAATTGGAAATAAACAATGTCACAATAATGGGGAATTCTCAGAAATGAGTACACTGTAAGTAGGTTGATTAAATAGCCTGGAAAAATGAAAGAAGGAAGGAGGAAGGATGGGAGGAAGGAAGGAAGGAAGGAAGGGAGGAAGGGAAGAAGGAAGGAAGAAAGGAGGGAGGGAGGGAGGAAGGAAGGAGGGAGGGAGGGAGGAAGGGAGAGAGGGAGGGAGGGAGGGAGGGAGGGAGGGAGGAAGGGAGAGAGGGAGGGAGGGAGGAAGGGAGGAAGGGAGAGAGGGAGGGAGGGTAAGAAGGAAGGAGGGAAGGAGGGAGGGGAAAAGGCAGGAAGGGAGGCAGGGGAGGAAGGAGGGGGTAAGGAATGGTAAAAAGCCATTAAGGCTGAAGGCACAGCAGGACACACCAGACTTCACCATCATTACACACACCCTTTGTGATTTCAGTGGAAATGAAGTTCGGGGCTTCTTGGGGAAGACTCACAAAAGCCTTAGAGCAAATCTCTTTGACTCAGATTGGTAAACGTCAGGTGGTAAGGGGCCTGATTCATGGGAGATAAAAGGGGCAATGAATTATTCTTTGGTATTTGTGAAAAGTGAGGACAAAGAATCTGCACCGTCTCCCCAGGGAACCCATCTGACTTCCCTCTACAGGTTTCTTCCTCTTTTACAAGTGATCCTCCCCCAGAGCTGAGCTGTATGAAATACGAAGGCAATGCTCCATTCAGCGCAGCCCTGGGAGAGAAGAGGTCAGACGGCTGGAAGGAAGGACGCACTGGACCCAGAGGACAGATAGACGCAGGGGCGGCTGGCAGCCAGGTGCTCGGGGCTCCCCACTGAAGCCAGACACAGTGCCAAGCTATGCCCTGAGATCTCAAGAGGGGGGATTCCTTCCCACTTTTGTAAAGACTTTTTTTCTACTGGACGCCTATTTTTAAAGCTCCCCCCCCCCCCATATACTCCATGCCACAGCCAAAAATTCATTCAGGCAACTTTCCAAATGCCTTCGTGGTGCACCTGTCTGAACAGCTGCCTCAGGTACCAGCTGTGAATCTGCCGCAACTTCGCAATGCTAAGGCCGAAGAGAGGAAGGATGGTAGGGGAGGGCAAAGCACGGACTCCCCAGTAGAGAGGGACGGGAACATCCAAAGCCAGGGACACGGTTCCTCCCAGCACTTCTGGAATCAATGGCAGACTTCAGCCGCCTGGAGTCACGGGAGGCTCGATTTCACTAACCTTGTATTTTTCCCTTTCCCTTCTGCCTGATGACCCGTGTGTGTGTGAGAAAGACACCTCATGAAAAGTCCTGTCAGAAACCATGGAGTCCCACACATTCTGTAGCCGAGAAGCGTTATAATTCAGGGCTCCAGCTCTGGGGTCAAACAAACTTGAGTTCTCACCACGGTTTCGTCACTTCCTACCCACATGAACTTCGGTGCATCAATGGACCTCTCCAGGCCTCTGTTTTCTCCCCTGCAAAATGGGATGACCTCGTAAATTTTGTGTCTGGGAAGAGAAAATGGGGAGGCAGCGAGGTCTGCTCTTTTTTCATAATAAGCCTTATTAAAATACCTGAAATTTTAAACCATGTCCATTTATAATTTTGGTTAAAAGGTAAAAATGATTTTAAAATATTAAAATACTTCAAGAAATAAAAAGAGAGAGAGAAAAAAAAAAAAACCCTGAAGCCTGGAATAAGACATTTCTTTCTAACCAGGAAAAGAATATACACAGATGCATATAAATGAAATGGGTATTTGTATCCCTCAAACGTTTATTTCTCACTTATGTTATGAGGAAAGTGAGAGTAGAAATAAAATAGAGTATTAATATTCACATTTCATTTTCAACCTGAGGAGCTCACTGGGCATGAGCCAGCCTGGGTATGCTCCTTACTAGGTGCTGGTTAGTCATTTCTCCGTTACATTTCTGCTTTTTACTGCATGTATATTTATTTTCTTTATGAAAATCATAATTTCTACACACAGCAAAATATCCATTTTAGTTCTCCCTCAGGTCTCTTAATTCTTTTTTCTGAGTATTAAAAAAATCTTTATCAGAGAAAGTTGATTAGATCTGCTTATTGGATGAAAAAAAATCCATTTTCCAAGTGTAGAATGAATTATAGTATGAAAAGAATTATTTGTAAAAAACAGAAATATCAACTCTAGATTTGTGTAAAATAGCTTCTACTGCAATTGACTGTGAAGAAAGATTTAAAAGATGGAATAGCATCACACTAACTGAAAATATTCTCCCATTCTGAAAGAATTTTAACAAACAGCATCTCAGAGGTAAATTTGAATCACACTGTAGGTCAAAAACAGTTAAACGTGCACAATTTTGTATGATTGAATGTAATGAAGGAGGACTCAGGAAAAGGTCATTACTTTTCTTCTTAGTTATAATAAAAATTTACTCAGATCATACACCTAAAATGCGTGAAGTTTATGGCATGTAAATTACATCTCAATGTTATGGACTGAATGTTGGGGTTTGCCCAAAATTCACAGGTTGAGCCCCTACCCCCTCAATGTGGGCTTTAGGAGGTAATAAGGATGAGCCCATGGGGGACAGTGTGTTCATGAATGGGATGAGTGCCCTAAGGAGAGGGAAGACAGACCTTGCTTCCCTCCACTCCTGCAAGAGAGCCTTCCCCAGAAATCTGACCCTGCCAGGGCACCCATCTCGGGCTCCCAGCCTCCAGAACTGTGAGAAATAAATTTCTGTTATTTATAAGCCCAGTCTGTGGTACTTTGTGATAGAATCCCAAACCAATTGAGACATTCAAAAATCTGTTTAAAAAAAATCGACTTGAGTCATTCATTCATTACTATTTTCAAAACCCTAATCCTCAATTTATTGGTGGGAGATCTCAGAGTTTCCACAAAGCTAAATGACTCGTCTGACTCATTCAGAGGCAGGGAGAAAACCAGGCCACAATGAAAAGCCCAGACCCTGTCCTTCTTGGCTCAATCCCCTCATTCATGAGACTTGGATATGAAAGGGCCCAGCCTATTGCCAATGTTTGCAGTACTCCAAGACGGGAGGATAATTAAACCAAGGCCACGGAAGTTTGTAGAAAAAGAACCAGAAACTAAAGTCCACGGTCTCAATTGCTTCTTCCTCTATGGCAGGTTAACCATTACCTGGAGGCCAAACAATGATCTCTGACGCCTCCCTCCTCGACTCTGATGCACCTGCTTTTCCCAGCCCACCCCCCCAGCCCACCGCGCTAGGGGTTATCAGAGGACAATCGGCCTCTCTGCGGAGGTCCAACTCGACCCAAACAATCCATGCTGGGGGACAAAAAAAAAAAAAAAAAAAAAGAACAAGAAAGAAAAAGGCAGAAAGATTTGGATAGCAACATTTGGAAAGCCTTTTTCCGTGTTCAGCAGCCACGTTGCAGGGCTCGATCGAGTGCGTTCCTGGCAGCAGAGAGGGCCACTCAGCCTACAGGAGCCCCTGGGCGAGGCGCTTCTCAGACTAGCATGTGTACCTGAATCACCCTCGGACCCGAATGAAACACAGAGTCTTACTCATTAGGTCTGGGAAGAGAGCTGAGATTCTGCATTTCTTTTACTCTTTGTTTTGTTTTTTTTTAAGATTTTATTTATTTATTTATCTGAGAGAGAGACAGATAATGACAAAGATAGGAAGAGAGCATGCATGAGCAGGGAGGAGAGGGAGAAGCAGGCTCCCTGATTAGCAAGGAGCCCGATGTGGGGCTTGAGCTCAGGACCCTGGGATCATGACCTGAGCTGAAGGCAGATGCTTAACTGCCTGAGCCACCCATGGGGCCCGGGGCTGCTCTGTGGGAGGGTCCCGCTCTACGGCCTTCCTCAAGGGAATGGCTAGACAGGCACACCACAAGCTGGGGGAAATTAGTCTCGTTCCACTCTTTTGTTTCCTAGCGCGAGGCCCACTAAAGGGCCTGCAGACTGAGAAATGGAGACAAGAAATGTCTAGTCTTTGGAGGTCTACTTAACCAAAAACAGGAAGGGGCATGATTGCAAGAGAGGGAGGAGGGCATTTGCAATGAGGAGCCTTCCCACAGGGAGTGTAGCCAGCACAGTGGGAAGCTGGGGGAGGCCGATTCTGATGGGCAACTAAGAAGCCCTACGGCCCCTCGGCCACATGCTCATCCCTGAACCCTCATCACCCATCCAGGAACTTAGACCCTTCGGCCACAGCCGAACGCCCCAGCCCCGTGGCTTGCATTTAGTATCAAAAATGAAATCAAAAAGGGAAAGGAAAAATATATATATATTTCAAGGATAATGTAATGTAAAGATTAAAATAGATAAAAATGGAAGGTGAGGCAGGGCACCTGGGGTGGCTCAATCAGTTGGGCAGCCAACTCTCGGTTTTGGCTCAGGTCATGATCTCAGGGTGGTGAGACGGAGCCCCGAGTGGGGCTCTGCGCTCAGTGGGGAGTCTGTCTGAGATTCTCTCTCCCTCTCCCTCTGCCCTCCCCACCCCCGCTCTCTATAACAAATGAATAATCCTTAGACGGAAAGCGAGGTTAGCAGGACACAACAGAATTCCACGAAAAAGAAAAACTCTTCTAAAAACACTTAACCCCCGCTGGCTTTCTCACTCCTAGTTCCCAGGCTACACCCAGCAAGATAAAGTTTGGAACCTGGTTTTCCTGTCTTCGCCCGGAGACAGGAGGAGGCCTGAAGTCACAGCAGGTAGCCCCATAAAACCAGCCCGGGAGGCTTGCTTTTGACTCTTCCCCAGATTCTGCGTATGGAAGTCACAGAACTGGAGGACCGTCTCCCTTCCAAGCAAGAATTATTTCAGAAACAAGGACAACCAGCCTTTCCTTGAAAACTTCCACCAAAGGTTTATTACTTCAAGAAGACAGCCTTTTCCATTTTTAAGAAGCCTTACAAAGTCATTTCTGTCAAGCTGAAGTCTACCTTCGTTTAAAGTTCAGCCACTGAAAAAAAATAACAAAATAAGAAATAAATCAAGTTAATCCACTAATCCAAGTCTTTTTTTTTTTAAGATATTGGATAAGTGTCTTTTATTTTTTTTTTAAAGATTTTATTTGTTTATTTATTTGAGATAGAGACAGTAAGAGAGAGCATGAGAGGGGAGAAGGTCAGAGGGAGAAGCAGACTCCCCGTGGAGCTGGGAGTCCGATGTGGGACTCGATCCCAGGACTCTGGGATCATGACCTGAGCCGAAGGCAGTTGTTTAACCAACTGAGCCACCCAGGCGCCCCACTAATCCAAGTCTTAATCCCGGAACTATACAAACCCCTTGTCACCCTTATTCTTTAAACAATTGAAGACAGCTGTGCTGGCATACTGGTCCTAGATCTCTTGCCAACACCTTCGCATCAATTCGAGACCGATACGTATAGTGTAATCGTCCAGAAAGAGGATTAATTAAATAAACTGCAGTATATCACACAATGAGTGACTATGCAGCCATTTAAAAATTATAATGGAGGGCCACCTGGGTGGCTCAGTGGGTTAAAGCCCCTGCCTTCGGCTCAGGTCATGATCTCAGGGTCCTAGGATCGAGCCTCGCATCAGGCTCTCTGCTCAGCGGGGAGCCTGCTTCCCCCTCTCTCTCTCTGCCTGCCTCTCTGCCTACTTGCGATCTCTCTCTCTCTCTGTCAAATAAATAAATAAAATATTTAAAAATAAATTAATTAATTTTAAAAATAAAATAAAATACTATCATTCGACTTCTTTCTTTCAGAGAGAAGGAAATAGAAGACCAAGGAAGTTAGGACATTTGCTAAACAAATGGTAGAACCCATATATTTATTGTGGGGGAGAGAATGAAAACTTGATAAGCGTGTCCCCCAAGCATAGAAGACACACCAATGGCTGGAATGTATAGGGTTCAACTATGTATGGAACTGTGTTATGAGCGCTGCACAGTAATAGGAGGGGTTACCTGAGAGGGGGTGACGGGGGAAGGCATCTTTTAAGTGTAGTGAAGAGTGGTTCCTACATTAAGGAGTTGTTTAAATTATTCTTCCCCTTCTGATATTCTATAGTTCAAAAGGAGTCTTCAAGAATATTGTGCACAGGGGCACCTGGGTGGCTCAGTCCATTAAGTGTCTGCCTTTGGCTCAGGTCATGATCCTAGGATCCTGAGATCAAGCCCTGCGTCGGGCTCCCCACTCATTGGGGAGTCTGCTTCTCCCTCTCCCTCTGCCCTACCCCCCTCACCCCACTCATGCTCTCTCTCTCTCAAATAAATAAATAAATAAAATCTTAAAAAAAAAAAGAATATTGTGTACAGGCTACAAAAAAAAAAAAGAAAGAAAATCAGGGACAGCACTGGGATTATTCATAACTCAGATCCACAGCCCACTTAAAAAGCCTCCTCCTGGGACGCCTGGGTGGCTCAGTCGGTTGAGCGACCAACTCTTGGTTTTGGCTCAGGTCATGATCTCAGGGCCATCAGATGCAGCCCCTCCTCCTGCTCCAGCTCAGTGCAGAGCCTCCACGCTCACCGGCTCTCTAAATAAATACAGAAATAAAATATTTTTTTAAAAAAAAGCCTCTTCCCCTAAATTCTTCAATTACAACTCTTTAAGTATCAGAACTTACTGAAGTTCCTTGCTCTCCCTACCCACACCGTGGCACACGTGCTTATGCAGCTGGAAACGTCTCTAAGACAAGTAGCCGGAGGAAGAGTAGGGAGACCTCGGGAGCTTGGATTATAAACAGAACAGATAATTAGTCCTTGAATAATTGATGAACTTGGGCTTTAAGGCTATTACTCCAACAAACATTCTTAATAGCGCAAAAACTAATCCAAACATCTTCCCAATGCCAGCCAGTGAACGGATTGTAAGTTTGCTCCGAAGGAAACACTGTTTAGAAATGATGCATACATTGCTAGTCCAACAAATGGGAATTGCCACAGCAAAGAAAATGCCTTTAAAATGCAAGCTGGAAAAAAACACTCTCCAATCTAGTTGGTGCCATAGCACATTCACACGTTTTAAGTTCTTCTACAGCAGATTTGGGAATGAATTGAGCGAGTAAGCAAGGACAGATCAAGTTGTCCAGAGATGTGGCTGCCATGCGTCAAGCAAGGCTGACAGAGGTGGCCAGTAGAGAAAGAAGCAGCCCTGTTACATTCCGTTTGTTACTTTATACAGACAGCAAAAGAGAAATGAGCACAGTGTCAGCCCCGCCATGTCCTCTGTCCCGCAGGGCGATACTGAGACAGAAGGCGCAGAGAACCTCCGAGATGGCGATGGCGGGACGTTCTTTTGCTGAGGAACCAGCAAAAGTATAAAGATGTTATACTTTAAATATCAAAATTCAAATACAGTTTTAGCACTGCTAGTCCATCAGTATATAAAAAAAGCTTGCAGCTATTGCCATAGCTTGCAGCTCGAAACGTGGGGACAAGACCTCACACCTAATGCGAAGCCAGGAAGCAACGAGAAACTCACTCACTTGATGACTTCCTGGGAAGACCGGGAGGCAAATAGCATCTCTGCACTGGGCTCTGGTATTCTGGGACAAAAGCGGGGCCGTCGTGGAGACGTGCCCGCATCGCTGGGGTGTCAGGGGCAGCCATTCCCCTGCACCCTGGTGGGTTTAAAGAGTCTCTCAGGAAAGATTATGAAAGAGAGGGATGCAGACGTCGGTAAAAAGGGCCAAAGGGCTCTGATGAGGAAGCTGTGGCACTGATTAGTCAGCGAGGGAAAGGGCTTGCAGAGGCCGAATTGGTTCGCTGAGGTGGGGTTGGGGGGGGGGGGGCAAGGAGCAAAGGAAAAACCCATTGGACGCCACCTAATAGGAGAGTCAGAAGGTCTCCAGCACAGGGATCCAGAAACACTACTTAGATCAACAAAACCAAAAGCAGAAGAGGTTAAGCTTTTCAGAACAAGGAATTTTTCCAGCCTAACAAAATAACAAAATACTTCGAGAATACTGTCATGTTATGGTACATGAACACGCATTTGAAGAGTTTCCGCCATGACGTGATAATCCCTAATTACTGGACTCCACAGACTTCATTAGAATTTGGATCTTCCTAATCTTCGAGATTAAAAAGCTAGAATCTGGTGGCATAAGGAGGGAAACGTATGATTTAAAAAAAAAAAAAAAAAAGAACCCAAAACAGTTAGCTTGGCATATCTGTACTTCATAGCAAGGATATTATTTTCAAAACAAAAAATAAAAGTTGTCAGAATTTCAGATCTGGAAGGAGACGCAGAGATTGTATAATCTGAAGATTTTCAAACATTTACAATTTCCAGGTCCAGAACTCACTGGTCACCCAAAAGCTCATGCAAAAAGGAGGGGGGAGCACAGAGCCCTGACGACTCCTCCCCCACCACTTTGTGGTCCCGCCGCCACTCTGGGGGTCCTCTGGGACCTCACAGAGCAGAGTTCAGAAACCACTCATCTAGCCGAGTGCCCTGTTTATGGACGGGGACGCCGAGGGTGAGTTTCTTTTCCCAAGGTTAAACTTCTAGTTTAGAGAAGCTCGGACCCCTGAGTACTCCTTCCCATACAGGACCATTTCTCTGCTGAGCAAAGAAAATCGTTTCTGGAGACGGAATCTACTCCTGGCGAAGATGCCGTGAAGATTGTTGAAATGGCAACAAGGGATTTAGAATATTACAGAAACTTACTGGATAAAGCAGCGGCAGGATTTGAGAGGATGGCCTCCAGTTTTGAAAGAAGTTCTGTGAGTGAAATGCTATGAAGCCGCATCACAGGCTACAGAGAAATCGCGTGGGAAAGAAAGACTCAGTCAATGAGGCAAACTTCACTGTTGTCTTATTTTAAGAAATTGCCACCCCCACCTTCAGCAGCCACCACCCGGGGCAGTCTGCAGCCATCAACATCAAGGCAAGACCCTCAGCCAGCAAAAAGATTACGACCCACTAAAAGCTCAGATGATGGTTAGCACTTTTTTTTTTTAGCAATAAAGTATATTTTAATTAAGGTCTGTACATTGTCTTCTTAGACATAATGCTATCGCACACTTAATATATTTCACTATAGTATAAACATTACCTTCATATGCACTGGAAAACCCAAAAATATATTTGACTCGTTTCATTGCAATATTCACTTTATTGCAGTAATCTGGAACTGAACTGGCAAATATCTCCAAGGTAGGCCTGTATGTAGTTTTAATGTTTCATTGTGTTTTCTAGCAAGGTTTTTATTTAGTCTTAGACCCAAAACAATTCCCAAAG
The DNA here is from genome assembly GCA_028533885.1 of Nasua narica. Taxonomy (NCBI): domain Eukaryota; kingdom Metazoa; phylum Chordata; class Mammalia; order Carnivora; family Procyonidae; genus Nasua; species Nasua narica. Next base: position 148,083,746 of record CM052810.1, read on the forward strand.
GAGAGCATCTCCTATTCGGTAATTTATGTCGACAAGAAAATCTGATTAATTAGTATAGATCAGATTTACTGCCCACTTTTCAAGAATAAATTTATTTCGTCAAGTAGTCTATTAATTAAACAAAAATATGGCAAGTGAAACAAATGATAAAAATACAAATACATGACAGCCCCAAATTTCTTATTATTTTCAGAGAGAAATATTTTAGGTAAGAGCCATGTATGGAAAAAGATGTTATAGTTTGTTCGTTTGTTTAAAGCAGGCTACATGTCCAAAGTGGGGACTCAGGGTTTTGAACTCAAAACCCTGAGACCAAGAGTTGCAGGCACCGCTGACTGAGCCAGTCAGGTGCCCCAAAGATGTTATACTTTAAATATCAAAATTCGAATAGTTTTAGCACTGCTAGTCCATCAGTATATAAAAATCAAACAAAAAAGATATTATATGCTTTTTAAATGATTGCTGCTCTGCACATATTTTTAAAGGAGTTTATTTATTCATTTGAGAGAGAGAGAGAGTAACTTGTGAGAGAGAAAGCATGGGAGGCAGGTAAGGCAGAGGGAGAAGGAGAGACAGGCTCCCCAGTGAGCTGGGAACCCGACGGTTGGGCTATCCCAGGACCAGGAGATCATGACCTGAGCCAAAAGCAGATGCTTAACCAACTGAGCCACCCAGGTGCCCCACTCCGCACGTACTTTGAGGGAGATAGGACATGGATAAGTGAAACGCTGACAGTCTAGCATACGCTGTGACCAATGACCGTTAGAGACAAGATCACCAATTTTAAATATCAAGATACATTTGAAGGTTCCTTGTTTTCCCCGTACCCAAAGAGAGCAGGTGCATTATTTAGCTTCCTCTGGCATCGTAATGTTCAGCAATTTACTGAGGTTCTTCTGTATGCATTGGGCCACATCCCAAGCAATAAAGATTTTAGAAAGAGAAGTCGTTACCCTAACGTGGCTCCGTCTTCTGGAGGAGGCAGTGGACACAGAAAGACGACTGTCAGGGAAGCGTGATCCGCAGCAAGCGAGTGGTCCAGGCAGCATTGCCGAGGAACAGTGACTGAGGGCTTCTCTTGGGGGGGAAGTCTTGTTGAGGGCAGACAGGCTTGAAAACAGGTGGGAAAGAGGGTGGTACTTGTATAAGCAAAGAGACGGTCTACACAGGGAGGTGGGTGTGCACAGAAGTGCGTCCAAAGAACTTTGGCTGGAAGAGGGGCTACGAAGGGAAGTACATTTGCTATCGATGATCACAAGATGAAATTTGGTTCAAGCACGTTATAAAAACATTATGAGGAGCCTTGAAAATCAATCCGTGTTGAGACCTTCCACGAGGGGAAGGAGATTGAAGGAGGCTCAGATTTGAAATCATAAATTAGTCCTGGCCGATTTTGGAGTGTTCTGGGAAGATCAGTCTGGCAGGGTGTATGTAAAGGGCCAATGGGAGGAAGGAGAGGTTGGAAGCAAGGATTCCAGCTGGGAAACTACTGTGCTAGGTTAGTCACCAAGTGGCGGAAAGCTGGGAGAAACTGGGAGAAATCAAGATGACTGGAGAGTCTAATGTAACTTGGAGTCTTTTATGTTTGCTGAATGACTAAGTGGACAAATGAACAAGGGCAAAATTCAAGGTGAGAACTGGCTTAAAAGGGAGAGATGAGGGGCGCCTGGGTGGCTCAGTCAGTTGAGCTTCTGCCTTCAGCTCAGGTCGATCCCAGGGTCCTGGGGTCGAGGCCTGCATTGGACTCCCTGTTCAGGGGGAGCCTGCTTCTCCTTCTCCCTCTGCCCCTCCCCTCAGCTTGTGCTCTCTCTCCCTCTCTCTCTTGCTCACTCTCTCTCTCTCTCTCTCAAATAATCAATGTTAAAAAAAAAAAAAAGGAAATATGAGCAACTCTGGAAAACAGTATGGAAGTTCCTCAAAAAGTTAAAAATAGAGCTACCCTACCAGCCAGTAATCTCACTACTAAGTATTTACCCAAAGGATACAAACATACTAATTCAAAGGGATACATGCACCCAGATATTTGTAGCAGCATTATCTACAATGGCCAAATTATGAAAACACTGCCAAGTGTCCATCAACTGATGAGTGGAAAAAGAAGATTCGGTGTATACATAAACGGAATATCATTCAGTCAGAAGAAAGAATGGAATCTTGCCATTTGCAATGATGTGGATGGAGCTAGAGAGTATTATGCTAAGTGAGATAAGTCCGTCAGAGAAAGACAAATACCATATGATTTCACTCATATGTGGAATTTAAGAAAAAAAAAAAACAAGCAAGCAAAGATGGGGGGGGGGGGAAGAGAGAGACAAACCAAGAAGCAGACCCTTAACTACAGAGAACAAACTGATGGTTACCAGAAAGTAGGTGGGTGGGGGATGGGTGAACGAGGGGATGGGGGTGAAGGAGAGAACTTGTGATGAGCACCGGGGAATGCATGGAAGTGCTCAACCACTATCTTTACACCCGAAACTAATATTACCCTATATATCAACCAACTGGAATTTAAACAAAAACTTTAAAAAAAAGAGAAAGAGAAGTTTGGATTTAGGAAAACTAAATTCATAGCGATGGTCAACTATGAAGGTGGAGGTCCCCGGGAAGCCGTGGGAGAAGTGAGGCTGAAGTCTGCGAGCATCAGAGCCACAGGCGTGGGTTTGGAGTTCATCTCCAGGGAGTCCGCGTTTAAGCCATGGGAGTAGAAGGTTCCAGCAATGGGAGCTTACGTGCGGAGGAAGAACAACAGGGAGGGCTGAAGAATGGGTTGGAGACATGTTCAAACTGAAGGAGAAGAAAGAGAGTTGGAACTAACGAAGAACCCAGAAAAAACATGTGAGAATTAAGTGGAGAAACGGGACAATGGCGGGTTTTCAGTGCTGACCGGTTCAGAGAGGTTAGAGAGAAGGACAGCAAGGGTCACTGGCGGCCTCGGCAAGAACGGCTTCAGGAAAATGACAAGGTGAAAGCTAAATTGCAGTGGAACAAGGAGTAATTGTGGAAAGAGCAAGTATAATGTTTAGCAGTGAAAAAAAAATGACAGCAGTTGAAGGGAAAAGGAAGTAGAGGGAAGATTTTAGTCTTTAAGAAATAACCATGGTTAAGAGGGTCAGTACCGCGGGCGACTTGTTTAGCCTCTACAGACCGTGAAGGTGATACATGGTCTAGCTCTTTATCTTTTTTTAAGCTTTTATTTATTTATTTGAGAGAGAGAGAGAGAGAGCATGAGAAGGGGGGAGGGTCAGAGGGAGAAGCAGACTCCCTGCCAAGCAGGGAGCCCGATGCGGGACTCGATTCCAGGACTCCACGATTGTGACCTGAGCCAAAGACAGTTGCTTAACCAAATGAGCCACTCAGGTGCCCCTGGGCTGGTTCTTTAAATTTGATTTCATTTTTTTTAGTTTAGCAGGGGACATGCATAGTTTTTGATAAGTGGATAAGCAGTTTTGATAAGCAGCTGGACTAATTCTTTTTTTTAAGATCTTGTTTACTTATTGTGTGAAAGAGGGCACAAGCAGAGGGAGAGGGGGAGGGAGAGAGAAAGGGAGAAGCAGACTCCTCACTGAGCAGGGAGCCCGACATGGGACTGGATCCCAGAACCCTGGGATCATGACGTAAGCCAAAGGCAGACGCTTAACCAACTAAGTCACTCAAGTGCCCTTTCTACTAATTTTCTTAGATACTTTTTAACCCAACACATATTCTCCAAGTCAGGATACAATGATACATTTTGTCCCATTAAATGCTTTACTATGTAAGATGAAACATAGGAGAATTTTTTTCCCCAAGGGTTTTTTTTTTTTTTAAGATTTTTATTTATTCCTATGAGAGAGAGAAAGAGACAGAGAGAGCACAAGAAGGGGGGAGAGGCAGAGGGGGAAGCAGGCTCCCTGCCAAGCCGGGAGCCCAACGTGGGGCTCGACCTAAGCCTCAATCCCAGGACCTGGAGATCACGACCTGAGCCGAAGGCAGACGCTTAGCCACCTGAGCCACCCAAGGCGCCCCAGAAACATAAGAGAATCTTTTAAAGTTACAAAGCAGAAGGCAAAGTTGTATTTCAGTTAACTGGATGTTAGTAACTGATTATATCCTAGAATATTTTGAAATGTGATTGAGTAAAAGTAACCCTATCTGCATTTATGTCCTCTTGGATTATAAAAATCAGCAGTCTCTCATCAGAAATTTCTTGCCTAAGCTCCTTATCTTTCCCCATCCTCCCTCTAATCTTTGTTCATTTGTTCATTTTCCCCTAGATGCTTATTTTAGGAAGGGGCCCATGTTGTTTGTATCTTTGATCACTTCCTCTAGTCACAAAATGAGCATAACTAAAATTTCCCAAGTGTTTAGTAAGTGCCAGGGACTCTTCTCAGTGCTCTCCATGGGCTGTGTCCAGTCATCCTTGCGACGCATTCTACAGAGAAGGAAACTGAAGCAGGGAGAGGCTAAGTGACTTACCTGAGATCACACAGTTCTTAATGGATCAATGTTAGAACAAAGAAAGTCCTGCCCAAAGTCCACAGCCGTAACCAGTCGTGACGCTGCCTCTCACCAGATGCTCCCGAAATCTGCATTCCTTCTATTCACAAATGTCTTGAGATTACTGACTTCATCCAGAAATATGTACAGTGGATTGTGGGCAAGCACGCTGCACTTGGGGCCGGCGTTTCAGGAGCTAACAATGTAGACGCTGAAGCATACTGTCCGGACGGGGAGGCAAACAAGAAGTCGGTGGTTCAGATGGAATGTGGGGGTGAGCGCACACCCGCAGGCTGGGATCGGGGGATGGGGCTGATGTTCCTCAATACCATCGCTCCTAGGGGCACACGAAGGAGGCAAGTGAGCCCGCGAGCCCGTGAATACCAGCTCCACATTCCCCAGGTGGGACCCTCTAGGGAAAGTGTTAGAGCTCTTTCTGGGCCAGAAATAAAACACAGTAATAGACTGCATAGAGCTGCTCTCCAAAATCTGCCCTTTGCTTTCCTTCTTGATCATTTACATCTGGCTCCCACAAGGAACTCTCTGCCCGTAATGTTTCTATCTCCAGCTTGAGCCTCTCTTCTGAGCCCTAACTGCACTCTGGTTGTCCGTGCCTGCTGGACGCCCCTGCTTCCAACTCTGACTTCGTAAGTCTAAAAGTCACCGGCTCAGGGTGCCTGGGGAGCTCAGTTGGTTGAGTGTCCAACGTTGGCTCAGGTCATGATCTCAGGGTTGTGAGGTCACGCTCCATGCTGGGCGTGAGGCCTGCTTGAGATTCTCTTTCCCTCTCCCCCTCCCCCACTCTCTCTACAGTATATATAAACTCATTGGTTCTCTCAAAACCCTTGGTCTTGAGGGGTGCTCCCACTTGTTCTGCTGGCAATAGCCCTCTTCTAGAAGCCTGGATGAAGTCTCTTTCAATTCTACCTGCTCCCTTGCCTTACCATCTCATCAGTCTGTTTCCAAGTCTTTAAATTCCTCCCTCCTTTATATTTTACTACCACGACTGGTTTCTACTTCAAGTAGCCTAACTTGCTGGAGCCTCCTCCCCCCTCACCTCTCTACCAGGAGTCTTCCCGAATCACAGCTGGCCGGCCGTCTTGCGCCCCTGCCTGTTTTGCCTTCCAGCTCCCTATGCAATCGCCATTGGCTTCTCCCTCCTTCCTCACCGCTCTTCTTCATGCGTTTCACACCTGTCGAATCGAGCTGCTCCCTGCTCTCCCACAACTGCTTACACTGCTCCTCCATCTGGAACATTCTGCATTTCTCAATGTCCCAGCACTGGCCGTCCTTGAAAGCGCAAGGCACTGTGCTCTACACGTTTTTCTCTCCTTTGGTTGGAAATCATCTCTTTCTGACATGAACTCCCAAAGCATTTTATCACTCTTCTAAGCACTTGGCAGTTTCCACCTTGTTTGTATAGTGACGCATCTTCTCTCTTCCTCTACATGGCAAAGTCTTTGGGTGTAGAATCCAGGCGTGATTCATTTTCAGGTGTCCCACTATCTCTAACACTAAGTGCTCAGAAATATAAGTGAATAAGAAAATGAATGGAAGGCCTGAAAGACAGAAGACTGGAAAGATGGAAGAACAGAAACAGCACTCACACGCCACCATGGGCTCAACTGAAAGCTGAGCGCTAACCGGTAGACATCTTTCCATCACAGGGATTTCAAGGAGGAAATATAACAGACTACAGTCTCATGTTAGTTAAAGAATTTTCCAGGAAGCCAGTTAAGTGAAAGGAACAAAATAATAGCACCTTAACGTTCAGATCCACACACTGCGGAAAGGTACAAACTAAAGCAGGGAAGCAGATTTTTAAGTGATGCAGGTTCCCCCCCACCAAGAATTATTGTTGATGGGGCACCGGCTGGCTTAGTCAGCAGAGCAACTCTTGATCATGAGTCCAAGCCCTATGTTGGGCAGGGGGCTTACTTTAAAAACAAAAAACAGGGGCGCCTGGGTGGCTCAATGGGTTAAAGCCTCTGCCTTCGGCTCAGGTCATGATCGATCTCAGGGTCCTGGGATCAAGCCCCGCATGAGGCTCTCTGCTCAGCAGGGAGCCTGCTTCCCCCTCTCCTTCTGCCTGCCTCTCTGCCTACTTGTGATCTTTCTCTGTCAAATAAATAAATAAAATCTCAAAAAAATAAATAAAATCTTTAAGAAAAATAAAATTATATATATAACTATATATAATATATATAATACATATATATAATTAATGGAACAGAGGAAAGAGCAAAGAGGTGAAGACATGCCAATGAAGAGTTAAGAAAATAGGTTCTCCCCTAAATTGAAAATAGATTCTCTTCTAAACTCTATTTTGCTTTCACTTGGTGACCATAAGCTCTCAACACCAAGCTTTTAAAAATGTGTCTTCAACCCAAACATTTCACTCATGAGCTTGTCTCTTTAAGGCTGTTATTCTTTAAAAAATCAATCAAGTAGGGTGCCTGGGAGGGCGGGACTCAGTCGGTTAAGCCACTGACTCTGGATTTCAGCTTAGGTGATGATCTCAAGGTGGGGAGGTGGAGACCCACATGGGGCTCCATACTGGGGGTGGAGGCTGCTTCAGATTCTCTCTCACTCTCCCATCTACCCCTCAAAAAAAAAAAAAAATCAAGAACTGAGCCAACACAATCTCAAAAGTTTGTGATTTGTGCAGATATTTAGAAAAGGGGCATCCTTAATAGACATGAACAAGAGTTGATTTACCTATCACATAGCTGAAGAAATGGATTGATCAATTTCAAGCATTATTCTTCATATATTGTCAATTTCAGAAGCAGAGCCGGGGATGGAGGCAGTTGTTACCGCGGGCCATTTTCCTAGTACTGTGGGTGGGCATCTGCTTCTAGTCTCAAAATGTTAACTTCTTTTTTTTTTTTTTAAAGATTTTGTTTATTTATTTATTTATTAGGAAAGAGAGAGAGTGAAAGAGAGCAGGTCAGAGTGAGAAGCGGACTCCCCATGGAGCTGGGAGCCCGATGTGGGACTCGATCCCGTGACTCCGGGACCACGACCTGAGCTGAAGGCAGTCGCTCAACCAACTGCGCCACCCAGGGGCCCTCAAAATGTTAACTTCTTTTGGAGAAGCAAAACCAGTCTAAATGCTCCACAAAAATGAAGAACAGTAAATCTCTAACAAAAGGAATGTGTGATTAGATTACTAAGTTTTTCTTATGAATTTTATCCTGGCCTCTACCCATGCCACAAGACAATACAGGAAATGAAAACTTCCAGTCTGCATATTAAAAAATAAAGTAACATTTCAATTCCAAGGAGATACAAGGAATACACTTGGCAATACTTTAAAGAAAAAGAACGTTTCTTTTAAGTGTTTTGGCTTTTTTTAACTTTTGGTTATACAGCATGAAGTTCTTCTTATACTTGTGAAGCCATGAAAATGAAGAGAAGGGGCTTTTGATTAAATGAGAAAGAAATTGGCTTGTAAGACCTTCATTTTGACATGTAACAATTTCATGTTACCAGAAATGCAACTTCTGGTTGATTTCAAGGTTCTAGATACCACGTTAAGCTTACCTAGCATTTAATCGATCCATAGCTACTACAAATACTGATCGTTGTTCGGCTCACCAAAAAGAACCATGAATACATTGGGGTGCCTGGGTGGCTCAGTGGGTTAAGCCTCTGCCTTTAGCTCAGGTCATGATCTCAGGGTCCTGGGATCGAGCCCTGCATCAGGCTCTCTGCTCTGCGGGGAGCCTGCTTCCCATTCTCTCTCTGCCTGCCTCTCTGCCTACAGTGATCTCTCTGTCAAATAAATAAAATCTTAAAAAAAAAAAAAGAACCATGAATATATCTCCTTAAAGTTCTTAATAAAATGTTAAGATCTATTTTTAAAAACTACTCTATTTAAATAACAAAGTGGGGGAAACAGATTTGCAGCTTTCATCTATATCCAGGCAAAGGAAATTATACCCAAAACAAGGCTACTTCACAGCAAGATTTATTAATACATCCAAAAGAAAGAAAGAAAAATCATTTTGTCACACTATATACAGATAATACATACAGTGTTTTATACACATATTACATCAGTTTTTACACAAGAAAAATATACATAAAAATGTAAACTTTTGTATACAAAAACCCTTAAACAAATTAAACAAGGACCAGATAACAAAAGGAGACCAATCCATTATTATTTCATCAAATTTTTAAAACAGTAATACAGTACATTCATTGAGATATATATGGAAAATGTGAGCCATCTCTTCATGTTTAAAGGGAAATTACAAACCAACAGCCCATCGCCTCCCAAAATGTGGCCTCCCCCGGCAACACCACACTCAGTGCCATAGACACGCCTTTCCATCACAACTGGGCGGGGAGGGCTCTTAACCAAACCTGCCGATGTCCTCATCTGGCCGCTACAGTCTGTGCAGAAACGGGTGGCCCCTTAGCTTTTGTGCATATAACTAAGCCTCTAGCCACTATTCACGCAAATACAGACAAGATTCTCGGTTTGTAAGTTCCCTTTAAGCAGCTTTTTTTTTTGTAAATATTTTTAATGTATGGCCTGTTCAACATACTTGTGTGCCAAGGTGAATGAGAACACTGAGAAAGAAGGGCTTTGAGAACTGCTAGTCCTTGCTACCGTGCAGTTACTTTGTAAGAAGATTTTGAAACTTTGCAACGTGTCTGTCCCTTACTGGATCCAAAGAAGCTACCACCTCACCTTTGATTTCCCACTGCAACTTGGGTTTCCACTTATACCTCAGTTCTCCAGTTAGTATCATACAACCGCCAAGAGGCTTTGTTAAAGGCTGCTGCTGATATCAAGTTCCAGCTAAACTACCCTATGAAATCACTCAGACCTCAACCTCTCTTTCTGGTCTTCAGGGGGTACTCTTTCTTCACTGGTTTGATTTTTTTTTTTTTCTGTAACGTCTTACAATTTAGGATTGTCCCTCTATGCTCCTCTCTCTGTAAGGTCCTGAAATGTCATCTTCTGCCAACTCATCACGAAATAAAATATTTCATGTTTTTTTCTTCATAGTCTTTCATTTGGTGCGCCAAACTGACGTACGGATGAAAACACCCGAAGCTGTAGGGACTAAGAATTAAATCTGTGGCGAGTGCATGCAGACTTGGAGTTCTTTAAAAAGAAAAAAAAAATGTCTGGGAAGACCTTTAACTAAATAAATGCAAAAATGCTTAAGACAGCTTCATGAGAGCTGCCTTCTCTCAAAGTTGAATTTTGAACAAGGCAGAATAACAATTAGGTGATATATTTCCCTGCAGCTAGAGAGTAGTTAACTTCCCCCAGGCAAAATGATCTCAATGATCATTATTTATTAATGAAAGGAAGAGGCAGATTGGTGAATTAAGTTGATCTAGAAGATGGTGGTTGACATGCACTAATGGAAATGTTAGGATTGCTTTATAACTGAAATAAACAGGCTGATTTGTGGAACATCTCCATTTCAGAGAGAGGAAAAATGCACAAGGTTCCTCAAGTGAATCCCCAGCTCTCTCTTTCTCCCATGGGACAGATGGCATTTTTTAAAAATGACAGTCTCCCTTTCAGTTAAAAAAACGTAACAATAAAAAGGAAAAGGAAGATAAATAAATAATGTGTGGATGACTTTAGATGAGACTTTTAAATGTTCTTTAAATAATTTTCGATAATGTATTTTTAAATCATTACATACAACTGCCATTGCAGTGACAATATTCCAGTAGGGGCAGCATTTTGCTAAATGTAAAAGATTGCCATTTAAAACTCATACATATACATGTGTATATACAGTATATCAACACGATTTATATACATATATATCTAGAAAGCAACATTTCATTGCCTCTGAATATCTATATATTCACTCCCACAATATATACGAGACATACTGTGTGAGTATATGCGAAAGTATATGTACACATGCTCAGACATGTATATATACACTTTTGTCTTGTGTGTGCATAAGAGCTTTAAAGGCACAATATATAGGGATGCAAGTTTTCTAGAGAGCTGCAGCAAAGTTAAAACAGAATGTCACAAATGTGAAAAAAGTCGAAAATATAGCAAAATTCATTACGTGAGAATTGGTTAAAGCAGTGTCAACAAGAGTAAAATGAGTTACTTCTAGAATTCAAGAGGCTTATGTGGGACTTTGTATGCCTTCCATTAAAATGAAAGAAAATGGTAAACTGATGATTAAGACACAAAGTAAACCCCATTTTTAAATGACAAATCGATGATAATAAAGGAGAAAATAAAGCTAACACCGTTAGCAGTACTAAAATCATAGTTCTGTTCTTCTCCATTGTGAGTAAAAATGTCCCCAAATTATCTAGGTAAAACTTTCAAGTTAGTCTTGTTTGAATGTTGATTTTTTTTTGGTTTGTTTGTGAGATAAGGATGAACGCCCAATCCTCAAAATTACTCTACAAAATGGTACCCAAACTGACACCTTCAGGAAAAAATATCAGAGATAAAGATCTTTAGAAGAAACGCCTGAGAAGTTAATGAATTATGCTTAAGCCAAACACTTCTGGCTAGAGAGGACATCCTAAAGGGGAAAAAAAAAATGCAATGAAGTGTGATGAGAGACTGAGAAGGCAGTGAAGACGAAGGACAGTGGAATTGGCAAGTTAAGAACAGGTCTAGCAGGAATTCACTTACAATAACCGTAAACAAGACTCTAATCCAAAGGACTTCCATCTTGGTACACACTGAGAATGAACTCCAGACCGTCCCCTCCTCTTGCTTACAGAATCATCGAGTTTTCCATAGACGTATAATCTTAACAAAGGCTGTTTATCTATTACACACACACATTTTTTTAGGGAAATATATGTATATAGCTTTATCTATACACACACATATACATACGTGTATATATAGATTTATACAAATGTATAAATAAACATAATACTTTTCAATCTTTCCATTGACAAGGCAAGTTCACATTCAGCAAAGTGCCACCACATCCCATATACACATCTCTGTACAGATATACACAAAAGGGTCTCTTTTCACCCTTCAATCAGGGGGAATTTATTCTAGCAAATCCCATTAACCGGTAACTGAAGGGAGAAATGGCACCAGTACAAACTCCCTTCTTTCATTTGCATGCATATGTACAAGAAATATGCAGTTTTTTTTTTAATCCATAAAGCAAGAGTGAATGAAACTGGGAGATGCAGAAATACAACTATAAAAGGAACGACCTGTGGAGCTTTCCTAGGTCTTGGCTATACCTAAGATGAACGAGGCTTCAAAGAGAACTACAAATTCTGGTGTATTCTCAGAAATTATCTTGACATATATCAAAGTACATGATCTTTTCATATTAAAAATAAATGTGATTGGAGCACTTAATAACAACTCTAGTTTTGTCTACTTTAGACCACCAGTTACTCCAGTAACGAATGTATAGCAAAATGACAAAACTCAAAATACAGGAATGTATCTTTTTTTAATTCCACATGAATCAGGTAAAAGTCAAGGGCAGCGTAATTTTTCTTATAACCAAAATATGGGGGTCGGGGGCACACTAACTTCATGAGTAATAGCACAACTGAGTCTTTTTTTTTTTTTTTAATTTTTGGAAATAACCAAAATCATCCCGGCTTTGAAATATGCGTGATGAAATGATCCCACCAACTCTTCCAACAAAGCAGTCCCTTCAAAAAAATGGCATTCTTTATAAAAAGCCTGTAATTTTCTTAACTTCACCAAGAAAAGATGGTCAGTAAGATTTTCTAACTCAGAACAGGAAGAAATCTCTTATGAACATTAAAAAAAGTTGTTTCAACTGGTCTGGTCCCATCTACCCCAGTAGATAAACACAGCTCGTGTCTGGTTTGTCTCTCTCTCTCCCATATTTTTATGCTCAAAAGTGAGAGGCTGGTCTTAGAACCTGTTTCTCATGTCATTTGAAAAACATAGCATAATGTAAGTGAATCAAGAGGTTAAAATAAAATGCACATGATATCAGAGCTAGCCTTTTAACATAAGACAGCATAATGAAGAATTTGGTGTATTTATACTACAGAGACAATGAGAAAAAAAAACTCTTGATAGCCTCATCTAAATAAATCGTATCTCTATAATACATTCTGTTACCTTCCTCTATTTTTACCTAAGCACACATTCATCTCTCTCACACACACGTGCCCCCAATGTATATTTTTGCATGTGTGTAAAAACACAGACGGAGACATGCACACAAGTAATTTAATTCTATTTTTAAGTCACAGTGGGAATTCCTTAGTGAGGAGGGATAAAAAGTTCCTGAATAAGACACTGAGAACATCTAGATTTATTATTTTCTCTATTTTACTTCCCAACTTACAGAATAAACTGTAAATTAAAGAATAAATCCATAGGAAATAAAAGAGGTCTTAAAAACTTACTTTACAAATTCCAGCTACAGTAGTTGGGAGTTTTGCTTGATCTATGTATTTCTATTTACCCTGTAACTAAGCTTCTAGCCATCTTAAGTGTAAACCACAGATCATTTACTAAAGAAACACGATTCCCAACAGTTCTATGAGCAGTAATAAATGGTCTAAAGGTGTTTTACATTTTGAGGCCCCAGGATATCCTTTTATTTTATATATCTGCAAGGTAGCAAAGGATAGCTATACACCTTGACACGGCAGAGATCCAGTGTAAAAAGGTGCTTCACTAGTTTGTTTTGTCAAAAAAAAAAAAAAAAAAAAAAGCTCATATATAATTTTTTAAGCTATTAAAACACATAGGCAACATAATTCATTACACTCAATACAGCTTTAGTATAAAACTTATAATTTATGAGGTGATGTTAATAGTATAAATTAATATACCTTTTCTCTTAAAATCTACAATAAGTATTCTGAAAGCTCATTGGGGAAGGAAACTTTTAAATAAAACTTTTAAAGCTGTGCGTGATGGGAAAGGATTCTGTTTGCTGAAGCGGAGATGAGAGCCTGAAGGAGAAAGGAAAAAATCCTACGCGAGACACGGTGGGCTACGAAACCGAACGTTTTCTCTTTCTTGCGCTCTCTTCAATGATGAGTCACCTTTAGTTTCTTTTAAAACTATTTTCTTATTTTAAAAACTGCCCTAATTTCCACAAGGAATCCCTGAGACATACTCAACACTATACAGTGAAAAGAACAATCACTGTGAAGAGGGACTGATTTCAACCCTTCAGAGCAGATGAAGACAATGTCACAAGCATCCAACGTCCCATCACTTGCACACTCATCTGCTGGAGCCGACGGGGCCTTAGCGACGCGGGGTGGAGTCAGTTCAGGGCAAATCAGTCTATTCCCCAAGCAAAAGCAATGGCATGGCTTTTCGCTGCACTGCATGTTGAACATTTTTCCGAGGGGAACTTTGGGTGCATATAGAGCTTACTTCAGTGGTCCCCAGCTCAAAAAAACCAACAAAAACAAAACAAAACAAAACAAAAAAACAAGCGAAAGAGGTGGCTTCTGTTACTCTTAGGCCAGGATCAGGGCAGGTTGGGGTGTGTATGCAGACTTGGGGATCTGGGGAGAGCGTGGGGCGGCTGTGGGGGGGCGCTGAGGCCAGCAGGCAGAGGGGCAAAGGGGTGGAGAGCTGGGCTGCCCGACAGAGCTTACTAAGAGTTAGACAGCTTTTCTCTCACAACACGGTTTTTCAGACTCAATTTTAGATCCCCCAAAACTCCGCCACTCAAAGTAGTCAAACATTCCCAAGATGCGGGAACCTAGTTTCCGGTAAAGAAAGTCATACCAAATTTGCTCTCTCTGAAAATGCCACCTGTCCTTTATTGGCTCTGTATCACAGTGCATAGAGAGGGAAGCTAACAGAAATTAAGAGTTGAAGGGAAAAAGAAGTTTTGCTATTTAGAAATAAGGCTCTCCAAGTCGGCCCCACAATTTTTCCGTTAATGACACTGGCTATTATTAGGAGGCGTAATTATTCACTTGTTATTTTAGGTTTTCTTTCCTAACTCACTGGTCAGGGGGAAATGCTTAACAGACAGATACCCACATAGGTTCTTCACTGGTATTTTCTTTCAAATCTTTTTAAAGATAGCATTTAAAATGTTACTTTAATCTACTGAGCGTGGAGGCTGGTTCCCTCCAGAATAGGATACTGGAAAGCTCAGAAGGCTCCAGATATTAAGAAGTCATTGTTAAACCTTTCTACAGAATGCCAGTGAAGATTCTGTATTTTCAATGTATTGTAAGAGGGAAAAAAAAAAAAAAATCTATGTTCTATCCCATATATGTTTCCACCTCCCACCTCACCCCCAAGAACTGTATTTCTCATCAGGAAAACATCCTTAGAACGAGTAGGTGTTGGTGATGAAAGAGATACAGATGAAGACTATTCAATACGACTACATTTTCTTCTAAGGAATCCTTGAAATTGCCTCTTTCACCTGCAGGGTTCTCTTGACCATGCAGAAGACCACTGTATTAGATTAATCTATATACACCGGATGAAAAACAGAATTTAGTAGAATGTTAAAAGGCTAAAAGGAAAGAGGCTGAAGAACCTGAAAACTAGATACCTAAAAAAATTTTAAATGAATTCCAAACCTATTAAATAACTAGTTTAGTGTTATGAATAGCCTCATCTTTTTGCAATACCAATCCAACAACAACCTACGGAACCCACCTGCAGAAAAGGTGATCGGCTCCCCCGAACACGGCTGACGCAGCCTACGGCCGCCGTCACCAACCCCATGGTGCAAGGGCACAGGAAGGACCGCTGGCAAGGGACATGAGCTGATGGCGTGGGTGCTTCCTACACAGGCTCAAAGTCTGGGGCCAACTGATACAAACTGAATGGTACCAAGGCATGTGGCTGGCTCGGCTGGTAGAGCATGTGACTTCTGATCTCAGGGTGGTGAATTCAAGCCCCACGCTGGGCGTGGAGCCTACTTAAAAGAAAAAAACTGAAACAAAACTGAATGGTACAGGTCAACAGAAATATAAATTCTTTCACATAAGAAGAAAGCGTACAGATTGGGCATGGGGATGGGTCACAGACACCGTTTCCTTCCAAATCAAAGCGCTGTCTTTGCCTCTGGGTTGTGATCATGGACTGCGTATGAGCTCTGATAAGGAAAAGCTTTAGTGTTAGTCACAGAAAGTGAGGATTCGTAGCTTGCAGTTGAGACCGGGCTTGTTGAAGAAATAAATCTTATAAATAATCATTTGGCAAAGATAAAGTATTAGCTTTCTTTAGCCTGATGCCACTTGAGACGGTAACTACAATTTTAAGGAAAAGGAAAAACCACACACACACACACGCACACACACACACACACACACACACACGCACACACACATTTTCCAACTTTATCTCCATATCTACTATTTGCTTCTCATTAAATTATAATCTTCTCGTGGAGGGACACTAGACACACTGCAGTGCCTGCCAGCATGAAATTGCTCAGGAAGTCATTTATAAAGCAGTTCTATCTCACATGGTAGGTTACTAGAGAAAAAAAAAAATCCTTCACCATATAAGCTATGTGACGATAATTACAAAATTTTTCCATTGCATAGTCTGTCATTTGGTGGGTTAAGTGTAATTGCTATTTACTATTGTGAATTATTTACTAGCTACATAACTTACGCAGATGTGCAAATTACTAAGCCATTTTTACAGAGGAAAAAAACAATGTCTTAAGTACTTTAATTAAAATAATATTAACAATTATGTAGAGAGAGTAAAGGAGAGAAAACACATCTTTTTTTCGATACTATAAGATCACAGCCAGTATCATTCCTTAGAATGGAATTCAGATTCTCCGAGCACAGAATGTATCCATGAACTGCAGCAACTTTGTAAGTAAATCACATTAACACAATCTAACTGGCCTTTATAAATGGTCCCAAAGAACTGCAGAAACGGAGTGAACTTCTTTGCCACTATTTCTCATGAGTTTCATGCTAGCATAAAAGCTAGTTTCCACCTAATCAGGACCTTACGTAAAATTTGTTTTCGATTCCAGTATTGCCTTATGATAGTGTAAGTGCTATTTAAAAGACATGAATTTTCATATTTCTGGAGTAAAAGACACTTCATTCCTTTCTCTACACATGAACAGCAAACCTACGACTAACAGACTAGAATGCTCCCCATTTGCTACAAGAAAAACGTAACAGGTTATCTCTGGGTTCACAGATGTTCTCCTCTCTTCCGAAAAGGGACTCACAAGAAGCCGCAAGAGCAAAGCAAATTGCAAGCCTGGATGCTGGTTTTGAAGGAGATGAAATGAGAAGACAAATTTGTTTTTTTGTTTTTTCGTACTTCCTACGGGAGCCCCTTCTTCAGCTATCCCTGTGGGCATCTAAACAAAAATGAACTGACTCGAAGTTTTTGGTGCGAAGCTGAAACTGGCAACATTCCTGATCATTTCATGCCTCCTTACTAGAAAGCAGGAAAGGGCTTTTTTTCAATGCACATAAAACAGAAAATCGCAAACAAGCAAATGTGCAACTTACTGCAAACTCAGTTCTGATCACTGAAGAATTTTAAGGAGCTACCACGAGAGACGAAGAGCCAGAAAAGTTCAAACCGACTACCCAAGACTCTCCCTTTGCTGTCAGAGAAGGGTTGCCAGGTGAGACCGTCGGCGTGGCGCTCTGATACAACCTTGAATTAGTACACAATGGAGACTAGATCGAATTGCTGGGAACGGACGGTTGTCTGGGGATGATGAGAACGGGAAGTCAGAGTGGAGCAAACCAACTGATACTTCTGAGCAGAGGTAACTACTCGTAGTCATTTCAATACAGTACATTAAAATCAAAAAGCTTACTAACATAGGCTCACAGGTGAGAAATACTCAAATTATCTGTCCTCACCATTCAGAATAGAAATTTATGGTGATACCAAATATAATTTTGCTTTGTGACATAATTTATAATTTAGAAATTTCTCAATCTGCAAAAAAGGCAAAGCTATTAAAAAATAAATCTTCCAATCGCCATGATTAAAAAAAAAAAACTAAATCTATTACAAACGTATTTTTGGCCCACAAAAAGAAAACTTTAATAAATACAAAATAGGGCATACAATGATTTCATACAGTCATGTGACATTTCCCCTCCATAGTCTCAGGCACGTGGTTATCTGCATAATGCCTGCTGATCACCATTATTCCTTTAAAAAGCAGAGAAAGAAAAGCTTTCAAAAGAAGGGACTGGTTAGAATTAGCATGGCATAAAGAGATTACATATAGGAAGTAGGAAAATACATCCAAATCTTTACCTATTGAAAAGGAATTAAGATCAAATATTCCCTGACAAATGAATTATTATATCACATCATTAATAGATATGTTCTCTCTACTCATTCATCTTTTAAAATATATATATGTAAATTAGACTAGACTCACGTATAAATAGCCAATGGTATCTCAGGGGACAGTGAAACTTGTCAGCAAAAGCAGAGCACAGACGCCTTTAGAATCTAGTTCCACCCTTGGGGAGGGGGTAGGGGAGAAGGCAGGTAAAAAGAAACCTCACAGATTTTATTTCATAGTCACCAACTTACTAACCTACCCAAGATGATTTTTAACCCTAAAATCCTGGTACTTCAAAAAAAAAAATTTCCCCAAACTCAAACCTAAGTACTTCCATTATTTTAAAAGTACCAAAGGGTGGGTACAATTTATGTCTGATTTCCATATTCTGCTTTGAAAGAAACTTTAAAATGTGTATCCTTCAGATATTACACATCACTTCACAACTGGTACATTGATTCTACAAGTGTCTCCAACATTTTACAAATTTTACCGAAGAGTCACTACTGTAAACATGAAAAAGTCAAAAAGTAAAAGACGGATCAAGGAGTTCAGAGATTCCATCTTTCCAAATCTAGCGGACCTATCCTGCTTTTCACATCAAAATGTGGTCTTTTTATAATTACACCTCGTGAAGGTATTACGTGAGAGAGGGATGGAGAAACAAAACGCGAGTCTGAAAAGGCCAAGTCACCACCAGATCTCAGAATCTCAGCAACCGTGCGGTCGCCCCACGCGAGCTCGCAGTGACCGTCCCCGCGGCCCCAAAGCGAATTCGGCTTCCTGCGTTCTCGGATCCCCGAGCAGAACGGGGTTGTGCAGTTCACTTCATCAGCCCGCCACCCTCTCTACGCGGGACACTTCGCTAAATTCAGGGGGAAAGAATGACCAACCTGATGAGGGTTCTGCGATGTGGGAAAGGAGAAGTCAGAGCCTTATCCTCGTCAGGAAAAAAAAAAAAAAAAAATCATAAGACAACACCAACACCAACAATGGGACAGCCGCTTCCTGCCCTGCACAGAAACACACACATGGGCGCACACACACACACACACACACACACACACAGGCGGTCAAAAGACTAGTTTTTTTTTTCTTTTTAATTGAACATGATCACAATTCGGAATGGAATCCTGGCCTCATGTGGTGTCTAGCAGGCGGCGCTAGGTCAGAGCCTCGACCCGGCCCCCGACGCACCGTCTGCTGTCGCTTACCCAGGAACTCAATGAACAGGACCATTCTATCTAGAACCACCTCCGTACAGACCTGGTCATAGAATGGAAAGCATTGATCTGAATACTAGGAAATAGTAAAGGGCACTGGTAATCTGAGGTATCTTCCACTTCTAGGACTCGCTGCTAAAAATCGATTCTATCCAGTCACTGTGCTGAGCCGCTAAGGAAACCATTGGGGGAGAGTGAACCTGCCAGGAGGGAATGAGCACCAGTGCGAGGAGCACACGTGAACACTGAAGCACGGTCCACTGCAGGCTTACTTGTTGAACTGGAAAAGGGAGCTCGCCTTTAGTCCCCATCTGTTATTTTTAAAATCTTCGTTAGGAAAAGGGGGAGAGGGGTGATAAACAGGAAACAAAGATAGAAAACCCCAGGCTCCCCACCTGCCTGCAAACACACAGACACGCTCAGTTAGGGGAGGGGAAGGGAGAAGATGCATTATTGGTACTTGTAGCTGTGGCACCTGTTACTGTGAAGCCTGTAGGAGGGGCTATCGAGCTGTGGCTGGGCTGCAGGTCCTTAGGGATGCCACTGTGAGAACTCAGCTGGTGGCCGAAGGCTGCGCTGAACTGAGGGAGTTGCTGCTTGGGAGAGGTGGAGGCCATGAGTTCAGCAGAAGGCCCCATGCCACTGAAGCTGGTCTGTGGTAACCCCGGAAGCACACTGGAGCTGCTGGGGGTCACGGTGGCGAAGGCAGGCTGTGTGGTCTCTGAGTTCGAAGTGGTGGGTGGCGTGGAGAGGGAAGTGGAGAGAAGATGTCCATCTGCGCCGAGAAGGTTGCTAAATGGAGAGGGGTCTCCAAGGTTGACAGGGAGATTGCCCCAGTGAGTTCTGGGGTTTACGACTCCTCCAAGTGGCACCTCGAGTTGGGTCGGGAGCAAGTGCTGCGCCATGATGGGCATCTCTGCTGAAAAGGTAGCTGCCATATTATCACCAGAGTAAGATGTCGTGTGGGGAGAGGTGATATGGTCACTATAGGGAGACGGCACGTGCTCGCTATCATAATGGCTTCCATGGGGCGAGGAGTGTGAATGATCACTGCTGTATTGCTGTCGTGAGGTGATTAGGTCATCTGCCTTGCTCAGCAGCTGGGCAGGATGTGGCCTCTGGGAGGCATGGCTGCCATCATGTAGTCCATGAAACTGTCCTGGGAAGGCTCTCTCCCCAAGTGCACTCTGGCTGATCAGAGTGGCAGAAGTAAGGCCGACGTTGGCTGGGGCAGAGAACTGCCCCTGGATCTGCCCTGCCAGGGGTGTAGGTGGGTTAGACAAGGTGGCGGAACGGAGCAGGTTCTCATCCAGCTCGAGACTAGAAAAATTATCGGGTACTATGCGCCCATTCAATAGCTCCCCTAGGTCCGTGTTAACTTCTCGGCTCAAGGACTGAATTCCTGAAGCTCCACTCCCTGTGGAGAACACCCCTATTCCTCTATCGGACAACTCCTGGACTGGCACACCATCTGACTGGGTAAGTACCCCAATGGTACTCAGGCACTCAAGAGAAGTTACAGCCTGCAAGGCCCGTTCGAGTTCCTCGGCCTCTTCGGTAGTCGGAAGGAGGTCTCCGTTCTTCCCTGAGGAAAACAAAAGCCATCGGGAATCAGCAGAGTTTTCACTGGTCCCGTATTACAAAAAGCATAGGTCTGAATTATTTTTTAACAATATTCTATTCAAGGGACGCCTGGGTGGCTCAGTTGGTTGGGCAGCTGCCTTCGGCTCAGGTCATGATCCCGGAGTCCTGGGATCGAGTCCCGCATCAGGCTCCTTGATTGGCAGGGAGCCTGCTCCTCTCTCCGCCTCTGCCTGCCTCTCTGCCTACTTGTGTTCTCTCTCTGTTAATAAATAAATAAATCTTAAAAAAACAAAACAAAACAATATTCTATTCAAGGGACACCTGGCGGGCTCAGTCAGGTGAGCTCTTACTCTTGATTTCGGCTCAGGTCATGATCTCAGGGTCCCATGTCTCAGAGGCCCACCTCGGGCTCCATACACAGTGCCCGAGTCTGCTTAAGTTTCTCTCTCCCTCTGCCCCTCCTTCCTACTGCATTTTCTCTCTCTCAAATAAATAAATAACTCTTTAAAACAATGGGCGCCCGAGTGGCTCAGTCAGTTAAGAGTCTGCCTTCAGCTCAGGTCATGATCCCAGAGTCCTGGGACTGAGCCCCACATCAGGCTCTCTGCTCAGCAGGGAGCCTGCTTCTCCCTCTTCCTCACCCATGTGCATGCGTGCTCTCTCAAATAAGTAAATAAAATCTTAAAAAAATAAATAAATAAAATAGGTGCCTGCGTGGCTCAGTTGGTTAAGCGCCTGACTCTTGATTGTAATTCAGGTCATGCTCTCAGGGTCCTGGGATTAAGCCCCGTGTTGGGCTTCCTGCTCAGCGGGGTGACTGAGATTCCCTCTCCCTGAATCCCTCCTCCCATGTGATAAATACATAAATCACTGAAACCAAACAAAACCAAACCAATATTCTATTAAAGAGAGTCCCTGTGGAACAAAGAAGCTTCCAAGGACTGGACTGGAAGGAAAGAGTGAAAGATGAACCCGTAGGACAGGCCCGAGAGGTCGAGCTGTCCTGGAACCTGCATCACATCTTCCGTTTATCCACGGCACCCTCTACACCCAGCTCGCCAAAGCATTAAATTCTTGAGGAGTCTAAGCGATACCGACTTAAAACGCATGGTGACCAGTCCGACTACACCTGTGTTTTTACGTCAAGTTAAAATCATTAAAAGAGGAAACGTATCCGTTCAGACTGGAGACAAAAGGCTGTGTAGGAGTCACGCTTGGTTCTTGGTTCTTCTGCTCTTGAACTGCTTCCTCCAGCAGGAGGGCGGCTGGGGAAGACTGAACACAGAGACTCATGCTTGCGCGTTAGAACCCCTTGCTCCCCTCCACTCACGCGTTAGCTTTTCAAATGCTTTTGCGTGACCTGCTAACCCTGCTCCTCTCCTTCTAACCAAATTTCATAGAATGGAAGCCCATGAACTGCTGCCGATTTCACTTCCAATACAAAAAATCTAGGGGCGCCTGGGTGGCTCAGTTGTTAAACATCTGCCTTCGGCTCAGGTCATGACCCCAGGGTCCTGGGATAGAGCCCTGCAACCGGCTCTCTGCTCAGCGGGAAGCCTGCTTCTCCCTCTCCCGCTCCCACTGCTTGTGTTCCTTCTCTCACTGTCTCTCTGTCATATAAATAAATAAAACCTTAAAAAAAAAATCTACATAGTTGGGAACTTGATTAATCACCACAAAAATATCCAGTTTTTAAGGGGGAAAGAATCATTCTAAGAATATAAAAGGTTTCCCCTGAAAGCACCAGAGAACTGGTGGGATTAAGCAAACTTTGTTTTGGAAAAATGCACTTCAAATGACCTACAGGTAATTAAGATTAGGACAAGTTCTAAAAGTCCTCAATAAATTCAAGTTTAAAATGTTTTTCTTGAGATGCCTGGGTGGCTCGGTCGGTTAGACATCTGCCTTGGGCTCAGGTCACGATCCCAAGGTCCTGGGATCGAGTCCTGCATCGGGGTCCCTGCTCAGCAGGAAGCCTGCCTCTCCCTCTGCCTGCTGCTCCCCATGGTTAGGTACACTCTTGCTCTCGCGCTCTCTCTGATGAATAAATAAAATCTTTTTTAAAATAAATAAATAATACGTTTTTGTTGAAAAATAAAGTGACTCATTTTAAAGCAACAAAGTTAAAAACCTAGCAATTCGAATGATCAAACTACTAAGCCTATATAGTATGGTGAGACCAATCACACAGCCCTCAGCTTCTGGAACAAGGAAAATAGCTTTAGCAGTGCTGAATTTTCTCTCTGTGAGGAGCAGTGCTTCAAACACATCTCAAAAACACTATTTCCCTTTTTAAGAGCTCATTTAAAAAAACAAAAACAAAACCAAAAACGGTCTCGAATCAAAATGTTGACTATACCTTCAAAAAAATCAAAATCCTGTAAGTCATCAGGTAGCCGTGGCAGGACGTCTGCAAAGTCCTCCTGGTTGAGTTCCAAGTCATGTGGAATGTCAGTGATCTCATTGGCAATGTCATCCGGCAACTCATCAGCACTCAGCTCTGGCGTGGATGGGCTCCTGCGGAAAAGGACACGGTTCACTCCCCTTGTCCTTTCACACCAGTGTCTCCAAGACAAGTTCATCAAACACAAAGATGGGAAATCCTAACTCAAACTTCTACTTTCAGAGAAGGAAATGTGAAAGCAAAAGGAAGACCTCGCCATCCACAGTCACGTATTTCTGCAGCTTTTAACCAGGTATTCAGAGAAATTTTGAAGTAATAGTTCTACTTTAAACCAGTAGAATGATGGAGTGCCTGGGTGGCTCAGTTGTTGTCTGCCTTTGGCTCAGGTTGTGATCCCAGGGTCCTGGGATCAAGCTCTGCATCAGGCTCCCCGCCCGGCAGGAAGTCGGCTTCTCCCTCTCCCACTCCCCCTGCTTGTGTTCCCTCTCTCGCTGTGTCTCTCTCTGTCAAATTAATAAACAAAAACCTTTAAAAAAAATTTTTAAAAACCTAGTAGAATGAATTACATTTTTTTGCACTGAGTATGTCTTCATACTTTTTAGTAAATCTCAAATCTAGTCGAAATAATAATTTTTAGAAATGACATAAACAGATAAAATGGAGATGCTTAGCTGAAACAGAAGCCTCATTCATCTGGTGAAAATGCTAAGCCCTGTCAAAATTAGCAGTGCATTAGAATTCTGATGGAATATTTCTGTTGTAACATATATGGAATTTCTGTTAAAACAGAAAAATCTGAGTGGACAATTAAATGCTCAATTTCAGCATCTGCTTTCTGTGTTATAACCCAAAGTTTTCTTTCAGATCTCACTCACTCAAACATTTGGTAAAAATTATACTGAAAACCACAAAGCCTAGGCTGATCTACCGAATGGCTTCTGGTGCCCCACGGCAATGCTAGAGAACGTGGAGTTGGATGTTCCAAGAACCATCAGATATAGAAAGGAAACGTAAGCTTCGGTGCCGTCACTGACCGGATCTGAGCGGCCTCCACTGGCAGTGAGACGCTGGTGGGCATGCTGAGGTTCCCTTGGGGTACTGCAGGGGGAATGGGTTTTTGGGGTCGACGAGGTCCACGCCTTCTCTTCTTCTTGTGTTTTTTGGTAAGTGCAGGAGGCTTGGTTTTTTTCCTGGGTTTCCTCTGCTGCTGGTGCTGAACTTTACGGGAGCTATCTCCTCTCAAGAAATTATCCTTCGGAATGAATAAATGGGTATTTTTAAACTGAGATGGTTTGGGGAAAAACCCAACAGCTACCTAAAAAAAATGCATCTCTTAACATTCTATGGAATCCCTAAAATCCTGCATGCCTGCAACTGTGCATTGCAATTTCGAAATGAATAAAGAATTCATGCTTTAACTCAATTCAAACCAATTCAATATACACATACAGTTCATCCCATACTTAAGGACACTGTGAGAACACGGCAGGCCAAGGGGGAGATGCAGGTGAGTAAGACACACAGGAAAAAAGATGACATTGGGATAGGTGCTGTAGTGTAAAATATAATGAATGAAATGTAATTGCACTCTCAAAGAACTTACTCTTCCATAGGAAAAACATGAATACAAGTATACAGAAATAAAGTACAGAGAAAATAAGGTAATGATGACCTTCTATGGGTCTACAAAAGGAAAATCAATTATTTTTAGTTTTGCATGATTAAAAGGAAATGACACAAACAAGACAAAAAAGAAGAGCAAATAACCAAGTATGACTGCCGCGTGGGGTGTGGCATATGGAGGATAGAATGTGGAAGTAAGTCGTAAAGTTTAGGACCAGATCATATATGACTTCGAATACCCTGTTAAGGATTTTCAATTGCATCTTATAGGCAATGGGAAACGATTTTTGATGAAAGGATTAACACAGCCTGACAAATGTTTTGAAAGGAGTAATGTAAAGGGTCGCAATGTAAGGGACAGACAGAAAAGGCAAGTGGAAGGAGGCATTATTTCCAATCAGAGGGCCACTTCAACTGTCCATACAAGATAAACGACTAAGGGGATGTGAGTGGGAATGGAAAAGCAAGGATCTGTAGGGACGGAATTCTTAAGATTTGACAGCTCCTTGGATGTGGTGGGGATGAAGGGAAGAGAGCACCTGAAGACATCTCTAGGGTTTCTCAGGTTGACTGTTAGAGGGTATCATTAGTTGGAACAGAGCATACAGCAGAATAAGGATTCAGAAGAGAAGTTAAGGAATTCAGTTTGGCTCACAATTTGAGGTATGAACATGTCCCAGGAGACAGGAAAAAACGGTATAAGGGATAAAGAATGGGGAGGAGACGTAGCCTCGGAAATCA
The DNA here is from genome assembly GCA_028533885.1 of Nasua narica. Classification (NCBI taxonomy): domain Eukaryota; kingdom Metazoa; phylum Chordata; class Mammalia; order Carnivora; family Procyonidae; genus Nasua; species Nasua narica. The sequence continues at coordinate 148,109,068 of CM052810.1, forward strand.
TGACACGGTAAAAGTCCTTCCAGTAATTGACACGGGCCAGGGAGACAAGGTAAAGAGAGAAGGCCATGGGACCACGGTGTTATAAAACTGTTCCGATTAAGTGAGTACACAGAGGAAGAACCAGCCAGGAGGAACAGGAAATTGACACTATAAGCAACTTTCTTCAGCAGTCACCCTTCTCTCTGAATACCGCATTTCATTAGTTCCAAGATACACATTGTAGTGTCTCTGCAACTGAGGTCCATCTTACAATAATGGCATCTTACAATTGCTGTTGACCTGGTGATGGTCATGGTAGTTGGCATTGCCTACATATGTGCAAAGATGGCAACAGTTCCTGGTGCTGTCACTGTTTGAGTCGAGATACGTACATTGTGGTTTTACATCAAGAGGAAAAACTGAGTATGCGAAAGCACAAAGAGAAGGAGCACATACAACTGTCATTAGTGAAGCAAATTAACAATTACTGAAGATCTAACCGCAATTCCTTGTTCTTTCTTTTACAGACCAACAACCAAATGAGAAAGGAACATAACCACAAAGTAGACGAAACTGTGTTCCAGCTGATGTACGTAGAAAACACTACCTTTCCAAGTGTCAAGTAATTCAGCAGAAACCAGGAGCATTAGAAAAGATAAAAATCGGGGCGCCTGGGTGGCTCAGTGGGTGAAACCCTCTGCCTTCGGCTCAGGTCATGATCTCGGGGTCCTGGGATCGAGCCCGGCATTGGGCTCTCTGCTCAGTGGGGAGCCTGCTTCCTTCTCCCCTCTGCCTGCCTCTCTGCCTACTTGTGACCCCTCTCTCTGTCAAATAAATAAATAAAATCTTAAAAAAAAAAAGATAAAAATCTATGCCTGATTAAGTCTAAAGAAGCTATTTTGATAAATATAAATCAAAAATTGTAAGTGGTAAGAAATGCACTGTGCCCCATTTTTTAAATCTCTTGGTGGTATATAAAACAATTGTGGCTTTTACAATTGATTTCACCTTTCATTTAATGAATTCATTAATAACCTGTAACTAATTACATAAAAAGAGTACAGACAACAGTATTTGAAAACGAATAACTAAAACTAGTTATTAATACTAGCAAACAAATTGAAGACAAGAAAGAATAAAATAAATTAAAGTATCAATTCAGGAAATCCAAAAGAAGTTTAACGCTAGCCGAATACTTAAATCTAAACACAAATACAGACTCTAGTCACAAATGTACAAATTTATAAAACAAACAACAAAAAAGAAAGGCTCTTTCCCAATATCTGTAGTTCTTTGGCTCAATAGTTGAGGTCTACTTTTATTAGATCCACTATTTAATTCAACAAACAATCTCCGAGCAACCACCGGTCCTCACCAGGGTGTGGGCACCCATCCCAGGCTCTCCCTCCAGGACCAGTGTTAGTAGGAGAAAGTTTGTCTAACCCAAGATCCACATGTCCTACTTGTAAGACACTCAGTACCACCTAGTTCTGGTTCTAGGTGTGTGTCTTATTCGCCTAAGCTTATGCCTTGTAGCCCAACAATGTCGTTAGTCATGCGCCAGTTACTCCACACAGAATTGCCCCCGACGGAGGCCCTGCCATGCTGCTGGTAGTCCCCCACATAGCTCCTCTGGGGCGCTGGCACCCCCAGGCCCTAGAGGCTTTCCTCATGCCACCTGTTCACTGACTACACTATTCACTCCCAACTTGCCCACAGTCTCCTTCTGCCATGTTCTGTGTGTCAGCCTGGACTTCCTGTAGCTTGAGCTGCTTCTACCAATGGCGGTTCTGTCTGGTGGTTGAACCTTATCCTTAATTTCAACCTTTCCCAGCCATATGTGAACTATTATTCAACAATGACTTACTGAGCATCTTTGTTCTAAGCACCAGGGATATGGCAATGAACAAAAAATGTTCCTGCCTTTGTAAATTTTACATTCCAATAGAGGGATACTGGCAATAGACAAACTAATTAATAATAATATAGTATTAGGCCGATATTAATGTTAGGAAGAAAAACAAGGTAGAGTATGAGGATAAAAAATGACAGGGGGAGAGGGGAGGTGGAAGACTTCTTTGATGAAGTGACATCTGATGAGAAATCTGAATGAAGGAATGAGTTATGCAGAAATGGAGGAAAAGAAAAGAACAAGTGCAAGCTTGGAGTGTCGAAGCAGCAGCAAGGCTGAAGGGGGTACAAGGTGCAGCTGGAGAGATGCAAAGACCAGATCGGCAAGTCTCACAGGCCATGGTGAGAATCTTAGATTTGATTCCAGATGTGATGGAAAGCCGCTGGAAGGTTCTGACCAGGAAACTAAAATGATCACATGTATATTCTCAAAGGCCTGCTCTCACACCCACAATCTGTAGGATTCCAATTATAAGACATTCTGGAAAATGTAAAATTATAGGGGCAGGAAGACATCAGTGGAGACAGAGGAAGGGGTAGACTGCAGGGGGGTATAGCACAAGAGAATGTGGGGGCTCAGTGGCGTATCTTGATTATGGCAGTGGTTGCAGGACTGTGTGTATTGTCAAACTCAGAGAACTGTGGACCAAAAAGAATGAATTTTACTGCATACGAACTCAAAGGAAGTGGAACACACACAGCCTACTCTGGCTGTTCTGTGAACGATTTATCTGCATGTGGGGGGGGGGGGGCACGGCAAGAGGAAGGGAGACCAATGTCATCCAGGCAAAGGTGAGGACAACTAAGACTAGAATGGTGGCAGCCAAAGTGGCACAATGTTTGGATTCAAAGTTTGAAAGTAGAGCCAAGAGATTTGTACGGTTTTTATCATCCGCTGTGAGCCTCTCCCTGTGGGACTGATGGGCTACAAATGTTTGCTATACTCAGCTGTGATTTTTCATTTAAAACAGTCCTTGTTACACATTTAGCTGGTGGCAACACCGGGAGCACAGCCTTATACTATTAAATCCTGGTCCAATGGCCGTTCAGTTACCCTGATGCACCCCTGAAATTGCAAAATGATTACAGAGGGAAGAATGGTCTTACTAAGCTTTTTAATGCATTATACCTTGCATATCACCTAGCAAACAGTGGAACTCAGCAAGTATCTGGGTAAAAAACAAAAAAAATGAACTTAATTACAGAAAAAAATTGGCTTCTGGCTGAAATCTCATCAAATATCTACATTCACAGAATTGTATATAAAAAAGCAAAATCTAGAGAAATAGGGCAAAGAAAGTTTGAAAAATCTGTTAAGCGTAAGAAAATGTACCTTAAGGAGGACGGAGGTATAGAATAGGGATAATAATAAAATAATCATACATAAGTAACTACTAAATACCTTCTAGAACAATTTTTCTTAAATGAGGCTATGAAATTAATCCAATGGATCATGACCAGCATATATATTAATATTTTATACACATATTTATTAACAGATATATTTACATACACACACAGTTTCACATCAAACAATCCTTTTAACTATAGAGGGCTGTCAAAAGTTTGAAAGTCTCCGCTGCAGAAAAAAAAATATTTGAACTCACCATTTTTTTGGCATGTTCTTCACACAGCGGGGTCTGGTGTGTAATGTCGAACACGGGCACAGAGCACTGCTGTCCATCTGCAAACTTGGCCGTGCAACTTGAAAAAAGCTGCTGAGAGCGGTTCAAGAGGATATCTGTGGTTTTCAAAGTTAAGAATATAATGCACTGAAACTCAAATTATTTATGTTTTCAATGTTTATATAAAATCTGCTTCCAGGGCACCTTGGTGGCGCACCTGGTTAAGCGCCCAGCTTAGGCTGTGGTCTCAGAGTCACGGGATCGAGCTCCGTGCTCAGTGGGGCATCACCTAGAGATTCTCTCTCCTTCTCCCTCTCCCTCACTGCATGCATGCACTCGCTCTCTCTCAAAATAAATAGTCTTTAAGAAAAAAAAAAAATCTGCCTCTTCCCTTATTGTGTTTACTAAGTAATAAATTTCCTTATCTATAAAACCTGAAGAACCAAGCCAACTACTGACATGGGAAATGATGATTGTTGAATTTATCAGAAGATACTTCTAAAGGAGTCTATTTTGCTCAAGGTCCCCTAATATGAGTCTCCTTTATTGACATTCTGATTTTTGTTATTCGGAAAAAAGAGGGTCGTTTTGTACTTAACACACTAACTCCCAGAAATTCCACTAGAATGGTTAGAAAATACCACTTTCTTTTAAGGAAAACTTTCACATATAATCCTCATCAAGAGGAATAAAAATTTTAAGATATAATTATAAAAACTCATCTATCCAAATTTGATTTTTCATTTCCCACTTCCAACACAAAACTCAAACTTACAACTTAGGAAAAATTACTTTTAGATTTTTTTTTTTATCACTAAAACTGGAACATCAGCTCTAGTTCATTAACATTTTTAAGCGTCCAAACTTTTAGCCCCTGGCTGCATTTCCTCAAGACGTACTTCATACCTATCAAGGGAGTACATTTCTGTTTTTCCTTTATACTTTTATAGTTAAGGCTATTTATAAAACCTTGACTGCATAGAAAGTGTTGCTGAAAAAGTTGTGAAAATTTAATGCCAGGAACAGAAAGGAGGGCAAAAAGTCAAAGATAATAAAGAAGAGCAAGTGATTGCTACTGTATAAATTTTTTAAATGCTACTCAATTTTAAATGCTTAATAAAAGTGAGAGTAATAAGATTTCAAAACCAGCCTGAAGCCCTTTACCACAGGTTTTTTCTCAAGTATATTCTGTCTTAATGTATCTTCTTTCCTAGGCAGTGATGTTTATCTTTCTTTCAGTTCAAATCAGCACTATGCTCAATACAAATAACAAATTATTCCCAGGGCGAAAGGCCCACTGTAAAACTGCGTAACTTTCTTGGAAGGCTAAAATCAGGTTTAGAAAAATATGATTTGATTTCTCCATTAATGAGTGTTACAGTTGGTTCCTAGAAGGTACGCAGAACCACAGCAAGAACAAGATTTCTTGTAATTAAGTGATGGCCGCCGGAAGAATCTGCTACTTGCTATCAATTTTGCAGATTCTGATATAATTCTTGAATAAAGAATTACGATAGAAGCAGAAAAAAATTACTCAGAAGACATCATGAAAATGAAAAGTTATATCAGAACTTTAAACATTAAATAGTTAGGATTTCAAAAGTCATCCACTCGGCTTAAGAATGAAATACTAGCCCCAAATGAGTTAATATTTTTCAGTGCACACTCAATTCAGTTAAGAGGATACGCTGGAAACAATGTCTGGTGAATGGAAGGGCTTTGTTAGGGCATCGTTCACCCTTCACGGTTCCACTGCATGCGGCTGGCTCCACGGCCCTCAACTTGGTCCGGCTTATGCTGAGAAAGCAAAGAGAGAAAATTAATTTTTAAAAAAATGCTGTAAGAATCCAGGCAATATTTCAACACTCGGCTGGCAGGTTGTAACACCAACATTTTTACCTTCCTTCGTTCATTCAATAAAAAGGTGACTACGAGGTACAATGACCAGTTCCAGTACTTCCCCAATCTACTGACAACACCAATAATTATATTATAATTTCAACAATCCCTATTTTTTTCTTTTTTAAGTGATATTTTGGTTCCTTTGACATCAGAAAGGGGCAGTGAAGAGACAAAAAGTGATAAAGAACAGGAGACTGGATTAATCAGACCTAATTCTGAATCTCGGCTCTAGCTCTTCCGTGTTGTGTGACCTTGGGCAAGTGACTTCACCTCGCTTAAGCCTCAACTTCCTCACCTATAAAGTGGAGATAAGAGTACCTTTGGCCGACGGGTAGGCACAAAAATATGTAAGACATCTAAAATACTTATATACAGTAGATAGTTTAATACCTAGTAAATGGTCAATGGTTGTTAATTCTTGGTATTATTATCCTCATTAGATTTTGGTCATGTGAAGCTGCTAAACAGTAAATGTGCAAGAAACTTGATCTAATAATATAGGAGGAAGGGGAAAATGACATGCAAAAATGGTTGATTTGCTCTCATCTTCCAAAATGCACTCATTCTGGATATATTTTTTAAGCTTTTTAATAATATGTACAATTCCATCTTTCATTAAATGTTATCTCCCCTCTGTATACTCAAAATTTAAATATTTGATTCTTATTTTTAAATTCATGAGTAGGCAAGGTGTTCACATGGTTCCAGAAAAACCAAAGAATAAAAAGCTAGGCAACAAAGAGTCTCCTTTCAGGATGTCTGGGTGGCTCAGTGGGTTAAGCATCTGCCTTCCGCTCAGGTCATGATCCCAGGGTCTTGGGATCGAGTCCCGCATCAAGCTCCTTACTCGGCCGGGAGCCTGCTTCTCCCTCTGCCTGACACTCCCCCTGCCCTCTCTGTCTCGCACACACACACACACAAATAAATAAGATCTTAAAAAAATAAAACAAAGAGAGAGATTTTTATAAAATAAATAAATAAATAAAATGTTTTAGAAGTCTTCTCTCTACCGACCCTTGTCCTAGTTTGCCAGTTCCCACTCCCTCTATAGTAAGAATTCATTTGATTAGTTTATGGAACTTTCCAGTTGTTTTACAAACATTAAAAAATAAAAATACATAATATTCAAGTTCTTAGAAGTACAAAAACTGTTCTGTGTAATTTGACTCCCTGAAGCATTACCAACTGGTAGGACTTTACACCTATCTGAGGGTAGAAAAGGAATCTACATGACATATTGAATCACACATCAGGCATCATAAATAAAATGTCTTTTGAATTGTTTCTATGTCTAAGGATTTCAACAGAATGATTTACGCTAATTAGAAGGTCATATAGAACCCAAATTACATAAGAATCGAAAGAAAATCTAAATAAAATTTCTACTCTTTCATATAAACAGTACATACAAATAAAGAACCAGGTGCTGCCATCAAAGCCATTTTAATTAAGGGTTCTGCAAGATGTGTCAGAATCACAAGAGTGGGAAAGTGAGCCATTAACTTAGGTCTATAAACGGGATAGACAATTTCAAATAAACGAAGCTGTACTATTGTGGCAGCCTACCCCAATTCTCTTGGTCTAGATTTAAATAGAAATTGAATGGATTATTTTTGTGGAACACTTCAAGAATCTGCTCGGCCATTTACCAAGCCTCGAGTACAATACAGTCAGTCCCTTCTTTTTCTTTATCCTAGACTTCGAAGGGAACTACCGGTTTCATTTTGTAAAAGTGCTGATATGTTCCAACTCACCAATCTATCTCTTAAACAGTAACATAAACTCAAAGTCAGAATTTCAATGCCCGCCCCCCCCCCCGGGTGATTAAAGTAAAAATGCCTGATTTTAGACAGATTTTTATTATCCAAATAATCTCAACAAAACAAAGGGAGAATTACCAAAACATTTCGACGTTTTTAATGTGAAAACACCTACTACAGGCTTCCCTTTTGTGTAATTAGATCCCCCTTTTACAATAAAATTTCTACCCCAACAACACTGGTCTCTGTAGGATTGTTGGCTCCAAGATAATTAGATTTGAGTTTACATACTTAAGCTACTTCAGTGGTTTATTCCACATATTCAGTACATATGACGAAGCTCTTGGATGAGAAAGAATAACGCTATTCAGTTTAGATCCAAACTACATGTTAAAGGATACCTATTAAAAGGCAGTCACTAAAGTTTTAACTTCTAAAACATTTAAAGGCAACTTTTTAAATGTCTTCTGTGAGACTAGTCTTTGAAAGCAAAAACATCTAAAATAGAGGGCCTTATCCAACTGACAGCTGATTTTTGTGAGCCTAAAATATAATGTGAAGTAGTAAACTACCAATCACCAACAAAGGATTATGGCTCATTGTTATATGATGATCAGTGAGGCACTGAGCAATAAACTTTTTACCAATCATGAGTGACATAAACAAATGACATCAAATTAATAATTAGAGTTCATCTTGGTATTTGTTTAGTAATATTTAATTATCACAAAAAAAATCACTAATGGTGGTTTGGGACATGTTTTGAAAAAAAAAAAAAAGTGGGGGGGAAGATTCTGCCAGTTAAAAATCATAGATAGGTTTTCTACACAAATACCTAATTGTCCCAAACTCAGAGTACAGTCCCTTACTTACATCTTTGTATACCAGATTGAATGTATACAACGCTCTACATATACAGATTGCTTCACGCTGGACAAAACTCAAGTCTCTACTGAAATCGTACACTTGAAAGCATTATCTAATGTAAATGTTAGATATTATTTTAAAACCAATGTTAAACCAAGTGAATTCTTTCAACAAATAGAGAACAGACGTCTCTTCACTTGTTTAATTCTATCCATTCATTCATCAATACCAGAGATTTAAGAACAAAATGTACATTGTTCCTGCCCTCACAAAAATGACTGTCTAGCTTGGGGCGCCTGGGTGGCTCTGTCGGTTAAGCGTCTGCCTTCGCCTCAGGCCATAACCTCAGGGTCCTGGGATCCAACCCTGTGTCGGGCTCCCTGCTCAGCAGGAAGTCTGCTTCTCCCTCTCCCTCCGCCCCCCCACCTCCGCCGCTTGTGCTCACTCTCTCAAAATAAATAAAATCTTAAAAAAGAAAAGACTGTCTAGACTGACAGAAATATTAGTATACGATCCTATAGTGAAGCAGAGTACGGAGCACCATAAGCACATATAATCGGGGGACCTAACATAGTGGAACCTGGGAATGTTTCTCTGAGAAAAGTTAAGTCTCTGAGTATGTAAACGAGGACTTAACCGATGTTCTAGAGCAGACACTACCTCCCCCCCTACACAGGAGTGGGGGCTCTAAGAGTGAGTAATATACTGCAGGCAGCAGTCATTAACCTAGGTATATGAGACACACATAAAAAGGTTCAAACAACTCTAAATGTCCCAAGCAGCAGAAAACTGTTACGGTCACAGTATTTTTCTGATATATGCAACCGAAAAATAGGTTATTTTTTTTATAACAAATATAACAAAAACCAAAATACATAAAGGTAAAATGAAATTACAAAAAATATATAGGTATGTAAGAAATATGGTCAGAGGCTATAAAGCAAGTTTTTTTTTAGTCTTGTTTTAAACTCCTTTTTTTCCTCAGTGACTCATGATCACTATAGAAAAATTAGAATATACATACTACTAATTTTTTTAAACTTTATCAATAATGCTACCCCATAGAGATAGCCACTACTAATATTTTGGTATACAAACTCATAAAAATGTGTGTGTGTGTGTGTGTGTGTGTGTGTGTGTGTGTGTATCCCAAGGTTGTTATCTGAAAAAAATAATAAGTAAAAATTGTGAAACAATAAACTCCATAAAAAACTATGACTTCTGGGATACCTGGGTGGTTCAGTCGGTTAAGTGTCTGCCTTTGACTCAGGTCATGATCTTGGGGTCCTGGGATCCAGCCCTGTGTTGGGCTCCCTGCTCAGCAGGATCCTTCTCCCTCTGCCCCTCCTCTCCATTTGTGCTCTCTCTCTCTCTCTCTCTCTAATAAAAAATAAAAATCTTGGGCACCAGGGTGGCTCAGTGGGTTAAAGCCTCTGCCTTTGGCTCAGGTCATGATCTCAGGGTCCTGGGATCAAGGCCCACATGGGGCTCTCTGCTCAGCGGGGAGCCTGCTTTCCCCCACTCTCTCTCTGCCTGCTTGTGATCTCTCTCTCTCTGTCAAATACATAAATAAAATCTTAATAAAAATCTTAAAAAAAAGAAAGAAACTGTGCCTTCTAAATTTGAAAATTATTTCCTTAATTAAATGTGAAGATATTTTGGAAAATTTTAATTCAATTAAGCTAGTATTTTTTTTTTAAGATTTTATTTATTTATTTGAGAGAGAGAGAGAGAGAGCACAAGCAGAGAAGGGGCAGAGGGAGAAGCAGACTCCCTGCTCTAAGTACAGAGGCAACGAAATGCTTGATCCCATGACCCTGGGGTCATGACCTGAGCTGAAGGCAGTCATTTAATGACTGAGCCACCCAGGCGCCCCTTAAGCTAGTATTTTTAAAAGGTATATAACCTAAATAAGTAGTTATGATTTAAGTTCTCACCGCCTAAACTGATTTCCAAAATGATACCACCACCACAATTTCTTCAATGAAATATCAGGTAACTTCTACATGTCCAATTGATGGATTTTTCACTCAATTAAATAATACACACACATTATACACCATGTTTTCAAAACGATTTTTCAAGAATACAGGGGAATGGCTAAGATATATTTTTAAAGGAAAAAAACGGACACCTAGCTCTTAAATAATACAGACCCAGTTTTACTTAAATACATACATAAAACAGAAAAAGTCCAAGGACTGACATCCATATTATAAAGCCACTAAAAGCCATGTTTTAAAGAATTAGTATCATGAGAAAATGGTCATAATCCACTGTTACATGGAAAAAAGGTAGGAAATAAAATATACGTTACATGGAAAAAAGGTAGGAAATAAAATATACATAGGGCAAGATCTCAATTTTGCTTTTTAATACAAATACATGGCTCACTGGAGATTTCATACACATACATACACACACGTGTACACACACACACAAAGAAAAAAGACAAGGAAATAATCAAAATGTTAATAGTGTTCGTTCTCTCTTCTGTGCATGGTGATATTATGGAAATTCTCCCCCCACCGCTTTTTTCTGTATTTTTCAAATTTACAACAAGCAAATACCTGGACTATAATATAAACAGAAAAGATTTTTTCCCCCCAAAGAAATGAAATATAATAAAGTATTCTGAAGACATAATATGCAGGATAATGGAAATACTAACAGAAAATAGGCTGCAAAGAAAATTTTTAAAAAATATAAGTAGAAAATGTAAAATACTATTTCTATAGTAAAAAAAAGCTATAAATATCACTTTTAAATAATACATGAAGTTTCTAAGCATTGTGATTTTTTTTTTAAAGGCAGGTAGCATTCTCAAATACTTTACTGAATAAATTCTAGTCAAACTCTGGCAAAGCCAATACTTTTATTGACAGTTCGTGGCCATGTTCTCTTGCCACGTGATGAGGAACGTTCTCTGAGCAACGAAAGCAAAATGCCAACGCTTAAAGATTTCAGGCTTAAATGCCCACTGCCACTGCCCCCTGTGCCTCAACGAGCCTGTCCAAGCCCAGAGAAGACAGAGCCCGGAGGCTGAGGGCCAGGTGGCCGCCCGGGCTCTCACCTGGTCCGGCTGCATGAAGCCCTCTGCAGTTCCTGCATTAACTGACCAGTACACTCGGGTTCATGGCTGGCCGCCTGCAGCAAAGCTTTCCTGAACGTGTGCCGGCATTTCTTTTGACGAGATTCTGCCCGCTCCAGGCGGCAGAGGTGCTTATATTTCTGCTGAAAGTAAGTGCAAAGTTGGGTCACCCTGGAGCTCCTACTCTCCGAATCATCGTCATCTGACCTGGAAAGGGCAGGGAGAGAAGGGAGGAACTGATTAAACGCGAGGCTCGGTTTAGAGAGGGGAAAAGCGGGTCAAGAAGCTGGTCGGCCGCACAAGGGTTAAAATTTGGGGCAGGGGAGCACATACTTCACAAAATTCTATTCTGACAATAAATAAGGTAGCAGAGACCAGCCAGTGCTTTCAGACACTTCCCCTTCTCAGCGAGTCAGAATCAGACACAATGCATCAGGGTCTTCTGCATTTTAAGAGACTCGGGGTTCTCGGGAAGAAAACAATTTCTTTACCTTTGCTTACTAAAACGTCTGTGCAAATGACATGGCAGTTATGAGGAAACGCTCAGCATAATTTCATAAAAGATAGGTCATACCAGAAATAGAGCAGTGAATTCCAACAGTGCCTTATCAAAGGGCTGCCCTTTTAGATGTACTGGTTTTAACTCCCCTTTTCCTGCTAAACACTTAGAGAATGTTGATTGTAAGGGTCACATTCATTCTACAGTAATTTTTATTATTTTTTAACATAGGAGATATCGTTTTTTAAAAAGATTTTTTAAAAAATTTATTTGAGAAAGAGAGGGAACAGAGCGAGGAAGAGGGGCAGAAGGAGAGAGAGAAGCAGACTCCCTGCTGAGCTCAATCCCAGGACTCCAGGATCATGACCTGAGCCAAAGGCAGACCCTTTAAGGGACTTAGCCAGCCAGGGACTCCTACTTTGCAAATTTCTGGTCTAAGAAAAAAGTCCTAAGAAACATGTTCTCTTCAGTATAGTAGCATTTGTATTTAACAAATATACCAATTGAAGGATCTTACTTCAATCTTTTACTTAACATTCAACATTTGCTATATGTCTGTTACGTTGAGTCCTATAAAGGAGAAAAATTGAAGCAGTTTGCAACGCAGGTTAGACAAAATAAACAGATCCCCCAAGTTAAACAATTCAAAAGACAAATCAGTAACTAAAACCGTGGTGGGACAGCCTGACCAATGACTCAAATCTAGGACGTTCAATTAGAAAAATCTAGGAGTTTTTCCCAATTTGAGATCCCAAGAACTACCCTAGATCTACTAAACCTGAATTTCCACGGAACGGGCCCAGGAATCTTTATTTTGAATTGTTCCCTTAAGTCCCACAGCAGGTTTTCATTCGGGAGTTCTGCTCGAGCCAGTAGATACTATAAATATCTTCAGTGTGAGGCAGAGAACACAAGAGAGGTCTAGATATGGTTAAAGTGCTATTAAAGTTCACTAGCAAAATTGTTGGATGAGAGGCTTTGCAAGAGATGCCAACAGAACTGAACCATGAAGAAAGGGTAGAATTTGAAGAAAAGAAAGAGGGTACCTCACCAAGGGTAAATGAATACAAGCCAGGCTTCAGAGATGGACACGACAGAGAACAGCAAGTGTAAGTAGCTTCCTTTGGCTGAGGCGTGGCGTACACAGGGGGGTACGGTGGGTAAAGCAAACTTTCTAAACCTAACCTTTTTTTTTTTCTTAAGATTTTATTTATTTGACTCAGAGAGATCACAAGTAGGCAGAGAGGCAGGCAGAGAAAGGGGGAAGCAGGCTCCCCGCCGAGCAGAGAGCCCGATGTGGGGCTCGATTCCAGGACCCTGAGATCACGACCTAAGCCGAAGTCAGAGGCTTTAACCCACTAAGTCACCCAGGCGCCCTAAACCTAACCTTTATTCTACCAGCAGTGAAGAACCTCTAGAGTTTAAAGAAAATAGAGTAGAGTTTGAAGAAAATAACAAAACAGAACTGTGCATGAGAAAGATTACACTGTCGGCAGGCAGACGTGGGGAAGAGACGGGGAAGAGGGCAGGGAGGAAATTGGTATAAACTCCAGGAAACAGGTAACAAGAACCCACACGAGGGCAGCAGCAGCCCGACTACAGAAGAGGAAAGGAATCCTGCGTGTATGAAAGGCAGACCTCGTCCAACGGGATGGGAGGATGCGAGGGACAATAACCATGTGCCCGTTTCCATCAGCGAAGACCAAGGAAGAGGAACACAAGCATATCTGGGGCAGGGAATACACTGCATTTCAGACGTAAAGAAGGTAAAGTACAGATGAGGTATCAAAGGCAGCAGTGGGAAAAACCGTTGGAAATGATAAACAGGAGCACAAGGAGGGAAGGAATACAGATTTCATAGCCAACAGCTAGTCAACTGAAGGACGGGAGGGACTGTAACTAAAAGGCCACAGAGATAATAGAAAGAACAAGACCTGCAAGGGCCATTATCGTTAAAGAATTAGCTCAATTTGGTGACTGGATATGAAGGATAAGAAAGTCAATAATGACTCAATGACTTTGAACTTGCATAACTAGGAAAATGGAAGGGCTATTAATAGAAAAAAGAAAGAGAGGAGAAACTGCAAGTCTTAAAGGGAGAGTAAAGCTCAGGTAGATAATCACTTGCCAAAGCTGTTATTTGAAGACTCTATTATGGCGGGGAGGACAGACCAGATCGGCAGTTCTCAAGTGGACAGGGAATGGACAGATGCACCTGGATGTTGAGGCACGCTCCATCATTATAATACAAATTTTCAAAGCTCATTCAGAAGTTCCATGCTGATCTTGTTGCAGACTTGTGCAGACCTGCACAGGTCCACGGACTGTCCCCGGCACCACGGACTGTCCCTACTAGAAAATCTCCAACACGCCTCCCACTTCCAAGATGCTCTAACACTCGTATTTCACACCTGGTTGTAGAAGAAGAGTAGCATTCCAGGCAGAGAAAGCCCAGGGGCCATCATTTACCAGCAGCGACAGGCCTGCCACCTACTGCATTCTCAGTAGGCTGTTTTCCTCATCTGTGAAATCAAGGAGAGCTGCCCCACCTACCTCCCAAGGTTGTAAAGAGAATGAAAAGAAATGACCTATCTGAAATCACAATATAAGCATAGGTATTATTATCAGACACCAAAACCTACATCCATTAACTAGAATCAAATCACTTATTAAATACACACATGCAAAAAACTCCTGGCCTAAACAGTTTTACCATGAGCTCTAACAATAGTCAAAGAAAAAATAATTCGAATATTCCAGATGTCCGAAAAGAGGGGAATATTCTTTTTTCTGTTTTTTAAAGATTTTATTTACTTATTTTAGAGAAAGATCTAGCACACGAGCAGGGGGAAGGGCAGAGGAAGAGAGAATCTCCAATTGACTCCACACGGAGCATGGAGCCCAAGGCAGGGCTCGATCCCATGACCCCAAGATCACGACCTGAGCTATAATCAACAGTCTGACAATAAACCGACTGAGCCACCCACATGTCCCAAGGGAACATTCTTTTAATAAAGATAACCTAAACTTGACACCAAAAACTTATTACCAAGGACAATATAACAAAAGGAAAATTATAGAAAAATCATATTAATGATCTCAGAGGCAAAATATATTAGTAAGCTGAATCTAGCAGCATATATAAAAAAAAGAAATATCCAATCTGGGTTAATTAACATAGGAATGCAACAATTATTTTTCTATCTGATCTTACTAGACCTCTCTCCTGCGAAAAACCAATTTATTCTTCTTTTCTTTTCATCTTCAAACTTGCTACTACTTCCTTACTTCCTCCCATTGTTTTCCTCATTTTCTTCTTTCCTCTTTCTCTTCCCAATCCTCACATTGTGTATGGAAATTCTCTTTCATTTTCATAACTTCAATATCACTTAAATACTGAAGACACAAGTTTGTTCTCTAGCCCATACATAACTCACCATTGTATTTCAGACACATTTGGCGTGCTCATCCACATCTAACTAACCCAGAAATGCTGGAATTAGGACAGAGTACGGGGGGGGGTGGGAGGTGCACAGAAAGAAGCACTCTGAAGACCTACAGAGTGCTCCTCTCCGTTCTTCACTTGAGTACTGATGGTGCAAGGGTATGTGAACCACCGGAAAAGAGAAGGCTAGACTCACACAGAGCAAGCATGGTTTATGTTCCCATCATTCAAGGGGAAAAACCTGCCATATGCAGTGCACTGTGTAGACCACTCAGAAGCAGACTTTCACAGTAGTGGGGGTAAAATGAGCCCTCTACTCAAGGCTGCTATGGCCCCATTTCACGAAGTTTAAAAAGCAAGCCTCAAAGTTGTTTCTAAGTAATATAACTATGTCCCCAAACAAAGCTCTTAAAGGAAGACAAAATACCAGAATCAAGTAAGTAAAGCTAATAATGTCTAGCATCTAATAAAAAATTATCAGACATTCAAAGAAATAGGAAACTAGGACCCATAAGAAGGAGAAAAATCAGGGGCGCCTGGGTGGCTCAGTTGGTTGAGCAACTGCCTTCGGCTCAGGTCATGAACCTTGAGTTCCGGGATCGAGTCCCACATCGGGCTCCCAGCTCCACTGGGAGTCTGCTTCTTCCTCTAACCTTCTCTCCTCTCATGTTCTCTCTCGCTTTCTCTGTCGCTCAAATAAATAAATAAAATCTTAAAAAAACAAAAAAAAAAAAAGGAGAGAAATCAAACAACAGAAACAGATCTAGAAATGATATAGATGACAGAATTAGTAAACCAAGAATCAAAGAACGTTATTATAATCATATTTCACATGTTTGAGAAGGTAAAGTAATCATGACCTCGTCAAGGAGATACATGGACAATATTCCAAAACAAGCTTCTAGAGATAAAAAATACAATGTCTAATATGAAAAAATAGACTGAATGGGATTGATGGCTGGTTAGATGCCACAAAAGAAAAGATTAATGAACCTGAAGATAGCAACAGAAACTTTCCAAAATGAAACACAGGAAAAAATAGACTAGGGAAAAAAAATGAATGGAACATCAATAAAAAAAAAAAAGTGAATGGAACATCAATAATGGAGTAATTTCAAGAGGCCGAAAATATGCCTAATTATGTCTCTCAAATAGAAGGGAAAAGAAAAATAATTGAAGAAAACTAGGGCAAAATTTTTCTAAATCTCATGAAAATGATAAACCTACAGATCCAAAAAGGTCAATGAACCCCAAGCACAAGAAACATAAAGAAAATTAACTACACAAATGGTTTAAAACTGCTGATAAAGGGTATTATACTAAGGGAAATAAGTCAGAGAAGATAAATAACGTTATTATTTCACTTATATGTGGAACCCGAAAAACTAAAACAAAGCAGGAATAGACTCATAAATACAGAGGACAAACTGATGGTTGCGAGAGGGGAGGTAGGTATGGAGACGGGCAAAACGGGGTGAAAGGGAGAGGGAGGTGCAGACTTCCAGTTACGCAATAAGTCAGGGGAATAAAAGGGGATATAGTCAGTGGTATTGGGGTTGTATGGTGACAGATGTGGAGTTACACTTGTGGTGAACAGAGCATAACATATAGACTTGTCAAATCACTGGGTTACACACCTGAAACTAATGCAACATTGTGGGTCGATTATACTTCAATTAAAAAATTTAAAAAGGCATAGGGGTGCTTGGATGGCTCAGTCAGTTTAGTGCCCAACTCTTGATTTCAGCTCAGGTCATAATTTCAGGGTTGTGAGATCGAGTCCCATGTCAGGCTCCACGCCAGACTCCCTCTCCCTCTGCACCTGCCCCACAGCCAAAAAGGCGTAGTCAATTATACCTCAATAAAATTTTTTAAAATGAAGGCAAAATAAAGACTTCTTCAGACACAAAAGCTGGAAGAATTCATCACTGAAAGAGTGCCACTACAAGAAATGTTAAAGTGAACTATTCACACAGAAAGAAAATGACATCAAATGGAAATATGGAACTATTCAAAGAAGAAAGAACCCTAAAAATTGTAAATATATGGGTTAATACAAAAGAGTATTTTTCTTGGGGCCCCTGGGTGGCGCAGTTGGTTGAGCGACTGCCTTCAGCTCAGGTCATGATCCCGGAGTTCCGGGATCGAGTCCCACATCGGGCTCCCAGCTCCATGGGGAGTCCGCTTCTCACTCTGACCTTCTCCCTTCTCATGCTCTCTCTCACTCTCTCTCTCTCTCTCTCTCCTAATAAATAAATAAATAAATAAAATCTTTAAAAAAAAAAAAAAGAGTATTTTTCTTTTAAATCCCCTTAAAAGACAATTAACTGCTTAAATACAATAGCAATGTATTACAGGGATTATAACATACGAAGAGAGAAATGTAGAACATCCAGTGTGTATGGTAGAAAACAAGGAAGATGCCAGGTTTAAGCCATCACCTTAAAAACTTGAAAAAGACAAACGCAACCAAAACAAAAAAGGAAATAGAATAACATAATAGAAGGAAAATAACAGCGATAAGAACAGAAAGCAATGAAATAAAGCTAAAAAAGAATCAATGAAACTAAAAGCTGGCTCTTTAAAAAGACCAATGAAAAAGAATAGAAAATGAACAAAGAGACATACACATTCACGCCAAGGGTTCCAATGCAAGATCAACAGTGTTTTCAATAGTGTCGATTAAAGAGAAGATTCACATGGAAAAAAATAATCCTTAGCACTGCACCTCCCATTATATACAAATTATACGAAAATAAATTTCTACAAAGATTGTCAGTAAAATAATAAAGCCTCTAGAAGATAGTATTAAAGAACAGCTTCACCACTGTGAAGCTATGGGGTAAGCAATGATTTCTTAAATGGCCACAAATACATTACCCATAAAGAAAAAGACCAATAAATTGTACTCATTAAAATTAAGAACCTGGGGCACCTGGGTGGCTCCGCTGGTTAAGCATCTGACTCTTGGTTTTGATTCAGGTCATGATCTCATGGGTCAGACTGCACAGAGTCTGCTCGAAGATTCTCTCCCTCTGTCCCTGCCCCCACTTACTCGCGCTCGCCCTCTCTCTAAAATTAAATAAATCTGGGTTCCTGAGTGGCTCAGTTGGCTAAGTGTCTGTCTTTGGCTCAGGTCATGATGATTCCTGGGGCCTGGGATCGAGTCCCCCACCAGGCTCCCTGCTCAACAGGGAGCGTGCTTCTCCCTTTGCCTCTGGTCCTCCCCCCACCCACCCCCGACCCCCGACTCACGCACGTGTGGTCTCCTTTTCCTCTCAAATAAATAAATCTTTAAAAATAAATAAATAAAAATAAGTCTTCAAAAAAATTAAGAACTGTTCTCTATCAAAGACACAATTAGGAATATGAAAAGGTAAGCCATTGCTAGGAGTAATTACTGTTAATAATATATTTAAGATACCACCTTATTTTTGCCCTTGAGATAGAAATAAGAGCCTGCGAGATCTTCAGTACAGGCATCTATTGCTAAACTAAGTAACCAAGAAATCTTTCCCAAAAGAAGGCCAGGGGTGGGGGCCTGGGTGATTTAGTGGGGTAAAGCCTCTGCCTTCGGCTCCGGTCATGATTTCAGGGTCCTGGGATCGAGCCCCGCATTGGGCTCCTCTGCTCAGCAGGGAGCCTGCTTCCCCCTCTCTCCCTGCCTGCCTCTCTGTCTACTTGTGATCTCTCTCTCTGTCAAATAAATAAATAAAATCTTTAAAGAAAAAAAAAAAAAAGAAGGCCAGGGGTGCCTGGGTGGCTCAGTCAGTAGAATATGTGACTCTTGATCTCTGGGTCATGAATTCATGTCTCTTGCTGGGCATAAAATGTACTTAGAAAAAAAAAAGAAAAAAAGGCCAAACTTTCTCCCTAAAATTTTTTCAAGCATAATCCTGGTTTAGCAAGAAAATTCACGAAAAGCAGGTTTGGGGGAGAAGCAGGTAGACAGGTGGCAGAGAATGATGATCAGACTGCTATCAGTTTTTCCTCCAAAAACTTGATAAACTCCCAGAGGAATTTTATTATTTTTTAAAAGATTTTATTTGTTTATTTGAGAGGAGAGTGAGAGAACAAGTGAGGACAAGAGCAGGGAGCCCAACAAGGGGCTCAATCCCAGGACCCTGGAATCATGACCTGAGCCAAAGGCAGATGCCTAACCAACTGAGCTACCCAGGTGCCCCTCATGGAGGAATTTTAAATGGTAAAAACCTTCTGAGAAATTTTAAACAGCAAAATTTCTTGAAGATATAATGGACAGGCTAGGTAGGGCCCATTTTCTATAGCTGGCCATTTTCTACTACACTTAAACATAAGGTAAAATAAATGACAGGTAGCTTCAACAAGAAACTGAAATAAAGTTGTTCCATGGGTGGTTTCAATACAAGACAAAGGTTCGCATGAGAGGAACACAGTGGCAGATGCAGACATGGAGGTGCAGACAAGGAAAGGATCAGGAACCAAGTCAATCCATGATTCACCCAAGGGAAACAATATGAGTGCCCCATGCCTACCACACAGGAGTTCAACAAGAATATACTGAATGAGTGAATAAATCAATGAATAAATGAAGGGGAAAGACTAAAGTGACAGCTGGACAACAAGTAAGGATAGCTGTGTAAAAAGAAGACAAGTATCTTGAAGAAAAAGAAGAACTAGGAAAAGTCTATTGTGGTAAGGCAAAGAGCAAGCCAGTTAGGAGAAGCAACCAAGAAAGTAAAAATGCTACAGGGACAAAGGAAAATAAAATGGTTGAAATCTTCTGAAAAGTCTGCAAGAATAGAGGACAGAAACAGAAATTACGTCGCTCCCGCTCCTAATCAAGAGCAAATCCAGCACATACCAATGTTCGGGTCATCTGAGAATTCCAACGGGAATCTTCACTACCATCTAGCATTCATTTCCTAGGTACCAGGTATTGTGCGTAGCATAAGTTATGCTACCTCAGTTACAGCCATGTGTAAAATTAACTAAAGATATCCCAAATCAGGTTAAGCTGACACGAACATCTACCTGAGGAAGCATGAGTGATCATATCTGTAACTGTGAGAGTATTAGGTTCGACTGTACTTTATCTGAAAAAAAGAAGATGCTAATGGCAAGGAAGCAGTCTTTTTTTTTTTTTTTTAAGATTTTATTTATTCATTTAACAGAGAGAGAACACAAGCAGGCAAAGAGGCAGGCAGAGGCAGAGAGAGGAGCAGGCTCCCTGCGGAGCAAGGAGCCCGATGCGGGACTCGATCCCAAGACGCTGGGATCATGACCTGAGCCAAAGGCAGTTGCTTAACCAACTGAGCCACCCAGGTGTCCCGGCAAGGAAGCAGTCTTGACTGATAGGGAAACTGGAACCTTGGAGAGAGAAGAAACCAACAGCATCCTCCAATCCTATCTAGGAGATGGGGAGGCCGGGACGACTGGCCATTAATAAATCCAACTAACTCTCGGGCCCCTGGGTGGCGAGGTTGGTTGAGCGACTGCCTTCAGCTCAGGTCATGATCCCGGAGTCCCGGGATCGAGTCCCACATCGGGCTCCTAGCTCCATGGGGAGTCCGCTTCTCACTCTGACCTTCTCCCTTCTCATGCTCTCTCTCACTCTCTCTCTTTCCTAATAAATAAATAAATAAAATCTTTAAAAAAAAATAAAAATAAAAATAAAAAAAATAAATCCAACTAACTCTCTTTCCAGGCCCAAATAAGCTCCCCATGTAGTTTTGCTTAGTGAACAACTTTACTATTTAATGGTTATTTCTCACTTTAAACTGGCATTTTGGTTTTTACATAAGTCTCTAGAGAATCAGTTCCCTGAGCCTCATCAGCTCTGGGTGTACTAACAAATCATATTTTAAGCCTATAAACCAAAAACCAGGCTGAGGGAATTTATGTCCATACAACAATCCTGTGAGAGTTTAGGAGTCGGCCTGGGGCAGATAAGCTGGTCTCCCTTCTATCTTGCCTAACATCTATTCAAACCACAATACTTAACAAAAATTACCTGAATCTGAGAGCCATCTTTCGGCTCCACAGACAAGGATCTATCTCGGAATGGCCCCACTGTACTAAGTAAATCCCTAAATAGTCCCCTGAAACAGAGAGAGCTTTCTTACAGTCATGGAAGGGGGTTGTGCATTCATCTATCCACAGCTTTTGGAGAAGGCAGATACCAAGAACCCCTAATGGCATTATCTTGAAAACCATTTGGCACATTAGAAATACTCAACGCAAAAAAAAAAAAAAAAAAAGAAAGAAAGAAATACTCAACGCTTAAGAAATGATTAAAGATGATATGAAGAATTTGAGAGGCAGGGCAGGGGGTCATGGAGGGTGGGGAAGAGAAATGAAACAAGATGGGATGGGGAAGGAGACAAACCATAAGAGACTCCTACGCTCAAGAAACAAACTAAGGGTGGCTGGGAGGTGGGGGGGAGGGGTGGTAGGGTTATGGACATTGGGGAGGGTATGTGCTATGGCAAATGCTATGAAATGTGTAAGCCTGATGATTCACAGACATGTACCCTGGGGCAAATAATACATTATATGTTAATTAAAAATTTAAAAAAAAAAGAAATGATTAAAGAATGGCTAGATCTTGTAGAAGACAGAGCTGAAGTGGACTGTTGCCAGCTACTGTAGGGATCAGGCCAAAGAAGATCAAGAGAAGTCAGGCAATGGGACTCCCCAAGTAGCCCTGGGACCACAGGTCAGTTGCTTAGCCTGCCTGGGCCTTGGTCTCCTCTTCTGTAAAATGAGGGGATGGGATGAGGTAATCTCGAAGGTCCCTTTTCATTCCAAATTCTATTCCAATCGGTTCCTTCACTGATAAATGGGAAAGGTACAGAAACAAATTTACCAAGAAAAGTAGCTTTCCTCAAACAATATGGTACATTTCTTCCCGAGTGGAATCTGTTTTACCTCCATTACAATAAAACTAGATCCAATGAGATAAAAGAGCATTAGCAGATAGAGTAAAACGTCAGGCCACCACAGGGGTAATTGAAGAATAAAAACAAAAAGGAAGACTTACGTATGTCTTTCGTATCTGAGGGTTTCTCGGATGGACCATGCCACCTGGTATGGCGAGGCCTGCTCTGAGTCCTCCAGTTCCTCCCCGCTCTCTTCCGACCAGTCCAACCCTGGGACATATGAGAAGATAATGCAAGTTAGGAAAAAATGTATTTTTATTTAAAATTTAGAAAAACATAAAACAAGGCTAATGTATGTTCAGGTAAGAAAGAAATCAAAATGTGCTGGCAGATTCACGCTACAATTCCACAAAGAGCCCTAGGATAAACTCAAAGGCAGATGCTTCGTCCCCTTTCCCAACACCTCCAGAGGGAAAGGACATCATCCACCAGGCAGGGCCGTGTCCTGTCTCTTGCTCTCCACAGGAAGAGGGAAAGGTAAGAGGTCAATATTCTATTTCTAATGTGGCCTGGGCTTTCTTTTAATTCTTTTAAACAAGAGCTGTCACATTTTGCGGCATTCTGAGAAACAAGTTTAGAGGGGAAAACAGAGAAATACAGGATGAACAATACTTACTTATTTTGTTAAATGCTACTAATTTTAATGATTGGATAATTATTAGCTTCCAACATAAAAGGTTTTACCTTTTTATAAGTTTTGTATCTTAAAAAGGCTTTGTTAAATACTGATGTTGCACAGTCTGACCTGCATAACTTTAATATACTCATACCACTATGAGATTTGAGTTAGATACCTTAATAACTAGTATTCGGTCTTCCTTCTTGAGACCCTCAAAAAATCTAAAGAACATCTTCATTAGACAGTTATGTTAGAAAGGACCTCACAGATTGCTTCAATAATATAAATGAGTTTACATGTGCCAAATAGGGAAATTAAGAAAAGGTGAATCGAAGTGTAAATTATAAATGCTTAAAATTAAGTAACACATTGCCACTGGCTTAAAGAAACCTCCAACCTAGTTCCAAGAGGACTATCCAAATGTTAGGTCACCTTAAAAAGTAAATTACTTAAAAAAAAAAAAAGTTACTTTCTCTTAAATACTGATAAAAAAAAAAGTAAAAAATAAGTAACCACAATAACATTAGCTTCAGGACAGGATATTGAAAGGCGAGATCTTTCAAACACAAAGTGACACCTAAGGTACCTTTTAAAATTAGGATATGAATTATCTTTTATGGTTTTTGTATAACTGAAAATAATTTCTACTAAGTCATTTCTATCTTCTCTGAAAAAGTTAAGATCTAAGTTGTAAAAACTAAGATTGAAGTGTTTCTCTTGTGAAATTAACTGCCCAATAAAGCAAACCTTTGATCTTGGCTTCATAATCACTAGTTTTAATATAACTAACTGAGATAACCAGCCCAGACAAGACTGTAAAAGCTGATTTTTTCTTAAAGTATTCTTTGCTGACATAAAGGCAGACTCCACTTGGCCATCAGAATGCATTATAATTCCTGGCTTCTCCAAAGTAATCTTTGTTTTAAAAACCTAGAACCGTAATATGCTTGAATTTAAAAAATTAAGAAATTAAAAATAAAATTAAAATAATGGGGGAGGGTGCATGGGTGGCTCAGCTGGTTAAGCATCTGCCTTCCGCTCAGGTCATGGTCCCAAGGTCCTGGGATGGAGCCCTGCGTGGGACACCCTGCTTCTCCCTCTCCCTCTGACCTTCCTCCCTGCACATGCTCTTGCCAGCTCTCTCTCTCTCTCAAATGAATAACAAATCTTTAAAAAAAAAAAAAAAGACAAATCATTTTCTGTAAGTTTTCATTCTGTTCAAATGACAAAAACCAGCTCCCAATACAACAGTTTGTTTCAAAAGCTAAAAAAAATTACCAGCATCCATAAATACATGAAAGTATAAATAAGTATTTAATAGATTACATGGGTGCCTTGTAGAATAAGAGGCAAACATTTGGGAGGAGATAAAGTTAGATTTTGCCTCAAAACTAATACCTAATAAATTTCAAATAGAGGACTATGATATAAATAATCAAACAATAAAAGGACTAAAAGAAAATATGGGTAAATATATTACATACTCTTGGAACCCAAACAAGTAAGAAACAAAATAAAGCAAAACAAAACAAAAAGTCTGATTCAAAAGGAAAAAGTTCTAAAATAGAATGCATAAACAATTTTAACTCCTAAATTCCAGAATCATTATCATAGATATTTAAAAGCAAATAACAAATGGGAGGCTTTGCGACAAACATAAAATATGTATAAAAAGATTTTACCAAATCAATAAAAAAAAAGAATCCCTTCAACAGAAATGAGTGAAAAAACTCAAAATAAACAAGAAATACAAAAGTCCAAAAAGCATATCAACAAATATTCAAAGCTACATTACTAATTCAAAACAGCAATTCGCACTTAAAGAATGGTCCCTAGATCCCCAAGGGTCCCAAAAACCCTCAGAGGGAGTTCCTTAGGTCAACACTATCCTCAAAATAAGAAGACATCATTTGCTTTTTTCACTGTGTTGGCATTTGCACTGATGGAAAAAAAAGGAAGGAAGGAAGGAAGGAAGGAAGGAAGGGGGGGAGGGAGGGAGGGAGGAAGGAGAAAGAAGAAAGAGAAAGAAGAAAGAGAAAGAAAGAAAGAAAGAGAAAGAAGAAAGAGAAAGAAAGAAAAAGAAAGAAAAGAGAAAAGAAAAGAAAAGAAAAGAAAAAAGGAAAAGAAAAGAAAAGAAAAAAACAGAAAGAAAAGAAACAAACACCACCATGGTGGGTAAGCCTGCTGGCACTTCAGCATGAATGAGGGTGGCGGCACCAAACGACACAAGCAGCCATTCCATGTTTCACCCCATGACGTGCAGTTAAATGAATAAATAACAGTTTTAAGACTATCCTTAGGGTACCTGGGTGGTTCAGTCAGTTAAGCTTCACGCGGATTCACAAAGCCCCCGTGCTGCACTCCGAAGGGGTTTAGTGGGTGTCTAGAAGAAAAGCACTGCCGCACTGGTATAACTCTGACCTCAACTAGCTGCTGTTTTCCCCTCCATTCAAGACCACTTTTATTGGAAAGAGTCACTGACAAGCTATGGTTATTAAGACTTGGATTTTTCTTAAATGAACAAAGTGAATCTGTCACTTCAAGGAACACAATGGACAGGATTTATTGCCGACAATGAAATTCAGATTTTCACTTGAATGCCTGATTTTTGTTTTTGAAAACTTGGAAGTCATCACTGAGTCTATGACAACTTTCTAACAGAGTTATCTGATGAGACTGGTGATAATATTAACAAAAGTGATTTTGTTTTGTTTTGAAGTAGGCTGCACGCCTAGCGTGGCCCAATGCAGGGCTCGAACTCACAACCCTGAGATCAAGACCAAAGCTCAGATCAAGAGATCAACTGATGAAGCCACCCAGGCGTGCCACGAATGTGATTTTTAAATTTTGTATAATGAAATATGTCGACATTTGGAACATGTGTTTAACTAGGTAAACCAGTATTTTACAAATGACCAATATATGATGTTAAAAAATCACACGTGGGTAAAAAGATCCATTCAAACTGCAAAGCAGATCAATGGATTTTAATGTAATGGCTTGCAAAATTCCTTGATATGGTTTCAGGTTTCACACTGCAACTAATCTTTTTTTTTTTAAAGATTTTATTTATTCATTTAACAGAGAGAGAACACAAGCAGGCAGAGGGGCAGGCAGAGGCAGAGAGAGGAGCAGGCTCCCTGCGGAGCAAGGAGCCCGGGACTCGATCCCAAGACGCTGGGATCATGACCTGAGCCAAAGGCAGTTAGTTGCTTAACCAACTGAGCCACCCAGGCATCCCCACACTGCAACTAATCTTTAAGAAACTACCATTTGTCAAATTTTGGTGTAGAACCAAATAAGAATACCCACAATTATTTTTAAAAAGCTAGTAAAATATTCTTCCCTTTTCCAACTACAAACGTGTAAGCCATAGTTTCACATATTAATCAAAACCACGTATCATGACAGATTGAATGCAGAAGAAGACAGGAGAATCTAGCGGTCTTCCAGCAAACCACACAGTTTTTTTAAAGATTTACAAAACAATGTAAAATAATCATGGTCTTCTCATTTTATCTCTTTTCAGAAAACATAGCTATTTCATAAAAAGAACATGTTAACATGTGGTGTTATCTTTAAAAATGTATTAACATTTTAAAAATTTCTCAGTTATAACTTTTAACTCAGTAAATATCAACAAAAGTAACTCACATACACAAAGGCTCTATGGTATCCTCAATCATTCTGAGATGTAAAGGAATTCTAAGGCCAAAAATTTGAGAAACACTGATCTAAGGTATGCAAATTAAAGCAAATTTTCTATCAAATTTGCAAAGGCACAATAATAACCAATATCCAGTACTATAAAGATGTAGAGAAACTATCATTCTCATATCCTGCTGAAAACAGGGTAATGTGACAAAACAGTTCTGAAGGAAAATTTGACAACATGTATCAAAAAGCTTTTAAAGAAAATGCAAAAGCTTGGAATCAGCAATTCTGCTTCTAGGAATCTGTTTGAAGGAAAAATTAAAGATGTGACAGTAATTATTTTACTATGAGGCTATACAGCTACAACACTTTATAATAATATAAACTGAAAACAATCTGAATTAGAGAAAGAATTCAGCTGTAACAAATTACACTGTGTATGAAAAATTACTACCTTTATAATACATTATGAAAAATTTTAAAACAGGTTATAAAACTATACCAATTGTACAGATCTGAAATATACCAAGGCATTAACAAATGGGTATTAATAAGATTTGGGTGTTTTATTTTTCTGTCTCTATACCTTTTCTTTAAGTTTTATTAGTTGTTTTAATTAGCAGAAGTCACACATGGTTTAATAACAGGTGAAACAATATAAAACTCTAATATAAGAAGAGTTGCCATTCCCATCTCTGTAAAAACACATCCTAAATCTGTCCTCCCCTTGATAGTCAGTGTTAACAGACTGGTAGCGTATAACCATTCACATTTTAAAGACCTATGCTTACACCCAACAGGCCAATATCTATCTGTCCATATGCTTGATTGCTAGATACACTGATGTTTATTTACTTTATTTTTACAAAAATGGGGTAATACACTACCTGTGGATTTTTTTTCTACTTGCTAGTGTAACATAGGCATATCGAGTTATAAAAAATGTTTGAGGGGGCGCCTGGGTGGTTCAGTGGGTTAAAGCCTCTGCCTTGGGCTCAGGTCATGATCTCAGGGTCCTGGGATAGAGCCCCGCATTGGGCTCTCTGCTCCACAGGAAGCCTGCTTCCCCCCCTCCCCCGCCCCCCGCCTGCCTCTGCCTACTTGTGATCTCTCTCTCTGTGTCAAAAAAAAAAAAAAAAACCTTAAAAAAAAAAGAATGTTTGAAGATTTTTAATACTGCAAGCAATGCTGCAATAAACAGCCCTGAACACATATCCTCACATTCTGATATTTTTTCACCCATAGGAATAGAGTCCCAAAAGTGAGTCTGCTGGCTATATATATACTCTTAATTAGTAAATAATGTCATATTACTCACCAGCAATGTAGAAGCCTCATCAACACTGGATATAATTTTTGCCAATCTGATAGTAATTGTTAGTCTAATTTGCATTTCCATACCTGCTATGGGGATTGAGGTTTTCATTGGTTTACTGACCATTTATATTTCTTCTTCCTCTATTCCCATCCTTTTCCTATTTTTCTAATACTCTCATGTCACACAAATGATTTTTCCTAAAGTTAGAATCATAGCTCACATTATAATTAAAGGTTTAAACAATCAAACACAGAACCATCAAACTATCAATAAGAAAATATAAAATACCTGGAAAACTTGGGATCAGACAGATTTTCTTGAGCAAGAAAATTCAGAAGCAATGAAAGGAAGACATTTCACTACATTAAAGTTTTACCTGTATTTTTTCACTTTTAAATCATGAATGGGTATTTCTTTGGGAATTTATTTTTTACAAGTTTTTTTTTTTTAACTGTCAGCAGACATTAACAATACTATCGTTATTCCAAAGTCCTATGATAAGACATGTCGAAAAGTTCATCAGACACAGGTGCTGAGTTCACAGGGGCAGAGAACCAAACACAACTGCCTTTTAATACTACTGCTGCTACCACTGACTTAGAAACCGTGACTGCGATTACAAATTTCCCAATTCCTACTTCCGTGTCCTGTCCACCAAGGATCATCCCGTCCACTAGCCTATTTCCTTTGTGACAGCCTCCCTAAACACACAGTCTTTCCCTGGACCGCCGGGTCTCAGGGTCCCTCCTGCCCCGTCACGAATGTGGCGGTTCTGAACACAGAGCCTCCCGTGGAAGGGCACGCTGTGTTACCTTCCGGGCGTGCGATCTGGGAAACGAGAGAACTCACCTAAATGCGGAAACAGATCAGTGTCCAACTGATGTTTCTGGGTGCACAGTTTCACCAGTCTCTGCAGGCGACTTATACAGGAGAAGTGTGGCGAGAAGGCTGTGGCTTTCATGAGGATCCGGTCAGTCCTGGGCGGGTCTGCGGCGGGAGCCCTACTGGATGGCAGGAGGGGCAGCGGCCTCTTGTGGGACAACTGCCTTGCTTGTGCTATAGTGTGCGTGGTGGGGGCCACTCCCTGCATTGGTAGGCTGGTGTTCGGAGGTGGAGGTGACTTGCAGACTAAACCCTGCGGTGGCGGTGGCGCTGGAGGTTTCAAAGAAGTAGATAAAGGTGACAGGTGGGAGTGCTGCTGCGGGGGCTGCTGCTGTGAAGGCGCAGGAGGGGGACTAAAGTGCTCTTGTCGGACCTTCAAAATCTCGGTCTCTCTCTGGCGCTGCCGATTCTGGGCCAACTTGCTCTGCAACTTCTTTCTCACAGTTGCCCCTTTCTTTAGGTCATCATCTTCCTCGTTGAAAGCGAATGGGTCTTCCAACTCGGTTTCCAGGTAGTGGAGAGGGACCCTAGCCCCGGGTGGAGAGAGGGACATGCCATCCAGTCCATTGGGCATCTTCAAGGCCAACGGGGGCACCGTCAGGCTAAAGGCCATGGTATCCATCTGGTGCCTGACCTTCACCTCATCTATAGGGTCATTCTTTTTCTTCCTCTCTTTTTTCGGGATAAAGCCAAGTACCTGCAAGTGGCTGTTGCAGTACCTTTAAAAAACACACACGGGGAAATGTTTATGATATACACTAAGAGAAGCCGAATATAAAACTACATAGTACAAAATGGAAATCCTACCTAATATACTAAACACGCATGACTATAGGAACTCTTGGCATTCGTGGATTTAATAGAAACAACTTGCACTACTCTCAGGCAAGCCTCGACGTCTGCATTTTTCCTGAAGCCAATAGGTGAGTTGTGTGTGTGCAGAGGCCGCCAAACAGAAGCCAGTCCTTCAAATACTGAATGGCCCGGGGTTACCATCCAGCTATGGCTTCTCAGTTATTTTGTATTCACAGCACACAAAATAACTCATCAGGTCTAAAGGATCTCTAAAAACTCTGTTATGGGGAGCAAAAAAATATATACACTAAAATAATGCCCTTTATACAGATGAGGAAGCTTGAACTTGATAAAAATTAAATAACTTGCCCCAACCCCCCACCCCTGGAAACTGACAGAGCTGAGACTCAAAGGAAGAGTCAAAGCCTAGGAAGATTCTCTGTAAGTCTTCAGCGATGAGGTTACTTTTGCAATGTAAATGGTATTTTCAAAATACTAAAAAGGACAGAATCCTTCTACTTAATAAGAAGGCAGAATGCATGTTGTTCCCATAAACCACACTGAAAACCTAAGGAGGCTTTTAACCAGTAGAAAAGTAGTGTTTCCCAGACCGGTACTCTTCATGCAGTTCAGAAGGCCTCAAGTATCCATAAAAAGAGTATTCCATGCTTAAATAAATTTGGAAAATGCTGGCTTCAACAGAATTAGTGATTTTGCTGTTTGTTTCTGCGGAACATTTTGTATGATAATGTGCATTATGCTCCAAGGTGGCAATGTACTCGTCTGGCAGTGTTTCCCAAACTTATTTGAAAATGGCATCTATTTTTATTGTAGCGCACCTGTGATATCTCCACAGAACAAGGTTTGGGAGAAAATGGCAATGAAGTAATTAACGTCAATCCTCAAACTCATTAGGCTGTATCAGACAAATATTTAAATAATTGTTAAAAATAGAGATGGAGGGGCGCCTGGGGGGCTCAGTCGTTAAGCATCTGCTTTTGGCTGAGGTCATGATCCCAGAGTCCTGGGATCGAGTCCCACATTGGGCTCCCTGCTCAGCAGGAAGCCTGCTTCTCCCTCTCCCACTCCTCCTGCTTGTGTTCCCTCTCTTGCTGTCTCTCTCTGTCAAATAATAAATAAAATCTTTTTAAAAAAATACAGATTCACCAAATAATCATGGTTTTGTTGGTTTGTCTTAGAAATCAATCTCTCAGGGTGCCTCGGTGGCTCAGTGGGTTGGGGCCTCTGCCTTCAGCTCAGGTCATGATCTCAGGGTCCTGGGATCGAGCCCCGCATCAGGTTCTCTGCTCAGCAGGGAGCCTGCTTCCTCCTCTCTCTCTCTCTCCCTGCCTCTCTGCCTACTTGTGATCTCTCTCTGTGTCAAATAAATAAATAAAATCTTAAAAAAAAAAAAAGAAATCAATCTCCCAGAGACACGCCTCAATTTTAATAGGACTATTAAGAAAAGGCTTTTAGGACAGTAAAGAGAATCTGTACCACGTGTGTGTGCACATGCTTGCACTACACAAGCAACAGGTTTGGGTCAGGTCTCACACAGACCTTAAGCAGAATAGATTTATAAAGCTGTGGCCAAAAAGGAAAAAAGTTTCAGGGAGTGACTGTATGATTTTTGTTGTTTTCTTTCAAGTCATTTTTAAATTAACAAAAGGGGGACACCTGGGTGGCTCAGGGGGTAAAGCCTCTGCCTTCGGCTCAGGTCATGATCTCAGGGTCCTGGGATTGAGCCCCGCATCGGGCTCTCCGCTCAGCAGGAAGCCTGCTTCTCCCCCTCTCTCTGCCTGCCTCTCTGCCTACTTGTGATCTCTCTCCCTCTGTCAAATAAATAAAATCTTTAAAAAAAAAATAAAAATAGAGGCACCTGAATGGCTCAGTGGGTTAAAGCCTCTGCTTTAGGCTCAGGTCATGATCTCAGGGTCCTGGGATAGAGCCCTGCATTAGGCTTTCTGCTCAGTGGGGAGCCTGCTTCCCCCTCTATCTCTGCCTGCCTCTCTGACTACTTGTTCTCTCTCTCCCTCTGTCAAATAAATAAAATCTTAAAAAAATAAAATAAAGGGACACCTGAGTGGCTCAGTGGGTTGAGGCTTCTGCCTTCGGCTCAGGTCATGATCCCAGGGTTCTGGGATCGAGCCCCACATCGGGCTCTCTGCTCAGCAGGGAGCCTGCTTCCCCCTCTCCCTCTGCCTGCCTCTCTGCCTGCTTGTGATCTCTCTCTCTGTCAAATAAATAAATAAAATCTTAAAAAAAAATAAAATAAATAAAATAAAAATAAAACAATAAATTAACAAAAGGATTAGTAGGGGAGAAATAAGATGGGGTTAAATTTGGAAATGAAATTTTTCAGCTCATTACACGTGGGCAGCCTGAAGGAGAAACCAAGCCTACTCAGCTCCGGGGCTAGCACCAACACCACAGAACCTGAGCTTGCAGAACACTTCCTCCCCTAGGAGGGAAAAACTTTCATAGCTAGAATTACAACAGCTTACTTCGTTATGATCGGCGTTTAAAAGAAGTATGCAAATATGAACTGAATAATTATACAGGGGAGTGACTGCTAATGGGTTCTTTTGAAGGGACAAAAATGTTGTAAATTACACTGTGATGATGGTTGTACAATCCTGTGAATATACTAAAAAACACTGATTGGACACTTCAAATGAGTGAATTGTATCAGACGTGAATTATATCTTAAGCAAACTCTTTAGGAAAGTAGTAAACATATAGGAAGCAAAAAAACTTGACAAATACATACTACTAAAAATATATAAAATTATAGCAAACAAATTTAAAGTATTATGCAAAACAACCAATTTAATATAACCACTTATCTCTAAGAAACCAAGGCAACAGTAATAAGCCTTAGCTTCCCACTGATAACACTATTCTATTTCAGAGAGGTAGAATCCCTTAAATTAGCATTTTTAATATGTACCAGAAGTTAGACACCAGATACTAAGAAGCTTCCTTTAGCTGACCACCAATCAGATAATCTTATCAACTAAAAGTCCTTGGGAATTTGTTTTCTAAAATAATAAAACCATCTCAAATTCCCAAGTATCCAAATAACTGCATTAACAATCATGAAAGCTTATTTTCAAAAGAATATCAATATTTTCTATATTATGTCATATAGTACAGTTATTAACTATCAATATTTATATACACGCTAGACCTTATAGCATTTCAACCTGGATTTCTTGAGGCAACAGAAGAATATTACCTCCTACTGATGTTAATCTATTTCCAAAGAACGCTACAAATAAAAATATTAATACCATTTGTATTGGTTTGAACTAATTTTTTAAAAAATTTATGTAACTAGTACTTCAGGGAAGTTTCTCTCGACATAGCCACACAAAACTCCTTCCCCTTCTTTCCTTGTTCTAAAAAGAGGAAATTACTTTGAATATCAAGGTGAAGACCTATGATTCAGAGAATTAATATTTTGGAGAAATTCAGAGCAACTCTTGTACTTCTCGCTGCTAGCTATTAAGATAGAACTTGCTTCTGCTAAAATGGAAAAAAAAAAATCCAAGGGGGACAATTGCAAATGTGGTAAACTGAATTTAAGACAAAATTACAGGGGTGCCTGGCCAGCTCAGCAGGAGACTGTGACTGTTGATCTCAGGGTCATGTATTTGAGCCCCACGTTGGGTGTAGAGATTACTTGAGTTAAAAAAGGCCAGGGGTAAGAAATGGACAAGTTAAGTCTGCTAGAAGCAGCTGGACAGGTATGTTTAGCCAGGTACAGTGGTTCCTTTCTCAACTGAGATTAAAATTTTATTCCTTGTCTCACTGAGCAGTTGCTTCTAACTTTCAGGTATTGTAATGCAAAGCTTTAAGTGCTCACTAGAAATCCCAAGGGAGTATTCCCAACTCACCACATGATGCTATCTATACTCATTTTGGTGGGAGCTCTATCAACAGAAATTATTTAAATTATTTATTTCAGTGTAAAAGTATAAAAATTGCTCAACATGACATATACAAAACATGACTTCTTTTCAACCAATTTATGCAGGTGACATCTGCTTATGCATAGAAACAAGGATCAAGGTTGTACATATATATTTTAGAGATAAAAGTAAAAAGCTCACATTTTCTACCTAAAGATAATAGTATTTGAAACTTTTGGGAAAAATAATTGTGCCTCTCTCTGTAATATACTACAATGACCCACATGGTTTCTGGAGAACTGAAGAAAAAGAAATGAAAAAGAGAGATTATATATGAATTTTCCTAAGAATATGAAAGATAAATAACTATCATAAGACTCTCTAAAAACATCTCCACGTTTTTTAATTCAGCCTAGTAAAAATTCATAATCCTAGTGATAAAGCCTACTTACTATGAACATCCCATTTCTCAATTATGTTAGACATACTTTATATGGAACTCTTTTAACCAAAAGAGGCAAGATTTCAGAATAAGGCCAAACACTGCTTAGAAGTCCGATAGAATGTAAATCTTAGTAATTCAAGTAATCATTCTTTTGAATAAATCTTTTTCAATAAATACATACCCTTCGCTACCTTTCAAGTACAGATTTAAAAATTCCAAAATCATTACCATTAATTATAACACCTAAGTAGTTCCTATAATTTCTATTGGGTAAGCAGATTTCTATCATAATCAGGAACTACTTTATAAGACTGCAAACCAAACACAAGCAACGATTTTGAGGAAAAAATTCTTTTAAAGTCTATTAAATCATTAATTAAAAAAAAAAAAACAAAAAACCAAACACACTCAAACATACTTTTCAAATAATTCCCCAAGTTTTCTAAAAACTGCCATCTCTGGTCTTTAGAAGCATTCCAAGGTTAACTTAGATTATTATCCCAGAACACAATGTTTAAATTCACCACATTTAAAAAAAGAAGAAAAAAAAAAAAAAAGACAAGGAAAATTCCAAGCCTACAAATGAAATCAAAGATGGATTCCCATGAGTAGCTCTTACCTACGATCCTCTGATTTGGGGATGGGGTTGGTGCAGCGTTGGCTGTTATACTTGGCCACATATTCACATTGCTTGAAGGGGGCAGTCTTGTCCTCCAGAACGTGTCTGATACAGAAAGCGTACCCGTTCAGTCGCCGCTGCTTGCACAGTTTGGGGCTATATGAGCACAAGGGCTTATTGTCAACCTCAGAGAAGTGTATATGTTTCCCTTCATACATCACGTGACTCTATTCCTTGTGAACATCAGCTAAAAGACCACCACAAAAAAAGAAACCCAAATGATAAATCAGAGAGGATAAGGCATATTTAAGTTGAGAATTTCACTGAGGGACTTCTGGCCCCACAGCCATACCTGATTTTAAATCTTCTGCACCATAGCAATGTTAAGAGAACCCCAAGGATACCACTTTGGAATGCTGCAGAATCAAGATGAAGCAGATTGTCTACAAAAATATCAAAAGGCCTAGTTAACAAATAGAAATGAGAAAAGCTGCTCACCTGGGAAGTGAAATAAATACTAGGATATCACCCTTCCTAACGGGATGGATTCACCTTTGTAACCCATCATCCCAATATTAAATTAAAAGAAGAGACATTATAAAATATCAAGTCACCTCACCCCTCCAAATTGAAGTAACTTTTACTCTGGGAAGTTCTGTGAGTACCTCAAAGCAGCAGGCTCTTCCAACAAACCAATGTCGTAAGACAGCAGGTCTTTGTATTTCTTTACTGGTGGCTGAATGCTACATCTATCCTCGGAACGTAAAATCTCTTCACAATACCAATGCAATGAATCTATAGACCTAAAATGTCCCTCAGAAGTTCGACATTTTTTTGATATGTCAGCAAAATATTTGGCCATTCGCAGCAAATGTTTCCATGAAATACAAAAAAGGGGGGGCAAATCCCTGTTTTAGAAGTCATTTTCCGGGTACCTGGGTGTTTTAGCTGGTTAAGTGTCTGCCTTCGGCTCAGGTCATGATCCCAGGATCCTGGGATTGAGCCCCTCCCTGCTTGGCGGGGAGCCTGCCTCTCCCTCTCCCTTTACCCTTCCTCCCTACTTGCGCTCTCTCTCTCAAATAAATAAAGTCTTTAAAAAAAAGAAAGGAAGAAGTCATTTTGTCTGTGATTATTTCCCCACATCGATCCCATCCTAACTGTAAACTTCTTGGACCCAACGACTAGTCACCTAACTACACTTCTACCATCCACGGCATAGGTCTACACCACATGCTGTACCCAATGACACTATAAATAGTTAAACAATCAGGACTTAAGAAATGTTTGGAGTTTTAGTAACAAATGGAAGGAAGCAACCAGGTAACACTCACTACTTCCTTGCACACAGAATGGCCAGCAGTAACATGTACATATTATAGCACTAGGCAGTCTACAGCGAGAACAGATTTGTCAAGTCGGGCTATCGGGGGCCCATGTGATTTAACCCACTTTCTCCAGAATCTACAAGTCATCCAGATGGGCTGATGGAAGAGCTTAAACACTAGCTACAGAAAAACTCAAGAAGATGCTCTTCTTTACAAAGCTGAATATGAAATTCCTTATATCCATAATGTCAAGACACATGCTTAAAGGCGTCAGAAGACACGTTTCCCAAAATCTGCCACTTAGTATTACCTTGAATAAATAATACAACCTCAGTTTTCTCATCAGTAAACGGGAATAATAGTGGCTATATTATCAGGCTGCTCTAAGGATCAAGTGATACAAGGCACACAACACACCAACTTGCCTGATGCATGTTAAGCACCAAACAAATGCAGTTATTAAAATATGTTAATGCTTCTTATTACTTACATTCTACCTGTTGGTAATAAAGGTAGAGAATTTGTATTGTCCTTAAGTATTTCACTGTAGCAGAAAAAACTGAAGTATGAGCTTAGTTAATAAAAATCACATTCATTACTGAGTAAACCTCAGTAAATAAAAAGTAAGAACTTTTGGGACACCTGGGTGGTTCAGTTAAGGGTATGCCTTCGGCTCAGGTCATAATTCTAGAGTCCCGGAATCAGTCCCACGTTTGGCTCCTTGCTCAGCGGGGAGCCTGCTTATCCCTCTGCCTGACATTCCCACTGCTTGTGCTTTCTCTCTCTCTTTCTGACAAATAAGTAAAATCTTAAAAAAAATAAAATAAAAAAGTAAGAGCTTTCCCTTTTTTACCTTATTAGGATATTAGGAGAAAAAGTGGTATTAAAAATTTACCTGCCTTGGGGCGCCTGGGTGGCTCAGTTGGTTAAGCAACTGCCTTCGGCTCAGGTCATGATCCCGGAGTCCCGGGATCGAGTCCCACATTGGGCTCCCATCTCCATGGGGAGTCCGCTTCTC
This sequence comes from Nasua narica, assembly GCA_028533885.1. Lineage (NCBI taxonomy): Eukaryota > Metazoa > Chordata > Mammalia > Carnivora > Procyonidae > Nasua > Nasua narica. Next base: position 148,145,656 of record CM052810.1, read on the forward strand.
ACTCTGACCTCCCTTCTCATGCTCTCTCTCACTCTCTCTCTCTTTCCAAATAAATAAATAAATAAAATCTTAAAAAAAAAAAATTTACCTGGCCTTGTCTAGATGTTCAAGGACAGAAAATATTTTGAAGCAAACCCATGCTTTTTCTTTCTTTCTTTCTTTTTTAGAGGGAGAGGGGGCAGAGGGAGAGGGAGAAACAATATCTTAAGGTGGGGGGACTCCATGCCCAGCACAGAGCCTGACATGGGACTCGATCTCACAACCCTGAGATCATGACCTGAGTCAAAATCAAGAGTCACTTGCCGGACTGAGCCACCCAGATGTGCCACACTGTTTCATTTTTATACTCTTTGGCTTGCTCATCCACCTGGCCAACATTAAATATTTCATAAATTGGTTCAAGTAAACTTGTATGAACTTTGGAGAAAAAATATACCAGATGTAAGTGAAAAAAGTAGCCAATATAACTATCTGTATGAGAAAATTTTATAAATCATAGAAGACTGGCAGCAGGGATGGAGGGATATGAAGGACAACCTTCCTTTTCAAGACTTATTCTAGATCTACAATCACTTGTGATGTATTTAGACTGATGATTTTCCCTTTCTTTTCAATTTATATATATATATTCTTTTTAATTGGCCAGAACTGCTAGAATAATGTTGATAACGAGGACCACTGTTATGCCTGTTAAATGAGAATTGCTTAGTCAATGGTAGGAATCATGCAAACTTTTGCCGTAAGACTTATTTCCTGTTATGTTAAGGAAGTATCAAGTAATTCCTGTTTTATTAAGAGTTGTTTCTTAAAAAAAAAAAAAAAAAAACTCAGAATTGATGGTTAATTTTACCAAAATCTTTTTCAGCTTCTTTTTTTTTTTTTTAAGATTTTATTTATTTATTTGAGAGAGAGAGAAAGAATGAGAGAGAGGGAGAGGTCAGATGGAGAAGCAGATTTCCCAGTGAGGAGGGAGCCCGACGCAGGACTCGATCCCAGGACTCCAGGACCATGACCTGAGCCGAAGGCAGTTGCCTAACAACTGAGCCACCCAGGTGCCCTCTTTTTCAGCTTCTTGAGAGAAAATCATTTTTCTCTTTTGTACTGTTAAAAACATGGCGTTTAGTACTCCCCAACACTGATGTATTTAGTATTTCCTGACAGTTCATCCTGAGACCTTGGTCATCGTGTATTATTCTTTGCTAGATTACATTTGCTAATTTTTAGGATATTTTATAATTTGAAAATGGTCTAGAGCTTAGGGTTGTGTTTTTTTTAATGTTTTTTCAGAATTTGGTATCAAAATAATATTTCAAAAAATAACTTAGAAAATCCTTTCCCTTTTTCTGTGTTTTGGAACAAGTGAAAAAGCACTGCAGTTACAATGTTCCTTAGAAGGTTCCTGGGCCTCATTGTGCTTTTTTATGCACATCAGGTTGTAAAATTTACCTGCATACAATTTAGCAATATGACCACTTCCATTTAATTGCCTAAATATCTGTGATTCATTCTCATTCTGTGTGTGTTCATACACAGGTGACATTTGTGCTTTCTCCCTTTGTTTATGATTTGGCTCAAAAGGAGTTTATCTGTTTAATATTGTTACTAACATCTTCAAAAATATAAATAAAAAGCCCAAATCTCTTGGATTTATTAGTACCTCCATGTATGTTTTCTAAATTCACCAATTTCTGCTTTTATATTTGCTAATACCTTCTTTCTGTTTTCTTTGGGGTTTTTTGGTAACTTTTGGGGCTAAACTATTTTACTGCCTCATTCTTTTCTTGCTTAGTAATTTATTTATATTTATGAATTTTCCTCTGAGTACTGCTTTAGTCATATCCCAGAAGTACTAACACAGATTTTTGATTATCCGTACTTTCTAGTTGATTTGGATTTGAGTTTTCAATTTTTTCTTTGGCCCGAGGGTTATTTAATTTTCTCAGATGGCAAAGTTTTATACTTTCTTTTGCTTTAGTTCTAGTTAAGAATAAAGAGCATAATTTGCATATATCTCTGCTTTTTGGATTCGACTGCTATTTTCATTGGGGTCTAAGAGGTATGCTTGACAAAGGATGTTTCCAGGATATGTTGTCATTCCATGTATCATGCTATTAACCTTTTACTTTGAAGTCTTCTGATCATGGGTCAGTAAACTGGCTTTGAGGACAAATGTGGCCCACTATCTGTTTTTGTAAATAGTTTTATTGGAACACGGTCCTGTACGTTCATTTACATGTTATCTACAGCTGCTTTCACAGCATCACAGTAGAGCTGAGTACTAGATGAAAGATTGTATGGTCACGACACCTAAAGTGAATAAATAATAAACTCACTAACGACACTAAGTGAATAAATAATGAACTCACTAAAATATTACTTGCTGGCCCCTTTTCAGACACCTCTCTTAATGGATTTAACTTTTTTGCTCCAATCTGTCATCTTCTTCTAATAAATGAGTTTATCCAATTTATAATTTTATATGTTTATATGACAAATAGTTTGTCATAACTTTATCTTTTTAAAATCCTTTAAGCTTTTGATTTTATTACATATTTCACTATATAGTCTGTTTTCTTGGAAGATTTATAGTCTACATCCTTCAGATAACATCTCTTTACTCCACACTAAGAAAATTAGTATATAGTTGACCCCTGAACAATGCAGGAATTAGGAGCACCAACACCCTTCACAGTCAAAAATCCAAGTGTAACTTTTGACCTTACTTACCTACTAAGAGCCTACTGTTGTCCAGCAGCTTTACTGATAATATAAACAGTTGATTAATACAAATTTCCCATGTATACATATTATATACTATATTCTTATAATAAAGTAAGCTAAAGAAAATATTAAGAAAATCATAAGGAAAATACACTTACAGTACTGTATTTACAGAAAAAAAAATCCAGTTTGGACCCGCACAGTTCAAACCACATTGTTCAAGGGTCGTCTGTACTCAGTGTTACTGTGATTGATCTCAAGTTATGAATGGTGAGAAAAATGTTTATTTTTGTAACCATCTACCCAATCCCCAATTCTGAATTTTTCCCTTACATTTCTACATTGCCAGAGTATTAATATTAGTTCCACAATTAAAGTTATTTAATGCTAATCACCATCCTTTAAACTCAGATTTTTTTTAAGATCTTATTTATTTATATGACAGAGAAAGAGACAGCGAGAGAGGGAACACAAGCAAAACACAAGCAACACAGTGGGAGAGGGAAAAGCAGGCTTCCTGCTGAGCAGGGAGCCTGATGTGGGGCTTGATCCCAGGACCCCCGGAATCAGCGAAAGCAGATGCTTGCTTAACGATTGAGCCACCCAGACGCCCCTTAACTCAGTTTTCAACTCATCTCTTGATTCAATAGTTTATAATTACCTTCCCTTCTCCATCCCTGCCCCCCAACTCCCCACCTGCAGGGCTGACTTAATGAGAACTAAGCCCTGGTTTCTGTTTGGAAATATGTGTCAATTGATATTAAGCTATAGCTTGCCTGGACGTAAAATTCTGGGGCCATATTTTTTTATCTAGTGACTGTGTATTTTTTTCCATGTGTTACAGAATGGAAAAGCCTATAAGGCCAGTCTCTTTTATTTTATAGGGGGCTTGATTTTTTTTTTTCTGTTTTGACCCAACAATAGTCTTTACACTTAAAGACTAGAAATCATTCTAAAATGTCAAGTCTTTTATTGTGGTAAACTCTCACTGTCTTGACAAATTCTTTCTGTGTCAATGTCAGGGATATCAATTATTGGTATGCTAAATCCACTGTGTTTCATATCTATTACTCTCTAGTCATTTTTTTTTAAAGAGTTTATTTGACAGAGAGAGAGATCACAAGTAGGGAGAGAGGCAGGCAGAGAGAGAGGGGGAAGCAGGCTCCCCGCTGAGCAGAGAGCCCAACGGGGGGCTCGATCCCAGGACTCTGAGATCATGGCCTGAGCCGAAGGAAGAGGCTTTAACCCACTGAGCCACCCAGGTGCCCCTCTCTAGTCGTTCTTAATTTTTACTTTTTGCCATTTCGGATTGTTCCAATCTCTCAAGCTTACCTCCATGATTCCCAGCTAGAGTGTACATCTGCCGCTTTGAAAGTGACCTTCATTTCTACAATGGTTAGATTCTTTTATTTTGTAACCTGGTTCCATCAGTTTACTCTTATCTCTTTCTGCTGTCTTATCATTGATTTTTTGAGCTTTTGTGTCTAATCTTTAGACTCCTGCCTCAGAGGAGCCATATCTCTCTCCCAACCTCACACACCACCTCCCACCATAGGGAACTCTGTTCATAATTTTCACTTGCTGTGCTGTTTCTGAAAATGATTCTCACCAACACTCTCCCCTTGAAACTTGACTCAATGCTGAACTCATCTCCCCAACTCACAGAGGCCCACATGCCACAGGTTTTCAGGGGATGATAATGGAGGCTTTATTTCTCTTCCGTTGACCAAGATTGGGACCTGTACAGCTGCTTGCTGCCAACTTCTCCACTCTAAACTCCTTGCAAAATTAATATGACCGCACAGTCCCTATCTCAGCCCCACCTCTTGCCACGCAGGGAGCCCAGTGTACATACCAGCTTCGCCATTCCACAAATGCTGCTTATTGGTTTTGTTCCCATGGTGGGGCGGCCACTTGGGAGAAAGCTGCGCCCTCACTTTGCATGAGTTCATGTTCTCCTGTCATCCTCCTGCCTTGGTTAAATTTTCACTGCACTTACCTGCACTAATCCACATATTCTGGTTATAAGATTTCATTAGTTATCAAAAAATGAGCTGCTTTTCTGTTTCTCATGCTCCTTATTATTTCTAGTTGGTTTAGAGAGAACAAAGATGTCAGCACTCCACCACCATTAGCCAGAAATATATTTTAAAACTCTGTGTAGTAAAATATACCAAAATAAAATCCAAATCATAAAACAAATGTATTATCTAATTTTTTACAATAAACACATTACTTTTGTAATCTATTTTTTAAAGAATCAATATGCTATTAAAAAAGTTAATGAACTTGACTCAATTTATTTCACTATGTGATATCCACATGACTCTAGCTTTAACGGCAAGTGTTTATTAAGCACTTCTGATGAGCCCATCATTTTCTCAGAGACTGTGGAAAATATAATCGCAAAAGACACAATTTTTAACTACTATAACACTGTGTGCTAATTGGAATTAAAAAAAAATTAAATCGAAAAAAAAAAAAAAAAGGACACAATTTTTGCCTTTAGAAGATACAGTCCATAAGACGAGATGCATTCAAAAGGAAGTGCACTGGAGAACCTCAGCCCCAGCTCGGCACCCAAACTCCTCTAGTCTCATCAGATCTAAAGCGCTGCCCTCTCTGCTCAGAGCAGTGGACACCTTCCCTGTCTATGTGCCCCCCACCTCTGGGCAGCCGGAGGCCAATGCTGCAGGACCGGGCTTAGTCATGGCCTATGCAGATTCCCAAAGGCTGAGTTAGTTCTGTGCTTCATGTATTTCCCTGTTTTGGCAATCATCACATTCTACTGTAATTGCCTATTCTTCTGTTGTCTTCCCACCTAAAAAATAAAGGTCCCAGAGGGATGAACAATTTTCTGTTCATCACTATATCCCAGGGCCTAGCATGGTGCCCAGAAGTTAATAGGTACTCAAAAAATATAGCCATTTACATAAATAGCTTCTGTGACAATAACTCTTAATTCCTGGTGGTCTACCTAAAACAAAGGTCACTAAATTCACCCAGGGATCATTAAATAATTAAAAAAAAAAAATCACTAAATCGGTACTTAGTCTATAGAATAATTTCTAATAGCCACAGTCATACTGCAAGAGAAAGTATAATTTAGAAACTTGAAAGTTTTTGAATATTCCAGTACATCTCATGAATATCAAATAGATGTCATATAATGTGGTACCCAATGTCTATTCAGCAAATAATGTGTAAAAAATATGTAAGAATGCAGGGGCGCCTGGGTGGCTCAGTTGGTTAAGCGACTGCCTTCAGCTCAGAGCCTGATCCCAGGGTATCCATCTGACTTCCTGCTCAACGGGGAGTCTGCTCAACCCTCTGCCCTACCCCCTGCTCATGCTCTCTCATAAATAAAATTAAAATCTCTCTCATAAATAAAATTTAAAAATCTTAAATACATATATATATATATATATATATATATATATATATATAAAAGACTGCATTAAAATCTGTCTATTCAACTTTTTCCTAACTTGAAGAATTCATTAATCCACTCAACTGCCCTCCTTCAGTATTTGCCACAAGGTGCCAAACCAATTACCTCTAAGACATTATAAAAAGGGGTTTGATTTCAACATCTTATATTTTTTTCTATCTACCTTAATTTTTTCTATCTACTTGTGATTTTTTTCTTCCCATTTCTTTGATTTTTAATATTTTAAAATTCAACTAAAAGCCAACTCTGTATTGTTCTTTCCATCTTCCTTTTGAATAATCAACACTTCATTTTCAAATTCCTCTTTTAAATGCTCAATTTAGGGGCGCCTGGGTGGCTCAGTCAGTTTAGTGACCAACCCTTGATTTCAGCTCAGGTCATGACCTCAGGGTTGTGAGACTGAGCCCCACATCAGGCTCTGTGCTGGGCGTGGAGCCTGTTTAAGATTATCTCTCTCCTGGGGCGCCTGGGTGGCTCAATGGGTTAAAGCCTCTGCCTTTGGCTTGGGTCATGATATCAGGGTCCTGGGATCGAGCCCTACATTGGGCTCTCTGCTCAGCAGGGAACCTGCTTCCCCCTCTCTCTCTCTGCCTGCCTATCTGCCTACTTGTGACCTCTCTCACTCTGTCAAATAAATAAAATAATAATAATAATAATAAAAAAATAAAATAATAAAATAAAATAAATTAAAAAGATAATCTCTCTTCTTTTCTTTCTGCCACCCCCTCCGCTTGTGTTCTTATTCTCTAAAAAAAAAAATTGCTCAATTTAATCTTCATACTTAATATTTCCAATCCTCTAATGTATTCAGACTCACTTTGTATACCATAAAAAGTAACAAATGTTGGAGGAAAATGGCCCTCTGCCTCAAAAATCGAACTTCCTACTAAATGAGTATTATTTAATATCAAAATCATTTCATCTATAAACTGGAAACAACTATTCATCTAGTCTTTATGCTAATGGGTTTTTCTTTTTAATTAAAACAAAAGCACTAAGGCAGATCTCAGAAAAAAAAACACCCTTTTTTTTTTTTATTTTTTTCATGTAGCCTCCTACAATTGAAGTTCTTTATTCCAGCTCTAAAGGTGAAGTTCACAGAGCCTCCTTCACTCCTTAGCATTTGCTATAAGATATAAAAAAGAGAGGAGGAGCTCCTGGGTGGGTTAAGTGTCTGCCTCCCACTCAGGTCACGATCCCAGTGCCCTATGTTGGGCTCCCTGCTTAGTGGGGAGTCTGTTTCTCCCTTTTCCTCTGCTCCTCCCTCAGCTCGTGCCCCCTCTCTCTCAAATACATAAATAAAATCTTCTTTTAAAATAAAAATTTTATTTATTTGAGAGAGATAGGGAGAGAGAGACAGTGAGAGAGGGAGCACAAGCAGGGGGAGTGGGTGAGGGAGAAGCAGGCTTGCCTAGGAGCAGGGAGCCATACGCAGGACTTGATCCCACGACCCCGGGGATCATGACCCGAGCCTAAAGCAGACGCTCAATGACTGAGCCACCCAGGCGCCCCTCAAATAAATAAATAAAATCTTAGAAATAAATAAATAGATATATTGGGATGCCTGGGTGGCTCAGTCAGTTAAGCCGCTCCCTTTGGTTCAGGTCATGATCTCAGTATCCTTGGATTGAGCCCTGAACTGAATAGGACTCCTTGCTCAGCAGGGGGTCTGCTTTCTCCCTCTTTCTGCTCTAGTCCTCTCACTTGTTCTCTCTCTCCCTCTCAAATAAATAAAATCTTTTAATAAGTAAACAAATAAAATACAAGGATATAAAGAGTAAACATATAAAGTCCACATGATCTTAGTCAAATAGTATTTAAACATTATCGCGTGCGATCCATGCGATGAAGAAAAGCTATACCCTAAGCTCTACTTTTTAACACATGATCAGTATCACTTCAAAGAAGAAAAAAATCCTAACCATACTCAATTTATTAACAGCAACTATAGATACAATCTTCAGCTGTGGAAATAACTTGTTGGGAATGTAAGTGGATCTACACTCCCTTAAAGAAGAGAATGCAAGCAATTAAGCGCTTCAGAGCAGAGCAGAATACACATCCTTATTTATTACCAAAAGGCAAAAGTAACCATTACTGAGAATAGTCTCACAGAATGAATATTGCCACGGCAAACATATCCACATACTGGAATTCAAGACTAGGAAATAATGGATAGTTGTAAAATCTTCAAACCTCCTCCTAGGAGCGCCTGGGTGGCTCAGTCGGTTACACATCTGCCTTCAGCTCACTCAGGTCATGGTCCTGGGGTCCTGGGATCAAGCCAGTGCTGCGCTCCCTGCACAGCGGGAAGCCTGCTTCTCCCTCTCCCACTGCTTGTATTCTCTCTCTCAATCTCTCTCTATCTCTCAAATGAATGAATAAAATCTTTAAAACAACAACAACAACAAAAACCTTCCTTGATATTCTATGCTGTGTTTAATTGGAAAATAAAATGATTCCTTTCCACAGTTTCTTCTCTGCAAATATAGAGGAATAAGACATTAGCAGGGAGAAATGGAAGACGAGCTTTTAACAAAAGCAACCTATGGCCCTTTCAGTCTCCCTACAGCAACACATAAACCGATCTGACCAAAATATGAACATTATTCTCTTTGGGACCGCCACTGTACCACATCCATGTGGAATCTCTGTATGTCATGACTGTTCTTTTGAGTCTCGTGTTTCAGAAGCATGTTCACTTCACTGCCACAGCATTTTCCCCTAATTGCTACCTGTAATTTTATATTCTACCCCCTTTTAAGAGCTAGACCAACAACATACCTTACAATTTTTTTAAATCCAGCACCAAAATTCCCACAATGTTAGCTTTCTAATATATTTAGTACAATGAAAAAAACATTTATCCCAAGAGTCATATACTTTCAGGTCTTAAAAAACTTTTCTCCCCATTTTAAGCTTTTTTTGAAATAAGTTTTAATTCAACTTCATGGAGCTCAAAAAGGTAATGAGATACTAAATAGCTGAGTACACTCATTAAAAAAAACCCAAAAAACTAACATCCCACATATCAATGTGAAAAGTGGTAAAATTAGACTTGGAAGTGATGAAAATCTGCCCATTGATGTGATCTGAAAAGAACGATCAGAGAGAAAAATTGTTTATCACCTACAAATATAAGTAATACTTAGCATAATTAAAGCTCAAAATAAAATATTTTCAAATAAACCAAAAAAGTGCTTACCGAATATCTATTATGTGACAAATACTGTGCTCAAACAGCGCTGTACAAATAAGTCTGCATAATGAATTGAAATTAAAAATGGCCTTTACACTAGTTGAGTTCCTTAGCTGATTCAAGGCCAAGGGTAGTTTATGCAGCAGTTGAGAGGAGAGCACTCTTCCGGCTCTAGTGGGGATCAGAGATGCTGCTCCAATCTGGTTCAGCTAATTACTAGGTGTGTGACCTTGGGCCAATTATTTAGGTTCCAGTTTTCTCCTATATAAAGAGAGAACTATAACAGCATGTACTTCCTTGAGTAGTTTAGGAGAATTAAATTAGGTATTTCATGAACCGTAGTTAGCATGGTACCCAGCACATAGTAATCACTTAATCTTAACTACTATTAGAAGCAGTAAGTAGTAGTTTATCGGTATTATCATTTTAATCTAGAATCTGCAGGACTAAAAGGCACCCTCCAGCAGCTAGTGCTTTTCTGAATGGTACAGGGTAATTCTCCATTAAGTCAGGCCCTCCCACCTCCTTGGGGCTAGAGTAAAAGAATCCACTAAGAATTGTTTCCTATAACCTATATGAAGAACCCAATGTTAAAAATATAGTCTTTACGTTCTATAGAGCATCTATATTGTGATGGAAAATACCAATGAACAGTGCTTGATTTGGTTATAGCATTTATGAACTCCATTTAACAATCCTTTACAACAAATGCTGAATTCCTGTCCATGCCACAGTCACTCTCAATCATTACAGAAACCCTGTATTGCAGGACCAGAAGAAAAAACGAAGTTATAGCTATAGTCCTCAAAGTTCTTTCCTTCTAAGAATCTGAAACCAATGGCCTCTTCGTTGCTAAATTTCAGAGACACTTTTCCATCCTTATCTTACTTAACCTCTCTGCGGAATCTGACACTGCTGACCACTTTCCCTTTCTTGAAAATCTTTCTGGCAGCTCAGTGGCTTCCTTTTTCTTGCTCCTACACTTAAATGTCAATGTTCCCCAATATTTTCTTCTTCTTAGTTTGTAGGGATGCAAGAAGAAATGCCTAAACGTGCCCCAGGGGCGGGCCAGAGACAGACTGGCAAACTTTGTTCATGTAAAGGGGGCTCACTCAAACCAGCTCCAGCCAAGTCGTCGGAATTTAAAAAAAAAAAAAAAAGAGAGAGAAGACAGAAAAAAGGGGAAAAAAAATGCAGACCCAAGGTTTCTAAACCTTAGCAACTTTTCAAAACGTAGAAATTCAGGTTTCCCCATGAAATGTAGACAGCCCACTAAACTGTTCAAATGAAGACGCCTGACCTTGAACAAGTAAATCTATTTCCTCATCTATGAAATGGCAGTGACAAAGTCACAAACATAAAAAGTGAATCAAACAAAACGTTTATACAGCCTTTCATTTGATCTTCCACTCTACATCTACCCCAAGACTACAGGTTATGATCCCAAGTTTCAAGCCACATGCAGAACTGAAAACATGCAAAAATGCATTCTTCTGGAGAAGAATCCACAGAGTTCATCAGATTCCCCCAGAAGATTAAGAACCAGACTAAGCCAAATGTTTCTGCTTCTACGGCCTCAGCTGTCATCCCCGTGAGGATGATCCCCCCACAAGCTACATCCGGCCAACCTACGAGGACCACTTTACCTCGGTGAGCAGCCTCTCCACTGACTTCTCTCCAACTCCACTGTCAATGCCATGACCTCAGTTCAAACCTTCCATCTCTTCTTTGCAGCTGCCTCACTGGCCTGTTCCAATCTTGCCCTCTTTCCTTCCACTCTGTACAACTCGGATCCTCTAAAACGCAAATAATTTACTTGGCCAAAGGCCTTCAGGGCCCACGTAAGCATGTAAAAGGAATCCAAACTCCCTAGCCCACCGAGAAAACCCCTTAGGACGGGGCCAGGCAGACCTCTCTCCCTCCCACTATTTATTCCTATTCCTACTACTCCTACAATTTGCAACACAGAATACTCTTTTGTCCTCAGGCATTTATTCATAGGAGCAGGTCCCACCTCTTGGAATGCCTTTCTAACTCCTCCCATTCGCTTAGGGCAGAAACCCTTTTAAAGTCTAGAAATCCTGGAAAGTCCTTCTCTTTAAGGCTTACCCCTAGGCCAGAATAAACAGGTTTTCTTCCTCCAGGCTAATCTATCCCTTATCATTTAATGTGGTGAATGAGGGCCTTTTTTTTTTTCACTAGACTAAAAACTCCTCAAGGGCAGAGAACGTGTCTTTGTATAACAAGGCCACAGTGACCAGGGGGAAGCGGATCTGGTAAGTGAATGGAACGGCACTGGTTCTGGCAACTCCCAGCATGCCTCAGGTAAACATCACGCCCTCCCCAGGTAAGCCCACCAAAGTCATGGACTAGGGCTCCCTCCAAGCTATGGGACACACACCCAAGCAGGCCGAGAACTGCAGGAGTGTCAAAGGAGCAACCAGAAGTACAACCCGCCTTTCTTCGCCCGCTGGTGCACTTACCAATCCTTTACATCTGCCAACTCATAGAATTCAACAGCTAGACCACCATCGAGCTGCTGAGACTTCTAGAAATATACTGCCAACTTTTTATTGGCACAAAAACAGTTATTTGCCCCATGAAGGTAATTATATACTATTCTATCTGTATTCAAATTCTTGCTAGTATTAGTAATATCTGTAGGGCCAAGAACTTACATTGAAAAAAATCCCACATGCAGAACAGAAAAAATCTTTAAAGGAAAATATTATAAGTCACGCGCTAGGCACCATTCTAGAAACTACGTGTGATTCCAATCATTTAATGGCCACCGCAACCCTATGGAAAAGGTATTACTATCACCCCTTTTCACAGATGGACAAAACTGAGACTTAATGAAATTAAGCAATTCATCTCCGTCGCATGAGCTTCGAGGCCAGTCTGCTGTCAGAGTGCAAGCGCTTAGCCAACACAAAACTACACAACACTGTTAAATGGGAGATCCTGAGATTATGTTGCATGTACACACAATCACGCATGGAGAGAAAACATAACAAAAAATGTTAACAGTGATTAGTTACCTTCTTAGTATGAAAAATAGGTCTGAGTGGGATGAATATGCGCATGTATAACTTTTAGTCAGAAAAAAGCAAACAAGCCAATAAGAGAGATGGTATTTAAATGGCTTTAATAAAAAAAGGGTAAGGTGGGTTAGGGGAAGAGTTAACGAAGACCTACCAAGAGCCAAGCACATGGGCTATCTCATCTAATCCTTACGTCAGAAAATGCTGTATTTCCATTTTACAGAGAAAGAAACCAATGGTTAAGTAACCCACCCGTTGGAAGAGCTGGGATCAGAACCCAAAGCCCTAGTCCAGTGTGTCTGACTGCAGGATACCACGCTACAAATAAAATTTAACTGAGAAGCTGTTTAAAAACAAAGCACATTCTGGGAAAGAATCAGAACCAAGAAGCTTGGCGTATTAAGCGAAGGTGGGAAAAGACAGAGGCCTAAGGTTTTAACTTCAAGCTTTAGTCAACTCCACAAGTGTCTCAAAAGAGCCAGAAGCATTCTCTCTAAAATCAGCCAAGACACTGAGGACTCTGGGACAGACGGTACTGGAGGGGAGTGGGAAGGAGATTCCACTGCTGTTTGTTTTGCAAAGCAGGATGGCATTAGCATAAGTTACTGGGACTTAAATGTGACTCCATTGTATAAGCAGCAGAGTATCTACTTTGGGGACAATTGGCTGCCGCCAACCCAGTCTCCCCTATTCATCTATTGTTTACAAGTTACCAGGTGTGTGTGGGGAGAAACGGGGTGTTACGTGTCTGACAATATTGCTAACTGTATTCAGATATAAATGACCTCTCATTATTCATAACTACTGTTCCAAACCTGGATAGTGAGAGCTATGAACGCTTGGGTAACATCTCAGGTAAGAATGAATGGATCAGCACTTTTTTTTGAAATGACATGTTTAATTTTGAGTGCTCTGACTTCGAAATCTTAAAATTCCATATAAACGAAAATTTCGTTTCTCTAAAATAGTAGTGTTTCGTTTCTCTAAAATGATTTGCTGAGGAAAATAGTTGGGGTGGGAGTATACAAATTTCCTTATACAATCTTTCAGAGGAAATAAAATGCGATATTTCAGACTTACAAATTAAAATAAACATCTACTTTTGAAACTAAATATTTAATAGTGAAAAATACATTACCTTCGCAATTTAAAATTAATTCAGTATTTGCCCTGTAAGTCTTATTAGTTGCAAATAAAATATAACTTAGAAAAATATCAAATCCTCCATTCCCTCAGGAATAAAGGAGCCCACAAGGTGATTAGATTAGGAAATTTATGTAGGTTTGGGACAGGATCCTTTTGAAAGCTGAGAAAACTAAAGTCGACAATATACCTTAAAGATATCAAATTATAGGGCAAAGAGATCTTCTTTTTAAATCCTAAAATGTTCTAGGAAAAGAGACTCAACTGAATGATTTCTTCCATCCAACATGCTCTAAAAATAAGGGCGAGCTATAATAGAAGTAACAATTCTGGGTACACAAGTCTATGAAAATGTCTGAGTCAATACACAATTTCAATTCATCAATAAAGTTAAACAACCATTAAATGTAATTTGCATTTTTGTATGAAATCCCTACAACCTAAAATATCAAGCTTTCCTTAAGTAAAATGCTAACTGGCTGGGTATCTATCATTGTGGAGTAACAGAAGGAGTTTTATTTTAGGCAGACAAAAGGAAAAGAAAGCCACACTTAGTAAGAATCACAGAAGGAGTCTCACTTCCACGCCTGACAGAAGTCAGACCAAGTCATGGGTTATCTCCTGCTCTGCAAGGGGCAGCTTTTCACTAGGTGACAGTGCTCTTGGGGGGGGTGTGGTCAGAATGTGGAACACCCCTGCCAGAGAACTACAGCCGGATACCAGGCAGGACACACACATATACACAGCACATAATGCCATAGGTCCACTTAAAAAAAAAAAGGGTGGGGGAGGAAATAAAAGTCAAAGAGGAAAAATAATCTCCAAACTTGCCCACACCAGGGGCTGGTAGTGGGGGGCAGAGGACATTAACATTTCCACTTCCATACTAAAGAACAACCAGAAGGAGGTTAAGTGTAACCACAGGAAACATCCCATCCCTGAAAACCAGGAAATCTAGATTTGGAAATTTAAGTTTTTTACTTTCTTTTTTTTTTTTTTTTTTTGCAACTTTCAAAGCTCATGGCACCAAAATAAAGCTAAAATTAAATCCGTTTAAACACAGACAAAAAAAAAATTACCAAAACCACACTGTGTCAGCTATGTTCAGTTCCCTGAGGGCTCTTCCACCGACCCTTCCCAGTTGTGGCAATAACAAGTTTCCTTAAAATCCCTATTTTTCTGTCTCTACGGTCGAATATAAGAATATCACATAAATTCAAATAGTTATTGTCAGAATAGATAAACTACTCATCCTTAAACTGTAGACCTTGTTTCAGGAGCTGCCCTGCCCACCTCCTCTCCCTCCTTTCCCTCCTCCTAATTTTTAATGCTTCCAAGCGTTCTGACAAGCAGGGTCTCCCCCTTGGGTTCTGTCCATGTGTCTGATTTACCAGACACTGACCAAATAGGGCAGGAAACTCCTACGTCTGGGGGCTGCTCCAGAAATCCAGCCCCCTCTAATGACAGTCATCTCGCCGCTCCCTACGTCTTTCCCTCTGCGGGGACCGTCCAGAAAAGGGGGCTTGGGACCCAAAGGAGTACGGGAAGAAAGGAGAGGGGACGCTTAATCTGAAATAAACACCCCCGGTTTCTGGAGTAAGGGCTAAAAAGGCGATTAGGAGAGCCTGCCCAGGAGAAATACCACCTGAATTTACCTCTTCCTTTCCCGCAGCAAAAGCCCAGTCCCTAACTAATAAGCTAAGAAAAATCCCTGGAAAACTTTTCCAAACGGGCAGAGAAGGCCCTCTCCCCAGCCTGTGGGGGCTCCTGGGGAACCGGCTGGAGTTTGCAGCCCAGGAAGGGCTCGCCGGGGAGCGGGGTGGGGCGCGGGCGAGGGGTACAGGGGCGGAGTACCTTCAATGGACAGGAACTGGCAAAGAGTTGCAAAATAGCCGAGTGCTCTCCCCCACGCCCTCGGGGGTCGCGGGCGCTAGGACCAGGGCTCCCCGAAAGGAGGACAACCCCCAATTCGGGCCTAAAAGGAAACTTTCCGGGCCGCGGCTGCACCTGACTCCTCACCGCCCCTCCACCCCACCCCACGCCCGCCAGGCCGCCCGCCCCGCCCCGGCCTGGCCGCCCGGAGCGCAGAGAGGGATAAATAAATTCAACTATTACCGGAATCGAGGGGGATGGGGGGCGTCTGCGAGAGACCAGGGGGAAGGGGCGGGCGGGTGCCCATTCCCCACTCCTAGGCCCTGACGCCCCTGTCCCGGCAACCTGGGCCTGCCGCCCCGCGGGGGAGCCTCCCGGCCGGCGCACAAGCCGGCCCCGCAGCGCCGCCGTCCCGCCCGGAGGCCCCGGGGGAGCCGGAGGGGCGCGGGGAGGCCCGGGGTGCCGGAGCAGGGCGCGGCCGCCGCGGGGCCCGCCGGCCCGAGGCCTAGCCGGCTCCCCCCCGCCAAACGCCGCCCGCCCCGGCCCACACCCCCACCCCGGCCCGCGCAGGCCGCGCCGCTCGCCCGGCTCGGGCCCCGGCTGGACCCCTGCCCGCCCGCCGCCGCCGCCCGTGGGCGCCCCCGGGCCCCGCGGCCCCCAGCCCCCGCCACCCCGGCGCCGGCCCCTCTCACCCTTTCATTCTCTGCCCGGGGCCTGACGCGGGCCGGCGAATCCCCGGCCTCACGTAAGCGCGCTCGCCGCCCGCCCTGCCTGCGCGGCCCTGCCCGCCGCCCTACGGGAGCCCGGGGATGTGGGCCGGGCCTGGGGCCGCCTCTGCTTACCTTTCAGCTGCTTTTTTTTTTTTCTCCTTCCCCCCTTTTCCCTCGGCCGGGCTGACAGATCAGAGTGAGAGGCGCTGGCAATGGACTAGGAAGCTCGGCTGCCGCTGCTACTGCTCCCCCCTGGGCTCCGGCGAGAGCCTTTCCCTGTCAAGCAAGAGGGGTGAGGATCATATTTTTATTTTGGAAACTAAAAAGTGCTCCCAGGGTCGGTGATTATTAAGGGGAAATCCCTGAATATACTCTCCAGCCAAGAAGGCAGGGCTGCCGGGGCTGCACAGAAGAGGCAGCAGCCTCCTACAGCACCACTACAGGCACTGCGAGGACATAACACCAGAGAGCCGCTCCTCTGCCCTCCGAAACGACAACTTTCCTACCATCTTGGAGGCAGAGGAAAGGGGGGCCGGGGGGAAAAGTGCACCCGCTCCCGATAAAGCACAAATTTCTACTTCTCATCTCTGGAAAAAAGTCCACACCGGCCGTCTACACCGGCGCCTGGGGGAAAAGGCGGGGAAGAAACTGGGGGTGCTTGAGAAACGTTTTCATTTGCACCACGGGGCAAAATGTTTCTGCATCTTCTGATGGAGAGAAATCTTTACAAGGCACAGGTTTTCCGGTGATTATTGTTTTCTATTGTCTGTTTAATTTTTTTCCATGTCGGTGGCAGTGGTATTTTCATTTTTTTCAGGCTAATCGTGATTTTTCTCCATTGCAGTCCAAGTTCTGGGGCTGGTGGTCAGTTTATAAATTTGTACTTCAGGAGACTTCATAGCCAGTTTATCTTCATTTGTCTGTTTATATGTTTCTACATATATATTTACAGGTTGCCTTATATATAAAAATGTGTGTTCTCTATTTCCCTCAAAACTGAGATGGCTAAAAGACAATTGTGAAGGGATGTCTTTTGTCTCCTTTTCTCAAAGCAATGTAAATAAAACCTATTGACTGTCCAGAAAGGCATGATACAGCTATTTATTTTTCACAGTGCAAATAAAGGCAGAGATCACTGAGAGGATAAATACAACTTAAGGATAACTGACCAGATTTCTGGAAATAATTCTAATTGTTATGGTCTCCCCAGGAAGAAAGGTTACTGTAAAACTGGAAATAGATTTGAAAGACAGCTTTACATTTTCTTTAATACTGCTTATTAAGAAACTTTGCGTATCATAGCCAGATATTGGATTTTCTAATTGGATTCTTTAGGGCTTTGGTGGCTTGCACATGTTGCTGCCCACTTTCTGTGTCACAGAATGAGAAAATGTGTTTCTCTTAGAGTTGCTATGTTGTTAGTTCATAACTCCCAATGTGCTGTCAGCCTCTATAAATTACTTTTAATATATTGCAGTGGCTGTCACAGATCTGCTTTTTTTAATGAGCAAAGCTTAGTAGGTAAGTGGGATCAAAGTTGCATCAAGCTGAGGTAGCACAGAGGTGAGGGAAGGGAACCGCCCCCTTGCAACAATTCCCACAGAACTCTTATTGGAAGAGAATAAGTTAAGAGTTATTTTTCTATTTTTGCCAAGGAAGAGGAGAGTTCCAGAAAATGACCAAAGGATCTTTTTGTATGTTCTACAGGGAATGATGAATTGAATCTTGGACTGAAAGTTATTTTTCTGACATATGTTTGCTAACCTAGTGGGAATGGATTTGTAATATTAGTGCCTTGAATCAGCAGAATATTTAATTTCTTTCATTTAAAATGTATTGCAAAGCACTTAGAAATAACTGATGACTCCACTTAAAAATGTTTCTTTTTTTGAGCTCCCAAATTTAGAAATTCCCATAATGTGAAACTGAGTTCAGATAATGCATATATCAGATACTTATTATTTTCCTGTAGACCCCCATCTTTATCATCTAAATGTGAATACAGTACCTGAATAGTCTAGGTTTTCTTTTGTGGGCTTTTTTTTTTCTCATTAGTAGAAAAATCAAAAGTCGGGGCTCTTGGGTGACTCAGTCGGTTAAGCGTCTGCCTTCGGCTCAGGTCATGATCCCAGGGTTCTGGGATTGAGCCCCTCACAACAGGCTCCCTTCTCCCTCTTCCCCCCCCACCTCACCCCCGCTCCCCCTGCTTGTGCTCTCTCGCTTGCCTTCTCACTCTCAAATAAGTAAAATCTTAAAAACAAAAACTAAAGTAATTAAAGTAAAATTAACTGATTCTTATCATCTTGGAAACCTCACTGTGAAGTTGTGTTCTATTTACAAGTTTTTAAAAAACATTTGGAGATCAAACACATTGGTCATGACAAGGAAATTACTTCCCTTAACATGGAACCCTAGTGGACTTGAGAAACGTGTTTGGAACTTGTTCTTATATGTGATGTTACTTTATAGGTATGCGTTGCATTTTTCAGGAAGTGAAGATGTGTTGACTTTAAGCAGACTGCGCTCTTTTATGCAATCCCTCTTGTGTCCCGCAAACTTATTTGCATGATAGGGATATGGGATATGATGCATAATCTTAGCATTTCAATGTCTTTATAAAGCTTGACTTGTACATGGCTATAATCTATGATGTTTATCCACCAGCTGTGCTAAGTAACCCAGACTGGGGGAATTACAGCCTTACCAAGAAAGAAATCTCACAACGTTTGCAATATTGGTGAATTTGATTGGTCGGTATTTCAGTTGCTAATGGAACTGGTATTAGGGGCTGTGGCTCCATAATTCCTAGAAGCTGCAGGTGGTAACAAAACTACTGACATAACTGGGGCGCCCGGGTGGCTCAGTCAGTGAAGTGTCTGCCTTTGGCTCAGATCGTGATCTCAGAGTGCTGGGATTCAACCCCATTTCTGACTTCCTGCTCGGCAGGGAGTCTGCTTCTCCCTCTCCTTTTGCCCCTCCCCCAGCTCATACCCACACTTGAGCACTCGCGCGCGCGCGCGCGCGCGCGCTCTCTCTCTCTCTTAAATAAGTAAAATCTTTACAAAACAAAAACTGCTGACGTACTTAATCTTAAATAACCCTATTTTTCCACAAAAAAAAAATTCCCCAAACTCAAATTTGGCTGATACTGTGGAGCCCCTACTACATTTTGGTAACCTTGCTGGACACCATGTATGTCCTCTCATGTAATACCCCGAAAAGCTCCAAGCGGGGTTATTTCTCCTTCTTTTCTTTCCTCCTCCTCTTTCTCC
Organism: Nasua narica; assembly: GCA_028533885.1. NCBI lineage: Eukaryota > Metazoa > Chordata > Mammalia > Carnivora > Procyonidae > Nasua > Nasua narica. The sequence continues at coordinate 148,165,068 of CM052810.1, forward strand.
TTCATTTAAATACAGTTGGGATAACTGTCTATACTTTCAAGGAGTGTAGACCTTCTTGGCCTTAAAACTTTCCAAGATTTCAAATTCTCCGTGTGCCCTGGAATTTCTGAGGTGCCTACCACAGCTCTATGGTCTGTATCTGGAAATGCTAGATTCCTGCCCTACGCTAGAACCAAATTTTGAGTAGCCAGCAATCGGAGCCCTCTTCATTGGTGACAATCAGTGGCCTATTTCACCTTCGTGAGGTCTAGTAACTAAGTCTATCTGTTATTTTGAGGAATGCGAGTGGTCAGTGACAGAGCACTGTGAATAAGAGGGAAAAAATGAGCAGTGTATGTTGTAAAGTACTAGCAGAATTAGAAGTGCTACCTATGGTTGTAAGGTTATGCTATTTTATAAAGATCTAGCTAATGGATGACAGCGACCTGCAGCCATGAATGAATGCCAGAGTTTGACCAAAACGATACTTGAAGCAGTAGTGTCTTATTTATTCTGTTACTATGCCTTCGTTTCACAAGCAGTTTGGCCTTCAGTTGAGATAGGAAATGTTTGACTTAATATTTTTGCTATATTAGAAATCTTTAATTGATCTGTATTTGAGTATTATGTATTTTAACCTTGTAAAAATTAACCACCTTATGAACGCTTATCGTGAAGTTATTAAGAAATAACCACCTGTATTCCTAAAAGGTCTCATTCATAGATTGTGTGGATTTAAAATGAAACATTTATGTGAGTTTAATATATTCCATGTCTTTAAGTAATAAACCCATGCCTTTGTTGGCAAATGTTTGCTGACAGAATCAAGTGTTTAAAAAGACACTGACAGCGGCCATGGTTATACAAACTATATATGGCTTTTTGGGGAGGTTGGGGGATAAGGGTATGGTTATAAACCTTCCCTAATCATACATTTCCAAAGACAGACTCTAAAGTCATATCAGGAGTCCCTAGCCAGTGTAAAAACTTCCAAGGAGGTGAAGAGGTCGAAGTAGGCTGTGTGTACAGAGCCAAAGAGTTTTCGAAACACACTATTATGATGGCCATAGACACAATTTTTTTTTCACTTTAAGCATTTCTGTTTTGGAAACATTTGTTGGTAATGTTTCTATCTAAAACAAGGATTCGGTTTTATTGTGGTTACTGTGCCCTGCAAGAAAATGTTTCTGAGACAAGCGTAGCTGGCAGACATCCAGGTCATGGTTTTAGATTATTTGAGTATGAAATTTCTGTAATATAGGTTTAGCTGTAGTCAAAACACACGCGATCAGCTCATCTCCACATTCTAACACCTAATGCAGGGGCACTGAGACCTGAGAATTCCTACCTGATGCCAAGCCAGAAACCAAGGAAGTCTTTTTTTTTTTTTTTTTTTTTTTTTTAATCCCCACAAGGGCCAAAAGATGCTCTCCAGGAACCCGTTGGTCACTGGCAGCAGCAGTGCCATTTAACTGCCTTATCATGCTTTGGGCAGAAGAATGTAACCTCCTAGCCTAGGTGGTCGGCCTTCTGGGGATGTTCTGTGGACTACCAAGTCTAACCCAAGCTGTGTAAGTAGTGATTAGTAAAAAGGAACACCCAAAAGCAGTATTAATGATTGGGTCTGAGTACAATTAGAAGTGATTATCAACCTTTTCTGGAATTTATCATGAAAAACTGTCCCCAAAGTGGTGATTAGCTAAAACATTGTAGTAAGAAGAGAAATCCATAGAGCCCTCAGAGTAACAGGCAAAGGTCAACACAAAGATTACAGTGTTCATTTCTGCTACATTCCTGAAAAGGCAAGCTTTTGTAGACCCAGTGGGAACTGAACCACTATTTCCATGGGGAAATAAATTCCAGTTTCCAAACAACTAATGGACGGTGATGTTCTAGAACATGTTCATTAATAAGTTTGGACTTCCTGTACCATTTGTAACATTTTATGTAACATTTTTGCCATATGTTTGTTATAGACGGCCAGAATTCAATAGTGAGGGTGTGGAAGAGGGGGAAATTCTCTCATTCAATTAAAGTAAGGAGTTACTATATATTTTTTAAAGGTTTACAGGGTTTTTTTAAGATTTTATTTATTTGACAGAGAGAGAGAGAGATCACAAGTGGCAGAGAGGCAGGCAGAGAGAGAGGGGGAAGCAGACTCCCCGCTGAGCAGAGAGCCCAATGCGGGGCTCGATCCCAGGACCCTGAGACCATGACCTGAGCAGAAGGCAGAGACTTTAACCCACTGAGCCACCCACGCGCCTCGATTTATGTATTTTTTTTAAAGATTTTATTTATTTGAGATAGATCATGGGCAGGGGAGAAGAGTAGAGGGAGAAGCAGACTCCTTAGTCAACAGGGAGTCCGATGCGGGACTCTATCACAACCTGAGCCCAAACAAGAGTCAGTCACTTCACTACCTGCGCCACCCAAGGTGCCCCAGTAAGGAATTACTATTAACACAATTCAAATAGTTTGATTCAAATTCAGGCGAGGAAGATTATCAAATAATAAAAGGGCAAGGCTAGTTGTACACGAGGAGGGAGGACCTCAGTAACCAAAAATTATACTTTCTCTTAACCGTATGCATTGGTGTTTCTGTTTTATGCATGTCTGGGTGCTATATGAGCTTGCAAATAGGTATTTGCATTTTGCTTTATTAAGGAAAACCAGACAGTAAGAAATGGGACAGAAGTCGGTAAGATTCTACTAAAAATGATCCAACCTCATCCTTCTGTTAGGCTAATGCTGCTTTTTGCCCCACACAGCAAGTCGTGGCCATTCTCGTCTTGATGCCCCCATTCCCACTCTGCTTTGATGCCTTGCTCAAAATCTTGTCCCCGCAACTTTCTGGTGCCAAATTGAGCCTACAGTGACCTTCTTCTTGCTTTAATGCCTTGAGTTGTTTTCTAGGTTTTGGGGAGTTTTGTTCATTTGTTTGTTCGTTTGTTTCCACGTGTATTCCTCTTGTGCAAAACAGCGTGAAGTGGTTAGGAGCCCAATCTCCTGTCAAGGCCATCTGGTTTAGGAACTTGGCTTTACCACTTTTCCTTGGTAGTGCGATGCTGGGCAGGCTATTTAACCTCACAGTTTCCTCATTTGTCAAAATGAGAATGATAGTAGTACCTACATTACTGTCTTATGGTAAGGATTAAGTAGCATAGTGCACGTAAGGCCCAAGGCAGGCTCTCCAGCCATAGTAAGTGCCATGTAAAGGTCAGATGCCCTTTTTGGTTGCTTGCCAATAACACCTTACAGGCAGTATGGCTCAAGGTCAGGGAGTACTGTTTTGTTTTTGTTTTGTTTTGAAACACTACCAAAACAGTGGACTTAGCAGCACTAGTCACAGTCGACCTCAACACAGAAAAAGATGAAAGGAGATTAAGATTATGGCATAACAAATATCTACATTAAAACAGAAACAGTTCATTGATTTTTTTTTTCCAGGTAGTATTTTTTTTTTTTTTTTAATTTTATTTTTAGGTAATCTCCATACCCATCAGGGAGCTTGAACTTACAACCCTGAGATCAAGAGTCGCGTGCCGTACCAACTGAACCAGATGGGGGCCCCTCCAGGTAGATCTGAATGCCCAGATAGTTGACAGTCTGCAACAAAGAATTTTAAGTTTAGTTGAGATTTCAGTGTCCTTCAGACTCAATCAAGGTGTTAAATATAAAATGGGGTACAGGAAGAGTACCCACAGAATGCACAACTGAATATTGTGACCAGGGTAACCCTCTTTCATGAGCCATTCTAAAGAATGAGAAATGCATTTAAGTTTCAGTATGAGGTATTGAAGAAAGATTGTTCTGATGAGGAAGCATAAAAAAGATTGTGAAGGCGCGCCTGGGTGGCTCAGTGGGCTAACGTCTGCCTTTGGCCCAGGTCGTGATCTCAGGGTCCTGGGATCGAGCCCCGCATCGGGCTCTCTGCTCATCAGGGAGCCTGCTTCCCCCCCTCTCTCTGCCTGCCTCTCTGCCTACTTGTGATCTCTCTGTGTCAAATAAAATCTTTAAAAAAAAAGATTATGAAAAAAATTTTTTTAAGTTTTTTTTTTTTTTTTTTTGAGAGAGTGAGCTTGGGGGGTGGAGCAGAGGGAGAGAGAATCTTCCGCTGACTCCATGCTGAGCCCAGAGCCCAAGGCAGGGCTTAGTCTCACGACCCATGAAACCAAGACCTGAGCTGAAACCCAAGAGTCAGATGCCCAACCCACTCCACCACCCAGATGCCCTAGATTATGAAATATCTTCAAAAAGAGCCATCCCATAAAGGAAACTGGATGTTTGACACGTGTAACATTTCCAACTAACTGTATTATCAGACAGGTATTAGTTAATTGTTTTAAAATGCAACTACAGTGTTAGGTTAAAGTGTGGGGTTTAGAAAACCATGTGTGAATCCCATAACTAATATTTGTTTAGTAGCTATACAAATGGGCACGTTCCCTAGACTCTAAAGCCTCAATGCCCTCATTCTTAAGAAGACTGCTTGAATAAGATGAATTATAGGACCATATGTAGGATACTATCAGACACTTAACAGCACTCTGTAACTGAACATTTTTTTTTAAAGATTTTATTTGACAAAGACAAAGAGATCACAAGTAGGCAGAGGCAGACAGAGGGAGAAGGGGAAGCAGACTCCCCACCAAGCAGAGAGCCCAATGCAGGGCTCCATCCCGGGACCGTGAGATCATGACCTGAGCCGATAACCCACTGAGCCAAACATTTCTGTTTCTTTTCTCTGAATTCATAGACAGTGACTGGAATCAAAGTAGGACTTTAATTAGAAAACTGAAAAGGGGCCTTGGTCTAGAATTGATTTCCAGATTATTAAAGAACAAATAACATATTGGTTAAAACCCTATTTACATATTTACTATTTTCTTGGAAGATTTGTGTGAGATTTTTCTGGGATTGAAGTTATTAGTACTTCTGATTAAATGAAAGTTTAATTTTTTTAAGATTTTATTTATTTTATTTGACAGAGAGGAGAGAAATCACAAGTAGACAGAGAGGTAGGCAGGGGTGGGGGGGAGCAGGCTCCCCGCCGAGCAGAGAGCCCCATGTGGGGCTCGATCCCAGGACCCTGAGATCATGACCTGAGCCGAAGGCAGAGGCTTTAACCCGCTGAGCCACCCAGGTGCCCCTAAATGAATGCTTAATTTTTAAAAATGGGATCAAGGGGCGCCTGGGTGGCTCAGTGGATTAAAGCCTCTGCCTTCAGCTCAGGTCATGGTCTCGGGGTCCTGGGATGGAGCCCCGCATTGGGCTCTCTGCTCATTGGGGAGCCTGCTTCCCCCTCTCTCTCTCTCTGCCTGCCTCTCTGCCTACTTGTGATCTCTCTCTCTCTCTCTCTCTGTCGAATAAATAAATAAAATCTCTTTAAAAAATGTTTTAAAAAAATAGGATGAAACTATATATTCTCCCTGTAAGATAGCCTCAGCCAAACCACAGCCACGAGCACGTAGTCACTCTGCTATGTGCCAGATTCCTGGCGCTTGGTTCTAATGGAAAATGATCACAGGGGTCTTCTTGTACAGGATGCTAGGTGATACCCGGCCCAGAGAACTGACCTCAACTCTGTGGCATATTGTGTCTGAAACCGGGAACTTAAGTAATCAACTCAGCAGCTAATCACCTACTAAAAAGAATAGAATGCTATAGAATAGAAAATATCCAGAGTCATTGTGGTCAAAGTTTATTTCATGAAACAGTCCTTTTCAGTTACAAACACATGTATGTATCTTTACGGTGGATTGGGACAAAAAGTTGAAGAGCTCCCGCTATATATTATCAGGCTGAAATTTGTAGGATCCTGCGGTGGCTAAGGAGTGAACCAGACAGGCCTTGTCCTCTCATTGGCTCTACAGTTGAGGTATAGGATAAAGGTCTGAACTGGCCTGGTGGAAGACGTAGGGAAAGGTAGAGCCCGAGAGGAACTTGAGACCACTGGGCTTAAAAATATTAAGTTTCTTATTTTTTTTCTCAACTGCTGGCCAAGCTAAACGTGTTGAGGGCAAATCTGCTGGCTGATGAGAACACGTGACACTGGATAGGTTATCTCATGAAAATGCAGGTTGTCCGTGCAGGTTTACCTTGTCATTCCTCAGGGACGTGAAGAGCCCATTGTGTGGTCAAAGAATGAAAGAAAACCTGGAAACAGTAGGACTTCTGTACTTGGAAAATAAACTGAACAGGGTTGTGATTAAAGTCAATGAAGGAAGTAGACCAACTGAACATTAAATTGTTTACCTGTAAGTCAAAGATACTAAAAACTCAGGGGAGGTATTTAAAACTGAAGGAAGTACTTTTTCACAACAGCAAGTTCTGACCTTGTAAAACGTTAATTCAAAAGTTTTAATTTGTGGGGCACCTGCCCGGCTCGGTCAGTAGAGCAGGCGACTCTTGACCTTGGGGTTGGGAGTTCAAGTCCTACCTTGGATGTCCAGGTTACTTAGAAATAAAATCTTTAAAATAAAATTAAAAAAAAAAAAAGATGGCATTTATTGCAAAGATCAACTTGTAACAGTTGAAAATAGGAGACTCACGCCAAATTGGTTAGCCTTCCTTCAGTCAGCGAGTGCTTGCTGGGGATGGCACTCAGGCTCTGTGGGGAAGTAAAACGTACTCAAATTGGGAACCGGGAGCTTAGAGTCTAGCTGCAAAGGTAAGGAAGAGGTCAGGGAAACCCTGGAGAACAAACAAGGTCTCATAGTAAGGAACTGAAGGGGCAGAGCAAGGAGTTAAGCTGCTCTGGGTTACGGTCGAGGCCCGGGGTCACTGAGTGACCCTGGGCTGCTCTTGGAACTCAGAGCCTCTTTCGCTCCTTCTGAAAACTGGTGAGGGAGCTTGTGTAGATTCAAGAAGATATGTGGAAATCTCGCGCAGTCCTGGCACACAGAAGATCCTAGATCAGTGTTTGTTGAATCTAAACGGAGAAGGTTTTTACTCTTCCTCGGGGGCAGAGGAAGTGGCATGAGGTAAAGCAGGAATATGTCTTCTCTGTAGAATGACAAGGCGTGTGCTGGAAATTAAAGAAGTAGGGTAGGGCCCAATTAAGAGAACTTTGAAAGCCAAGCTGAAAAGTTCAAACAGATGCAACAGGCAATAACCATTATTTGTACTTAGGCAAAAGGGATCTTCTGCTATTTAATTATTCAAGGAGTACCTATGAATCACTTGCAGTGTGCTAGGCACTGTAGTTAGGATACTGGGGGAACAGTAGCCCCTGCCCTCAAGTGGCTTCCATCTGGCAAGAGAGAAAAGAATTACTGTTTTAGAGATGTTTTATTTTATACAGATCCCACTTTAAAAAATATAAGTTCCGGGGTGCCTGGGTGGCTCAGTGGGTTAAGCCTCTGCCTTCTGCTCGGGTCATGATCTCAGGGTCCTGGGATCGAGCCCCGCATTGGGCTCTCTGCTCAGCAGGGAGCCAGCTTCCCCCTCTCTCTCTGCCTGCCTCTCTGCCTACTTGCGATCTCTCTGTCAAATTAATAAATAAAATCTTTATATATATATATATATATGTATATTCCGCAGTGCCTGGGTGGCTCAAGCCCTTTATTGGGCTCCATGCTGGGCATACAGCCTACTTTAAATATATATATATATATATCATACATATATGTTCCATGAAAGTTAGGGGCTTTTTCCTTTTTTAAAAAAAATGTTTTTAATTTTAATTTTTTTAAACTGGGTTCCATACCGAGCATGGGCTTGAACTCATGACCTCGAGATCAAGAGTCAGATGCTTTACCAACTGAGCCAGCGAGGGGCCCCTATTTTTCTTTTTTTAAGAAGATATTTTGTTCACTAAGCATCTAGAACAGTGCTTGCCACAAAATCTGCACCAGATTTGTTAAATTAATAAATATTTGAAATTTTGATTTCTTAACCAGCTCAATGTCTTTGAGATGATTTTATAATTAAGATATGGCTATTTGAGGGGCGCCTGGGTGGCTCAGTGGGTAAAAGCCTCTGCCTTCAGCTCAGGTCATGATCTTGGGGTCCTGGGATCGAGCCCTACATCTGGCTCTCTGCTCAGCAGGGAGCCTGCTTCCTCCTCTCTCTCTGCCTGCCTCTCTACCTACTTGTGATCTCTCTCTCTCTGTCAAATAAATAAATAAAATCTTTGAAAAAAAAAAAAAGATATGGCTATTTGAGGTGCCTGGGTGGCTCAATCCCTTAAGCATCTGACTTCAGCTCAGGTCATGATCTCAGGGTCCTGGGATCTAGCCCCACTTCGGGCTCTCCACTCAGCAGCAAGTCTATTTGTCCCTCTCCTTCTATGATCTCTCCGCTTTCATTCTCTCAAATAAATAATCAAACCTTAAAAAAAAAAAAAAAAAGATATGGCTATTCTATAGGTTAAATGAGAAGGGTTCCAAGGAAGCAGATGTGGACTTTCTGTCAATCTCACTGAGTTCGAGGTGATTGTACAATTCTAACTATGCTAGTCCCTTGAGCATTATAATCCAATTGTCCAAATTATAGTCTAGCTATGAGAGTGGTGCTAAGTATGCTACTTTTCCTATTAGCTTATTTCTGTTGTACATTCTTTACTGCTAAAACCACTTAAAGTGTATGCACACTCTAAATGACTAATGTCACTTTATATTGAAAACTCTACAAGTTAAAAAGTAAAAAATAGGGGCGCCTGGGTGGCTCAGTGGGTTAAGCCTCTGCCTTCGGCTCAGGTCATGATCTCAGGGTCCTGGGATCGAGCCCTGCATCAGGGTCTCTGCTCAGCGGGAGTCTGCTTCTCACTCTCTGCCTGCCTCTCTGCCTGCTTGTGATCTCTCTCTCTGTCAAATAAATAAATAAAACCTTTAAAAAAAAGGTAAAAAATACAATATAAGAGAATAACCTGAAGTAAAACACATACAAGAGGAGAAAAATATGGTTTTCATTATAGTCTTTTGTGTGGAAACTCTGTGGCATATTTAAGAAAATATCTCTAAGTATTCTCTTCCCCCATGATGTAAGACATGATCAATTATACCATCTGCTCCTCTAGGTAACTTGGCAGCTGTTAATTGACTAACATTATTCCCTGAGTTTTGCTGTAGCCATGGATGGTTCTAGAACATAAAAACAAAAGATTTGTAAGAATAGCTTTTGTGGGCTGGGGGTGAGGGGAATGGGTGAAACAGGTCATGGGGATTAAAGAAGGCACTTGCAGTGGGCACTGGGTGACGTACGGAAGTGATGAATCACTACATTGTACACCTGAAACTAATATAACACTGTATGTTAACTAACTGGAATTAAAATAAAAACTTTAAAAATAAATAAATGGGGGAAAAAAGAATAAATATTGACCAACTGGGAAGAACAAAATAAATATTTACATAGTCATAAATCATTTTCATTTTCCCAGAGGTTTTACGATGTTCTGTATATCTGAATGTTTTAACGTATTAATGTATAAAGCAGAAGCAATTAAGTAATTTAATACCAACAGAATTTATACTTCAAATGGCGAAAGAATGGATCATCGCAGTTTGTGGTAAGATACCCAGATGCTTCCTGTTACTCTGTCCAGAACGATGTTAACATTAACCTCAGAGGAGGCCGTTAAGCCAGTCTTGAGCTAGAAATGGTAAGCATTATGTTTCTGTCTGTGGAGGGAGGAGGGAAGAATTGTATTAACCTAAAATGTATGAGCAGCAAAGTTAAGAGTACGTTATACAGTAGTCACTGATGATGTGATAAATTATCATTCAATCCCTACAGTTTATGTCCATCCCTCTGAAATAACGCTAACAAAAAAATTTTAAGGAAAGAGACTCATGATACCATTCTTAGAATGCTCATATAAATACTCCATGCAGTCCATTTGTCCGGGTTTTTTTTTTTTCCTTCTATTGGAAGAGGATTTCTGCCTTTTCTGAATCAAAACCGTTTGAATCATGTGTTACTAAATTCTTTTTTGCTTCCCTTTCTTTAACCTGACTTGAGTGCAGAAAATTTCTGAAACGTTCATTCTTTTAAACTTAAAAAGGGGGTTTTGTTCATGCCAACTCCTTAATTTGAAGTAAAAGAAAAAAGCAAACAGCAAAGCAGCAACCACAAAAAGCCTCCACAATGTACTAAGTTGTCCAGATTTTCATTTTTGGATTATATCCATTAATAGTATTTGGTTTAGGGACACCCAGGTGGCTTAGCTGGTTGAGCATCCAACTCTTGATTTTGGCTCTTGATCTCAGAGTAGTGAGATGGAGCCCCATGTCAGACTCTGTGCTGGGCATGGAGCCTGCTTAAGATTCTCTCTCTCTCCCTTCCCTCTCCCCCCCCCCCAA
>CM052810.1:148175850-148318796 GCA_028533885.1 Nasua narica
TTGCCAGCTCATTCACGCTGTTGGCAAAATTCAGTTTCTTGGTTATAGGACGGAACTATTTTCCGAATACCTGGCAGCCAGGGATCACTCTCACTTCCTGCAGGTTCCTCTCCAGTTCTAACTGATGGCACCTCCAGCTATAAGGGCAGGAAAACCTCCCAGACAATCCCTCTCACACCTGGAGTCAGATTTCTAGGCCCAGGTGTAAAAGGCCCTTATGGGACATCTGGGTGGTCAGTCAATTAAGCGGCTCCCTTCGGCTCGGGTCACGATCCCGGGGTCCTGGGATTGAGCCCCACCTCGGGCTCCCTGCTCAGCGGGGAGCCTGCTTCTCCCCCTGCCTGCCGATCCCCCAGCTTGTGCTCTCCCTCTCTCTGTCAAATAAATAAATAAAACCTTAAAAAAAAAAAAAAGGTAAGGAGGATGGAGGGAGTGAGCAGGCATCCTAGAATTCTGCTTGCCACACTCGTGATTATTAATCTTGATTACTTGGTTAAGCTGGTGTCTTCTGGGTTTCTCCACCGCAGAGTTACTGTATTTCCACTTGTAATTACGAAGTATCTTGGGAGACATACTTTGAACTATGCAAATAGTCTGCTTCTTCTCCAACTTTCCCATATCAATTTTTTTAAACAATTTTACTTACTTATTTATATATTATGAGAGCGAGCACGAGTGGTGGGGAGGGGTAGAGGGAGAGGGAGAAGCAGGCTCCCGGGAGAGCAGGGAGCCAGACTAGGGCTCCATCCCAGGACCCTGAAATCATGACCTGAGCTAAAGGCAGAGGCGTTACCGACGGAGCCCCCCAGGCGCCCCTTTCCCATATTAATTTTAACATTCTTCAGTGGAATTGTCCATTCTCCATGTACGTATGTATTTATGTATTAATTTATTTATTTCATTGTGGCCTCATGAGAATACATATTTTATTTGGGGGAGTTATAACCCATCATTATTTTGTTGTTCAACTTGTTCCAGCTTTAGCCATTGGTAGCCTTTTCAGATTAGCGTCTGTACCCTTTTGACATGGCCCCCCCCCCAATCCTTCCTGAGCACTGCTTCACTTTCTGATACCAAAAGATGCTGTGGATTCATTTTTTTTTCCTACCCCAAACCTAGAATAAATTGCTTTTCCAAGGATAACTCCAGTTGTAATCCAAGAGAACTAGAAGTAAAGTTGCATTTGTATTGACTTCAAATCAGGGTCTCCATAGGTCTGGTGCAGATTAATGAATGTATTAATGGAAACTTGCTCTCCTAACAAAGTGCTACAAATTTAATGACTTAACACAGTTTATCGTGTTACAGTTCTGCAGGTCAGAAGTCCGAAATGGGTTTTACTGGGCTGAAATTAAGCCATCAGCAGCGTTGCATTCCTCTGGAGGCTCCAGGGGATAAGCTTTTCCCTTGTCTTTTCCAGCTTCTAGAAGCTACTAATATATACCTTGCCTCGTGATGATCCCCTCCTACATCTTTAAAACCAGCAGCACAGCGTACTCCTCCGACCCTTGTCCTCCTGCCTGCTCTTATTAGGATCCTTCTGAGTACACTGTCACCACCCAGGTAATCCAGAGTAATCTCCCCAACTCAAGAGCCTTAACTTAATCATATCTACAAAATCTGTTTTGCCATGTAGAGTAACATATTCACATATTCAGGGAATTAAGACATGAACATATTTGGGGGCTACTATTCAGTCTACCACATGAATATATTTAGACTAATACATACGAACTAGTGGGACAACCAGTCCACATTAATCAGGCAAAAGGGAAATATATACATATATTTGTTGTTGCTGTTGGTTTGCTTTGTTTTGAGAGAGGGAAAGAGGGAGAATGTCAAGCAAGCTCCACATCCAGGGTGGAACCAACACCCAGGCATCCAGCACGGGCTCGATCTCACAACCCCGAGACCATGGGCTGAGCTGAAATCAAGAGTCAGACACTTAACCAAATAAGCCACCCAGGAGCCCCAAGGGAAATATCTTTTTTTTTTTTTTTTTAATTTAATTTATTTATTTATTTATTTTTATTTGACACAGAGAGAGAGAGAAATCACAAGTAGGCAGAGAGGCAGGCAGAGGAAGAGGGGGAAGCAGGCTCCCCACCAAGCAGAGAGCCTGATGCGGGGCTCGATCCCGGGACTCTGAGATCATGACCTGAGCTGAAGGCAGAGGCTTACCCACTGAGCCACCCAGGCAGCCCGGGAAATATCTTTTTAATAACAGGTCCCTTTTTACTTTTTCTTCATAGCTCAGTAAGTCACCTTTTAATTTTTTTATTTTATTTTAAGATTTTATTTATTTATTTGACAGAGAGAGACACAGCGAGAGAGAGAACACAAGCACGGGGAGTACGAGAGGGAAAAGCAGGCCTCCTGCTAAGCAGGGAACCTGATGTGGGGCTCCATCCCAGGACCCTGGGATCATGACCTGAGCTGAAGGCACATGCTTAACGACTGAGCCACCCAGTCACCCCAGTAAGTCACCTTTTTAAAAATCGTAGTAAAGGAGGCGCCTGAGTGGCTCAGTGGGTTAAAGCCTCTGCCTTAGGCTTAGGTCATGATCTTCGAGTCCTGGAATCGAGTCCCGCATCGGGCTCTCTGCTCAGCAGGGAGCCTGCTTCCTCCTCTCTCTCTGCCTGCCTCTCTGCCTACTTGTGATCTCTCTCTATCAAATAAATAAATAAAATCTTTAAAAATAAATAAATAAAATAAAAATTGTAGTATGTTTGCAAATTTGTCTAACTCCTTCATAAAAATAAATGTCAGTAGGGGTACCTACTCGCCTGCTTTCCCTCTCCCATTCCCCTTGCTTGTGTTCCTGCGCTTGCTGTCATTCTATCAAATAAATTAATTAAATCTTAAAAAGAATTAAATAAATGTCAGTAATCTTCCATTGGTAGGACACTGGTTTTGATTTGTCCTCCAGCAGGAGTGAAGAACTCCTGCCGATCCATCTGTCTGTCCCCCTCTTTCCTTTGTCCCCAAAGAACACAGAATTTTACAGGATCATACCCAGTTGTAAAAGCAGTGATTATAATTTCCCATGACGCATTACTCTATGGACCAAAGAGTTTGGTTTATATAAACTGCACTTTGCTGGTGGGGAGTTACACTGCTGGAGCTAAATGAAAAAAAATATTCTCTTCATACTCTCAGCTATAGCTGTGAATTTACTTTTTATTCATTTATTTATTGAGCAAATGTTTGAATACCTGACTGTGCAAGATACTGCAGTAGATTTTGGTGATGACTATTACCGGGCATGAAATAAACCAGGATTCAAAAGAGGGAATTTTTTTTTTTTTTTTTTTTTTTTTTTGGATATTGCTCTTAGTAGCTAAACCTCAGGGAGTAATTTGAGTATCTAATACTTATATACTTATTTTCTCTCTGGAAGCTTATTTCTAAAGCCAAGGTTTTCCGATTCTCATTACTTTCAACTGACTAGAAATAAAAATTTTTGATGTAAAGTATTATGTGGAAGAAGCCATAATGCTTTCTATTCTAGTACTAAACTGTAGATTGGTTGCATACAAAATCATAGGTTTCTAGGTACACATTTTATTTTTAAGTAATCTTTACACCCAATGTGGGGCTCGAACTCACAACTCCAAGATCAAGAGTTGGATGCTCTACCAACTGAGCCAGCCAGGCAGCCCTGGGTATACATTTTCAATCTTTCTTTTTTCTTTTTTTTTAAAGATTTATTTATTTGAGAGAGAGAGATCACAAGTAGGCAGAGGGAGAGGGGGAAGCATGCTTCCTGCCGAGCAGAGAGCCTGATGCGGGGCTGGATCCCAGGACCCTGAGATCATGACCTGAGCCGAAGGCAGAGGCTTTAACCTAAACACTGAGCCACCCAGGTGCCCCTTAATCTTTCTTTTTAAAGGTGGAAATAACAACTAAAACTAATTACTTTATTCATGCTTAGTGCTTTACACATATTATTTAGTTAACTCTATGAGGCAAGTGTTATTAGCATTATCCCCATTTCAACTGATAATAGTAATAGAGATGACATAGCTGGTAAGTGGTAGAGTCAGGATTTAAATCTGGGGAATTGATTCCAGAACTTTCTCCCTTAGCACACAAAGCAGTGTGTACATTATCACATGGTGTTGCCACTCAGTAAATAGTGTTGGATTTAACGATTGCCCCAAACCCTTCTCATAACTTGATCATTTTTCCCAAATTTGGAATATAGTTAAAAAGTTATAATCTCAATGGACTGTGATACGTACAGTGAACAGAAATTTTAGGAACAGCCTCAATGCTGCAAAGACTTAGTAAATCAAAGTCCTGTTGGGTGCACATACATTAACTAGAACCTGTCACCTGGTCAACTTAAGTTCATCATTGAGTTCATTGTCTCTTCGATAGCATGACTCAGAGACAGTTTATCTCTCAACACAGTTATTCAGAGTAAATTAGAACGATATACTAGTATCTGGCGATTGCCACTTGCCACTGGTGATTACTTTCCCATTACAGGAGGACTGCTGTCGCTTTAGGTATTTGTTATGATTTGATGTTTGTGCCCCTTCAAAATTGATGTGTTGACATCCTCACACCCAGTGGGATAATTTTAGGACGTAGGGCCTTTGGGAGGTGCCTCAGTCATGAGTATGGGGCTTTCATGAGTGGGATGAGTGCCATTATGAAAGAGACCGCAGGAGCTCCTACTCCCTTCTATCCTGTGAAGCACAGCAAGAGACAGCGGTGTGCAAGCTGGAAAGGGCCTTCCCTAGAGCCTGACCATGCTGGCACCCTGACGGTGGATTGCCAGGCTCTGGAATTGTCAAAAACAAATTAATTTATAAGCTACCCCGTCGGTGGTATTTTGTTACAGCAGCCCAAACAGACTAAAACAGCATTGTTTTTCCAGTTCTTGGAAAAATCCTGAAAGGAAACTCTTCACTAAATAAATTTTGGCTGCCTAGTGAGAGATCCTTAAAAGTATATTCTATTCGCACCTAATCAGAAAGAATGTTTTTGGGGCACCTGGGTAGCTCAGTCGTTAAGCCTGCCTTCGACTCGGGTCATGATCCCAGGGTCTTGGGATTGAGCCCCGCCTCGGGCACCCTGCTCAGCCTGCTTCTCCTTCTCCCACTCCTCCTGCTTGTGTTCCCTCTCTCACTGTGTCTCTCTCTGTCAAATTAATAAATAAAATATTTTAAAAAAACAATAACAAAATGTTTTTCATGTTTATTTCTACATTTGAGTGTGTACGTGTGTCATTCACAGAAATGTGTAGTTTCTCTATTCCAGGACACCCAAGAATAAAATATATATGTATATATTTTAATATTTTTTTTATTTGATAGAGAGAGAGAGTGAGAGCACAAGCAGGGGAGCAGCAGGCAGAGGGAGAAGCAGTCTCTTGCTGAGCAGGGAGCCCAATGTGAGGCTTGATCCCAGGACTCTGGGCCAAAGGCAGACGCTTAAGGACTGAGACACCCAAGTGCCCAAGACTCAAATATTTTTATGTTGAAGTTTGTAAATATTTCTCAACCAAGTTTTAAAAATACCTAAATCTAAGGGAATCTGTCTGGGTCAGTCAGTAGAGCATGTGATTCTAGATCTCAGGGTCATGAGTTTGAGTCCCATTTGGGCATAGAGATTACTTTAAGAAAAAAAAATATATATATATTACATTTTATTTATAATATATAAATTTTATAATATATTTTATACGCAGACATATGTATATATATGTACATATATATATAAAGGAGAAAAATGGACTCAATTTATATCCACATTTGTGGAAGTCTGAAATATGGGTATACTTAACAAGAAGAGACATTATTCAAGATAATTGAAAGTCTTAGAATAAAATAGAAGATGAAATTTATGAAATGTGACTTATATAGTTCAATAAGTCCAATAAAATAAACATAATCTAAAATATAATTTGAAAGTTTTTGTCAGCATATGTATGACTACATATGACTAATTTCTACTAAATTGTTAATCATTTAGAAGTGATTCACAAATAGCAATGTCTATCAATAACTTTAAAGCAATAGAAGATAATATCTGGAAGGACCAATAAATTATACAGCATAAGGGTTACTAATCAATAAATGGATTATTTTCTACATTTCTGTATTTTCCAAATTAATAGAGAGGCAGTTACTCAGCATATGACAAACTAGATAACTTCAGACTGCTCTGCACGATTTGCTTATTAGTTTACCCGAGATCAAATTCTAAGACCTTAACCCATGTTATGAACATAGTTCTAAAGAAGACATAGATATTCATTATTTAGGGGAAAGACAAAGTGCTAAAAATTATCTTTTTGGGGGAACATCTGGGTGACTCAGTCGGTTAAGCTTCTGCCTTTGGCTCGGGTCACGATCCCAGGGTCCTGGGATGGAGTCCCTGGGCTCCTGCTCCGCAGGGAGTCTGCGTCTCCCTCTGCCTCTGCCCCATCCCTGCTCATGCTTGCTCTCTCTCTCAAATAAATAAATAAAATCCTTAAAAAAAAAAAGAATTGCCCGGATTCAAAGCCCATCTCCACAATTTACTGTGTGATCATAAACAAATTACCCCACTGTGCTTTTGGTTTACCCCATCTGTAAAGTGGAGCTAATAAGAGAATTTATTTAGAACTGTGCTGATCCACAGTATATGCTCAATACATTTGAGTTATCATTATTGATAGGAAACTGGGATACATTTGGGCAGAGGTACCCAGTGGAACACTAGGCAACTATTTTAAACAGAGCGCTCTGTGTACCCTACTTAACCAGAAAGCAATCTCTGCCAACTCACTGTGTCTCCCTCCGTCCCAACGCCCAAGACAAAATTTGGCTAAACTTAACTTGGCTAAACTTGGTGCATATATATTGAAGTAAAAAGAGCCAATTCTTTGAACTCTGGTAGAAAAAGCATTGGGGGGTGTTGGGGAAGGAAGGTGAAAGGCTTTGGAGCATCTGGAGTGTGAGGGGGAAAAAAGGATAGCCAACACTTCTGGTGTATTAGCTTTGTGAGTGCGTTCAGGGAAAGAACGATGGGCCCAATGGGAACCTGAGGTCTGGTATCTTTCTGGTCACTAACTGCATCCATGTGCTTTCCTGCATCAGAGACAATAATTTCTCAGCCGTTTGTTGTGTGTAAGCATGCTGAGCCAGAGGGTGAGTCAGTGCAGCTCTCTGGGAGAGAGGTACTCACACAGAGAAAGGAATGACCTCGTCCGGGCAAATGGGTCCATTTAGGAAAACCTCGCCCGGCGCCCTAATCATAGTATCTTGGAGCCTGGGGAAAATTACCTGTTCTTCTCAAGGATGAGCAGGTGACTTGATCTACTCAACCTTGAGCAACAGAAATAATAACTTGAGTTAACATCAGAATGTTCAAATACATAGAGTGTGGGGCGCCTGGGTGGCTCAGTCTTCAACTCGGGTCACGATCCCAGAGTCCTGGGATGGAGCCCCACATCAGGCTCCCTGCTTGGTGGGGAGCCTGCTTCTCCCTCTCCCTCTGCAGCTCCCCCTGCTTGTGCTCTCTGTCTCAAATAAAACCTTAAAATACATATAAAGAGAGAGCAAATTTAGCCCGGGGACTAAAATTGAATGGGCACAGCCCTTGCCTAGCAGCCTTTATCAGAAAGCTATCAAGGATATGAGCAGGTGGCTGTTAAAAGTATACAGGCTCCTAATAATCTCTTTGGTGGTTCACCTAACAGAAAGGTTTCCTACCCTCTTAGGGTGTTTTTCATTTTCCTTCTTAAAATTGCTTTTCTTGTACAGGGACTTAATGAATTAAACCATAAAACATGAATGGAAGAACCAATTCCAATCAGAATGTTCACAGTGGAATAAGATGTGGATTCTCAAGACTCAAATATATTATTAAAAATGATTAGGTATCTCTTTTTTGGCCATCAATTGATTTATACAGGGCACCACACATTCCTAAAAAGATTCCCTATTAAAAAAAAAAAAAAGATTCCCTATTATTGTCCCCATATTCCGGTTTGGGATGAGAATTGTCCCAGTTTTCCCAAAGGGCGATACACAGTGAGTACACAGTGTCACAGTGAAGGAGGGGTGCTGAGTGCGCGGGAGGACAAGCACCAATTGGATTTGGTAGAAAATGTACCTCACGGATGAGTGGGGATGATGTGAGAGGGAAACATTAGGTAGAACACGAGAGATGAGTGGAAGGAGGAAGGAACACATCTCATCTCCTATGGAACAAAAGGTTTAGAGAGGTGGACACACACATTTGGCTAGTAAAGTGGATAAAGCAGGGCAGGGCACAGGTCACAGAATGAGGACACACACAGGAGCTACTGAGGAATAATCCCGATTTCCCAAGGGAATGCTGCTGCCCAGGGATACACCACCCTTCCCTCCTGGTTCCCTCCGGGTTTGCAGGTACAAAACAAACTCCATCCCATGATGGGGTGTGGCTGTTTAGTTCCTGCTGCTAAGCAAACAATACATTTCCACCTCATGCTTTATGGGAATTGTAGTTTGGGGCTTGGGGAGCTATAGGAAGCCATATGCTATCCTATTATTTAACTTTATCTATGTAATGTTGCCCCTCAGACACTCAGACAAAGACCATGTTGCTTCTCGTCTTTTTTTTTTTTAAGCTTTTTATTTATTTATTTGACAGAGAGAGAGAGAGAGAGCAAAAGCAGGGGCAGCAGCAGGCAGAGGATGAGGGAGAAGCAGACTCCCCACTGAGCAGGGAGCCCAATGCAGGGATTGATCCCAGGACCCTGGGATCACCACCTGAGCCAAAGGCAGAGAGACGCTCAACTGACTGAACCAACCACGCACCCCCAGGTTGCTTCTAGTCCTAAAAAAGAATCAGGAGGGGCGCCTGGGTGGCTCAGTGGGTTAAAGCCTCTGCCTTCGGCTCAGGCCATGATCTCAGGGTCCTGGGATCGAGCCCCACATCGGGCTCTCTGCTTGGCAGGAAGCCTGCTTCCCCGCCCTCTCTGCCTGCCTCTCTGCCTACTTGTGATCCCTCTCTCTGTCAGATAAATAAATAAAATCTTTAAAAGAAAAGAAACAGGAACAGGCAAAAAAAAAAAAATTGTGGCCTTTATTCTTCTTGACAGGGGAAAGTGAGATTAATGAAATTTAGTCATGCTTTGCTGCTCCTTTCAGACTTCCAACATTATCCCAAGATTTCCCAGCAGCAAAGTGGACGCTGCTGTTCTAGAGCAGAGGGGCAAGGTCATCCTCCCCCGAGGAACACGAGGGAAATCCCAAAGTCTTGGAAGAGTTTAAAGAGTTTAAAGTAGGCTCAGTTCTTGTTCAAGTTTTCCCTTGTGATAAAAACCTTACTTTTTTTTTTTTTAAAGGTTTTATTTGTCAGAGAGAGTAAGCACGAGCAGGGGGAGCAGCAGGCAGAGGGAGAAGCAGGCTCCCCACTGAGCAGGGATCCTGACATGAGACTCAGTCCCAGGATCCTGAGATCATGACCTGAGCCCAAGGCAGACATTTAACCAACTGAACCACCCAAACCAACAGGCGCCCCAAAGCCCTTTCTTTTTTTAATTCAGAAAAAAAATTATATTATAATGTAGAGTACATTGTTTGGCAGGGAGGTTACTTACCCTGCTGAATAATATAGTAAATCCTATAAAGTAGAAATGGAATGGTAGACCCTGGAGAACTAGTTTGGGTCCCTCTATGGTACTCAAACTATGATACTAAATCTGTTCCTTGAGGAATATTACTTTGTTTGGACCTAGTAGTTGCCCAGTCTATAGCAACCCTGGCTGGACAATCTGTAAGCAACCTTAGAGAGACTCATTCCTCCTATAAACAGCCTTAATCCCACAAAGAACATTTCATTTCCATATGCCAAGGTTCTTGAGTTATATGTAAAACCTAAAGAATTTGAGCCCCAAGGAAGGGCCTCAGCTCTACCCTATATATGATAAAGGACTTAGCAACTCTATTCCGGATACAAAGGCAGTGGAGCTGTATATGTGGCAGTTAGAAAATAGCTACAGATTAATCGGTATATTGTAGAGACTTCACCGGGGCTGCCTGGGTGGCTCAGTCAGTTAAGCTTCCAACTCTTGATTTCAGCTCGTGTCATGATCTCAGGGTTGTGAGATCAAGCCCCAGGTTGGGCTCCATGCTGGGTGTGGAGCCTGCTTGGGATTTTCTTTCTCCTTTCCCCTCTGCCCCTCTCCCCCTCAAAAACAAACAAAATATATATAGATATATACTCTCTCTCTCCCTCCCCCTCAACCCAAGCTCTCTCATTCTTGCTCTCTCCCCTCCTAAAAAAATAGTAATAATAATATATTTATATATAATAATAATTTTAAAAATCAATTTAAAAAACTTCATTTCGTAGTTGTTAATGGTCTTTTTTTCTGTCTCCTTCTTCTTTGCTGTGGTACAGATATAGGGCCCGTGGCAGGAACTAATCGTCCCCCAATATCTACCCTTGCGGTGGCTTTAATTCTTCGATGCTCCTCCCACGGGATGTGTTTCCTCCCCTTGAATCTGGGTGGGCTCTCTCCAGATCGACTGGACCAATAAAGGGTAGTGAAAGTAATGCTGAATAACTTCCAAGGTTAAGTCATAAAACCCCTCCTCCCTGGTCTTGCTCCCGGAGCCCCGAGCTCTCTACAAGTACAATGGTCCCGAGACTCCTGTGGATTAGGCCACAAGTAGATGCTCTGGAAGGCAATCTCCTCTCAACCCGTCTACCGTTCCAGCCCAGGAGCCAAACATGTGAGCGAAGATGCTGTCTGGGAACTGGGTCTTCCCCCTGCAGCTGCTCCAGGCCCCAGCCGACTGTGTGAACCCCTAGTGTTCCAGCCATCCAGCCCAGGTTCCAGCCGGGACTCGCTCCCGTCTCCGCGGTGCCCTTTCTGTATTTTGCACTCATGGAATTGTCTCCCGAGCATAATAAGACGGTGGCTGTTTTACACCATTAAGTGTGGGGATAGTTTCTTACCCGGCAAAAGCAAAACCAGAGCACTTGTCTTAGAATCTCTGTTTTAGTTAGGTAGATGGCTACACGACTAGCAGTTACATTTCCCAGCCCCCGTTCTTGCAGGTGAATGCGGCTGTAAGTCTGACCTATGATATCTGAATGGAAATGATGTAATTTCCAAGTCATGTCAATAAAATGTTTCGAGCTGGTCCCCTGCTTCCTCTCTCTCACAAACGCCTTGCTGGCGGAGACAGTGATATTTGGAGCAGCTATCTAGGATACACAGATATTCTGGACGGTGATCACGGATTGGATTCCCCAGGTAGCAGACTCTGAGAAGGGTTTACTGTACAGAACGTTTATTAATGAGTTCCCTGGAGGTCGACATTGTAAGGGAGGGAAAGAAAGCAGGAATGGGCAGAGGGAAAGCTAAGCCGTAATTGCAGGCCCAATGACAATCTCAGCCAACCCCCCAGAGAGCTTAGGAGCAAGACAGCCCTTTGGAGTTGTCCCCCAGTGGGTCTAGAAGGTCAGGTCTTTGTATTCCCACATGGATCAGTCATGGTATGTGGGTCATCCTGCCATATGCTTTTGCTGTTATAATTACAGCATATTACTTATCTATTATCATGTAACAAAACAACCCAAAAATTAGTGGCTAAAAACAACAAACATTTAGTATCTCCGTTTGTGTGTGTCAGGAATCTAGAAGTGTATGGGTATGAGTCATCTCAATGGAATTGGGGTCAAAGGATTCAGCTCACTCACATGGTTGCTGGGAGATAGTCCTCCTTCCTTACCACGTGGTCCTTTTCCGAGGCTGCTTATGTAGCCTCTCAACATCGCAGGCGGTGATCTGAGAGGGAGAGAATCAGAGAACACCCAAGATGGAAGCCAGTGTTTAAAAACCCAGCGGGGACATCCCTAATGATTACAAATGAATCAGTAAGTCCAGCCCATACTCCAAGAGAGGGGACTACATAAGGGCGTGAATCCCAGCAGGCAAGGATCACGCAGGCCCTCTTAGAAGCTGCCTACCACACATAACATACATGGGATTTTGTATCCTGCTGTTTAGTTTTCATCCACTTATATATTTTGGTTTGCTGAATATTCTTCATTTAAACAATGTGTTTAAAAATTATAAAAGCGGGGCCCCTGGGTGGCGCAGTTGGTTGAGCTACTGCCTTCAGCTCAGGTCATGATCCCGGAGTCCCGGGATCGAGTCCCACATCGGGCTCCCGGCTCCATGGGGAGTCAGCTTCTCACTCTGACCTTCTCCCTTCTCATGCTCTCTCTCACTCTCTCTCTTTCCTAATAAATAAATAAATTAAAAAAAAATTATAAAAGCAAAATATCCTTGCTGTAAAAACGCAAATGTTCAAATGATAGAGGTGTAAAATCCTTTTCTTTATCCTCACTTTAGCTACCTAGAGGTCACATTTTTTTTTTCTGCTGAAATACTTTTTACACATAGGTAAACACTTACATAGATACAGATACATATTATTACAGCTTAATGTTCTTAATGGGGGCATCTGGGTGGCTCAGTTGGTTGGGTATCTGCCTTTGGCTCAGGACATGATCCCAGAGTCCTGGGATCGAGCCTTGCATTGGGCTCCCTGCTCAGTGGAGAGACTGCTTCTTCCTCTCCCTCTCCTGCCTGCCGCTTTCCCTGCTTGTGCTCTCTCACTAATAAATAAAATCTTTTAAAAAATTAATATTCTTAACGTATCTTGGAGTTCTTTCCATAACAGCTAGTGGAGATCTAGCTCAGGCTTTTAAACATTTGTATATTTTATACCAAAAATATTCTATGTCCTCCATTGATGGACATTTAAGTTTTTTCATTTTATTTGATGACCAATGTGAATGTACATTCTACTCAAGTCTTTGCAAATTCATGCTAATCTCTTTTTTTTTAAGATTTTATTTATTTATTTGACACAGAGAGAGAGAGAGAGAGATCATAAGCTGGCAGAGATGCAGGCAGAGAGAGGAGGAAGCAGACTCCCTGCTGAGCAGAGAGCTCGATGCGGGGCCCGATCCCAGGACCCCGAGATCATGACCTGAGACGAAGGCAGAGGCTTTAACCCACTGAGCCACCCAGGCGCCCCTCAGGCTGGTAATATTTAGGGTAAATTCCTGGAAGTGGAATTGTTTGGTCTAAAAAATGAGCGTTTAAAATTTTGATGGGGGGGCACCTGGCTGGCTCAGTCAGTGCAGCAGGGGACTCTAGGTCTCAGGCTTGAGTTCAAGCCCCATGTTGGGTGTAGAGATTATTTAAAAATAAAATCTTTAAAAACGTTTTTGGGGCACGTGGGTGGCTCAGTCGGTGGAGTGGCTAACTCTTGATTTCAGCTCAGGTCATGATCTTGGGCTTCTGAGATCAAGCCCCGTGTTGGGTTCCCTGCTCCGGGAGTCTGCTTAAGGCTTCTTTCTCTCCCTCGGCCTCTCCCCCTAGCACTGTCTCAAAAAAAAAAAAAAAAATTTTTTTTTAAATAAAAATAAATTTTTGATGGATGTCATACAGTGTATGAGTGTATCTGTTGCTCTAGATAATGGCTAACACCGGGTATTACTAAACTTTAAAATTTTGTCAGGTTCAGTCATGGCCAGCACAGCATTATGTATACCTGTATTCAAATGTTGACATTACTAGAATTGATGTTTACAGATCTTTTAATACACTGTTAGCTTCTTGAGGACACAAACTGAAGTGCATTTCTCTTAGCATTATACTTGGCACACAATGCTCTGCAAATGTTCATAAACCTCAAAGTTGAATTTATAAGGCTTTGAGATGTCACTGAACCAGGAGTCAGAAAAGCTGGTTCAACCCAAAAAACCTGCCCCTAATTTTTCCCTAATTCTTTCTCCATTCTGGCTTCCATCTCCACAACTACAAAATGCACATGTAATACTAGATTTCTTGGGGTACCCGGCTGTTGAGTGTTGGCTTTTTTTTTTAAAAGATTTTATTTATTTATTTGACAGAAAGAGGGAGATCACACGTAGGCAGAGAGACAGGCAGAGAGAGAGGGGGAAGCAGGCTCCTCGCTGAGCAGAGAGCCCGATGCGGGGCTCGATCCCAGAGCTCCAGAATCATGACCCGAGCTGAAGGCAGAGGCCCAACCCTCTGAGCCACCCAGGGGCCCCGGCTTTTTTTTTTTTTTAAACATTTTATTTATTTATTTGACAGAGAGACAGCGAGAGAGGGAATACAGGCAGGGCAAGTGGGAGAGGGAGAAATAGGCTTCCTGCTGAGCAGGGAGCCCAACCGTAGGGCTCCATCCCAGGACCCTGGGACCATGACCCAAGCCGAAAGCGGACGCCTAACAACTGAGCCACCCAGGCTCCCCGAGTATCTGGCTCTGGATCTCAGTTCAGGTCTTGATCTCAGGGTTGTGAGTTCAAGCCCCATGTGGGGCTCCATCAGCAGGAGCCTACTTTAAAAAAAACAAAAACAAAAAAACCCACTAGGTTTCCTTCTACAGTCCTTTTCAGAACCCAAATTATATGCTTCTAAGGACATTAATGTTATTCATCGGGTGATCTCTTTACATACCAATTCAAAATTCAATACTGTAAACTAATCACTAGTCCTAAATCACATATTCACCATATTTTTTAGTACCAACAATGCTTTCCAGAGTAGGTTATTTTTAAAATATTAAGATATCAAAGATTTTGAATATCAGTCATAGGTAACTCAGTCTTTAGAATTTTTCAGTAGTAAAATCTACAAACACTTCAAGTAAAAAGTATCTCGTTCCAAGATCTTTATTCTCTTAATATCTAGACCTGAGGTCTAGTCATAGTTTTCTCATTGTCTCTTGGGGCTAAATTAAATAAGCAAGCTAATTAAAGTACTATGCAACTGTTAGGGTATTTTAAAATATGAGTCATTAAAAAATTATTAGGGAGTTATCAGCTACCTTCATCATTATTAAATGGTGGCCATACATATGTCTATACATAATTTTTTATTCCAATAGATCTTGATCAGATTATTTTCCTGCCCACTTGTTTCCAAACATTGAGTCAACCACAAATGAGATCTAGCTATGCTAATACAGGAGTAGCCTCACAAAATGTCCTAAAAAATGGCTTATCATACTCACACATACCATAATTTCACTTCGAACCCTCATCTTCACAGACAAACCGGATCTTTGCTAACAAGGGATCTGCAGTGTTACTAGTGACATCTTAACAGCAGTCATGACATATTAACATTTTAAAAAAACACCCCTTACCACTGCTTTAAGCTGCTTTAGTTCTCTCCTTAGGTGTTGAATAGTGGTAGGGTAATCTGTTTAACAGTAAGTCTGAGTTTACATTAATCAAAAGTTTATGTTGGCAAAAGAATCCACTGGCCCCCTTTGTGCACATCAACATCTCTCAGCAACAAACAATAACAAATGACTGTATACTGCGTATTACCAAGAGGGCATAATACTTTTTTTTTTTTAAAGATTTTATTTATTTATTTGACAGAGACAGAGATCACAAGTAGGCAGAGAGGCAGGCAGAGAGAAGAGGAAGCAGGCTCCCTGCCGAGCAGAGAGCCCGATGCGGGGCTGGATCCCAGGACCCCGAGATCATGACCCGAGCTGAAGGCAGAGGCTTAGCCCACTGAGCCACCCCAGGCGCCCCCATAATACTTTTTATTAATGTATTTGTTATAATACAATTCACAATAAATTTGGGAAGCATTTTGTGTAGAGCTTAGGCTTTAAAATCTTTCTTGCACATCTATTCAATTCTCACAGCTGTCCAAGAGGTTTATATTTGAGGCAACATGGGACAATAAAATATCTCTAATTAAACTCCCTTGTCTTTAGTCTCTAACTCTGCAGCATTAGCCAAATTATTTGATATTTCTTGGGTCTCAACACCTATTGCTTGTAGGGTTTTTGTAAAAATTAGACATAATGTACTTAAAGCTTTAGTGATACATATTTAGGTCCGCTTTAAATGAGAGGGTATTTCCACACTGCCTTCTTCACCCAAAGGAACCTGGCCCTTGAGCCTCTGTAACTTTCTCTTTATTGACTCTTTCATTACTTCGAATCGTAATTCCATCAGCCAGGTTATTCTCATCTTTATCTATTTTTCTATTTGGGGCTCTTCTTCAGAAAGCCTTTTTTCCCCCTAGCAACCACCTTTAATGTTTATGTTCACAATAAACTTAATATTTAGCATTACTGGATTAATAAGTGCCCATTAGACAGATTTTCATTTTTATTTTATGTAAAACCCAGCCAATTTTATTGAGCATTACTTACCCCAGACAAGGTATTCTTTATAGAATTACAAGTTCAACACACATTGCCTAGACAGCAGCTCAAGGATCCTGGACTATCTTGGTCATACATCACCGCTTCTCTATTTGAACATAATATTCCCTCACCAACAGGCCTATGAAGTCTACACACATTCACTGGAAAGTACTGTGTAGAATACAAAACTGACAGCATATGCACCCTCGAGGTCAGCTACAGTGCTAATAAGGGTAAAGAAAGTAGACGGGGACAAAAAGTTTGTACTGAATTCAAAGAATTTGTACAATTTCAGACAACTTAAAATTTTAAGTACTTTAAGCAAAATACACTTTATAATGTATCTAATGAAAACAAAGAGTTTGGAAAAAATTTACAGTTGACAAATTCTGTACAATTTATCTTTCAAAGATAAAGCTTCAAAGACATACTACTATTTGAAAAATCTTAATTGTTTTATCAGGAATATCACATCCTATAATTGGGCTAAGTCTTTAAGGAAAGCAGGAATAAGGATTATAGAACAAAAGGATTAGGATTCTGACCACAGATTTTTTTTTAAGATTATTTATTTATTTATTTGACAGAAAGAGATCACAAGTAGGCAGAGAGGCAGACAGAGAAAGAGGAGGAAGCAGGCTCCCCACTGAGCAGAGAGCCTGATGTGGGGCTCAATTCTAGGACCATGGGATCATGACCTGAGCCGAAACCAGAGGCTTAACCCACTGAGCCACCCAGGTGCCCCTGACCATAGATTTTGAAAAACATTTAATATGGCTTTAAATTATCTCCTGATTAATTATAAAATTTTACCTCCTTTTTGTTTTGACAACTGAAAATTATGAAAGCTGTTAGTTTTGTCTTCTATGATTAGAGTAATTTAGTTGACTTAAAACTGCAGATGGTTAATATAATGAATATGGAACATTCACAAAGCCCTAAATTATATCCTTTAACTCCATCACTCCAGTGGTGCATGTGTGATAATCTCTTACACAAAGAAAATTTTCACATAAATCACCATGACATATAAACAGATTCAAGAGAAAACAGAAAAATGTACAACCCATTAACCTTCTCAATGCTAATTCTTAGAAATAACAACCTATGAGATCTGTATTAATGGGAGGGAATTATGTGTAGCAGGTAAGAACAATGAGCTTTGGACTCAGACAGAACCAGGCTGGAGTCCTTAACTATTTTTCTGTGACCATGGGCAAGCTACCAAATATCCCCAGGCTTCAGTTTCTTCATCTGTAAAATGAGATCACATTACCTCACAGAGTTGTAGCAAGAACAAAACAAGATAATGCATGTAAAACAAGAGTGCTTAGCACAGAAAAAGCTGAATAATCATTACCTATCACTATTATGATTATTAATTATAGTTATCCAAGATACATATCTGATATGTGATTATGTTATACATATTTTTTCTATTCACCCAGCTTGACAGGATGCTCAAATCTTTCCTTGAGCCCTAGAAAACAGTGGGCCCTGATGGAGCTCTTCTTATTTCATCCATTTTACAAACATAAATATCAATGAAAAAAAACAAAAACTCGTATTTTAAGAATTTTCTCTTTATGTGTCACAAAGATTGCCAATACTTTTATGTGAAAGAGCATCTGTATATATTGTTTATTGAACAATTTAACAGTGTTTACACAGAATACATTTATGTCTTTGAAACCTCAAAGTTCACTGATAATTGCAGTATCATTTTTAATAAGCAAGGTATGACCTTAAATATTACATCATTCAGATTTTTTAAAGAGATAAACCCATAGGAGATCACTCCAACATAACTGTCCATTAATTATTTGTAACAAAATGGGGTTCCTAGCAGAAGTTTCAGCATATGGATGGTTCCTCTACTGCCTGGGCACCCTCCGTGACAGCTTTGACACATTTGGCCATTGTTTGTGAGGCTCTGCTAATTGAGTCTGAAAGATATTAAGAAAATATGCATTTTGATAGCACAATTTTTAAATAAGCACACAGTATAACTTTCTTGTTGCACACATTCAGGAACAACAACAAAAAAAGACTATAAAATTCTATGTAACTGTATCTAATGTGAGAACAACAAATCCAGAAAATAAGTTCCTTCTAACTAAATGCTTTTAGTAAGTACTCTTAGGAATGATTAAATAATTACATACAGCTATACAATATGCCAGTATGCAACCATTACAAATACTATAGAGAAGTACTAAAGATAGGACAAATATGTGCACATTACAAAATAGTATGTGTACTAAAATCCACTGAATCCAGGGGTGCCTCGGTGGTCCCAGTCGGCTCAGGTCATGATCCCCGGGATCCTAGGATCTAGCCCCATGTTGGGCTCCCTGCTCAGTAGGGAGTCTGCTTCTCCCTCTGTCTCTGCCCTTTCTCCCCACTTGTGTACGTGTGTGCATGCACTCTTTCTCTCACTCTCAAATAAAATCTTAAAAAAAATAACGACAACAAAAAAAATAAAATTCACTGGGTTCAGTGAATTTTATGGTATGTAAATGGTATTTCAGTGAAGCTCTCAACTCCTCCCCCCATAAATGATACGTGTATATAAATATACACATATAAATATATGTGTATATCCCTGTATGACAAAATGTTAAAAAAATAAAAGTAGTCATTTCTGGGTAGTGGGATCATAGTAACTATTCTTTATTTATTGGCCATAGGTATGTATTTTTTTTAAAGATTTTTATTTATTTATTTGACAGAGAGAGAGAGAGATCACAAGTAGGCAGAGAGGCAGGCAGAAAGACAGAGGGGGAAGCAGGCTCCCTGCTGAGCAGAGAGCCCAATGCGGGGCTTGATCCCAGGACCCTGAGACCATGACCTGAGCTAAAGGCAGAGGCTTTAACCCACCGAGCCACCCAGATGCCCCTTAAGTATGTATTCTACAACAAACAACTTTTATAACATAACTAAAAAAAAACAATTAAAAATAATATTAGATTAATAAACTTAAAAAAATTTTTTTTTAAAGATTTTATTTATTTATTTGAGATAGAGACAGTGAGAGAGAGCATGAGAGGGGAGAAGGTCAGAGGGAGAAACAGATTCCCCATGGAGCTGGGAGCCTGATGCGGGACTCGATCCCAGGACTCTGGGATCATGACCCGAGCCAAAGGCAGTTGCTTAACCAACTGAGCCACCCAGGCGCCCAAACTTAAAAAATTTTTTAAATATACTATCTGCTTTTAGATAGAAAATTATTTAAAATCATCTGTCAACTACCTCAGAACACAGATGTTATATAACAAGTGTTATATCATCACATTACATCAAATGTAAGATCTTCAGTAAACAAGTTTCAGTAAGTCCACAATCCTTAAAAGCATCCCTAACAATATCCATCAGAAGCACTCTTTAATATACTTCACATTTAAGTGTTTTGATGTTGCTACTGTAATTCTCAGAAAAATCTTCACAGTTGTCACTTAAAGAAATTCTCCCTAAATTGCTATATGGTGGTTTTATACACAACAGTAAATTTTATATTTAAAATCTGCTTACATCTCAGAAACAAAAGAAATTAGAGTCAAATCAGAAAATATAAATTACATTACTTCTGACGTTTCAAAGTTTTCAAAGATTAAATAAAAAACATCAAATATTCTCATAAACAGGTTGGAATCGTAATGAGAAATGAGGTGATCTTATTCCTTCCCTCCTTTCATATCTGACAGTCAACGCTAACAAATGCATACCTGTCATGTAGAAATCTTTTATTGTTAGCTGAGGTGGGACAAGTGGATCAGCAAGAAGTTGCTGGTTCACTAGCTGTAAAAAAAGGATTATGAGTCAATAACAGAACTGAAAACCAACATCAGAGGATACACTAGTACGAAAACTGAACACAGGCAAGTTTTTACCTTGGAGAGCTCATTTGCTTGCTGGAAATAATTGGCTCCTTCGACATCATCATATCGGACAAGATTAGGAGAGACTTCCTCCAATCTGTTCCTTACTTGATCCAGAGTATCATACGGAAGAGTCATACCCGCAATCTATAAATATGAGGTCCCAGAAATGACATAAAACTTTAGTACTTAAAAAAATTCAAATCAAATGTAACTGCTACTATAGTGAAATAAGGTTGTGCTAGTGAAAATTCTATTGGTATCCATTTGCATGTACATTAAGTAGTTAAGCGGAAAGCACAACTGTCAAAAATTCTAATTCATAAGCAGCTGTCAGTACACTAGTAATTTCTCTTTAGAAATTACACTCAGTATGAAATAAATGATTAAAGATAATGCTATACTAAATCTGAATGCTTTTGCTAACCCAATATTGATCATATACAAAGTTTACAGACAATTGTATATTATTTTAAAGCTCATGTTTTTTTAAATAATAAAAAGAGTTAAAAGAAGTGTTTTTAGGCAAAAAATAAGCCAAAAATAAAAATACCAATATCAAACACCCATTTTCTGAATACATGTCTTACAGAGATTATTCAAATCACCTCTGCACATCAGACTTGCATCCTCCTTGACTTTGAAAATCATTTTGACAAGCTAACAAGGCAAACATCCCATTAGCAGCATCACTACGAACAAATACCTCAGAGAGAGCTCTTAGAATTTTCCAGTCTTCTCTTGCCAAGCCAGGAGGTGTCACTGCTACTTTAGTCTGCTGGGCTCGGCCCTCAGTATTGACATAAGTAGCAGACTTCTCTGTGTAAGCAGCGCCTGGGAGAATAACATCAGCTATAGGAGCACCAACGTCACCATGATGTCCTGAGAAAAGATGGAAAGTGGCAAACCATATTTTAGCAAAAACTGATTAGGTTTCATACACGAACACACAAGATACCCTTTTTAAATCCCATTAAGAATTACAAAAGTGTGGGGCGCCTGGGTGGCTCAGTGGGTTAAAGCCTCTGCCTTCGGCTCAGGTCATGGGCTCAGGATCCTGAGATCAAGCCTTGCATCTGGCTATCTGCTCAGCAGGAGCCTGCTTTCCCCGCCCTCTGCCTACTTGTGATCTCTCTCTCTCTGTGTCAAATAAATAAAATCTTAAAAAAAAAAAAAAAGAAAAGAAAAGAATTACAAAGTGCTGGGGTGGCTCAGGCGTTAAGCACCTGCCTTTGGCTCAGGTAGTGATTCCGGGGTCCTGGGATCGAGCCCTGCATCAGGCTCCCTGCTCAGCCGGAAGCCTACTTCTCCTTCTCCCACTCCCCTTGCCTGTGTTCCCTCTCTTTCTGTCTCTCTCTCTCTGTCAAATAAAATAAATTTAAAAAAAAAAAGAATTACAGAAGTGTTTACAAAATTATAACATATAGAACATAAAAAAATTTTGGAATAAAAAGCCTACCTTGCCCATAATTCAACTCCCTTCCCAAAGAAAATTACTGGTAAGCATTTGTGCTATCTTCCCAGATTGTTGTTATTATTATTTTGACAGCGAAAGACACAGCAAGAGAGGGAACACAAGCAGGCAACTAGGTATATTATTTCTCCTGATGATCACAAAGTGGAAATGCTCAGATGTACGTTAGTGAAAATTCAGTAAAATAGACTGAAATGGTGGAGGAACAAAAAATGTAGAACACGAATGACAGTGGTAATACTGAAAAGAACATAAACAGGATATTATAGAAAACAGTATAATGAAAGACTGAAACAGTATACTGAAAGTTTTAATAGTTTAACAAAACTGTTAGAAGGAAAAGAAAACTTTGAGTTGAATGAAAGAAAGTTACAGAAAAATATATAAAGTCTAATCTCATTTGTGTACATTTTCATATATAACAGAAAAATATATGAAGCATATATTTCCAAAGGCATCACCAATGATTATTTCTGGATAGGACTAGGAACTGGATGCAAATTACACATTTTGCTTTAACTTTATCAAACAAAAGATACAAAATATTATATAATGTTCTTGGGGCGCCTGGGTGGCTCAGTGGGTTAAAGCCTCTGCCTTCGGCTCAGGTCATGATCTCAGGGTCCTGGGATCGAGCCCCACATCGGGCTCTCTGCTCAGCAGGGAGCCTGCTTCCCCTCTCTCTGCCTACTTCTGATCTCCCTCTGTCAAATAAAGAAATAAAATCTTAAAAAAAATATATTATATAATGTTCTTTATGTGCCATGGCAATAAAAAGCCTATTACAAACTTACGGTGTTTGTGTAAAATGAAGTGGAGAGTTACGTAATACTTTTCTCTGTAAAATATTCAGGAATATTCTGGACTCCATTTATTTCAAGGAAAGTTGAGTATATTTACAATAAGTAAAAGTTCAAGAAAATTAGTCAAACAAAACACCCAAAGAAGTACTATCAAATATATTTCATTAAATGTCCTATAATTCAGCACTCATGATTTTAAAACTTTTTATTGTTTATGTAAAAGTGCTTTCCTCTGATTACATAATAATGCCAAATATTCTTTGAAAAGCTGAATTTTAATGTTATATAACATTAATTGTATAAATAAATCATAATTTAACCATTCCTTTTACTGAGGCATTTAGGTTTCTTCTAATTCTTTGTTATTAAACATCATCAGGTAATAATTTTTTTTTTAGATTTTATTTCTTTGAGAGTGAGCACACATTGGTGGGGGGGACAGAGGGAGAGAGAGAAGTAGGCTCCCCCCTGAGCAGGGGGCCCGATGTGGGGCTTGATCCCAGGACTCTGGGATCATGATCTGAGCCGAAGGCAGATGCTTAAAACGGAGCTACCCAGGCGCCCCACCAGCTAATAATTCTTAATAGCAATATCAGCTATATAACTAATAAAACCTATGATTTGGTTTAAAAAATATTGAGATGTGTATGGGTAAAATTCCTGAATGGAAAATATTAATTTCACTAAATATATTGCCATATAGTTTCTGATCTAAACAACATAGGATTCTTTTCTGTTTTTGGTGTCACAGATACTACTTACCTTGATAAATAATGAAACAATCCTTTGGCAAATCCTGTCGAGTGATACAACCTCCATCTGCTCCGAGGAGAAATAGCACTTTGGGAGGGTTCTTGCGAATTGCTTCCACCCCAGGTTTATAGCCAAGGTCCAAAGCAGCTACCTGGCTTGCAATCCTGTAAAACAATTACAGATTTTTAGCACACCTGCAGTGTTATCATTATAAAAAAATTAAATGTAACTCTTGAAATGATACTTAATCCCTTTTCTATTCAGTGCTGACAAAGACCTTCCCTCATCTTCTTTTTTTTTTTTTTTAAGATTTTATTTATTTGACAGAGAGATGACAAGTAGGCAGAGAGGCAGGCAGAGAGAGAGGAGGAAGCAGGCTCCCTGCTGAGCAGAGAGCCCGATGTGGGGCTCGATCCCAGGACCCTGAGATCATGACCTGAGCCGAAGGCAGAGGCTTTAACCCCCTGAGCCACCCAGGTGCCCCCCTTCCCTCATCTTCTTAACCCATTTTAAAATAGATGTCAAAACCAGAAATAGCAATATTTTAGTTTTAAGAGTGGCAAACAAAGAAACAAGATGGTGAGAACGCTGTCTTCACCAGATATTGATTTATTTATTTGTTATTTATTATTTGGGGGGGAGGGGTAAAGGGACAGGGAGAGAGAGAATCCTAATCAGGCTCCATGGCCAGCATAGAACCTGATGCAGGGCTCAATCTCATGACCATGACTTTATGACCTGAGCCAAAATCAAGAGTCAGATGCTTAACCAGCTAAGCCATTCAGGCACCACACTTCATGAGATAATAGTTAATGGAATAATTCTGGAAACTTTATGCCAATTGAAATTGCGCTAAATTGATTCTTATTCAATATAGCAAACTATAAAACACGGTAAGGCAAAAAGTCATTAGAGAAAAGTCATATGATTTTGAAAACCAAAAGGGAGAAATTAAAACACCACTCATATAACTGTAATTTGGAGAAAATTATAAAATTAGTACACCCGTGTTCTATGAGTATATATTACTCTTATAAGCAGAAAATAATCCTTTAAAAAAGAATTCTGGGGGTGCCTGGTGGCTCAGTCGGTTATGCATCTCCCTTTAACTCAGGTCATGATCCTGGTGTCCTGGAATTGAGCCCTGAACCAGGGTCCCTGCTCAGTGGGGAGTCTGCTTCTCCCTCCGCCCCTCAGCCTGCTCATGCTCTCTCTCTCTCAAATAAATAAGTAAAATCTTAAGAAAAATAAAAATAAAATAAAAATAAAAAAGGAATAACTACACTCTGAACAACTGGGAGTCTGGTGCAGTTTGCTATTGCTAACTTTCCAGAAATAGTCATTCTGAGGACCTACTGTATATAAAGCAGTTGGTGTTTTACCTATTTGTTAGAAGAGAAGAGCAGGTCAAACCAACTCCTAATAGATGCTGCTACTCTGTTAAACTCTGGATAACATCAAAAGCATAAAATGCCTTTAAAAAAAAACTTAACCATAAATATAAGATTCATATAATGAAAACTACAAAACAACTTTGAAAGAAATTAAAGACCTTACTAAATGGAAAGACATCCCATGTTCATGGATTAGAGGATTTAATACTATTAAGATGGCAATACTCCCCAACTGAGCTTACAAATTCAGTGCGATCCCTATCAAAAATCACAGATGAATACTTTAAAGAAATGGACAAACTGATCCTAAAATTCATATGGAATGCAAAGGACCCAGAATAGCCAAAACTATCATAAAAGTGAACAAAACTGTAGGACACATTTCAAAACAAACCCCTCTGCCCTCAGTGGTTTTTTCTTAATTTCCCTCAGTGTAAGTCTTGACATGTCTCTCTCAAAGATCTGTGCAGAGACTCACATAACTTATAACACAGTCCACCTCATCCTGGAAAACAAATTGAGTAAGCTTAAGTTTGCCTTTATAATAAAAAATATGTCCTGGAGCACCTGCGTGGCTCAGTTAATTAATAGAGTGTCTGACTCCTGGTTTACTTCTTTAACATTTTTATGCAGACAGTCTGTTATGCACTGTGGTTTCAGATGTGCAATAATTTGTACAATGGTTTATTCCCAAGTATGCCTTAAGCAGAACAAATGTTTTTTTTCTATATAGTTCCTTGCCTTAATAAATATGTAATATAAATTTAAGGAAACTTCTATTTTGTGTATTTGTACAAATGATCAGGTCATGATCTCGGGTTTGTGGGACTGAGTCCCATGTTGGGCTATGCTCTCAGCGTGGGGTCTGCTTACCGCTCTCCCTCTGCTTCTCCCCCCGCTCACGTACCCTCTCTGTCTCAAGTAAATGAGTAAATAAAACCTTAAAAAAAAAAGTACTAATAAACTAAAATGAACTTTCATAAAAAAGAAATCTTGTAAGAATGAAATGAAAAACAAGGCTAATAAATTAAAAATTGTAACAATGTTGTGCTCTCCAGAATGAAAACTCACAAAATGATGGAACAAAATTTAAGAAATTTTCACAAAACCCAGAGAAAAAGGATATGAGAAAAATTATGAGAGAAGATCCAAAGTCTGAAGGCCAATCAATGCATGAAAAAACAAGCTTCTGCATGAGAGCAAATAACTAAGTAAATGTAAAGCAATAACCTTTTTCTGAGCATAAAAGAAAAAAAATCAAAACATTTCAATCTGATAATGGAGAGTATCTATGATATTCCCAGGCAAAAGTAATGACATCTAAGTGTCACCTACTTAAAATCTGATAGAATTTTTTTTTTAAAGATTTCATTTATTTGACAGAGGGAGACACAGCAAGAGAGGGAGCAGAAGTAGGGGGAGTCGGAGAAGGAGAAGCAGGCTTCCCGCAGAGCAGGAAGCCCGATGTGAGGGCCGATCCCAGGACCCTGGGATCTTGACCGAGCCAAAGGCAGACACCCAACGACTGAGCCACCCAGGTGCCCCGAGAATTTTTTATTTTAACATCAAAAATAAGGGACCCAAAGGGTGAGCAGGCAAACACTGATACATATACAAAGTCAGGTCATTCTCAGTGACAAAACTGAGCATATACTAGCTCCTCTCTAAAATACTAAGTGAAAATGGGGCGCCTGGGTAGCTTAGTCGTTAAGCACCTGCCTTCAGCTCAGGTCATGATCTCAGGATCCTGGGACTGAGCCGGGCACTGAACTCCCTACTCAGCGGGAAGCCTGCTTCTCCCCTCCCACTCCCCCTGCTTGTGTTCTCTCTTTCGCTGTCTCTCTCTCAAATAAACAAATAAAATCTTTAAAAAAAAAATGAAAGAAGGATGCAAAAATACTTAGTATTAAAGGAGAAAAGACTGTCATCTTTGTACCTACAAAGATATCAGAAATTTGTGAAAAGATATCAGAAATACAATATTATACAACTGGGAATTTTTAAAAAGTTTATTAATTTTGGTACCCATTCAGAAAAACAAAACTGTATAAACAAAGACACAGATGGAAAAGTGAACTAAAAATAAGATGTAAAAATTGTGGCTAGAAAGGATCCAGAGGTGATCAATGCAAATAAACTCTACCTAAAAAATATAAAGTTTTAAAAAATGTTTTACAGGGGTGCCTGGGTGGCTCAGTGGGTTAAAGCCTCTACCTTCCGCTTAGGTCATGACCTCAGAGTCCTGGGATCGAGGCCCGAATCGGGCTCTCTACTCAGCGGGGAGCCTGCTTCCCCCTCTCTCTTGGCCTGCCTTTCTGCCTACTTGTGATCTCTCTCTCTGTCAAGCAAGTAAATAAATAAATAAAATCTTAAAAAAAATGTTTTACATAATGATCTACAAGGCCAAATTAAACCAATCAAAGAGAAACATAACACTGAAACTGAAATTAATATTTAAGAATTTATTCAAGGGGGGGCGCCTAGGTGGCTCAGTGGGTTAAAGCCTCTGCCTTTGGCTCAGGTCATGATCTCAGGGTCCTGGGATCAAGCCCCGCCTCGGGCTCTCTGCTCAGTAGAGAACCCGCTTCCCTCTCTTTCTTCCTGCTTAACCGACTGAGCCACCCAAGCATCAGTGTTACATTTCTAAAACAAGTTGGAAATATGCATTAAGAGCCTCAGAAATGTTTATCCGGTTTACGTTAAGAGCTCTACTTTTAGAAAGTCACTGTAAGAAAATAATCTAAAGTTCATGAAGTATCTGTGTATCATTGTGTAATTTATAGTTTAAAGACTAGTATCAATTTACATGTGAACAAGAATGAAATGGCTAGGGGCACACCTGGGTGGCTCAGTGGGTTAAAGCCTCTGCCTTCAGCTCAGGTCATGATCTCAGGGTCCTGGGATTGAGCCCTGCATCGGACTCTCTGCTCAGCAGGGAGCCTGCTTCCCGCTCTCTCTGCCTGCCTCTCTGTCTACTTGTGATCTCTCTCTCTGTCAAAATAAATAAAATCTATAAAAAAAAAGAATGAAATGGCTAAAAAACTGTACATATTCATGATATTAAGTCACCATTAAAGTTTATAAGAAATTTCTAATTACAAGAAATTTATCTGGTAATGAAAATTGATCACAAACAGGATATAAAACTGTTTACACAGTATGATTTCAACTATATAACTAAAAAAAATTTACAGAGGAAAAAGAACCAGAAGGAAGTAGCAACAGTAATTATCTGTAATTTGTAGAAGAATAATTTATATTTCCTTATTTTCTTCTTTCCAACTTCCTAAAATAAATGTATAGTTATTTTTTTTTTTAAGAGAAGTGTACGCAGGGGTTGGAGAGAAGGGACGGGGAGACAGATCTCAAGCAGGCTCCACACCCAGCACGTAGTGCAACTGGGGTTCAATCTCATGACCCCTGAGATCACTGACCTGAGCCAAAATCAAGAGTCGGACACTTAACCAACTGAGCTACCGAGATGCTCCAAATATGCATTATTAATACAGTCAGAAAAAACCTTTGAATTCTCATGTTAGCTTACATTTTTATCATTTAATCAGTCAGAGGCCTTGTTGCAATTTTTAAGGTATACTAATACAATACAGATTTTCAAGATTTTCTCAGCACTATTTCAAATATTTTATTTTGTTAAAGATTTTATTTATTGATTTGAGAGAGAGGGCGAGAACATGAGCAGGGGAAGGGGCAGAGTAAGAGCAGATTCCCCGATAAGCAGGGAGCCCGACACAGGCTCGATCCCAGAACCCTGGGATCATGACCTAAGCCGAAGGCAGACACTTTATCAACTGAGCCACGCAGGCACCCCTCGAATATTTTAAATATTATTTATTATCTTCGGTTCTTCTCACTCAGAAAATAAAGGTATCTCTCACATCTACTACTGAGACACTGCTAAAGATTAAGCTATTTGTAAATTTAAAGGTGACAGCATAATAGTAACACATGTACACAAAATTACTTGAATCTTCAGTATATAGAACAATTACTCAACATACCTATGAAGGATATTCATAACTTTCCAGTCACCAGTAACGCCACTACTCATCCGAATCTTTTGAGCAATGTTGGAAACAGCTGCAAGAATTGCTGCTCCATCATTTCTCTGGAGTGCGGAACTGCCTAAAACCACCACTGGTTTTTTAGCTTCATGTAATACCTATTAAAAAAAAGAACTTTGATCAAAAAAAATTTTTTTTAATTTGCATCTACAATATGTTGTCCCAAGTTTTCGTTTTAATGCAGAATGCCTTTGATTTTTAAGAGTCAACATATAGACACACATACAACCAGATTTAACCAAAAAACACCTCGCTGATGCTACTATGAAATGGCTAAATGAGTTATCAGATAAAATAGATTTTCCAAAAGTAAGTACTGGGAATGAAAACCTTTCCCAGATGTCCTTTCATCAGAATGATTATGGGTATGTTCCAGAAAACCTGGGCAATGTCCCTACAGAGATTAAGTTGGTACTTTCTAACAGAAAAAGCCACATTCAAGCATCATGTCTACAGTCTTCTATCTACTCACCATGCTCTAGACAAGGAGAAACAGGTAGGGAAAGCAATGAACACTAGGATTACAACAGAGAATACCTAAAACTTTAAGGGCTCTGCTTTAAATCATAGTAACTCCCTGAATGCCAAAACCGGAGAGAAGTGTATCCCAAAAGCAAAGGAAACTACAAATTTAGTGGAGGCTGGAAAAATTAAAAGTAAAGAAGAAGAGTATAGAGCTCTCTCTCTTAACCACCCTCTGTATCATTCTTCAGTAAATGACCGGCCCTGGGAAGCCTGGGTGGCTCAGTGGGTTAAAGCCTCTGCCTTCGGCTCAGGTCATGATCTCAAGGTCCTGGGATCGAGCCCTGCATCAGGCTCTCTGCTCAGCAGGGAGCCTGCTTCCCCCCTCTCTCTGCCTGCCTCTCTGCCTACTAGTGACATCTGTCTCTGTCAAATAAATAAATAAAATCTTTAAAATGAATGAATGAATAATAACTGGCCCAAATCAAAGAATCAGCAAGAGAGTTATGCCTACATACTAAGGAGGAGAATAAATGTCCTCCTAGGGAATTTTCCAAGAAAATGTGAAGAGTTCAGAAAAACAGTTTTCTTTCTTTCTTTTTTCTTTATAAAACATTTTATTTATTTGAGAGAAAGAGAGAGAGAGAGCGCATGCACAAGAAGGAGGCGAGGCAGAGGGAGAGGGAGAAGCAGGCTCTCCATTGAGCAGGGAGCTCGATGCAGGGCCCAATACCAAGACCCTGGGATCATGACTTGAGCCAAAGGCAGATGCTTAAAGGACCGAGCCACCCAGGTGCCCCAGAAAAATAGTTCTCAATAGCCTTAGCAAAAATAAAAAACACACTTTTTCTCATATAAAAAAAAAAGCATAAAAAAGTGACACAACAGAGAATATTATGTAATAGAAGGGGCTTTTTGTCACGGAACTCAATAAAGAACTGGAAAGGAAACAAATTAGAAATGAACACCATTCCAGAAACAATAAGAAACAAAATAAAACATGACCTTAAATAGAGGGACAAGAAAGGCAGGCTACAGGAAATCATATAAAACAAACTGAAAAAAAACAAAAGAACAAGGAAAATGACAGAAAAGATGCAAAAGGGGATCCAATACCTGCTTTGTTTTTGTTGTTAGAGGAGTTTTTGTTTCTTTAGAAAGACTTCTATTTATTTATTTGACAGAGAGAGGGAGAGAGAGTACAAGTGCGGGGAGGGGCAGAGGGAGAGGAAAAAGCAGGCTCCCCGCTGAGTAGAGAGCCCAATGCAGGGCTCAATCCCGGGACTCTGGGATCATGACCTGAGCCAAAGGCAGACGCTTAACCAACAGGGCCACCTAGGTGCCCCTTGTTAGGTGTTCTTAATGAAGAGAACACCACTAACTAACAGAAAATACATTTGAATCTAGTATAGAAAAAAACTTCTGAAAAACACTAATCATTTTCTGGGGCATGGAGATGGGAATTAGAGAAGAAGGATACACTTCAATAAGTTTTTTTTTTATATTTTTGATCACTGCAATGATAATGTTTTTCCTATTCGAAACAAAGGAATTGGGCTTAGCTTTTTTGTGCCACTTGATTATACCTAAGGCTACACCATCTTGGAACCATGAAGAGAAGCTCACTTAAACACACAAGCAAAGGCACTGAGGTAGTAAAGCAGTAAGGAATATCCTTCCTTAATGACATCTTTGAACATTTATCAAACTGCCTACCCTCCAGAACTGTTACATGAAAAACAGAAACCTCTTGCATTTTTTAATAATCAGTATTCCATCACACAGGCACAAATACTAAAATAAAAAGAACCTTCAATTTTCACAATGAAAGGTGTGCACCACGTCCCATAAAAAAGTGACAGAGAACCACCACTGTTAAGACATATTCTGAAGTAATTAAATTTCAAAGATAAAGAAGCCAGTATAAAGGTTCAAAAAAAGTATCTAGACAGTAAAAAAAAAAAAAAAATTAGGACAGGGCTGGGAGAAAATATGACTGACATCAGGCTTCTCCACAGTAACAAAAGGCAGTGTCTGTCTATAAAGTTCAGAGGGAAAAAAAGTGTGACCCTATAACTTTGTATTCTGCCAAGGCTGTCTTCAGGAATAAAACAGACATTCACAAGCAAGCAAGAACTTAACAAACAGTGTACTTATGAGCCCCTCTTGGAAAAGTAAATAAAAACCTATAAATACCAGACAGCATGAAATGAATGTAAATAAAGTACTGAGTAATGAAAAAGTCATTAAAAGGACTGGTGAATTTAAGAACAGTAATCTTGCAGTAAAGAAAGATTTCCTTTAACTTCAAAGTTTAGTTGCTTGAGTTTCACTTCAACTTGGAGGGGCTTGAACTCATGACCCTGAAATCATGACCTCAGCTAAGATTAAAAGTCAGACATTTGGGACGCCTGGGTGGCTCAGTTGGTTGAGCTGCTGCCTTTGGCTCAGGTCATGATCCCAGGGTCCTGGGATTGAGTCCCACATCGGGCTCCTTGCTCAGCAGGGAGCCTGCTTCTTCTCTGCCTCTGCCTGCCTCTCTGCCTGCTTGTGCTCTCTCTCCCCCTCTCTCTGACAAATAAATAAATAAAATCTTTAGAAAAAAAAAAAAAGTCAGACATTTAACGGATTGAGTCGCCTAGGCACCCCTTACATCAATTTCTTTTCTGGTAATTTCAAATAAACTCTGGTATGTAAAACTTGCACATATAATATGATCTCATTTTTGTCTGCCTATCTATTCATCCATCTTGCTCTATATATGAAGAGAGAAACTATGATGTTTCATCAATATTTGTTTGGGGGCGCCTGGGTGACTCAGTTGGTTAAGTGTCTGCCTTTGGCTCAGGTCATGATCCCAGGGTCCTGGGATTAAGCCCTTCATCAAGCTCCCTGCTCTACAGGGAGCTTGCTCCTCCCTCTCTCTGCCCGCCACTCCCCCGCTTGTGCACCTGCTCTGTCAAATAAATAAATAAAATATTTTAAAAAATAAAAAATAAATTCTTGTTTGGGTTGGTGGAACCTGGGGTAATGTTCTACTGTTTTCCATTTTTCTTTCTTTTTTTTTAAATTAATTTACTTATTTGAGAGAGAGAGATATTAAGAGAACGAGTGGGAGGATGAGCGGAGGGAGAAGCAGACTCCCGGCTGAGCAGGGAGCCTGATGTGGGACTCGATCCCAGGACCCTGGGATCATGACCCAAGCTGAAGGCAGATGCTCAACTGACTGAGCCACCCAGGTGCCCCCCATTTTTCTTTTCTACAGTGGTATAATTTTTAACAGTAATCACATATCGTTACGACAAAAACAGTAACTCTTAAAAATAATAGAAAAAAAAAGTAGATATGTATAACTTGAGAGCACCTGGCTGAATGGATGGCTACCGAAAGCAATGTCTTGAAGAATTTTGGGAGAATCTCCCAGATGGTCATATCTATAAGTGAGATCCACTGGGCTGCCAATAAGGGCCACTTTTAAGTCATTGTGAAGCCAGCTGAAATAAAAACAACAAAGTGTTTAGAGTTAAATTACTAAATTAGCATAGTCACCAGTCTCATCAATGCTAGCAGCTACATCTATTTATGTCACAAATGTTAAAAGCACAAAGCAGTCATGGAACATTTGGCCTTCACGTATATAATTTTTTGTGTACCTTTCAAAATAACAGTGTTGTAAAAATGCACACCAAAGTAAGTCACTGAATTAATTTGCTGTGTAAGATTACTAACCTTAAGAAAGCTACAAAAACTTTAATTTTAGAATAAATGATGTGTAATTTTTATTTTACCGTATTTACATAGCAGAGTCAATTATCTCCTTATTATCCATTAAGGTGATTTAAATATAGTTAATGAAAATAAACTACATCAGTCATATTTATTCTCTTTGACAGGGAAGTACTAACCCTAAAACTAGTTACAAACATGGTGACCTTATATTCTGTTTGTCTGAGACAGGGCTGGTTTTTATCTGTATCCTGCAGCGTTAACAATTCCCCCTTTCACTCTCAACAGTGTCATAGTATAGACAATAAATTATACCAAACTATTCTCTAAGATATGAAAACAGAGGTATTCTACAAAATAACTGCCCTTACTCTTCAAAAAAATGTCAAAAAAGAAAACTGAAGAGTCATGACACTAACCACAATGTATGACTTGAGACTGAATCCTGAGCAGGAAAAAATTCATTATAAAAAAAGTCATTATAGAAGAAATTATGGAAAAATTGGTGCATCTTCAGTTATTTCAATTGAGAGGACAAAGTATAAAGATCAGCATGGGGAGAGGGAGGGAACGGACCTGTTAGATGCTGCACTCCAATTACCTTTTGGAGTCTCATTCCCACGAACACTATTAGGAATTAGCTGAGTCATTTTTCAGACTTAAAAATAAATTATTATATAAACATTTTTAAAACCCTGAAGATTACTACTAACCTCTTTCGAATTCTAGCATTAAACAGTGGTGCCTCAAAACGTGGATTTGTACCAACCAGAAGGACAACATCTGCCTCTTCCACACCAGCAATTGTAGTATTAAGAAGATAATTGGAACGCAAATCTGTGCTAGAAATACAAAATTAAAAATGCAAGTTTACTTCAAAATTAATACATAATGAAAAGCCAGGCAATATTCTCCTGTCAGCAAGCCTATGGTATTCCTAGACAAAAAATTCTCATGAAGTATTATATCAAATTATATCCAAGTTTCAGATATATATATTTATAT
This sequence comes from Nasua narica, assembly GCA_028533885.1. Taxonomy (NCBI): domain Eukaryota; kingdom Metazoa; phylum Chordata; class Mammalia; order Carnivora; family Procyonidae; genus Nasua; species Nasua narica. The sequence goes on from CM052810.1 coordinate 148,209,645, forward strand.
ATATATTTTTAGATTTATTTATGTTTGAGAGAGAGAGAAACCGTGTATACGTGAGCAGGGGGAGGAGCAAAGGGAGAGGGAGACAAGCAGATTCCCTGCTAAGTGGGGAAGCCCACTTGGGGCTCAATCCTAGGGTCATGAGATCATGATCTGAGCCAAAATCAAGAGTTGGAGGCTTAACCAACTGAGCCACCCAGGCGCCATTCAGATACTTATTAATAACTGGTATTCTCCAACAGTCCCTGGCTTGACTTTGGTCTCTATGTGAAAAGAAACTGGTGGGTATGAGGGAAAATCCAAGCTGTCACTCATCACTTGTAGATGCCACAGATGGACTTATTTATTTAAGTGAACTCTACCACCAATGTAGGATCGAACTTGGGACCCTTAGATTAAGAGTCACCCCCTCTACAACAGAGGCCGCCAGAGCACAAGATGTATTGATTTATAGACAACTTTACAACCACAACAAAGCAGGCCTGGATGCTAGCTTCGTAGTTCTCACCCAGCTCCTGCAGTGGGGAAGACCTCTTCCGTGCACAAGGTATCAGAGTCCACCCTGTTAAGCAAATCTTTGAGAGCTACTAGGGCTTCAGCATCCACCAAGCCACCTGCAATTGCTGCCACATCATTGCCTTGAAAACTCTGCAACTGGAAATGGATAAAAAGGGTATCACCAAAAGACCTCCATTCAGCAAAGACCACTACTCAAAACAAAACAATAAAGTAGTCATTTTAAAGTATTAAAAAAGCAATGAACTTTTTTTTTTTTTTTTAAAGATTTTATTTATTCATTTAACAGAGAGAGAACACAAGCAGGCAGAGAGGCAGGCAGAGGCAGAGAGAGGAGCAGGCTCCCTGCGGAGCAAGGAGCCCGATGTGGGACTCGATCCCAAGATGCTGGGATCATGACCTGAGCCAAAGGCAGTTGCCCAACCAACTGAGCCACCCAGGCGTCCCAAGCAATGAACTTTTGACTAAAAAGGCTTACACTAACTAAATCTAAAAGTGACAAGCAAAGGTGTATGTGAGACCAAGGCTAATAATACCACCAGCTTGGAGGGAAGGTATTTGTTTTAAATTAGAAACAAAAGGGCCTCACGATGAGGTTTGGAGGACAAAGACTGTGAATTATAGTTAAATACAACTTCTTCCGGAGTATCTACTATTCCCTCAAGCCCTTTGTGTACATTGCCCTTCTCTGACCAAAAAGCCACTCCTCCCATTTTTGCTCTGGCAAGTTTGCATTCATTCTTGACTTTGCCTAATTCACCTTATATAGGAAGGCATCCTTGATATGCTAGCCTCATTAGGCACCCCTCCCATGTGCTCTTTCATACATCACTTCCTGCACAACTACCCACGCACACGATACCTGACTGCCTATAGGTCTTTCCCCACTACAAGATTGTGGGAAATAGGGACCATGTAGCAGTCTCTACATCCCTACTTTCAGCATGGTATCTGGCATAAGGTTCTTAATGTATGTTTGTTAAATGGAAGGCAATCGTGACAAAAAAAAGGAAGAGACATACATTCCCCACTTTGCTACAGAGATGTTCCTTGAAAATCACAAATACTATTTATTCCATATTTCAATTTTTTACCATTCCAGCTACACGAGAGAGAGCATCCTCCCAGGAGGTATAGGTTAAAAGCCCCTTTTCGTTTCTGACCATCGGCTCGGTAAGTCTTTGACGTTTCAGCCCATCATAGGCAAATCTAAATGACAGAAATTACACCATTTGTGGAATCCTGCTGAAGGGGCAATTATAGTTTTCAAGTTTAAAATCTAAAAAAAATGTTATTTAAATATTATACCAGTTATAGTGTCAAACAGACCAATAAACACTTGGATACAAATAATTACTCCAGGTTTTTTGAAAGATGAATAAATGGTTTATGCACATCATCCAAAACTAAAACATGATCTAAAAAGTTTGAGTTCTTACAATTTGTTTTCAGCTACCTGAATAATCTTAAAATTACAACACAAAACAATCTGATAGCTGAAGAAGCAAAATCATTTTTATTTATAAAACTTGAATACTTTTAGATATTTTATCAAAATTATGATGTACAAGCACTAACTTGTATTTAGCTTTTCTCTAGTGAACTGGAATAGATTAAATACCTTAATCCACTTCAAAACTGTAGGATGGATATTTGTCAGTTAATACGAAAGCCAGTGATATACCTAGGCTACTGTTAATGTTGTCCAATTCTCCATATAACGTCTAGATTTTTAATAGTCTACATTTATTAACTAATTTGCAAGTATAAAAACAGTGGTTTAAAATTAAAATTACCATAAAATATACGTGAAATCAAGTGCAAAAGTTAAGGAAAACAATGCCGCATATACCTGGTTTTATCAGAGATCCATTCTTCATTGATGTCCTCGTGCATCCTTGGCAAAATCCTCATCACCTCTCCTGTTCTTGTGCTTACCACAATATTACTTCCAACCGCATCCATGACATCAATAGATTCTGTTTTTCTGAGAAAATAAACACATATATTTATTTACTATGCGATTTTTGGCAACAAGGACAAAGTTTCTCTGACATGATTTACCCAAAACAAAAAATTTTACAATGACCTGCCTTTCTGAATTTCTAAAAATAATGGGACCCGGAGAAATTGCAATTAAAAAATCCCCTCATATTTGACTACTTCACACAAATTCCTACTGTAAAAACCAAGCTTTAGGGGAGCTTGGGTGTCTGACTGTTGATTTCCACTCAGGTCATGATCTCAAGGTAGTGAGATCTCAAGGTAGCGTGCACAGTCTCTGCTCCTCCCTGCAATCGCACATGCATGAGCTCGCACACTCTCTCAGTGAATAAAATCTTAAAAAATCTTAAAATCTTAAAAAAAACCCCAAAGCTTTAGATACTGTTATCTAATACAAAAGCCAATGGTAAGGGCTTCCAAATGGCCAAATCTGGGAAATAAGATTATCAAAACAAACAGCAAGAGGGTAAGATTTCTGGGTATGGCTGATTTAAAAAGCCCGACAAATCCTCCCCCAAAAAAGTAAAAATAAAGCTGGACAAAATTAACAAAAACAACCACTGTGGAAATCTACCAAAGGCACACACCATCATGAGAAGCTTTTACCCGGGGAAAAACTACTGAACTTCAAGTAAGAAGGCTGGAAATCAATGGTGGTGTGAATTGGGGCCTGTTCTCATCCCCTTCCCTACCACCTTGAACAGGTTCTCCCAGGCTGAGGTAGGCTGTGGAGATGGAAGCTCCTTTTCTGCTTGCATTATGGGAGTCTCAAAAGAAAAAGAGAAAAATCTCTACTTACATCTCAGCTATGTACTGTGCCCTATCCCCAATCCTTTTTATACATAAATAATATGGTTTAAAACCTAGAACTATAAAAAACTCCCATATACTCTACTGGAAGTTTAAAAATGGGAGGGCAATTTAATGTTATGTTTCTAGAACCTTAAAAATACTCACTTATTGCAACTACCTACTCCATTTCCCAGTTTAGTAAGAAGAATCAGAGATATACGAGAAAAAAAATTTATGAGTAACAATTTTTAAAAAAGATTTTATTATTCATTCACTTGAGAGACAGAGAGAGAGAGAGAATATGAAACGGAATCTTGTGCTGAGCACAGAGCTGTATGTGGGGCCTGATTTCATGACTCTGAGATCATGATCTGAGTCCAAACCAAGAGTTGGACGCTTAAGTGACTGAGCCACCCAGGCACCCCAATAACAATTTTTATCATAGGTTTACAACTATACAGAAACAAACTAAATGTCTAATAATAGGAACTGACAAAATAAAGTATGATATATCCACATGGTTGAAAACTTAATGTACAATGAGAGGAGACTATAAGTCTTAATTTACTCTTTGGACTATAGTCTAAGACTATAAGTCTCTTTTTTTTTTTAAATTTTATTTATTTATTTGAGAGAGAGATCACAAGTAGGCAGAGAGGCAGGCAGAGAGAGAGGGGGAAGCAGGCTCCCCGCTGAAGCAGAGAGCCCGATGCGGGGACTCGATCCCAGGACCCTGGGATCAGGACCTGAGGCAGAGGCTTTAACCCACGGAGCCACCCAGGCGCCCCCTAAGACTGTAAGTCTTATTTACTCTTTGGAAATACAAGTGACTAAAATAATCGTATGATTAAGTACTTTGGAATCAATTTCCATGAAAACTGTAATTAATTTGCAGAGGTTCATCCTATCCTTTAATCTATCGTCTTACTTTTAAGAGGGTTTTACTTAAAGCAAATACATAAAAACTTAGCAGACCAAAACAATTAGAATACAGCAAGAACATGAATCTTAAATTTTTTTCAACAGTAGTCAACTAAAGGACAAAAAACAAATTGTCAAAAAACACAACAGTGAATACCTTGTTTCCCAAGGGCGGGCAGTAAAAGCATAGGGCTTAGAGGTCAGGGCACCTACAGGACAGATATCAATGATATTTCCAGACAGCTCAGACATGAACATCTTTTCAACGTATGTGCCAACTTGCATATCATTTCCTCTGCCCGTTGTTCCCAAATCATCTACTCCTGCAATCTCACTTGCAAACCTGCAAGATAAAAATGTACGTCAAATGGTCAAATCAAGCAAAATTATCTCCTTTCCTAACTATGCTCACGAAGAAATAATGATTTTCAAAACACTAAAAGACATGAGTATATTTTCAATGGTGAGCTTAGTCCTTGAATAAAAGAGTTCAATAAATGTTTGCTTGTAAGCTAATTGCAGTGTAACACACATATAGAAAATTGCACAAATCATGTGTAGCTCAGCAAGTTATCACAGTGTTAATGCTTGTAGATTTTGATTTGTAAATTCAGCAGAGGCTGATATTCACTGAAAATGAACAATTTCATTTTATTTGCTTATGCAGACAACAATAAAAACATCCCTCTTCTACAACCAAAAGAAAGTTGCCATTTCTTCTAGCGTTATTATTCCACTGAATTTGTATTAGGTAAGTATGTGAATGATATTCCAGAAGAGAGAAGGAAAAACATTACCTGATGCAGCGAGTACATTGTATACATCTAGTCATGATGGTCTTTACCAATGGCCCAATGTTCTTGTCCTCCACAGCACGTTTCCCCTCTAAAAATCGGCTCCTATCACTTCCGAACATCATGGACTGGTCCTTAAGTAGATTAGGAGAGTTAATCTAATGCTGCTGGTAAAACTTGAGACAATCAAAAAAGACTTATGAAATTAGACGACATACCTGCAGATCACATTCACCTCCCTGGTCACAAATAGGACAGTCCAGTGGATGATTTGCTAACAAGAACTCCATCACACCTTCTCTGCACGGAAAATTTTAATATATAGAATGTACACATTTTTGGCACTGAAAATGGTTTGGAAATAGGCTATCTAGATAACCTTCAGAGATGTATCCTTTCATAGAGTATTAATTTTACATTTATTATCAGAAATGCCAATGCAACCATAATTCTAGTATTAGACACACAATCTAAAAAAAAATGTTTACAGAAGTCTAGGAATAAAATATCATTACAGGATCTAGAAAATCATGACTTTTAACAATACAAAATTACCAAAAATTGCTAAATGATCTTCAGAAAACATTCACATTAATTCAAAACAAAAACAAACACACAAATGCACAGCAAAAACAAGTAATAGTCAGTGCTTGTACAGTATAATAATATGTTGCTGGAATAATCTCACTTCGATAAGCCCCAGATTCACTATTCATCACAAGTTTAATAAGTTACCAAAGAAGAACTTTTAGTGCTAATTCCACTCTAGGCTCAAAACCATAAATACCTGACTTCGCCTCCTCTATGTGTACTTATTTTCACTGCTCCCCTGAGTTGAACATGCCAACTTTTTCAGAGCTTGCTACCGAATTTCTCATCTCTGAGAGGTCTAAATATTGAAATGAGCAATTTTCTGCTCTAAGAAAAGTTACTATGCTAAGCAGCATTAAAGTACCTGGCTTTCTTAGATTTCTCTGAGTTTGTCAGGATATTCCAACCTTTCATTACTGGCATGGCACAAGCAGCTACAACCTGGAATTTCAATGGAAAAATCTTTAAGTGCTTATATTTACTTGTAATCATAAGCAACCCCACATATAAAAACATCAAGTCATGCATCTAAAAAGAAACAAAGAACAGTATTTTTGAAGACAGAATTTTTCAGTTTTCATATTCACAATATGATATAACCTGACACTTTTTCTTTCTCTTAGAAAAAAATAAGACATCATACTTCTAAATTCTATTCTCATAGTTAAAGCAACTTTAGACTCTGAAACAGAACATCAAATAACTATGTTTTGATTAGCAGGTACTACTGAATTAAAACTGAATGAGACAAAATGAAATTAAACTGAAAGTGAATCTCTTCATTGCAATCCCTTTCTCTAGTGAAAATGGAACAGCAGAAGAGCTTTCAATGTGCTAATTGGCAATTCGACAACCTGTGTGTCACAGCACGTGGAAATACTGGCAGGTGTAAGAACTCATCTCTAATTTCCAAATCTGTTAAATTTATGTAGTGCCTGCATTTATAAAGCACTTTCATCAATGCTTTTCCAGTTTTGAAATGAACAGACTTAATTGTGCACACAAAAAATAAATTTCCAGATAAAATTGAACAGGGCTAGGTTTCTCCACTACAACAGTGATTCTAAATAAAGTTTGCTGCAAGATTTAAAGTTTTCTACCTTCTACAGCATGGTGTGGAATTTTAGGTATCAAGTACCTTAGGAGCTTTCTCAATTTCCACCAGGCACATTCTGCAGTTTCCAGCAACAGACAATCTTTCATGATAACAGAATCGAGGGATCTGCATGCCAACCTTCTCACAAGCCTAGAAGACAAAGTAAACATTTTTTACATTAGAATAACCTAACCTTATCCTTGTCTTGCCTAAAACACGGAAGAAAAAAAGTTATCCCCACCTACCTTATTACTCCTATCTATAAATATCTATACCTTCATTCATTCTTACTTCATTCCTGAACTGATTTCTCTCCTTTGTTCTTAATTCCTACCCATATCTAGTCCAAAGCTGCCTCTTTAAGAATCCTCAGCATAACTATTCCTTATGTGGAAGAAACTGAATGAACCAACCTCTCAGATTGTGCTGAAGGTTTCACTCCCATTTCCACTTTGAACCGCTGTCTACAAAGACACCCCTTCAAACTCTGTCCCAGCGGTTTCATACTGGGATTTCCCCTTTGATTAGCTCTTTCCCTTTGGATTAGACTCCATCTCACACTATATAGCTAGCTATGATCTGCTTCTATATTTGGCTCCATATACCCTTCCTAGGACTCATACTCCCTCTGTCATCGAAACTCTCCTCAGTTCCCATTTGCTTCCTAAGGGGGATTAGTCCAGCTCTCCTAATTAGCACTCCTCCTTCTCGAGGCCTACGAGCCTATTCAATTTTCCCCCTGGAATTAGTTCTTCCATCATTAGCCCTTACCCTAAAGCAGTTTCCTCAAATTCCAATGTTTCAACTACTTAGCAAAAATGTATAGAGTCTTCCCGTGTGCTAGATGCAGAGGGTATAGTAAGTAACAAGCAAGATCTGGTCCCAACCATCATGAGTTTACATTCCAGATGATGATTATATCTAAACCCTCATCTGTAGCCCTGACAGTCCACCATTTCTCCAAGCTTTAGACTTAAATAGGCATGCACATGTGTATGCTCTATAGACAGTTAATATTCAACCTATGTCCGTCTCCTGTAATACATCCCCAAATAAGCTAACAAAGCCAGAAACCACAAAAATTCCCCTGCTCTTCACTGTTCCTAAAGGCCTATCTACACATTACTCTCCCTGAATCTATCCTTTTACTTTCATTCCCATTGCCACTATCAATTTTAGGCCTTTCATTTTCTGCTCTACTAAAGCAAGATACTTCTCCTTTGACTCTCACATCAGTCTTGTTATTCTCCAAACAAACATCCTCTACAGTCACTGTCATACTGCTTAATTGCCATTAAAACTGTTGATAGGTCAAACTCTAAGCTCTTTAGCATGACATATATCTTCTTTCATGACTGGACCTCTCTACCAGAGTAATTTGATTTCCTGTTATCTTATCTTCTATATATACCTTATGTCCCAACAATACCAAAGTGTTTGAAGCTTCTTTGTCCAAATATAAACACTTACTTAGCCTTTAAAATCTCCTCAAGGATCACCTGAGCTACCCCTAACATCTCTATCACCTCCTGTACCTGGCAAAAATACTCTCCCTCATATGTCTGTGCCTGGCAGATAGTCTAGAAATGACAGCTAACATGAATGAAGAGCATTTTAGGTTTTGATAACTCGCAGATGGAACGAAGCATCACTTCTCCATGACCAAATCTGTTAGTTCTGAAGGAATCTGGAAAAATTACACATTCTGGTCATGAATTCAGGAGCAGACTACCCTCCATTTACCTGCTTTGTAGGACACATTCCTAGAAATATTACTAAAAATCGAGAAGTTACATGAAGTGAAAAGCATCAGGCAGGTTCACAACAAAGATTACCTTTTTCCCAAAATTATCTATATTAACTTATAATTTATAATTTATTTTTGGTAACTTCAAATTTCTACTTGGAAAACAGAAGTAAAACAATTTACTACCATAATTCACTAAGAAAGTCAGAAACAGATAAATGATAGTTCACTTCGAAATGCCAAGATTTGAAATCCAATTTATTTTCATATATATATGAAATATATGAAAAAATATATATTTATGTATGTAAATAAGTATATAATAAATAATATATATTTATTTATATAGGTAAGTAAATAAATATATATTATACTATCTATACTTCTTTTATGAGCATTTATCAAGGAATCTTAAAATTTTTAAAAGTAAATAAACAGTATAAAGGAAATAAATTGATATTCCTTAAAAAACCAGAACATACGCAAAAATAATTAGAACATATGCCTACTTGGAGGACAGTAGTTCCTGGTTCCACCATGACAGATTGACCATCAACAAATACTTCAATTAAGTTGCTTGCTGCCGTGGTAGTTGTTCGAACTGATCATCAAAAATATTGAGATGAGAAATAAATTAACAGAGTGAAATTTATTATGGCAGAGGATAGAGGATTAACTCTAACTTAGAAGCCTAAATATTTTCATTTTATATTATTCCCCTCTATTTCTCTAGATGCAAACCTCTAAAATACAGAATTAGACAAAAGCTTCTCCAATCCTGAATACCAACTAGAATATGGCTATCCACTTTTAATGGTAGTTTAAGTTGAAACTTAATACCACTGAAAATATGTTCATGGAAATACCATTTTTCAAAAGCAGCATAACTGCTTTTTCTATTCTGGCACTGATAGGCAGTTCCTACTAATTTCATTTCATGACACCTTCTATAAACTGTTTAGTTATATTTTAAAAATTACTCTATATACTTTAAAAATTGATTTTGGCTCAGGTCATGATCTCAGGGTTGTGAGATCAAGCCCCGTGTCAGGCTTCCCGCTCAATGGGGAGTCTGCTTGAAATTCTCTCCTTCTGCCCCTCACCCTGCTTGTGTGCTCTCTCTCTAAAATATACAAATAAATCTTTAAAAAAATTATTCAATTCAACTAGGATCATTTGTTTCTATTTTATTTAAAACAAATTACAGTTTAGGGTCTTTCAAGAAACATTCCATAGACCAATGAATTTACAAAAATAAAAGGCTAGTACCCACAAGTGCAAATAAAAAAAAAGAAAAATACTCACCACATCCTTTGGAAGACTTAGAAAGGCCTACTAAGGCGCTTCTTAGAGGTATCCTTAACATATTGCTAAGAAGAATAAAACAGAAGAGTTATATTATCACAGGAAAAAATAAAACCCTAATTACAAACTTTTTGGTACTAGTTCATAAGTTTCAAACTCTTCACAAACATTATTACATTGAACATTCATGAGTCCTGATTTTTCCCCTCAAATTCTAGACATGAAAATACTCAGTATCAGGAGATTAACTGACTTGTACAATGCCAAGGGGCTACAAAGGAGCAGCTAGCATATAAATCTATGTAAAGGGCAGTTTTGTGTTGTTTTCAACTATCAACAAATGATTAAATATAAAACACTATGTAGTAAAATAAACTCGAAGAACAACAGTGAGCTTACCATTAATACTATGTAAAATGACGTCTACCTTCCTGCCTTCATTTCCTGCCAATACTCACTCTAACATTCTATGTGCTAAGCAGTGATCTACTAAATGCTCCTGAGATTCTGGGCTGGCTCACAAGTCTAAGCCTTTTAAGTGTCTGGAGTGCCATATTCTGTGCTTAGTACATTTATCTTACAGATTTGCAATTACATGTCTGTTCTACCCTCACTGTATTATGAACTGCTTGAATCTTTCCATCTTTAGGGCCTACTTCCAAGGCTGGTATACAGTAAGCTCTAAAACAGAGGTTCTCAACCAGGTACAGTTTTGCTTCCCATGGAACATTTGTCAACATTTGGACACACTGTTGTCACAACTGGGGAAAAGCTACTGGCATCTAGTGGGTAGAGGCCAAGGTGCTATTAAACATCCTACAATACACAGGACAGTCTCCCATAATAAACGTTTGCTGAATTACTAAAAGAAATGGAAGTGAATTATATAAATAACACCAATTAAAGATATATACAAGCAAACAAAAAAGTTATCTGAACTTTTAGCTTTTATCCATTCACTGGATCATAAGGGCTAAGCACTGAACTTTTTGTCTACTCACTTGATCAAATGGGCTAAGCATCTGAATTATAATTTTTCACTTAGAACTCCTAAAAAAGGAAATTATGTGATCAGAATGTCTCAACGTAATGACTTTCAATGATAGAAAGTGGAAGATAGTCCGTACACCTAAGTTTTAAGCACGAAGCTTCACTTCCCTATTACAGAAGAGGTATAACAGAAAATGTCAGTAAGTCAGACTTTAGTTAATTCATAACATTCATTAATTCAGAACTTGTGATTCTAAATTTGCAGACATGAAGTCTGTCACCTATGAGTGAGTGATCTTCGGTAAATCGAGTTTCTGCTTCTTTATCTAGTGATAAGGAAGAAAACAGTACTTCCTAGGCTATGCGTTATTAGTAGGCATTCAATAAAGGTCAATTAAATCTAAATTCAGTTCAGACAGTACTAGCCACTGAAGATCAGTTTCAAAGTCCTCTTCCTTTGTACTCTCTTTGGACCATCAGCACACACTGTGTATATAGCTTTATTATTCCACCTACTAAATTATAGGTTAGTAATCAATTTTAGTGACTACTGAAGTGTAAGCCCCTTGAAGACAAATGGTGCAATTTGGTCATTTCCCTTTTCTGAGGACCTAGCCCTTGAAAAAAATAACCACCAAACAATCCTATCACCAAGTTCCAAAATAAGTAGCATCTGTCTTATTAAATTCTATTGATGATATAAAGGTAAATCTGAATTTGCTGAATTAGAGAAATAACAGACTGAAAATCAACAATCAGTATTTCATACAACAATGTAAACAGTTTCTTACTATTATTTGTCTCCAATACAATCTAAAAGTATTGCCCACTTTAGCTAGGAAATCAATCAGAACTAGGTTGTCTCTTGAAAATCCAGCATCTGGGGTGCCTAGGTGGCTTAGTGGGGTAAGCCTCTGCCTTCAGCTCAGGTCATGATCTCAGGGTCCTGGGATCAAGTCCCACATTGGGCTCTCTGCTCAGAGGGGAGCCTGCTTCCCCCCCACCTTCCCTCTGCCTGCTTCTCTGCTCACTTGTGATCTCTTACTCTATCAAATAAATAAATAAAGTCTTAATAAAAATAAAAAAAAGAAAATCCAGCATCAAATGGAAGGAGTGTGTAGCCCCAACAGAAGACAGTTTTACAAAATTTCAATATGTACTTGACATATATTTATCTATCACATAGAAATGGAAATAGTCATCTCTAAATGGGAAAATGCTAATGATCAAGCATTTCTAAAACTAGAGTGAACACTTTTTAGTTTAAGAACAGTACTATTCCCCATTGTCCACTGTATATCCTGCATCCATGGACTTCTCTCCCTCCAAGGCATACCACTCTACTGTATGCCACCATCATCTTTCCTGGACTATTACAATAGCCCACCTACAGGTCTCCTAGCTTCCACACTGTTCCCACAGCTCCTCCCCTCTCCCCACAGCCTGTGGCCTCAGACTGAAATGCTCTTCGTTCAGATCTTTCTGGCTTCTTCCTGTCCTTCAAATTTGGGCTTAACAGACATTCCTCAGAGAGGCTTTCCTTGATCAGCCTATCTTAAATTTCCTAACTACTCCCCAGTCATATCGCTCATTTTATTCTTCTTCATGGACTCATTTCTAGTTTATAATAGACGTTCAATAACTATTTGGTAAACGAATTCTATCTCAAATCTCTGGCCAAAATTTCCACTTCCCTGGAATTAAAAAGGGCAGGTGCTCTGACAGCCCTGTGACACTCTGCTTAACGATGTACATGCAGTTCGGTGGAAAAAAGAACATTCCCTAAGTAAATAACTTGGGTGTTCATTCATCAGAAACAGTTCAGGATACATTTTCAATGCCCTCAAATCGTTCTGGGGCAGAGCTGTTCGATGCACGGTCTTACAGTACATGCACTAGATCCCAACATAGCTAAACAACGTAACTATGTCATTAGCAGTGCGACCTTGGGCAAACTTTTTAAGTATCATTTTCTTCCACCAAGGATGGAATAAAAAATACTGCCCAACATGCTCAATGGGAAAAACAAAACAAAAACAACAAAAAAAGGTGTGGATGGTTGCTAAGGCAATAGCGGCCAAACAGTGCACTGCACCAAGTATATGTTAACTTGGTGGGGGGGATGTTCAGTCTAGGCTCAAGTCACTTGACATATGTCCTCTCCCAGGGAACAAAACGGCCTCCGCTCCACAAAGGGGAATGTTCTGCATTTCCCCTGCAGAATGAAGGTCACCCCACAAGCCTGCCACCGGTCCAGCGTTCCCAGGGCTTCCAGGTTCTCCACCTGCTTTCCGCTCCAAGAGACTGGAGACCTCGGCCAACAGCTCTCACCTGCCGGCCCTAGGGGCTTCCGGGGGAGGCGGGGTCGGACATGGTGCCATGTCAAGGACAAGAGCAGAATAAGTCACATGGGTCAAAAGTCAAGAAATCAACTGCTCTGGCAAGAGGAACGTCAGCCCCCTCAGGCTATCACGGCCTCACCTTCTCCCTGGAGCCGCCGAAGCCGCTCTGCAGAATTGTCTGTACCGCCACAACCCCCTCAGAGGCCAGATTGCTTATTCAATATGGCGGCCTCGGCTAACCTCGCCCGCGGGGCCTGGAGAACGGGAAGCCAGGAGGGACTAGAAACCCCGGCTTCGACAATTTCCGCTCAACTTGAGTTCGGCAATTTCCGTCATCCGGACAGAGGGCGGGGCGGAGGGCGGGGAGACAGTTTGAGACCGCAGTTCCCCCGGAAGTAGTATGCGCCTGAGGCCGAGTGTCTTCGGTCATCTCCGGCGCTTCGAGGGGCGGTTCCTGTAGTGTTCCGGAGCCGCGGAGGTACTAATTTAAGAAATACCCTTTTTATTAATTTATTTATAAACACAAAGAGGCCCGCACACAATCTGTGGACCGTTCAAGTCAGAGCCCCCGAATTTTTCGTGGAGGAATGAGGCTATTAACGTACTTTGACCTTTAACCTTCGACCCGGTACGGCAGAGGGAAACGCCTCCGTCACTATATAAGGCATTTTCCGGCCTTTTGCGGCCTTTTTCCTGCCCCCCCCTCTTAGCGCTGGGCGCCGGCTGCCTCCCCTTCTCGTTTCCTTCGCTGCCGACTGGTTCCTGGGATCAGCCGACGCCATGGGTTTTGGAGACCTGAAAAGCCCCGCCGGCCTCCAGGTGCTCAACGACTACCTAGCGGACAAGAGCTACATCGAGGGGTGAGGACGGGCCCGGGTCGGGGCCGGGCCACGTGGCGCGGCCTCTGCCGCCGCTGGGGGAAAGGCAGCCTGTCTGCGAGGGGCGAGGGGTTAAACTTGCTTTCTTTCCACAGACTTGATTCAGCCAGTTTATCCCGAGTGCACGCGGGAAGTAAGCCTGTAGGTCTTCGTCAGATACTGCAAACTTTAAGGTCCACGAAGTGGCAGGGACTCAGGGTAGGGCCGAAAACCGAATACATGGTCCCTGATCTTGAACTTATTTAAAAAAAAATAAATACAGCATCTTAGGTTTCCCAGTAGCAAATGGGCTAGTTGACAGTAATTAGTTTGACAGATGTGGCGTTTGTCATTTATTTGCTGGTGTTTGTAGATTTTCTCTTAAAGGCGTGTGTAATTTTTGTATCCTCGGCAGGTATGTGCCGTCACAAGCAGACGTGGCAGTATTCGAAGCAGTCTCCGGCCCCCCACCTGCCGACTTGTATCATGCCCTCCGTTGGTATAATCACATCAAGTCTTACGAAAAGGAAAAGGCTAGGTAAAATTACCTTTGTATTTATCCGAAGAAAGAACACTTTCTCAGCTTAATAAACTTGGGATTTTCACATGACAAAATTGGACCCAGGCTACTTTAGTTTTGTTTGGGATGTTGTTAACTAAATTATCTTTGTGACTTTAGAAGGCCAAGAGACTGAAGTCCTCCATTTTTTCACAGAACAGGTAGAACATGGACAACAGCAATTCAACTTTTCCCCACAGTGCCCTGACAGTGTGCCCGGACCCTGACCTGGGGGGCCCACCTCTGGGGTGAGAGGGTGGCTCATTCACTCAGTCCTTGGCCATTCTTCTGAAACTGCCAACGAGGGTGGAAGTTTGGGGAAGTGGATTCCAGTTCACTAAGAATGGAACTGAGCATACTTAATGAAATCTCAAACAGAAATATTCATACTGAAAGCATAAATCATAGTGAGTATTGAATGTAATGTCTCACATGCTCCTAATGTTTGTTGGGTGAGGAGTTAAAACATACAGAAGTATTTGCCTGGGAGTGTTTAAGGGTAAATTCTTAGTACAAAGGAGATCTATTGGTAAATAGTGATGGAAACAAGTTCTCATGTGCTGTCTGAAAAAGAACATACTGATCTAGTGGTGGTTGAACTTAAATTTTTTTTTCAAGCCTTCCAGGAGTGAAGAAAGCTTTGGGCAAGTATGGCCCTGCTAATGTGGAAGACACCACAGGAAGTGGAGCTACAGATAGTAAAGATGACGATGACATTGATCTCTTTGGATCCGATGATGAGGAGGTATGGCACAAATTAATATGTGTATCAGTGAGCTTAATCATAGGCTTTGTGGTGAAATTGCCTGGATTTGAATTCTGGTTTCACCACTATTACCTGACTTTTAAAAATTCTCACTGGTTACATGATGAATAAAATCAAATCACCATCTTTCGGCTGAGCTCCTGATGGATTTGCTTTTTTCTGATGAAACTGGTCTTTCTTGTGATGGTTCCACTAGCTTTAAGCTGAGGAACAACCAACTTTGTGAAACATACTTAATTTTTCTTTATAGGAAAGTGAGGAAGCAAAGAGGCTAAGAGAGGAACGCCTTGCACAGTATGAGTCAAAGAAAGCCAAAAGTAGGTCATTTTAAATTTGTGCTACTTTAACTGTATTCCATAATAATGTAATCTTTTTTGAAGCTTGCTTTCTAAAGTAATTGCCTCTGCATTTGTTGACTAGATCAGTATTTAAAAATCTGTATAGGTAGTTCTTCCTAAAACTTCCACAGCTACTGGTCTGCAGCTGTTCTTATGGTAGCAGTTGTGGCATTCCTCTGTGGTAAAGAAACTGTTACACAATTAAACACCTCTTTCTTAGCACCACGGAAAGTGGGCATGTGAGTAACAAACAGATATACATAGTTTTGTTAGGCTGAGGAGATGATCCATTAGGAAACAGAATAAGATTTTAAAGGTGTTATCAACTAAAAGGAAAAAACAGCAGTGTCTGAATAATGCCGGTTGTACCTTTTTTAGAACCTGCACTTGTTGCCAAGTCTTCCATACTACTAGATGTGAAACCTTGGGATGACGAGACAGATATGGCAAAACTAGAGGAGTGCGTCCGAAGCATTCAAGCAGATGGCTTGGTCTGGGGCTCTTGTGAGTTCAATTTTTGTTTTTTGAAAGTGGCATCTGAAAGTTGCATAGTTAAAATGCTTGTCAATCAAGGGGGCTTTGCTAACTAAGACTTTTCTTGATGTTCTTTTCAGCTAAACTAGTTCCAGTGGGATATGGAATTAAAAAACTTCAAATACAATGTGTAGTGGAAGATGATAAAGTTGGAACAGATATGCTGGAGGAACGGATCACTGCTTTTGAGGACTATGTGCAGTCCATGGACGTGGCTGCTTTTAATAAGATCTAAAATCTACACCATGGATCATTGCCCTTAAATAAAAGCTTAAGACAGCTGTTGGCTCTTGACTCTTAAATAGGGTGGTTTCCATTTTGGGGGAAGAAATTCAGTGGACAGTATAATTCATAAAAATAAATTTGGGTCAGCATTGTTAGATATTTAGCTCAAAAAGGAAGAAAATATCTATCATAAATAAACATTAGTTTCTGTACCCAATGCACAAGGATACCCCTTTTACCACAGCATTTCAAGTTTCATACTTGTTTTCCAAAGAAATCAGATAAGCTTCACTTGGGGAAATTTTGGATTAAGAATTTCAACTAGAGGGCGCCTGGGTGGCTCAGTGGGTGGCTCAGTCGGTTAAGCAACTGCCTTCGGCTCAGGTCATGATCCCGGAGACCCAGGATCGAGTCCCATATCTGGCTCCCGCCTCTGTGGGGAGTCCACTTCTCCCTCTGACCTTCTCCCCTCTCATGCTTTCTCTATCTCAAATAAATAAATAAAATCTTTAAAAAAAAAAAAAAAGAATTTCAACTAGAGGGGTGCCTGGATGGCTCAGTGGATTAGGCCTCTGCCTTTGGCTCAGGTCGTGATTTCAGGGTCCTGGGATTGAACCCAGCATCGGGCTCTCTGCTCAGTAGGGAGCCTGCTTGTGATCTCTCTCTCTGTTAAATAAGTAAAATCTTTAAAAAAAAAAGAATTTCAATTAGATTTTTAGTCCTGTAGATTTATAATGGTTCAGACCTTGGGCTTTTTGCAAGGAGTTACAAAGTAATACCTGGGCTGGTTTTCCACAATGGAAATGTTGAAAGTATCTTGAGAAATGGGTCAATACATGTAAAGTGCTTAAGATAACTGGACACAGTGAATGTCCTTTATTTACTAGACTAGTTAATGAGACATTGGGGGAAAGGGGGAGTTAAATGTTGGGCCACCTGAGTGGCTCGGCTCGTGATCTCAGGGGTCCTGGGATCGAGCCCCGCGTCGGACTCTCTGCTCGGCAGGGATCCTGCTTCCTCCTCTCTCTCTGCCTGACTCTCTGCCTACTTGTGATCTCTCTCCCTCTGTCAGATAAATAAGATCTTTAAAAAAAAAAAGGGAGTTAAATGTTGAGATAGACCAATAATGAAATAATTTGTTTTCACCTAGGGTCTTCCAAGTTGGGCATTACTCTAGGATGAAAAATTACACAATTAAGAATCCCACTTGAGGGTGCCTGGGTGGCTCTGTCGGTTGAGCGACTACCTTCCGTCATGGTCCCGGAGTCCCGGGATCGAGTCCCATATCGGACTCCTGGCTCTGCGGGAGGTCTGCTCCTCCCTCTGGCCTTCTCCCCTCTCATTCTCAGTCTCTCTCTCTCTAGTAAATGAATAAAATCTTTAAAAAAAAAAAAAAAAATCCCACTTGAGGGCCCCTGGGTGGCTCAGTCAAGTGTCTGCCTTTGGCTGGTCATGATCCTGGGGTCCTGGGATGGTGCAAATCCATCTCCCTGCTCTACAGAGGGCCTGCTTTTACCTCTCCAAGTCCCCTGCTTATATTCCCTCTAAAAAAATGATTCTTAAATAAAGTCCTTCTTGAAAGCAATACGATAAGAAATGGGATGTGCCACCTTACTAAAGGACACCTAACCCAGAGTAGGGAAGGTAGGTCAAAGGAAGGATTCCCAAAATTTGTTAAAACCATTGGGGCATCTGGGTGGCTCAGTTGGGCCTCTGCCTTCAGCTCAGAATATGATGGGGATATCCTGAGATGAAGCCCCTGCATCAGGCTCGCTTCTCAGCGGGTGTGTGCTGCTTTCTCTGCCCCTCACACTGTGCGCTTCTCTCAAATAAAACCTTGGGGGGGGATGCGTTACAGTCTCTGGGTTAAAGCCTCTGCCTTCGGCTCAGGTCATGATCTCAGGGTCCTGGGATCAAGCCCCACATCGGGCTCTCTGCTCAGCGGGGAGCCTGCTTCCCCCTGCCCCCACCCCCGTACCTGCTTCTCTGCCTACTTGTTATCTCTCTCTGTCAAATAAAATCTTTAAAAAAAAAAGTTGTTTAAAAAAAGTAAAAAATAAAAAAAATAAAACCTTGGGGAAAAAACACAAGGGAGTGGCGGAGGGAGAAGCCTACTCCTGCTGAGCAGGGAGCCCCACTTGGGGTTCAGTCCCAGGACCCTGAGATGACCTGAGCAGAAGGCAGATGCTTGACCAAATGAGCCACCCAGGTGCCCTGATGGAGAGAGAACTTGATTTGTGTTTTTGGGAATGTGATTTTTGAGTAGCACTAGGTCATGGGAAGGTTATAAGGTAATTGATTCCCAGGCTGTGGTTCATAAACCTGGCTAGGGTGTGGAGGCAGGGACTGAGTTGGACATTTTACTTGGATTTGGATATCAGAACCTATTGGGGTGAAGGGACTTCAATAATGAGAGTGCTGCAGGTAAGGAAGTAAAGGCAGCTTTTTGTTTTTAAGTAGGTCCACACCGAAGTGTGGAGCCCAACAAAAGTCTTGAACTCAAGACCCAAAGCCTGAGCTGAAATCAAGAGTCGGATGCTTAACTAACTGAGCCATCCAGATGCTCCAGGAATTGTTGACTAATAAAAGTCTTTTTTAAAAAATATTTTATTTATTTGACAGAGAGATTACAAGTAGGCAGAGAGGCAGGCAGAGAGAGAGGGGGGAGCAGACTCCCTGCTGAGCAGAGAGCCTGCGGGGCTCCATCCCAGGACCCCTGAGATCACGAACTGAGCCGAAGGCAGAGGCTTTAACCCACTGAGCCACCCAGGCACCCCTGACTAATAAAAGTCTTATTTTCTGGTCTCTAAGACCAAAGAGATTAAATGATTTGAGGTCAAAATTTTCCTAACCAAACCAGACAGTGCTATTCTTTTCCGCTCAATCTGATTTTATTTATATGAGAGAGTACCTTAAATGTGTGAAATTGTTTAAATTTGAGAGAAAATTTATTTAATTGGTATATGTATTTACCTGTGACTATGATCGTCTTCGTTAAGCAATATTTCCGACGTCATGAACATTTTCCGGTTGTCAGTGTCATGAGAGCCAGCAGAGGGCAGCACTTCATTTTCTGTAGAACCAGAGCCTGGGGATTCTGGAAATGTTGCCATGGAAAGATCGAGATGTAGCAACTAGTGAATAGCAGCCCGGAATTACAACGATCGACATGTTAAAGGGATTGAGCATCAAATAGCTGGAAGAAGTATTAACAAAAATAAAAACTTAATTAAAAATGTGGTTAAAAGTAAAAGGAGTTAAATTTAGAATGGTCATTTCCAAACCACAGCTGTCTTGTAAATCTTAAAATGATAAGTGAAGCATGTGACCTTAAAAATCTTGACTCCACAGCCTCACATAGATATATTTGGTGGTATCTTTTCATTTTATATTAAAAAAATAGATAACACAGTCACATAGTTCAAGAGGTTATACAGTGAAGTCTCTGTGTGTCATCCCTGCTCCGTTCCCCCTCGCCCAGGCCTCCCGTTCAGCTGCATAAAAGCAACCAATGTCAACAGGTTCTTAGCTCTCTCCAGAGCTAGTATGAGCATATGCATGAAGTAATTGTAGCATACAATGCGAACTGTTTGTACCTTTTATTTTGCCCTTAAAAATCGACTTGGATGTCTCGGAAATTAAATCTTGGGTATTCCATGTCGGTACTTATAAAACTTTCTCATTTTCTAACAGTTACATAATCCATTGTCTCACATCTTATTTAGCCAGTCTATTTATTGGAGCTTCAGATTGCTTTCAGTTTTCTGCTGTTATAAGCAATGCTCACATTCGTTTGTGAGCCTGTATACCGAATAATCTGTTTTTGAAACGATGGGCTCAGAAGGCATAGGTAGACATGGAGAAAGAGAGATTTTTTTTGGTTTGTTTCTGACTTTGGGGTATTAACAAAAGATAAAAGAAGCCAGGGTTTTTTTGTATGCCCATAAATGATTACAGTAACTCAGACCATACTTATTTTTCATATTTGGCATCCCTCACACAAGGCTGAGAACAGCGTGGGAATTAAAATGATTCATTCAGTGTCACTATGTTAGAAGCTACAAAAATACAAAAGAAGAGTTAAGAAAATTACAATAGGGAGGTGGCTCAAACACATAAAATTGTTAAAAATTAGTCATTTTGTGATTAAGCCGGTAATCCAAAAGTTCAGAAGGTCAGGGAAGGCTAAAATTGGAGAAAATTTTTTTGGAGAAGTTGGGACTTGAGCTGGTTGGACCTTGATAGTAATTTGTTAAAAAAAGAAAAAAAAAAAAGAAAGAAAGGAAAGAAAAGAAAAAAGTATTCCAGGCGGGAATAAAAGGCAGGAATAAGGATAGACAAATCGACATTTACAAGGCTATTAGATCAGTTGGGCTGGGTTTTGCAGTGTCTGGGATTAGATAGGGTGGGGCCAGGTTGCACATTCAGGCTGACTCCTTCTGGCGGGGGGACAGAAAGTGACACAGGCCGACAGCTCTGACTTGAAGGTGTTATGGATGGAAGCATGTGACTAAAAGGATTGTTTCAGTCCAAACATGAATGGAGATGGCTAAATTATGGCATATATACTCAACGAAATACTTTATAAACAATATAATTAAAAAGCAACAGATGAGCAACATTGAAAAATGCTGGAGTTTTTCCCTGTTATGAAAAGATAAGCTTATGGACAAAGACAAATACAAAAGGAGTTGCAGTCCTGTTTTGGAATCTCCATGTATTTCCACCCTCCACCCGCCCCCACCCCCCACCCCCGCGAACAAATCCAATTTGGCAGTGGTGGTTATTGTCCTTAGAATGAAAAAGTAAAAAAATACAAAAATACATGCCTCATACACATTGTCCATTTTGGACCTCATCATAAGCTATGAGATAAGCAAAGCAGACACTGTTATCACCATTAGATGAGGAAACTGAACTCTGAAAGATGACTTGCCTAATTTTTTACCTAGTGAGAGAGAACTGAAACCCGGGTCCTCGGCCAGGTAATGTGTTGTTGGCAATAGAATGAAAAAAGTTCTTCATCCCTGCTTTTAGACAATCTAATCCTATTTTATCAGTGTAACCCTTGCTTCATATCCTCAGTTAGGGAAAGTGAGAAGATAAAGTCACATAAGGGTGAATTTAAAATGGAATTGAGACTGATAAACACATTATCTCATTACATGCTCTGTATGGATAGTAATAGGTGCATTCAAGAAATGACCCAAATGAGCATCACTTGTTTGGAATTCCATTGGCCTGCCTAACTTCTAGAACAGTAAAAATCAAAGGAAAATGTTCATGGACTTCGTAAATTCACCCCCCCAAAAGAATTGCCCATATGTAAGAATATTGAGGAACTGTGGATTACTATTCAAGTTAGACACCAACTTGTGAATCTTCTATCCTCATTCTGTCCCTAGAAAATGGGACTATTCGTTTTTTGTGGTGGTGGTTTTTTTTTTTGTTTTTTTTTTTTACTATTTTTTCTGATCATAGCCTGTTTTCCTCTGTACGTTTGCCCTTACTGTGTCACCTACCTTAAAAGCCTCTTATCTCATCTGCACTTGTTAAAATTGGAGTCATTCTTCAAGATACCCTTCAAATACATCTTTCAAGAAAACTTTTATTTTGCTTCTTGCCCTTCACAGCCTCTAGGCACATAGTCTTTTATACATACTTATAAACTATCTGGTTTTAAAGTTCTCTGTGTAGCTCCCTTATTCTTCCTATGAAATGTTTATGTTCATTCAAGAGGAAAGGATCTAACGCTTAATAAGCAGTTACTAGGGGGCGCCTGGGTGGCTCAGTGCGTTAAGGCCTCTGCCTTCGGCTCGGGTCATGATCCCAGAGTCCTGGGATCGAGCCCCACATGGGGCTCTCTGCTCAGCGGGGAGCCTGCTTCCCCTTCTCCTTCTGCCTGCCTCTCTGTCTACTTGTGATCTCTCTCTCTGTCAAATAAATAAATAAAATCTTAAAAAAAAAATAAGCAGTTACTAGGTTGGAAGATGCCATAAATTTCACTGATTAATACCAGCTAGGATTGATCAAGGTATTTATAGAGCTGAGTACTCCTCTAAGTGCTTTACCTGCATCGCCTCATTTAAATTCCACAACAGCCCTGTGTCGCGAGTACTACTATTGTTATTCCCATTTTGCAGATGGGGAAACAGGTCTAGAAATCTGAATTAATTTAGCCAAGGACACAGACCCAGGATGTATTGGAGCCTTAGTTCAAATCCAGATATCCTGCCTCTGGAGGCCCGGGACTTGCCCTCTTCAAAGAGCTGCTTCCCATTAAAGAGGCAGGTTTGTCTCCTCATGTCTGTGCCCCAGTCCCTGAGAGCCTAGAATTCTTTACTCTTCTGCCAACTGGGCACTGAGCTCCCTCACTTCCTTCCCTAATTGCTCCAGTGCCTGTCTTCTCTTCCAGCCTCTGTCCTGTTAGTCATTCATCCTGCTCTTAATCAGGAGACCCCTGGAAAGCCCCACTAACCAAATTCCAACTGTCGGGGGGGAGTCTTGGAGTCCCCAGTCCTGGGCCCAGTGCTACTCTTGGGATCTTCCCTCAAACTGAGAATAAAACATTAACTCCTGTCTCTGCTGGGAAGTACTTGTACCAGCTGTTACTTTCCACTAGCAGATTTCTGTTACGTCCCCACTACCAGCTATTTTTTTTGGAAAGATCTTTATTTATTTATATATTTGAGAGAGAGACAGCAAGAGACGGAACAAAAGCAGAGGGAGTGTGAGAGGGAGAAGCAGGCCTCCCACTGAGGAGGGCTCTGGGATCAGGACTTGAGCCGAAGGCAGACTGAACCACCCAGGGCCCCCCTACTATCAGCTATTTTAAAAGCCACTAAAACTAGTCTTAAGCCCAGTGTCTAAGAACTCTCTGATATTTTATTTAAAAGCATGTTTCCAGGGAAGGGTGCCTAGCAGTCACATGTGACTTGGGTCTTGATCTTGAGGTTGCTGAGTTTAAGCCCCACGTTTGGGCAGAGACTGATTAAAAAAAAAAACAAAAAACATAAAAAAAAAACATGTTTCTAAGGGAAGGACCCGTGGACCTATAACCTTCCTTAGATTCTCAAAGGAATTCAGAGTTCCTTTAAGTCCTTTGTAGACCTTAGGGCGCCTGAGTGGCTGAGTTGGTTAAGCGTCTGCCTTTCGCTCAGGTCATGATACCAGGGGCCTGGGATCGAGCCCCAAGTCGGGCTCTCTGCTCAGTGAGGAGTCTTCTTCTCCCTCTCCCTCTGCCTACCTCTCCCCCTGCTTGTGCTCTCTCTGTCAAATAAAATATTTTTGAAAAGAAGACCTTTATAGACCTTCCTTAAAACATTTTTTTTTTGTCTTGGAACACTGAAAGAATAAAATAAAATAAATAAAATAAAATAAAATAATCATTTTTTGAAAGTTTCACTCCTCATAGCAAACAGTGAAACATATTGAAAGTCCATATTAAATATAAGCTTTTATATGACTATGAAATATTTCATTTGACTCATTGACACAAGGATGTATTTTATAGACATGGGATTAAGTATTTATTAATTTTCACTTTTCAAGCTTCCTTTTTATATTCTAGAGCCAATAATATATTTTTTAAGATCTCAAATATGTTCACAGGCCTTTGGTAACCTCCTGCTTCCGAGGGGTAACATCACCTGCTCCGTCATCTCCTTCTGCCCTCGGTTGCTTAATCCCCTTCCTGTTCCTCAGCCTTCCTCTTGCTCCCACAGCCCTGAGAATCTTTCCAACTGCTCGAACGAAGGATGAGCCTAAGAAAGCTTCTTTGTCTTCGATCCTCCAGCTTTTCTCTTGATCCTGGGAAATCTGGGCCCGTCCCTTGAGGGTGATGGGGAACCCAGAATGGAATTATCTTAAACTCTGGTGGTGGAGGGATCAGACACTCACAATGAGCCCTTCGCTCCTTGCCTTCCCTCCATACTGGGTGTGGTGGAAACCATGAAATTTGGGGATGACCGAAGTTTGGGATATGCTGAGTGATGCCACACATTTCTGAGGAATCATTTCCCAAACCAGATCTGATTGTTGCTATGGGCTACTAGTAAAGAACATAGCCAATAAGCGATCCAAGATTGGCATTTCCAGAAGCTGAGAGATGAAATAAAAAAGGATATTGATTCAAGAAATAACACAGCTCCCCTCCCAACTTTCAAAATAAAATAAAGAAATTACAGAAAATTAAATGCTTTTTAAAATTGAAGAGGTTTAATACACCAATTAAAGGTATACTTTATTGGTCTTGTACTGGTGTCTATATATAGACAGAGGACTAGAAGGTAGAAACATATCAATGTCATACATGCTTTCTTTTCTGAAATCATTCTGAGATTGGGCTGGTCTATCCACCATCTAGATGCCTGTGTTTATTTTATGTTTATAGCAATCTTTTTTTTTAAGATTTTATTTATTTATTTGACAGAGAGAGATCACAGGTAGGCAGAGAGGCAGGCAGAGAGAGAGGGGGAAGCAGGCTCCCTGCTGAGCAGAGAGCCCAATGCGGGGCTTGGTCCCAGGACCCTGAGATCATGACCTGAGCTGAAGGCAGAGGCTTTAACCCACTGAGCCACCCAGGTGCCCCATGTTTATAGCAATCTTATACATACTTGCACATACCCAGAATTTTCCAAGAATGTTAATATTTATAATGATTTCATGAGGGATTAGGGACAGGAGCATATCTCCATTGGCAGGTGGGGTCTATGTCGCCTCCCCTTGAACCTGAGCTGGCCCATGACTACTTTGAGTGAGAGAGTACAGTGGATGTGATACCGTGTCAGGGGTGGGTGTAGGCTTTAAAAGGACTAGAAAGGTCTAGGTATCTTAGAGCCCTAAACTGCCATATAAGAAGTCTGACTACCCTGAGCTACCATACTGGAAGAGCTGCATGAAGAAAAAGAGAAGGGACAGTAGGGCAGAGGAGATAAGCTGTTCCAAAACTTGGCCACTTGGGACATCCCAATCGAGCCGATGCGGCAGACCTTGTGAAGCCGAGAGATGACCCTCCGTTCTGTGCCTTGTTTGAGCTTCTGACTCAGAACTGTGAGATATTATGACAATAAATTGTCATTTTAAGCAACTAGATTCTGGCACACTTCACTAAGCATGAAGAGTTCACAATATTTAAACTACTCTAACCAACTGTTACTTTAATTTATAAATGTATATACATAGATTTCATGAAATAAAGAAATTAAGTACACGTCTAATAGGTTACTGGTACAAAATTAAAGTGAGCTTAAGCATATATGTTAACATTTTTGAAATGATTTAATCATCTATTTAATTTTAAGATGTAGGACTTTAAAGTCATTAAGATTAGAAAAAAAATTAAGATAAAATGTTGCATCAACAGTGGTGACTAATCCACAGCAGTATAATTAGCAAGAACGACAGATGATTTAATTTGCAGGGGGGGAAAAAAATGAAGATCTTTCCTATGTTTTTATGACCACACAAAAATGTAAAGGCACTGAACTGCTTAACAAAAAGAGATAGTTATTATCATACCTTGGAACCAAATAATCTGAAAGCACGTTCAGGCACAAACCCCCCCCCCCCCCCCAGCCTTCTATTGAGCTGTTTCCAGGAGACACAAGTTCTTGGTCTCAGAGTTCCTGAGCTGTTCGCTCACTGTGCCGGAACAACTGACCTCCCACAGTGTGTGCTTTAGGATCTCAGCAACTGAGGCCCGAAAGCGAGTTTGGAACTTCTTACTAATGAGGACGTAAAGGATGGGGTTCAGGCAACTATTGAGGAATGCCAAGCCAGTGGAGAGGGGGATACCAGCCTGAAGCACCTGGTGGAAATAGCTACTGTGGTGGATTGTGAGCTCCCAAATGTTAAACAGGTGATAAGGAGTCCAGCAAATCAAAAAGGCCATGACCACAGCTAGGATGGTCCAGAAATGCTTACTGGAGACCAGGATGCTTCGCTTCTTCACCTTGAAGATGAGACACAAGTAGCAAATGCTCATTGCTAGCAAGGGGAAGAGGTACCCGACAATAAATTTCACCCAGGTCAGAACATGGTGCCTCATCAAAGCAAGGTCAGGATCATGCTCATGGAAATTGTTATAGCAAAGAGTGTGGTTATTGAACTCCAGAGTGTCCCGGAAGTAGAGGGCAGGACCACCCATTAGAGAAGCCAAAAACCAAACGGATACAATGACAATCAGGGAGTTCCTTAGGGTTCGGTGCCGATGAGATACGATGGGATGGATTAAGTGTATATAGCGGTCCAGGCTGATCACCGTCAGGAAGAAAATACTAGCAAACATGTTCAGCTGGGCAATGAAGGAATTGGCCTTGCACAACCAGATGCCAAAGGGCCAGTGGAAATTCATGACCACATAGGAGATGTACAGAGGTAGGAAGAGAAGAAAAATGAAATCTGCGATAGCCAGATTGAGGAACCAGAGAGTGGTGACTGTCTTCTTCCACTTGAACCCCGTGAACCAAATGACAGTGGCATTTCCTGGGATGCCCAGGATAAATGCTAAACAATATAACACCAGCGAGACCCAATGAACAACTCCCAGGTGGGCTTTCTCCTCCAAATCAGACTCTGAGGAGTAATATTCCAGGTTATAGGAGTAGTTCTCAAATTCTTCAAATAATGTTTCCTCTAGATCTTCCATGACCTTGTCAAGTAGAGAGTGAGGATATCTAAAGAAGCAAATTTAAAAAGAAAACAATTTTTTAAAAAGGAAATATTCGGTGAACAAGGAACATTAGGATAAAAACATTACATCTGATGTACTGAATGGAAATAGTATAATATTGGTAAGATCTGTGATTATATTCTAGAGAGCCAAATCTTGGGGGTACCTCCGTTTTGCTCTGATTACTCTCAAAGCTGTGAGAGCTCATTTTTGCAAAGTATTCGGTAAGTGCAAAATTAAAATTATTGACTCTGCATAAGGAATTCCTCTATCCATAAGGCTAGAGAGAATTTAACATTCAGTAGACATTGATTAAGTTCTGACTGCATTATTAATTTATGGAAGATACAAAAGAAAACAGGAATACTTACATGGTGATGACTTCAAAGCCCTTAGTTATTCCCCTACTTTCTAAGCTCTAGACAAGAATTCCAAAGGCTTCATCAATCCACACCTCTGGATGTTACAGGCAGGTACTAGAGATTCTGACACACTGTTTTGCACCCACAGATGTTTTGATTCTATGCTTGTGAATGCAAACATGTTCATAAGAATTATATCAGGGTGGGGGCGCCTGGGTGGCTCAGTTGGTTAAGCGACTGCCTTCGGCTCAGGTCATGATCCCGGAGTCCCGGGATCGAGTCCCATATCGGAGTCCCGGCTCTGCGGGAAGTCTGCTTCTCCCTCTGACCTTCTCCCCTCTCATTCTCAGTCTGTCTCTCTCTAATAAATAAATAAATAAATAATCATTAAAAAAAAAAGAATTATATCAGTGTGGAATACTTTTCAACTGAAAGGTACCCTTTGGAGTAAAATTGACTATTTAATTTCTCTATCAATTGCCTATAGAGTGCTGCTAAATTTTATTTAAATTTTTATTTTATTAAAATTCCTTTGTTTTGAATTAATTTGGATTATCTGCCACATTTACAACAAAAATGTGATTTATTAATCAGTTTTATTTTGCTTATTTTTGCCCATGCCAAAATTTATCTATTGTAATTTCACCCAAAGTTTTCTTTTGTGTCCTTTTTTCTCCTTCCTATCAAGACTAATTTTTCTGGGTTAAGAAGAGGTAAAAGTCATTTTTACAATCAAAACAAAGTTTACTGGGTATAATTTTAACTACATCAATTTTATTTTGTATTACTTCTGTTTGTTAGTATTCAAAATCAAGAAGAAAGAAGATTAGTAGTTATATTCATTTCAGGGAGCTACAATAATTAATGAGGCAAACATATAAGATAAGCCTGGATGGTTCAATCAGTTAAGCATCTGCCTTCAGCTCAGGTCATGATCCCTGCGTTCTGGGATTGAGCCTGTGTGCATGGGGCTCCCTGCTCACCAGGGAGTCCGCTTCTCCCTCTCCCTCTGCCCCTCCTGCTGCTCATGCTCTCTCTCGCTTTCTCTCTCTCATAAATAAATAAAATCTTTTTTAAAAAATATGGGAATATAGTAGGGTTAGAATGAAAAGGTCAAAACATGTAGTGTTGCCCAGAGACATCACACATTCAATTCTACTAACACTGAATTCATCATCCTACCTCAAATTGTTTGAGGAACCTGGCAGGGCATAATTAAAAAATAAAAGCAATTCATTAGCACCCTCCCAATCCCAGGCCCAGCCACCTTCTTTTTTTTTTTTTTTTCCAATACTCAGCTTAAATGCCACCTTTTCCCGGAAACATTTCCTGACGTTACCTTGGCCCAGATAATTACAATAATAATTACTATTATTATTATTTTTAAAAGCCAGTGTTATTGAGAATTGTCTAGGTGCCAGGCACAGTATGGTCTGATTTAATCCTCATGAGACTCCTATAAAGTAGGCAAGTAGTACTATTATTCCCATTTACAAGAAAAGACACTTAAGTTTGAGGAAACTTAGTGACTTTCTCAGGATCACACAACCTATAATTGGAGAGTCAGGATCTAAACTCAAATCTACTGGACCCAGAACTTGGGCTCTTAGTTACTATGATTTTGTAGGACACCATATTCTTATTGTAATTGATACACTCAATTGTCATTGGTTTATCTTTAATCTCTGCCCTATCAAACTCTTAACTCCTTGAGAACAATGCCACCTCTGATCCCCATGGTGCCTAGTCCAAGTCTTAATATATCACAGATGCTTAACATGGGCTGAATAAATGATTGGCTTAGCTACAAATTCTGTTCAGAACCAAATGTAACAGGGGAGTTTGTGAGTTCGCCCCTAAGTCACTGTCATTGCCAGAATCTCTCTGACCTTGACCCACAATTCCATCCCTAGGATCTTGGCTTTTTTTCTTTTTCTTTTTCTTTTTTTTTAATTTTTATTTTATTTATTTATTTAACAGAGAGAGAACACAAGCAGGCAGAGAGGCAGGCAGAGGCAGAGAGAGGAGCAGGCTCCCTGCGGAGCAAGGAGCCCGATGCAGGACTTGATCCAGGACACTAGGATCATGACCCAAGCCAAAGGCATCTGCTTAACTCACTGAGCCACCCAGGTGTCCCTTTTTTTTTTTCTTGGCTTTTTTTCTTGACACCAAGTCTTTTCCTTCATGTATCCTACTTCACCAAGCAAGAATTGGCTCCCTTCTTGCTACCCTTTTCTTGCATATCTGGGATCTTACTCATTGCTTCTGGTGGCTGATCATCCTCAATGTCTAACTCTCTGTCTCCATTTTCTGTCTGTATACTGGGACACCCTTCCCTCCTCGTGCCTATGACCTTTTAGGCTATTAGGAATTCTGAAGCCAAATAGCCCAGGTGGCAGTTTAAATCACCTTACAAAACCCTAAGCAGTAGTTAGAAGGACCTTCATTGTCCAAACACAGAAAGCCAATGGGAGACCCCTAATTACACTAGAACCATTACCCTTACCAAAAGTCAGAAACCTCCCTCTTCTTTTTTTTTTTTTTTAAATATTTTATTTATTTATTTATTTGACACAGAGGGAGAGAGAGCATGCACAAGTGGCGGGGAGCGACAGGCAGAGGGGGAGGGAGAAGCAGGCTCCCTGCCAAGCAAGAAGCCCAATGTGGGACTCAATCCCAGGACCCTGTGGGACTCAATCCCAGGACCCTAGGGTCATGGCCTGAGCGGAAAGCAGACACTCAAACGACTGAGCCACCCAGGTGCCCCAAGAAACCTCCCCCTTCCAATGCTATTACCGACCCTGCTGGGCCAGAATGATCACAGGGCCTGCTGAAGGACACCAACCATATCTCTTCCCAATTCTCTTGGTGGGGCGGGGGTGGGGGTGGGAGGTACCTCGAGGATACATGATCTAGCTCATCCGTTTCAGAATCCCTCCAAACAGAAAACCCTGTATCAGAGAGGTCCCCAATCTTCCAGAAAACAGATGAGTTGATTGGACACAAGATTCAGTGAGCTCAAGCTTGGAGAAAGATCTTCAAGAATTGCTGAATGCTGCCCCGCTGAAACCTTCACAGGAAATACAATCTAGGAATTCCCCTGTGACTTAGAGAGGAGGTTTTTGTGTGGTGGCGATGGTGAGGGATGTGGGTAGGATGGAGAAAAGAGAGGAGTAAGGCAGGATTCAGCAACTGCCCTCCTGATTCCCTAGGCAAGCACAGTTAACCCTTCAGGACACAGTCTCAGTTAATTATTACAGCTTGTTTATATGTTGCTTTACACTTTATAGGCACCTCTGGATCTTATTAAGTTTCCAAATCTCACACCTACCCACCTTTCTAGAGGCTAACTATATTAGTTTCATAGGGCTGACGTGACAAAGTGCTCTAAACTTAAAATTTCTTAATAACAGAAATTTATTGTCTCACAGTCTGGAGATTAGAAGTCTGAAGTCAGGTGTAGGTGGGGTGGTTTCCTTCGGAGGGAAGTCTTGAAGGGAAAATCTGTCCCGTGCTAGGTTCTGGTGATTTACCAGCAAACTTTGGTCTTTTTTGGCTTGTACACGTGTCACCCTCCTACCTGCCTTTGTCGCCTCATGGTGCTCTGCCTGTGTGTCTGTCTCTGTGCCCAAATGTCACCCTTCCATAGGGACACATGTCCTACTGGATTACAACCCACCCCAATGACCTTGTTTTAACCTGATGACCTCTGTAAAAACCCTAGTTCCACATAAGATCACACTATGAAAGGCTGAGGGCTAAGACTTCAACGTACCCTTTCGGAGGGGCACAATTCTGCCCGCAGCACTAACCCAGAGCCGGCAGCCTCCATTTCTGAATCGTAATCACTCATTCATTTAGCACATGTTCAGTAAGTGCCTACATTTCTCAGGCGCTATTCTAGTTAATTGTGCTTCTTCGCTAAATGAGACAATTATTTCTTCCCTTTTAGATTTTAGAGTCTAGCAGGAGATAGTAAAAAAAATAAACATAATAGAAAAGCAAATTACATAGTGTGTTAAAGTGTGTTAAAAGCTGGAAAGTGCTGCAGAAAAATGGGGGGGGAGGCAGGGAAGAATGGAATAAACGGAAAAGGAGAGGTAGTTCTAATTTTCAGTAAGGTGGTCAGAGAAGGGCTCACTGGGAAGCCGGCAACTGCAAAGTCGGAGGGAGGTAAGGGAGTTAGTCATGTGGATATTGCAGACAAGAATGTTCTAGGCAAAGGGAACAGCCCGTGCCTTATGGCAGAAGTGCATCTAACGTATTCCAGAAATAGTAAGGATACCAGTATGTCTAGAGTAGGGTGAGCCAAGTGAACAAGGGTGAGAGCGGAAGAAAAGAAGCAAGGAGGATGTGTAGGAGGTCAGAGACGGAGACACTGTAGGCCACTGAAGGACTCTGGTTTCACTCTAAGGGAAATGGGAAGGCCCTGAAGGATTCTGAGCAGAGGAGAAAAGTGATCTGTTTCTGTTATGGTACAATCCCTCCTTCTGCTTTGTTGAGAATAGACTGCTGTGGGTAGCGGCGACAGTGGAGGTGGGGCAAGCAAGGGTAGAAGGAGCAAGACCAATTCGAAGATTACAGGAATAATTCCGGCCAGAGACGAGGGTGGCTTGGATCAGGGCGGCAGCAGAAGTGATGAGAAAGGACTGAATTTGGGGCGCCTTGGTGGCTCCGTTGGTTGAGCATCTGACTCTTGATTCAGGCTCTCGTCCTGATCTCAGAGTCGTGGGGCTGAGCCCGGGGTCAGGCTCTGCGCCCAGTGGGGAGTCTGCCGGGGAGTCGGGAGTCTTTCCCTCAGCCCTGCCCCCACTTACGCGCATGCGCTAGCTCTACCTCTCTATCTCACGTAAATAAGTCTTAAAAAAAAAAGACAGACTGAATTCGAATTTATATGTTGAAGATAGAATCAATAGATTTATTAGTGAAACAGATGTGAAAGAGAAGAATAAAAAATGACCTCCAGGCCTTGGGGCCTCCTGTACCAGAGTCTAAGGCCCTTTAACACGACTTGTTCCTTCTTGTCACTGGCTAGAATATAGATATAGTCATGAAATATATATATCGCACTGTGTGGATGAGGAAAACATGTGTTTTCATAAGATATAAGAAACTTGGGCCCTCCTAGGATCTCGTGGAGCACAGCTGCCCTGAGTGAGATTACTTCTGGATTACTAACTGGGAACATATTTGCCCTGCTATTCTTTTGGGCTTTTGTTAAAGCAGCAGAATCTGTATCCTAACTCACTTAGCTTCCCTGGGCCTTGCCTTTAAGCACTGTGGCAGAGACCCGGCTGTGCCCACCTCCCGTGAAAAGATGCCCTAAGAAACCCTTGAGGAAGCAGCTACTCCTACCAATGGCCATGGCTTCTGGAAGCTAACTGGGAGAGAGAGACTGGGGAGCTTCCCCTGGGGACAACAGAAAGAGAAAGAAGGTGACTTTGTAAGGAAGATCTCTCTACCCCAGCAAGAGTCTTTTAAGGAACACCCTTTCCAACCATGGAGACCAAATATGAGGGGGTTTTTGCAAGTGACCATGGTAAGCTGATAAGTCTTCTACTTTATAAGGAAATGTGGGGAAGATCTGGCATTGTGACGATATTAGACCTACACTCTTTTGGCAGACGTTAAATATCCTCTGCCCTCTATTTCACATTTAAATGTCCCGGGGACAGGTAACCACAAGAGGTTCGGTAGGGCCGCCTGAGTGGCTCCCTGGGTTAAGCATCTGCCTTCGGCTCAGGTCATGACCCCTGGGTCCTGAGACGGAGCCCCGCATCGCCCTCTCCTCTGCCTGCCGCTCTGCCTACTTGTGCTCTCTATCTCTCTGACAAATAAATAAACAAACAAACAAACAAACAAAATCTTTATTAAAAAAAATGGGCGCCTGGGTGGCTCAGGTGGTTGAGCGACTGCCTTCGGCTCAGGTCATGATCCCGGAGTCCCGGGATCGAGTCCCATATCGGACTCCCGGCTCTGCGGGAAGTCTGCTTCTCCCTCTGACCTTCTCCCCTCTCATTCTCAGTCTCTCGCTCTCTAATAAATAAATAAATAAATAAATAAAAAATAAGAGGTTCAGTAGTTCAGGTTAGGCAGACAATGGGATTCGCTGGAACCAAAGAACAACGGATCTGCCCACAGTGGACAGCAGCTCCTCCCTCCCCTCCAATTGTTTCCACGTGGGAAAGAAGGACTTAGAGTTGCCAGAGCTTCTGAAGAATAGCTGGATATCTATGTTACGAATCGGAAAAGCTTCCAGTTTCTAAACTATTATTTCAGACCGAAACAGCTGCGGACCACATTCAGCCCATCCACAAACGTGTGGACCCCTGGGGTGGGCCAACTCCTGAAAACTTTGAGCTTTTTTTTTTTTTTTTAAAGATTTTATTTATTTATTTGACAGAGAGAGATCATAAATCACAAGTAGGCAGAGAGGCAGGCAGAGAGAGAGGGGGAAGCAGGCTCCCCGTTGAGCAGGGAGCCCGATGCGGGACTCGATCCCAGGACCTTGAGATCATGACCCGAGCCGAAGGCAGAGGCTTCAACCCACTGAGCCACCCAGGTGCCCCAAAACTTTGAGCTTTTAACAGTGAAGGAGG
This sequence comes from Nasua narica, assembly GCA_028533885.1. Taxonomy (NCBI): domain Eukaryota; kingdom Metazoa; phylum Chordata; class Mammalia; order Carnivora; family Procyonidae; genus Nasua; species Nasua narica. Next base: position 148,243,652 of record CM052810.1, read on the forward strand.
AGGCTATGCATTAAAATGGAAATAGAGACTCTGAATGGGCCTCTGCAGAGGACTTGTCCCTTGGTCCCAGAGAGGCGACCTGATTCAAGGCTGCCTGAGGCCTCTCTGGAGACCCTCACTTTGACTTTCTACCAATTAATACGGCTATGAATTGGGACAAAGGAAAGGGAGAAAGACAAGCAGACTCTGTGCTGAGTGTGCAGCCCGACATGGGACTTGATCTCACGACCCATGAGATCATATGACCTGAGCTAAAATCACAAAGTTGGTTTTTTTAAAAGATTTTATTTATTTATTTGACAGAGAGAGACAAAGCGGAAGAGGGAACACAAGCAGGAGGAGCGGGAGAGGGAGAAGCAGGCTTCCCGCTGAGCAGGGAGTCCGATGCGGGGCTCCATCCCAGGACCCTGGGATCATGGCCTGAGCCGAAGGCACACGCTTAATGACCGAGCCACCCACGTGCCCCTAAAATCACAGAGTTGGACGCTCAACTGACTAAGCCACCCAGGCACCCCTAGAGATGACTTTTTAATTTTTTTTTTAGAGATGACTTTTTAAACTTGTAAAAATTGACTTTCTGCTGTATCATCAATTTTGTTGTGTTAAACCTATCTGTTCATCTGCGGTGGGATAAGAGAGAAAGGGCAAAAAGAGATACAGAAAGAAAACATGGGAAAATATGTCCTCAGTTTAATCATGTGGACACAGTACACACACACGTGCTTATATACACATACACATATGGCTCTGAGAAGTGAGGGAAGGATGGAAATCAGACGCCGTGGTGAAACTAGAGAAACATCTGAGCAAGAGAAATGAGCCTTGCTGGGCAGTCACCCGAAATGAAGATGAATGGCAAGCGAATTAAGTCCTCCAGCCCAGGCCTAAAGGAGACCCTGTCATTTATTAAACAGGCAGAGTCAATCTGCGTTGGCCGGCAGTGACTTTCCATCAGGACCTCATAGAGCTTTCGCGATGTGAAAGTGCTTTGCAGAGCACAACAACAATGCCAGGATGAGACTTTCAGACTTGACTGTAAAGAGGAAAGAGCTACTGTATTTGTCTTAGACCATATGTGCTGCTGAAAGGCAAATAAATTATTCTGACTGAGATGAAGACTAACAAAGGTATACGTGACCGTAACCGCTTTGGAGGGGCCCCCTAAGTAAGGGCCAGGCTGCCCCGTGTGTGAGAACACACGCAGGCTCCCTCAAGCCGCGTTAGAGACACGTGAAAAGCCCTCGGTGTGGAGCAAAGGTCAGAGGACTAACCCTGAAGGGTATGGTTTGGTTTCCAAAGAATGTGAAGAGGTTTGTTTACCACAAGGATTTAGATTCGGGGAGGACCCACGTTATCACATTCCTGGGTTAGGGCTACTCGAGTGGCAAATGTCTAGTCCTGGAGCACAGAACTGTTTTTAAAATTAAATAAATTGGTTTCTGAGCCATTCGGATTTAATAGATCATAAAGCCTAAACTCATCTCTGAATAAATAGATTTCACTGCAAGAGTCCTGGCGGAAAGCACAGTGATAAATTGTCTGCAAAACCCAGATGACTTTGGGGAAGGACATCTGGTAGAAATGTGTATCATTAAACTTCTAAAGGTGGCTTTCAACACTTAAACTTTTAAAGATGGCTTGGCTATGGAGGGAAACATTTTGTTTATCTACCTTGACAAAATACAAAATACAAGATTCCTTCCAGCAGAACATTTGGTGAATGCAAAGGGGTTTAATTTAGTTCCATAGTGATGAACTAGATGGATTTTTATGGACAATTGCAAAAGTCTTAAGAAAATGTAGTCTCTACTCTACTTGGAACAGAGAGAAGGATTTGATGTTGCTGATCTTTGTCTGAGGATTGCCTGTGAAGAGTTCCCCCATAAGCTCTGGTAAAAAACTCAAGAGCTGAATACGCCTCTTGAGGGATCCTTGTGGAACCTTGAGGAAACATGTATTTTGCTTCTGAATGAATGACAGGAATGAGAAGAAAGAATTGATGGACATGACAGAGAATCTCTGGTGAAAACCAGCAAACTTTATTTTTCAAGGGCTGTCTCCTTAGGGAAGAGAGATTTTTTTTTTTTTTAAAGAATGCGTGTGGGGGTAGGCGGGTGGTTATTTGGAGGCATTGCTCAGTATTTTCCATTAGCTATCAAATATAAACTCTATACCACACCCGAGATTGTTCTCAAGATGTTTGACATCAGCAGAATATTTTGCTGCTCTCTGGATGAACAATCTCTACTTGGAAGATATTGCAGTGTGGCAATGCTTCTAAAGATATTCTGTTGACTCGGTCAGGGGAAGCAAAGGAGGTTTAAATTGGGATGAAAGGTTGGGCTGTTTCAGTGTTGCGGCAGGTGGCCCCTGCTGGTTGGGAGGTGATGGACCCATGATCGTCACGTTGCTTCTCCCACCCCAAGCCCTGGCATCACATATCCATTAATAGAGAAGCATCTTGCCTATCTGTAGTTCCTATGTCATTTATTACTTAATTTCAGACAGTAAGATAAATAACGATAGTCCTTGGCATACTAGAAAGATGGAAGTATCTTGATTTGGCTCAAAAAGGACAACAAAAAAAGGGGAGCTTCTGGTAATGAAGCCCTTGAATGTCATGTTCAAATATTGGGATTTTATTCCATTGCCAGTTGAGAGCAAATAAAAATGTTTGTAGCAGGGAGGGACACCACTGAAGCTTTGTTTTTGTAAAGATCATCTGGCAGTGGTTTGGGAGAATGTTGCCACGACTGAAGCCAGAGATGGAAGGGCCTTAGGCATGAGAATGAGAATAAAGATGAGGGAGACATCTTTGATAGACCTTCATCGAGGAAATTAATAGAGGCTTTCAGGAAGCTGAGCTAAACTGAGTATAACCTTCACATAAACTTTTTTATTGAGTTGGCATTAAAATCGACCTCAGGGGCGCCTGGGTGGCTCAGTTGGTCGAGCAACTGCCTTCAGTTCAGGTCATGATCCTTGAGTTCCGGGATCGAGTCCCACATCAGGCTCCCAGCTCCACGGGAAGTCTGCTTCTTCCTCTAACCTTCTCTCCTCTCATGCTCTCTCTCACTTTCTCTGTCTCTCAAATAAATAAATAAAACCTTTTAAAAAAATAAAATCGACCTCAGAGAGGAAAGCTAACTAATTTTAGGCATACACATGTTTTATTCACTTTTGAAGGCGGTGGGCTTGGGAGAATGTTCTTCCTTTATGTGAAAAAAAACATAAACAATGAATATTGGAAAACTGAAAAAAAAAGATGTATTTTCTAAAAAGAAAAAACAAACAAACAAACAAACAAACAAAAAACCCAATTGAATCGAATGGCAATGAAATGATATCTATTTTCACTCCATTGGGGTCAAGGTCTTTTCATAAAAAGGCAGCTGCTGGCTGATTGCGAGTCTAAGCCCCAGGTTTCATTTGAACAGTTGAAGAGGACACAGCACATATTTGCAAAGTCAACATCTACTTACGTTTCAGTTGTTCCAAATGCTTCACTCAGAAATTAGCGTCCAGATTTATACAATCTGTACAGCTCTGTGGATTGCTGAGAGAAAACAGTGAATGATTAACCTTGGGTCAGGGAGAAAGCTTCAGGCTTAATTTGTTTGCGAAACTTTGAGCTAATGAACACACAGGTATAATTGAAATATCCAGCAATAAAGTGGTCTGTGGCTCTGGAATCACAATGCTTGTTATCGGATCCCAGTTCCACCCCTTCCTGGCTGTGGATTCTCGGACAAATCGCTTCCTACCTCAAAACCTCAGCTTCCTCGCTTGAAAAATAAGTATAGTAATAGCACTAAGTCATAGGGTTGCTGCAGTCATCACATAAGGAAATCCTCAAAAAGCGGTTTACTCAGGCCATAAAGCACACTCATGATTTGATTATTGATTATTACCAGTGCAGGACTAAATGCGGCACACAATGGAGAGGGAGGTAGAAGAGAAGAGGTCTTGTTTGTGTTACTTCATGAAAAGTGTGAGAAGAGGAGCACCTGGGTGGCTCAGTCGGTTAAGTGTTCGAATCTTGATTTTTGGCTCAGTCCATGGTCTCAGGGGGCCTGCTTAAGATTCTTCCCTTCCCTCTCCCTCTGCCTCTCTCTCTAAAAAATAAAATAAAATAAAATAAAATAAAATAAAGTAAAGTAAAATTAAATTAAATTAAATTAAATTTAAAAAAAAACTTGTTTTGGGGGCGCCTGGCTGGCTCAGTCAGAAGAGCAAACCACTTGCTCCTGCTTGTCTTGGGGTCATGAGTTCAAGCCCCACATTGGGAGTAGAGATTACCTAAATAAATAACTTTGTTTTTTTTTTTTTAAGATTTTTATCCATTTATTTGACACAGAGAGAGAGATCACAAGCATGCAGAGAGGCAGGCAGAGAGAGAGGGGGAAGCAGGCTCCCCGCTGACCAGAGAGCCTGATGTGGGACTTGATATCAGGACCTTGAGATCATGACCTGAGCCGAAGGCAGAGGCTTTAACCCACTGAGCCACCCAGGCGCCCCTAAATAAATAAATAAAATACTTTTAAAAGTATAAATAAATAAATACTTGCTTAGTTTTGGGAGGCCTGGGGGGCTCAGTCCGTTAAGTGTCTGCCTTTGACTCAGGTCATGGCCTTAGGATCCTGGGATTGAGCCCCCGCATCCGAGCTCCAAAACCAGCTCCCTGCTCAGTGAGGAGCCTGCTTCTACCTCTCTGCTACCGGTTTGTGCGTGCATACTTGCTCTCTCGCTCTCAAATATATAAATAAAATCTTTTTTAAAAAACTTGTTTTGTTTTGTGGGCTTTATATTTTCAAAAATATATGTGATTATATTTCAATATATATTTCAATATATATTGAAAATATATATTTCAAAAATATTTTCAAAAATATTAAATTTATATGGATTTCACACATTGTTAGATGCTGTGTCTGGGGGCTCCCCTGTGTCTAGCCCTCAGATACCATTATTATCCCCATCTCTGGCCAAGAGTGGTGAAAAATGGGATACTGTAGAGCATTATATTCTTCTAACTTCTCTCTTTCAAATAAGCTACTTATTTTCTTTTTTTAATTTTTTTTTAGATTTTATTTATTTGAGAGACAGAGAAAGTGAGAAAGCGCACGAGAGGAGAGAAGGTCAGAGGAAGAAGCAGACTTTCCGTGGAGCTGGAAGCCCGATGTGGGACTTGATCCTGGAACTCAAGGACCATGACCTGAGCTGAAGGCAATTGCTCAACCAACTGAGCCACCCAGGTGCCCTTATTTACTTTCGAATAAGGATATGTTCTAGTCCTTTTCACTTTTTTCTTTCTTTTTAAATGAAAGCTTTATGCCCAACATGGGGTTCAGACTCCTAACACCAAGATAAAGAGTTGCGATCAAGACTCACATGTTCTAGGGGCGCCGGGGTGGCTCAGTGGGTTAAAGCCTCTGCCTTCGGCTCAGGTCATGATCTCAGGGTCCTGGGATCGAGCCCCGCATCAGGCTCTCTGCTCAGCGGGGAGCCTGCTTCTCCCTCTCTCTGCTTGCCTATCTGCCTACTTGTGATCTCTCTCTCTGTCAAATAAATAAATAAAATCTTTGAAGACAAAAAAAAAAGACTCACATGTTCTACCAGCTGAGCCAGCCAGGGACCCCAAAATAGTCTAGGTCTTTATATCACTTCTTTCCAAATTTTACCCAGAGTCTGGGAGAATCACCACCATCAATAATGTAATGTTTCAAAGCCTTGGTCATAGCAAAGAGAAATCCCCAAATCATTATTTCCTTGAAAAGAGATTTTTCATGTAATTTTTTAGCAGAAGGGATGCGGGTACTGAATTTGAAAACCTCGATGGCAAAGGACTTATTTTTGTAGGTACAAAATTTTGTATCACAAGATACAAAAATTTGTATTTTGTATCACTACACAGCTGCTGGAGATCCAAATTTTTCCAATTTATGTTTTGGATATTTTCATTCATACAAACGGTCAACACTAAAGCTTTAATCCTTTTTAATGTTGTCTGGCAGTGTTATGTCTCCTGAAGAATTGATTTTGGAAGCAGGCGTCACAACAGGGCACTTCGCCAATTAAATGACTTCTCATAAGTAGATACCACCCATGGTTTAAATTCTGAAAAGTCAGGGGCACACAGTATCATGCTGTGCAACCTACCATAACACACCTGTATTCTGTTTCATCATTACTTGGCACTGAAGACGTCTTGCTTCTCAATCTCATTTTGTCAATGATATTTACAGAAGTTCAAGGGGGATAGCCGATTTAGGGTAGAAACTGAATGGGCAGCCATTGGCGTCTTATTTTAATTTATACTAAGACATTTCCTTTGTTAAGGAGAGAGAAGGCCTGGGATCCTGGGTGCCTCAGTTGGTTAAGAGTCAGACACTTGGTTTTGGCTCAGCTCATGATCTCACGCGTCCTGAGATCGAGCCTTGCATCAGGCTCTGCTCTCAGTGGAGAGTCTGCTTGAGATTCTCTCCCTTTGCCCCTGCCCCACTGGCATGTTCTCATGTGCGCGCTCTCTCTCTCTCATAAATAAATATATCTTAAGAAGAAGAAGAAGAAAAAAAAAGAGAGAGAGAGAGAGAGAGAGGCTTTCTCCTAAAGGAGAAGGAACAAAAGTCAAGGGACTTGCAGAGTAGACTGAATTCGTAGCCACTTCACAAAACAATCCTGTGTATCACTCAGAGAGGTAGTAAGTGAACTTGTTCAAGGAGGTGGAAGGGAAACTTGTTTTGGTTGCAAGAATGTGTTTTCAACACAGCAGCGAAAATGTGGGGGGTGGAGGGAAGGGCAAAAATTCTAGAACTTCCTCCCATTCATGTAAGATTATGCCTGACAATATTTTTGCCTTTCTTCCCCTCCTGGGAGGACATGGGAGGGGGTGTGGGATAAAATGTAGTCACAGAAGATAAAATAAAGCCTAAATCGAAAGTCTTGCCAATCGATCATTATCAAACAGTTGGGTGCCAGAACCGTTATTTTGGTGGTTCAGAGCCATTTTTCATGAACATTTACAATTATTTTATGGTAGTGAAAACAAAGTTGGCAGCCTCGTCCCTACCTTGTCATAGTCAATCTGTATTAGGAGTAGTTTGTTGAGGTCGGCAAAACAGATTTTGAGCAGACCACTGGAAAGCGAAAGCGGTGTAATAGGAAGGACTCAGGAGGCTGAGAGAACTCGATGTTATGTCTTTGTTGGCACCTTTGAAGCAAACCAGTGAGAAAGGAAAACTGAAGGAGTCTGATATCTGTCTTCAGATACTCGAAGATGAGGAAAAAGTGAGACATTTGTTCTCTGTGTTTCTCATGTTGGAGCTAGGGCAAAAAAAATGTTGGCATAACAGCCAGGAAAATTTTGGCTTAGTAGAAACAAGAATTTATAGCTGTTCAAAACGGAGAATGTTAAAAACCTACCAACCAACAAATCGAACAAACAGATGCATAGCATTGGGAGGGCACTGAGGGGGTTCGGGCACAGGCTGGCTGCCGGATGGGGAGGCTCCGGCAGGCATGGAAGCACGCACAAAGGGGGTCTTTAACTTCATCTTCTAAGAGCAAGAATCTATGAGAATTGTTTTTGAGATTACTTTTGAGCCCTTATTTTTTATCTACTTAAGTAGGAAACTGAAGACGAGGAAAGCAAAACTTAGAAAAAACATTCGGGCCGGCAAGCTGGCATGGTCCGAATTCTTATCCAAATTGGTGAATGCACATGTTCTTAACGTTTAGGCCCCCAAGGTTCAAGAAGCCTTTCTCAAGCAGGAGAGATTCTGAGAATGACACCTACTTAGAGAATAATTCTACTTTCCTTTACTAGAGCTATTCTGTGGCTAAATGAAAGCAAAACAAAACAAAGGAAACAAAAAATGAAGCCCTCTTCCCTACAAATGAGGACTACTAGGCAGGAGGAAGCTGAGAATGACATAAGAGAGCTGCTTGGGTTCTTTCTTAGACTTCCTCACCACTCACCACCTGCCACCCCCGCCCCTCAGCCCAGGGGACCGCCTGTGAGCACAGGTTGTGACTCTGAGCTCCGGTCACAGATGCGTATTAGTCCTGTGTCATAGGCCCCCGATGACCCACAACCTATTCTGCTCCTGGCCCTGGTTCTGACTCTGCTGTTTTGTTTTGTTTTTTTTAAAGATTTTATTTATTTATTTGACACAGAGAGAGAGATCACAAGTAGGCAGAGAGGCAGGCAGAGAGACGGGGAAGCAGGCTCCCCGCTGAGCAGAGAGCCCGATGCGGGGCTCAATCCCAGGACCCTGAGATCATGACCTGAGCTGAAGGCAGAGGCTTTAACCCACTGAGCCACTCAGGTGCCCCCCAGTTTCTACATCTGATCAAAGCCCTCCAACTAAACTTCACTGTGAGGCTCCTTTTTGTCCAGAGCCTTTGAAGAAACCAGGTTCATTATGGAAAGTGTTCCCTAGAGATCAGCATGACCCACTGTCACATCTCAAGTTCTCCCTCATGCTCTTGTTTCTTCCTTTTTTCTCTTTTCTTTTTTAAAAAGATTTTATTTATTTATTTGACAGAAAGAGATCACAAGTAGGCAGAGAACAGGCAGAGGGAGAGGGGGAAGCAGGCTCCCCGCTGACCAGAGAGCCCAATGCGGGGCTCAATCCCAGGACAGAGATCATGACCTGAGCCGAAGGCAGAGGCTTTAACTCACTGAGCTACCCAGGCGCTCCTCTTTTTTCTCTTTTAAAAGATTTTATTTGTGGTGCCTGAGTGGCTCAGTTGGTTAAACTGTCTGCCTTTGGCTCAGGTCATGATCTTAGGGTCCTGGGATGGGGCCCTGCATTGGGCTCTCTGCTCAGTGGGGAGCCTGCTTCCCCTCTCTCTCTGCCTGACTCTCTGCCTGCTTGTCATCTCTCTCTCTCTGCCAAATAAATAAATAAAATCTTACACAAACAAACAAACAAACAAACAAATAAAACAAACGTGAACCATTTTGCCTCAATACGCTACAGTGGATAGTTTGTGATCTATCTCTGAACATCTGGGCATCTCGCCCTATATATTCGACGATCCCATTACAACTTACAATTATACTAATAATTTACTATTATCCCAGTCATGGGAATATTTCCTTATTGTTTGCCCCCGTAGCTCCCCCAAGAGTTCAGATTGCATGACATAGGGCCAAGATCAGGGTAAGGCAAGCGAGTCAGGGTCATATAAGAGCAGGGCCGGATCCTGACTTTGCTTAAAATTTTAGTATTTTTTTGTCCAGCAGATGTTTTGCATTCATTTTGGTTAATGAGATTTTCGGTACTTGTGACAATTTTGTGTCAGTTGCCTCATCCTGGTGTTGGCCCTGCCATAACACTTGACCCCATTTAAGTCCTCAGGTGACCAAGTAGCCAGGTGTGTTGAAAAAGCTTTGGAACTAATGAGAGATGGTTCTAAGTCTTAAGTTCTGCACGTCACTATTGCACGTCTCTGGATGAGTCCCCTTCCTGCTGGGGAGCCCAGGAGTCTCCTCTGGAAAACACCGGAGACATTTAATTTTAAACTTTTATGAGAAGCACCAAGATGGCAGGACAATGTATTCTATCTCTTTAATTATCCTCCAAGCCTCCAAGTAGCACCAAAACTGGTGCCTTGCATGGAGTGGGTATTCAAAAAATGTCTTCTAGTCAATGTTTTTTTGCACAAACAAAATTATAGACCAAGGTCCAAAACGAAAACCCCACACAAATTAGAAACATTGTGCAAATAAAACTGAAACTTTCCCAAACAAGAACATTGTCCCTCCCTCATTCTTCCCAGGAAAAAAAAAAAAAAGAATTTAAAATCATTGCTCTCTGATTTATTTAATTATAGCAAATTCTTTTTTTTTCCGGGAAATATTCTATTCAAATATTTCAGGTTTTAAGTGAAGCAGACTTGTGTAATCACCCAGCCCTCAGGGATTTCTTTCCATCTAAAGATACTAGTACCACCCTAATGAGTCAGATTTCATAAAATGTAACATCTGTGAGAAAAGGTTATAAACATGCAATGGTGCCCAAAACAGCTGTGGAACTTCTGAATAAATAGAATCTCCACTTCCTAATTAGTTCTTCATACTTAAGTTTGCATAACTAGAAGGTAAGGAGAGAGAGAACATTTATGTGTTCCCCTCTTCTGTCCCTGACCAAGAAAGAAAGAAAAAAATAAACGAAGGAAGGAAGAAAGAAAGGAAGGAATAGGGAAAGGAAGGAATATCATCAGATCCTGGTTCAGTGGTAAAACATCAGACTGTATTTTAAGAGCTTTCTTTTATGCTTAGTTCATTTTACAATAGGCATCTTTTCCATTTACCTACCGTCTACAGTGGTAGCAATGAGAGAGAAGAGCCACTTCTGAGACCTCTTAACTATATTAGTTTGTAAATTGGTTCTGGACACAGTAACTATACAATAAAATAATCTGCATTTATTTAATATCTTTCTTTCATCTTTGATATGATTCACCTTGTCCCAGAGATGGAGGTCTGGTACTTGAGGGAAAGAAAAGGGATTTTGTGAAAGTCATTAAATACGGTGGCGCGGGAGAAAGAATGATGTATGCATATACCCTCACCGTTCCTATCACTTTCGTACTTGGAGAACTCAAAAGCCAAGTGCTTCACCAGGTACTCAAATCAGAAAATATCTTGGCGTCTATACAAGTCCTATAACATATCTTCAGAGAAACATAATATAAGCAGTTTGCTTCCTGGCAAGGAACTTGGAAGGAACTCAGTAACAAACCACTTGATAGAAAAAAAAATTTTAATTTTAATTTTAGCAAAGATTCCTGTATCTTTTCTGTTCATCATAGATTTCCTCTAGTGAGGCAAAGTTAGACAAAGCATTTTAAGCCTGAAGTCCAATTACAGAAAGTTATTAAAAGCAGAAAAAGCAGGCTCCTGGGTGGCTCAGTCAGTTAAATGTCGGCCTTTGGCTGAGGTGGTGATCCCAGGGTCCTGGGATCAAGTCCCGCATGAGGCTCCTTGCTCATTGGAGAGTCTGTTTCTCCCTCTGCCCACTCCCACCCACTTGTGCTTTCTCCCTCCCTCTCTAATCAATAAATGAAATATTTAAAAATATAAAAATAAATAAAAGCAGAAAAAGCATGGCAATTCTAAAATCATCTTTAAAACCACCATACAGGGGCTCCTGGGTGGCTCAGTGGGTTAAAGCCTCTGCCTTCGGCTCAGGTCATGATCTCAAGGTCCTGAGATCGAGTCCCACATTGGGCTCTCTGCTCAGCGGGGAGCCTGCTTCCCCCTCTCTCTCTGCCTGCCTCTTTGCCTACTTGTGATTTCTTTCTCTCTCTGTCAGATAAATAAATAAAATCTTTTTAAAAATAAAAAAATAAAGCCACCGTACAGGGGCGCCTGGGTGGCTCAGTAGGTTGAGCCTCTGCCTTCGGCTCAGGTCATGATTCCAGGGTCCTGGGATTGAGCCCTGCATCAGGCTCCCTGCTCAGTGGGGGAGCCTACTTATCCCTCAGCCTGTGCTTCCTCCCCCCTGCTTGTGTGCTCTCCTCACTCTTTCTCTCTCAAATAAATTAGTAAAACCTTACCAAAAAATAAACCACCAGAGTCATATTAATAGTAACCATGGAGAGCTTGAGTTGAAGACACTTTAGTTTTCCTCGCATTCAAGATAATCAAGTTTTGAAGGTTCCAAAAAATGGTACTCAGAATGGTCTTCCTATTACTTCTTAAAAAAAAAAAATCTAATTTCACCATACTGACCTGGAAAGTAGGACTTCACGGCAGTGTCCAGAATGTTCGTTAGAAATTACCTGTCTTCTCTCACTTCAGAATTCACTTGTTAAGCAATACCTGCGTTGAACTTTATGCCAGTTACCTTATAAAACAAATCATCCCCGGACAGGTTCTCCTGGTTGGTAATGTGCTCAGGCAGCAATTACGGGCCCTGACTCTTTTCCCTAAAATGGATTTGGTAAGCCTACATCAAAGAGACACAGAAGATGGGCTAATGGCTTGCTCGGTGCCTTTTTGTCATCCAAGAGAAGGGAATTGACGTGGCCTGCCTGGGCGGGGTCCCAGCCCACCGCCTCTGCTCGCATTTCCACGATGCGCACCATTCACCGAAGTCACCTAGTCACGCGGCAATGTGTTCTGAGGTTTAGACGTGCTAAATTTCTGCACCAGAGTAAGACTTCTCCTTGACCTTGAGCTCTATGTGAGTCCGCAAAGGGATGTGACTGTTTTAAAAAAAGGGGGGGTGGGGAGGTGAATTTGTCCTTGAGCCGTTCTAACAGAATGAAGGGAGTGTTTGCCCGGCTCTGCTGGAGCTGGTCAGGTTGCACCTGGAAGCGTCACAGTCTTTTCGGAGAATTTGTTTCAGTGGAACAATGATAAGCTGGAGCACGTCCAGCAAAGAGACAACAGGATGGAGGGAAAACTTAAAATTACGTCATGTGAGGAACGCTGAATGAATTGGTGGAAGCTATTTATTCTAGAAAAGAAAGGACAGGATAACTTTTTTTTAGACTTTATTTTTTTGGTACTCTCTGTGCCCAACATGGGGCTCGAACTTACGACCCTGAAATCTGAAATCAAGGGTCACATGTTCTTCCAGCCCAGCCAGCCAGGTGCCTCAGAGCAGGATAACTTTTTTCAAATGGTTCACGGTCTGGTGTGCAGATGAAGGAACTCTCACCTGACCAGAGAGCAAAAACTAAGGCGAGAAAGACACATTGTAGCTCAACAAAAGGCAAAATTTTCTAAAGATGATAGTTGTAAACAATCGGGGTTTATTTGCTTAAAAAATATTTATCAAAAAACATTTGAGAAAATATTTATCGAGCATCTACTATATGTTCTAAGCCCCAAACAGTGGTGAATAGTGGTGAACAGAACCCGTGCAGCTTTCCTTCTAGTGCGGAGCTCTGTCAGACAATGGCCCACTTCTCATAAGTGGAGGTGTTTAATGAGGCAACCATGAATTGAGGGTTTTGTAGGAGGAAATGAGGAATTAAGTGTGACTGGGCTTGATGCTGTTCAAAGTTCTGCCAACCTGAAACTCTAATGTTTTTGTTTTTTAAGACTTTTTATTTATTTGACACAGAGAGAGAGAGACACAGCGAGAGAGGGAACACAAGCAGGGGCAGTGGAAGAGGGAGAAGCAGGCTTCCTGACGAGCAGGGAGCCTGATGCGGGACTCGATCCTAGGACCCTGGGATCATGACCTGAGCCGAAGGCAGACACTTAATGACTCAGCCACCCAGGCGCCCCTGGAACTCTAATGTTATACCTAATAGAGTTTGCTGGCTCTCCTGGCTCCTGGTCAGGATGTATAGTCTGATTCTGTGGCTTAGCCATAATCTCCTACCAAGCTGTGCCTATACGTAGTGCCTGCTTCACTGAGGGGTTTCGGAGGGATGGGTGCCATGAAGGATAAATGTATGCCATGTAACGTACCGTGAAGGGAAGCAATCTTCTTATGTCTCATTTTCACCCCCAAAGATGTAGCAGCCATTTCTCTTCGTTTTCGTCTTTTTCAACTTGCCCTTAGTTGGGGGAAGGGGAGTTCTCTCTTTACAAACCAATTTCTATTCTTTAATCTCTTTGAAAGAGGGTAAAGTTGGTATGGCCAAAGATCATGGAATTATTGGGGCGCCTGGGTGACTTAGTCATTTAAGTGCCAGACTTTAGATTTTGGCTCAGGTCATGCACGGTCTCGGGGTGGTGGGATCGAGTCCTGCATTGGACTCCTTGCTCTGGGGGAGTCTGCTTGAGATTCCCTCTCTCCCTCTCCTTCTGCCCCTCCCTGTGCTCGCACACGAGTGCTCTCTTTCTCTCAAATAAATAAATCTTTAAAGATCATAGAATTATAGTCTGTTAAAGTGAAATGGATGTCAGAGGCAATCTAGTCCTTTTGTTTGATTTTTTTTTAAGATTTTATTTATTTGACAGAGAGAGAGATCACAAGTAGGCAGAGAGGCAGGCAGAGAGAGGGGGAAGCAGGCTTCCTGCTGAGCAGAGAGCTTGATGTGGGGCTCGATCCCAGGACCCTGAGATCATGACCTAAGCTGAAGGCAGAGGCCTAACCCACTAAGCCACCCAGGTGCTCCAGTCCCTTCATTTTATACATGAGAAAAACAGGGAGTTAGGAGAATACCTGAATAGAGAGTGGTGAGGGTAGGGAAAAAAAAAAAAGAAAAATCCCTGAATACTTAAGACAGAAGCACTAATAATCACTAGGATTTTAGGCAAAATATTGATTTTGAGCCCAGAGAGTTTTATAATCATGGAGAACTTCTAGAAATTACAAAGTTGATATTGGAATTTATTTTACTGGATACATAAAATAGTAGCTTAGACCCAGTCAAAGGGAGAATGTAAACTAGAAGATATATCTGAAGAGGGTACCTAAAATGTAGCACAGTGAGACAATGAGATGAAAAATAGGAAGGAAAGGCTAAAAAATAAAGGAAAGAGAGTAAAGCAGTCTAACATATTATCAAATCGATGTGGCAGAAGGGAATAAAGCCTTGTGCTAACCAGGTGGTTAAAAGTAGGACCACAGTCAAAGTCTAGTTGATATGTGGGTGTTTTGAGCATCTAAAAATAGGACTATAAAATAATACCCATAATATTCCTTTTTTTTAAGACTTTTTAAATTTATTTGTCAGAGAGAGAGAGAGAGCACAAGTAGGGAGAGTGGCAGGAAGAGGGAGAAGCAGGCTCCCCGCTGAACAGGACCCTGGGATCATGACCTGAGCTGAAGGCAGACACTTAATAAACTGAGCCACCCAGGCATCCCATAATATTCCTGATCAGGACAGAGAATGACTGATTTGGGGATCATTCAATCTGGTGATTCTGAAGAGGACAGGGACACCTTTGTTCTGCCCTGCTAGAATCCACAGGCCCTTCCATCTTCAATTTAGGAAGAAGGGTCATGTTTGAAAACAGAATCCCTTTGGCCTTGACCAAATATGGAACAACTCCCTGAAAGAATAAAACTGGAAAACAAAAACTCATTCTAGAAGGAAACCGTGATTCTAAGACCATTTGTAAAATTACGGAATGCCTGGAAATTTCTCATACTGATCGTGTTTCTGGTATCTACTAGTCTCCTCCGGTGATTAGCAGTAAAAGATTTCAGGTAAAAATAAATGTTTGTGGAGCAAAGAATATGGCAGTTGGACAGGTGCGCAACAAGAGAAGTGGGTAGAGTTAGCTACTGAGGGAGAGGGAGGTGTCTGAGTTCCTGGGGCCCCTCACGGATAAGGAGAGAAAACAGGAGCTGCTTGGAGTCTGGCTCTGAGGCTGAATAGCGGAAAAAGACAAGCGGGATTCTCCAGCAAGGCGGTCAGCGGAGTCTACATAGCTCCGTGCGCCTTACTATCTCTGTATACCCAGATGTGAAATGGCAGTGTATGTGGATCCCTCCAAATAGCCCCAAAGCTGGGGGGAGTTATGTTTCTGGCAATACGGTACTGTATAGAGTCCCTATGGTATTCCTTTTTTTTTTTTTTTTAAAGATTTCATTCATTCATTTGACACAGAGAGAGAGAGAGATCACAAGTAGGCAGAGAGGCGGGCAGAGGGAGAGGGGGAAGCAGGCTCCCCGCTGAGCAGAGAGCCCGATGCGGGGCTCAATCTCAGGACCCCGAGATCATGACCTGAGCTGAAGACAGAGGCTTTAATCCACTGAGCCACCCAGGCGCCCCACTATAGGTATTCTTTAAACACCTTTCACTACAAAACCTTGAAAAACACTGGATTCAACATAACGAAATCATCTTTTTAAATGTATGGCTGAGCTGGCAAGAAAGTAAGGAAAATTCTTCCTGGCCTGAATGGAAATGGGGGGATGAGGGATGCAGGGAGACATCAAAGCCATGGCTTATGCAATCTTTCCTCTGTTGTTACCACCATGCAAAGCTCAGAAGGTATAAGGTAGGACCTGGAAATTTCCTCAAATGCCTGGAACCCATAAGTCTCCCCGTTTCTGGTGAGGGAAACTGATGCACATTGAGAGCACACTTTCAACTCGGCCTTAGCCTTCATTTTCCGCTTGCAGAAACTTCAAGGTTATCCAAGGTGAAAGCTTAAGGCCTTTTCATGGCTCTCCTGGCAATGCACAGGACCCTGGGCACCAGCACAGCCTTGTACTGGATTCTCAGGTATATGTCAGAGCTTTTCAAAGCCTCTCTGTATGCCTTATTCCTGTCTTCCTTTTTAAGCTTTTGGTTGGGGCACCTGGGTGGCTCGGTTGTTAAGCATCTGCCTTCGGCTCAGGTCATGATCCCAGAGTCCTGGGATCGAGCCCCACATCAGGCTCCCCGCTCGGTGGGAAGCCTGCTTCTCCCTCTCCCTACTCCCCCTATTTGTGTTCCCTCTCTCACTGTGTCTCCCTCTGTCAAATAAATGAAATCTTAAAAAAAAAAAAATTAAATTAAGCTTTTGGTTAGGGGCACCTGGGTGGCTCAGTCGGTTAAGTGTCGGACTCTGGGTTTGGCTCAGGTCATGATCTCAGGGTCTTGAGACTAAGCCCTGCATTCACCTCCCTGCTTAGCAGTGAGCCAGCTTCCTCCTTCTCCCTCTCCCTCTGCCCTCCTCCCCCACATGGATGCCCGCACAGCTCTCTCTCTCAAACAGATGAATAAATAAATCTTTAAAAAAAACTTTTTTAATAAAGCTTTTGGTTAGTCTAATGCTTTCCCTCAAATGGTACCCACCTACTCAGGCAGCTGCAAAGCTAGTAACTGCCTGTTATTATTTCTGATAAATGCTTATGGGGAAAAAGCTTTTCACCGTAGGTGAGCTGACATAGGTCAAATACAGATGATCTCGCAAGTGAGGCTTTGCAGGGAGCCAGCAGGCAGGTCACATAACAATTCTCTGGGAGTGAAGCTTTTACGGAGTTCCCAAACTACTTTCTGTTCCTTTGGGCTGCTCCCAGGCTGCTGGTCTTCACTGGGAAGGCGGCTGTTAGCTTTCCAGAAGACTGCAAAGCAGGATGAGGCCAGAGCAAGTTACAAATGGCACGCAGCTCCCTTCTTTTACTGAGACGAAGCCGTTTTAAATTTTGTTGTTTTTGTTTTTGATGAACACTCCCAGATTGTTGCAAGCCTTTGGGTAAATATCAGAGTTCTGGAAAAGTGGATTCAGACCATTTTGCCCGTTTCTTGTTGCTTTGTGGAGGAGACAGTTTTCTGAGGTCCTTACTCTGCTAGTTTGGCCCCTGTCATCTGGATGGGGAGTTTGAACAGGCATATTTTATGCATACGGAAGCCACATGGCTCAAATAGCATGGTGTGCTTTAAAAAATTAGGCTTAGGGGTGCCTAGCTTAGGCGTCCAACTCTTGGTTTCAGCTCAGGTCATGATCTCAAGGTTGTGAAATCAAGCCCCGAGTGAGGCTCTGTGCTCAGCTGGGAGTCTGCTAGAGATTCTCCCTCTCCCTCTACCCCTCTGGCTCACCCTTGCTCATCTCTCACTCTGAAATAAATAAATCTTTAAAAAAATTAAAAACAAATTAAAAATTGGGCTGCTTAAGTCTAAGAACAGTAATAAAAAATAGTAATACAGCCCACTTACTAATTAAACTCTGCGGAAACATGTATATTTTTCCACCACCATCTTCTCCTTCCTAAACTTGCTTTAGTTGTAGAGACCATAAAAGCGAATGAATAAATAAATGGGTGAATCAATCAATCAGTCAAATTTGTGACTCATCAAAGGGTCCAGTACAGGGAGCTAAACACAATGAATATTCAAGGAATGGTGCTGAATCAGAACATATTGGCTCAAAATAGGCAAAATAGACCGATACTTTATTATATTTTATCCTCACATAACACTAAGTTTTTAGCTTTATATTTATCTCACATGAAGTTATAAATTTTATGTTGATGATTTCCCACTTCCCTTAATATTTATGGGATATATTTTGGTGTGGGTGAAAAATGAGTACTAGAATAAAGTTTTAACAGTAAATTCCTTGCATAAAAGAAAGGAAAAAAGGAGAGAGGAGGGATGGAGGAAAGGAGTGGGGAGAGAGGAAGATAATCCTGTCCCCTGTCAAGGTGGTGGCCCCCGACAAATTTTGAAAGTCTTTGACTAATACCTAGCAGAGATAATTATTTTCCATCAAAAAACTTATAACTAGCTCAATTGAAGGACATTAGTTAAAGAAGCCTGTCTGGAAATAATCTGAAAAGATCTTTGTGTCTCATGTCTTCCTTAATTTGTTATAATGAATGAGTCATAACATTTTAAGAGGATTAGAGCTGCTTATAATGAGTGCTACATTTAAAGGACTAAAGAAGCTTTAGTAACAATATAATATAATATGATTATGC
The DNA here is from genome assembly GCA_028533885.1 of Nasua narica. Classification (NCBI taxonomy): domain Eukaryota; kingdom Metazoa; phylum Chordata; class Mammalia; order Carnivora; family Procyonidae; genus Nasua; species Nasua narica. The sequence goes on from CM052810.1 coordinate 148,261,984, forward strand.
TACAACATAATAGGATGGGACAAGATAATATGATTCTTTCATTTCCTGTTTTCACTAGCAAATTACAAAAAAAAAAAAAACCACAAAGTACTTTTTGTTTTGTTCTTTGCAGGAGAAGAAAATGTGAAGGTTAAGTAGTATCTGGCTATGTGTACACACTCATACATGCATAAATACTGAGTTAACTCAATTTTATAAATGTGTAATAAAATTGGTGTCAAAAATCATTTTATCTCTTTACTTCTCTATGACTCTCCTTTATTAATAATGAATATAAAAGCAGGCCTTCAATGACTGTGCTAGCAAAGATAGTGCACATCTCTGAAAATTGTTTCATCTGTATTAATACTTAAAATCACCGCATTAAAAACAAATCATGTTTTCCTAAGTTCTCGTGGCATTATGTCACAAGACTCAAATTTGAAAAACTCTGGAAAAATAGGAAGGTTCTTCAAGACATCAGACTCATTCCGTTTAGCCTTTGTCAAGGAAGAACAAATAGAAGGGTAGTTCCAGATTAAAAGAGACAAGAGGGGTACCTGACTGGCTGTGGATAAAACATGCAACTCTTGATCTGGGGTCATGAGTTCAAGACCCACACTACGTGTAGAGCTTTCTTTCTTTCTTTTTCTTTTTTAAAGCTTTTATTTATTTATTTGAGAGAGAGAGCACAAGGGAAAGCACGAGCCAGAAGGAGGGGCAGAGGGAGAAGCAGTCTCCCCATTGAGCAGGGAGCCCATGAAGGGCTTGATCTCAGAACCCTGAGATCATGACCTGAGCAGAAGGCAGACGCTTAATCCATTGAGCCACCTAGATGCCCCTAGAGCTTTCTTAAAAAATTAAAATTAAAAAATGTAATCTGTGACGGTTGATTAGATATTGATTTTTTGCATTTATCTTGTTTTTTTTTTAACTGAGATAGAGTTACCGCATAGTCTAGATCCCGAACTTGTTGCCCTAGCTCATGGGAGAACCATCAAGAGACAGTGTCCCATTAGCCCCCCTTCAGGGGCTGCTGCTACTACACAGAGCTCCCTTCCTGGAGCCATGCCCTTCTAGAGCAGCGCACTTCTGGAGAGGGTTGGAATGAAAGTAGAAAGGCCTCGCCATGGTGGCCCAGTGGGGCATAATTCTAATGGGTCCATTTTAGCTTCACAGGTCCACCTCTGGCTATAGTTGCCAGTCCTCCCTTGCAGCTCAATTTCTCCCCCTGCCCAATTGTCTTTTCACCTTCCACACATAGGTATTGATCCTAAGGGCACAACCTAATATCCGACTATTAAACTCTGTCTCTTGTGTTTTCTTCTAGAAGAACTCAAGCTGTGACTCAAGATGGATATCAGACAACCTCTAAATGAGGAACTTTTTTTTTTATAAGTTCTGTTTTCCTTAAAAATGCCAATGTCATCAAAGACAAAGAAAGGCTATGGAAATGTTCCAGATTAAAACAGACTAAAGACACATGGCAACTAAATGTAATATATGATGCTGGACTGCATCATATACTAGAGAAAAATAAAAGGCCAAAAAGAACATTATTGAAGCAACTGATGGAATTGGAACATGAATTAGAGATTGGCTAAAAGTATTGCCTCAACTTAAAATTTCCTGTGATTATTAGGTATACAGCAATTATGTAGAAGAATCTCTTTGCTCTTAGGAAATAGACACTAAAATATATAGGGAGAAGAAGGCATGACGTATGCAACCTCCTCTCAAATGATTCAGGAAAACTACATATACCCATCCACAGGCAGAATATAAACACAAAGGAACAAAAATTTAACAATTGGTGAATAGAGGTAAAAAAGGATTTGAGAGGATTCTTCGGATTTTTCTTGTAACTCTTTTGCAAGCTTGAGATTATTTTCAAATAATAAATTGAAAATATATAAATAATTACAGGTCAACCAGCTATGGCAAAAGAAAAAATAATTGATCGATATTATAAGTATGTAATAGTTCTCTGCACTATTCTTTCAACTTTTCTGAATGTTTGGAATTTTTCATTTAAAAAGTTGGAAAAAAATACAGGCCAGGATATTTGCTATGTTTTGAGTCTTTAAGGCTTGCAAGACTTTACCTTTTGGTACACTGTGCCCTGATTTCAGGTAGGGACCACAAATTTAATGGTTACTTTATCTGTGATTACCTGAGAACACACATTAGCATATCAATTAGACTCTGAAAGTTCTCCCCTTTCTAAAGTAGAACTCTTTAAATCATTAATTATTTACCTCCTCTCTCTATGAAACCCCATTAGATGTATAGTGTAAGCTCTGAGTACCCAAACTTGGTCTTATTTTAGTCTCTGCCATATCCATAGTTGCTAGAACAATTTCCAGAACATGGAATATGCTCAGTAAATACCTGGTGAAAGAACAAGTGAGAAAGATCTTAAATAAATATACACTTGGATATAAGTCAATAATTTTATCTACGAAACATCAACTTCCATCATTAACATCAAAATTAAATTTGGCTTTACTTTTTTTGCTTATTTTCTCTTATTTATTGCAAGTTGGGAGCATCAGAATTCTGGAATTATCTCAGCAACCAAGTAGTTTATCTGGATAAACCTGAGCCAGGAGATAGTTTGAGGCAGTGCTGCTGGGCTCCTGGAGGGAGCAGCAGAGCCTTGAGGAAGCAAGCCCATCAGGGCATGAAGTGTAGAGTGACCTTGAGGAAGGGGGTACAGCCCCTGCTGCTGGGGACCCACGAGGGGAGAACTCACCACACAGGACAGAGCAGACTCGAATCCCGGAGAACCGATGTTCCACCACATGTGGAAGAATGAAGGCAGCCAGCTAAAGGAAGCCATGCGTCAGAGAATGTAGCTTATTTATTAGCCAAGGATCAACACTCACTCAGTAAGACCAGACACCAATAAAGCTGCAGGAGCTGGATCAGCCAGGAGTCAGAAGGCAGAAATCATGACTGGAGCAGGAACCAAGAGAAACCTAAACAGATGTGGAAATAGCAGTAGCCTGCCCATCAGTTTTGTCTCATTTGGATGTTTGCCCACATGGAGCTGGCCGGAAATGTTAACCACAAAACAACAGCCTCCCCATGATCACGTCCCCCTGGCAAACCACGGGTGCTTGCTGATGGTGCTGGTGGCTAACGGGGCTTGGTCCCAGCTGGCAAAGGTCACCCTGAGACACACGCTGCTGTTGTTTCCAGGCATCCTTTAGATTCTACTTGACTATATGATACGGATGATTCCTACTCCCAGCTCAGAGTTGGAGCACACTGAGCGAAGTATAACCAAGAGCCTTCAGTTTTTCATCCGTTATCCCTCTGTCCAGTCCCCACCTTCTCATTTTCAAATCTAGAAAGTTGCTTGCTCCCTCCCTAGGCAACTTTTATTTAAAATAATTTGTTTAGAGGCGCCCAGGTGGCTCAATTAGTTAAGCGTCTGCCTTTGGCTCAGGTCATGATCTCAGGGTCCTGGGATCGAGCCCCGCATCAAGCCCTCTGTTCAGTGGGGAGTCTGCTTCCCCCTCTCCCTCTACTGCTCCCCCTCAAATAAATAAATAAAATCTTTAAAAAAATAAAATAAATAACTAGTTTAAATTTTTAATTAGTTATTTTACACTGAATAATAAAGAACTATTCACTTAGGGGTGCCTGAGTGGCTCAGTCAGTTGAGCCTCTGACTTCAGCTCAGGGCATGATCCTGGAGTCTTGGAATCAAGCCCCACATGGGGGCCCCCTGCTCAGCAGAGCGCCTGCTTTTCCCTCTGCCTGCCGCTCCCCCTGCTTGTGCTCTCTCACTCTTGCTCTATCCCAAATAAAGAAATTAATTAATTTTAAAAAATTATCCGTTTAACTGAAAGACCCAGCAAATATCTAAAGTGTTTTCCAGGTGACATCTTACCATACTGCTTACAAAAACACACACACATAGTCCTCAACCTCTTCAAACACTGTGGAACATTAGGATTAAAATCAGTACAGTGGGGCAGGGGCGCCTGGGTGGCTCAGTGGGTTAAGCCTCTGCCTTCGGCTCAGGTCATGATCTCAGGGTCCTGGGATCGAGCCCCGCATCGAGCCCCGCATCGGGCTCTCTGCTCAGCAGGGAGCCTGCTTCCCTCTCTCTCTCTGCCTGCCTCTCTGCCTACTTGTGATCTCTCTCTTTGTCAAATAAATAAATAAAATCTTTAAAAAAAAATCAGTACAGTGGGCCTAATACAGAAGTATAATGTAAGACACGCTTTATGATATGTAGGTGTCCTGAAAAGTACAATTTAGTGGTTGTTGCGGGGTTTTTTTAAGATTTTTTAAAAATTTTTAAGTAACCTCTACACCCAACAAGGGGCTTAAACTCACAACTCCAAGATCAAGAGTCGTGTGTTCTTCCGACCAAGCCAGCCAGGTCCCCCATATTTGGGTTTTATTTCAGATATTTTACCCATTTACAGTGACAGCACTACATAATGTTTCTTTGATCTATTTCATTAGAAAATACTCAGCCTATTGGCCTGTAAGAAGACTTTACTAAAGATGTCATCTGTGTGATCAAAAGCTGAGTTGTTGTGGGAGGAGTTATTACTCCAAAAGCAGACAAAGTTAGTGTACCTGCAAAATAGAGGTAGTAAAACAACAAAAAGGTTTAACTTCTATGGATTAATACATCATTTTGCAGTAAGGAAATTCTGGAAAAAACTATTTTACTTTCATTATGAATTTGTCAGTTTGGTTTAGTATATATGTATTTTTTATGTTGAATTACATATGAAGAGGGATATAATGTCTTCAGTATTTAGGGCCCATCAGGAAAAATTGTGTAGGATACTGAAAAGGGAAGACAGATTCCAAGTATCTTACCTAGTGTGTGTTTCCGGGTTCTCTGCCTGTCACTGTCTGAATATTTCACAGTTGTGCACATTGTCGACAACTTAAAATAATGTTAATGATCCACAGAAATATGAATGAATTGTGTCCAGTGGAATGCAATTGATTATTGCCCTGTGAATTACTAACAAGTTCTGCCAATTTTGCAACTGTTTATAAACTCATTTCAACATTCCTGATGGCCTATATATGTGTGATATTTTGATTCTCTTTTTAACCCATGGTGACATCTTACTGATTCTATCATTCATTAATGAGTCAAATAAGACCTTTGAGACATGTCAATTTTATATTTGTATGTGAGTCATGATTTATCTGTTAAAAAAATTATCTTTTAACAGATATTTAGTCCAAAAGTGTCGGTCTGAACTTGAGAGGACAATGAAGAGGGAGAGGAGGTAAGGGTGTGGTAAGATTTTTAAAAAGGTATACGAAGTTTCTTTCTGGTCCTCTCAATTTCCAAAACCTAAATTTACCTCCCACTCCTGGAATAATGATGGCGTTCACATCAAGATGGGGAAGCAGTCCCTCAGAGGAAAGGAGGGCTAAGTGGAATTCCAGACAAGCAGGGAAGGGCTTCAGGAGAGAAAAATTCTAATAGCACCCCAAGTTTGGTATTGGGATGCAAATTCTTTCTTGAGGGATCCCAGACTCTCTTCCCTGCACCCCTACCTGTCCTCTTTAAGGACTGTGTGTTAGAAGCCAGGTCCCTAATAGGACTGTTGGAATCGAGAGACCATTAAGCAAGATTAATAGAATTGCTTTGCACAGCCAAAACACTAACACACTATTCAAATATGTACAGCTTTCCTTTTATCTCTCTTTTTTTTTTCTTTTTTTTTTTTCTCTTTTTCTCTCAGTCAGACTGAGGCTACTTTAATTGTTGCTGCAGCTACTCAACCAGAGGAAGGGAGCCAAGCCTATGCTCTAGCCACCCCCAAACTCCAGATAATTGGTTAGATGTGGCATTTTCCCTGATGGATGCTGCAGTTCCAGAACACAGAATGTCTTCTTTGGCCCAAGGACATGTATCTGGCTCTCCAGTGTGGGATGAAGAGAAGTCATAGCAGCCCCCAAAGATACTCCAGTTATGTTTCATTGTCACTGCCCTTGCTCCCTACTCTCCCTTGAGATATCTAAATATATGTAGGATGTTTACGTAGAGTTGAATTTTACATTATTTTTATTATTTTTTTAAAGATTTCATTTATTTATTTTTGGCGCACGGGCATGAGAGCAAGAGCGAGAGAGAACCGAGGGAGAGGGGCAGAGGGAGAAGCAGACTCCCAGCTGTGCAGGGAGCTGGATGCGGGCTTGATCTGGGGACCCTGGGATCACAACGTGAGCCAAAGGCAGACAGACGCTTAACTGACTGAGCCACCCAGGTGCCCTGAGTTGAATTTTAGTTCTCTGTTTACTTTCCAGTCTTCCCTGTCTGTCTTCTCTCTTTGTCACCCTTGTCTCTTCAGCTGTTAAAGTGCCTTTTTTCCCACCAGCCCATCCTTACCAAGTGCTTAGATGAAACCCGCAAACAATCACAAGCATTTCTGGGCGGTATTTTATGGTAGCAAAGGACTAGGGCCCGGGACTCAGGCAGACCCTGGTTTCAAATTCCAATTCCACTTATTACCTACCTGGGTGGCCTTGCGAAGTTAGTCAGAAGCTCCAAGCCTCAATTTCTCCATCTGTAAAAGAGGGACAATAATAATAGCTACTTGACTGGGCCACTGTGGGGATGAAATGAGGCAGTCACGTACACTGAGCGTCAATGACACAGAGCCATTTGCTACTATTATAATTATTTTTCCTGCCTCCAGACTCTTGTTTTTCATTTTCCCTCTATTTCTAGTGTACTTCTATTTCCCACTGTCTTTTGTGTAGGTACTATTTCACATTTTTTTCTCAATCCACTATAGATTCTGATAAGGTAGAGGACATGCTACCCCACAATATGGTGCCTTGGTATATTGAATAACTTAAGCGGAAGGAGTTTGAGAAACTGCAGGTTCAGGAAGGACTATCTGACCTTCCTGGTCTCCTTGAAGCAGGTCATGTGAGTCTCATGTGAGAGGTGCCCTCCATATACCCTGAGGAAAGCATCCTTACCTCCAAGGAAGGAGGTAATGGCTTGAATAAACAAGTCTTGCTATGTTTCCCCCACTGTACTACTCTCCGCTCTTAGAGAGTCCTAGCACATTTTCCACGAGTCCCCATTTTTGGTCAAACACAGTATAAAAACACTCCGACTTAACTATTTCTTTGAGTCATTTCCTTATGAATCATGTAAACTTTACATTAAAAAATCTGCATGCTCTTTTCGTGATACTCTATCTTTTGCTACAGGGCCCCCAGCTGAGAATTTAGAAGAGAAGGAGGAAAAGATGTTTTTCTTCCCTCCCCTGTAGTGGCAAATCAAAGACAATGGTCATACGTATCACATCATTTTTTTTTTATTACAATCGACTTCAGTTTCTTCATCTGTGATCTGGGGAGAAAGGCCATCAGTAAACCTTGTTGGGTTGTTTTAAGAATTATACAAGATACTTTCCACACAGATAGCACTCTGACAAACATGGTGACCGTTCCTAAAACTGCCAGACTTTCTGTAAGAAGTGTGGCAAACACTGACCCCACAAAGTGACACATTACAAGAGGGGCGAGGATTCTCTGTACGCCCAGGAAAAGCAGTGCTATGACAGGAAGCAGAGTGGCTTTGGTGGGTGGACAAATATTTCGGAAAAAAGCTAAAACTGTAAAGAAGTTTGTGCTGAGGCCTGAATGTGTTGATCCCAGCTGGGGATCTAAGAGATGCTGGCTATTAAGAGAAGCAAGCAATTTTGATAAGAAGAGAAAGGGCCAAATGATCTAGTTCTAAGTGTCATGTTTTGTTTTATTATGAAGACAATATAATCTTGAGGTTACGTTTCACTTAAAAAAATGATAGATGTTTGTAAATGTCTCTCACAGCACCTAGCTTATAGGAGGAGCTCAAGAATTATGAGCCTTTCTTATTATCTTACTTTAATTAATCTTTTCATTAGGGTGTATTATGGAATAATTCACATAACATGACTTTGTTGAAAGGCAGCAAATTTGTAGGCTTTCAGCGAATGTAATGATCACTGGCCATAGAGCTCATTTGAGATCATTCGTGATTACTTTAGCTAACATTTTGGATTTATGCTTTATTCTAAGAAAACATGGGCTGAAACATACCACTGTGAACAACAAAATAAGGGTTTCCTGCTGCTGCTGTAAAGCTACATTGTGTTTATTCCTCCCTTTCCAAAGTAGGACATTCTGATCCTGTGATAATGTTCTACTAAAGGAATTTATTTATTTTGCACCAAATGATTCGTGTAGATGAGTTCATTTCTTGTGATAAAAACGGGTACAACATAGCTGGGCTTCTTGCTGTGGTCTCCAACTGGCTAGAAAACACAGTAATTGTCTGGCTCAGCGAGAAGAAAACCAGCTTTTTCAAAGAAATTCTTTTGGGGAATTCTCTCAAGTCTGACGAATAAGTTATTTACCGATTGCTTGAGAAAAATGGAAATGGAAGAAATGGTCATTCTTTAGGAAATTACTGAAGAACGTTCAGTGGATTGAAGCAGATTTCACTGGACCTGGCAAGAAATAGATCTAATTTTTAAAAATCAAGCTTTTGTTTATTTGAGGCTGAAATAAATGAATGTGAATGTTCCTTTTTTTAAATGTTATTTATTTTAAGTAACCTCTTTACCCACCAGGGGGCTCGAACTTGTGACCCTGAGATCAAGAGTTACATGCTCTCTGACTGAGCCAGCCAGACACCCCAGGATGTGAAGATTCTTATAAATTTTTTTTTGAGAGAGAGAGAGAGCAGGGAGGGGCAGAGGGAGAGGGAGAAAGAATCTGAAGCCGAATCTGTACTGAGCACAGAGCCCAAGGCGGGGCTCAATCCCACAACCTGGAGATAGTGACCTGAGCAGATACCAAGAGTCGGCGGCTCAACTGACCGAGCCACCCAGGTGCTCCTGTCAATATTTTAATAAAAAGTTAAAAAGGACAGACACTCTCTACAATCATTACCCCCTCCCACCCGCCCTGTGTTCTGAGAGACACAATGCCTTTCTAAGGAAATCTTTTACATAGTGGTTGGTATGTTATAATCCGTCCTATGAGATAAGCAATTTTAAGCATGTGCTGATGTTCCCCCTTCCTTATTAAATCTCTCAAAAAGAACAAAGCAAACCGTGGAGAAATGGCATATTTATACATTAAATATATTATTCCAGAGCAAGGCATCTCTCCCAGATAAGGTAAGAACTTAGTCATTTTACTGTATTCTAAATTTTCCCCATCTTCTTGGTTAATGGATGTGAAGGACTGTATTGAAGTACACATTTTGTGTGGGAGTGTGTCGATAATGAGAAAATCACCCCAGAGGTGAAGGCCTTTATTTTGAATAGGGTAATAGGGTTGATGAAATGAAAGCCTATGTGGGACAGAATGGCAATCAAACAGAAAAGTCATGTTTAACATTCGGTATCTGACTGGCTAAGAGTAAATAATTTTTATCAGCTTAGTGTTTCGCATGATGTAGCCAGATAATTGATTTGGCTAAGCTTTTATTTCCATATAACACAACAATAAAACAAGTAATTATATATATAAATATCTTATTTAGTTTGAGAATTTGGGAGAAAATCTCCAGCTCTACTTAAGGGTAAGTGGTATTTTCAGAAGTTACAGAGAGTGTGAGAGTAAAAAAGAGGGCAGAGGAAGAGGGAAAGAGAGAATCCCAAGTATATTCCCTGCTGATCGTGGAGCCTGATGTGGGGCTCAATCTCACAACCCCGAGACCACAACCTGAGCCAAAATCAAGTCGGATGCTTAACTGACTGAGCCCCCAGATGTAACTTTCCTAAATTAACTCTTCTTTGACGGCCACCAGCCTGTCTCTCAGCCTCAATCAGGGTCACTGCTCTCTATGCTTTACTTATAATTTTTAGTTATATATTTGAATACTTATTTGATAAATGTCTCTCCTCCAGCAGGTTGTAGTTTTTGCTTGCTTTTATGCCCTCAGATCCTAGCACAGTGCCTGGCAAATAGTAGAGCTCAGTAATATTTATTACTGGCCGGAAGACGACTTAGTGACTTTTGATAGAAGGCATTTATGACCATGGCATCTTGACAATAACTCACAGTACTTTTTTACCTGAGAAGGCAAAGGTGACTTTGAGGTGAGAATTTAAGTTCTTGATTATCATCAAATTCATTGTTTCCTGTGTTCAGTTCCTCTTTTTTATTAAAGTTGTTAAAGGAATGTTGAGTACTTAGGAAAGCTAGCCTTACTCCTAAGGGATGTGTTAAATCAGTTCAGCCAGTTAATTAGACAAGGGCTTTTGGTTGACAATGGGTCTTACTTCCAGGGGAAGGTGATGAAATTTTCCTCTAAAATCTTACCAAGAGCAAACTAGTTCACTATTAACCATATGGTTGTCTAATCATGTATTACTCATAATTAAAACCAGTTCACTTAACCACATGCAAAAAGAAGCAAATCCCAGGCACATCTAATTATGTAATAGCATTTAACACATTATGGCAATACCTAACATTGCCCACATACTTGTTGAATATTACACAATACTAAGCAATTTTACATGCATTTGCACATTTAATTCTCACAACAATACTGTAAGGTACTATTATTATTTCCATGAGGCAAAGTGAGGTTGGCTATTTAGCAATAGTGTTGAATCTAAGACAAGACTTCTAGGTCTGTCTGACTTCAGACTTCCTTCTTAACCCTTGTACACAACCTCTGTAGAGAGAATTATCTGCACAGATAATTATCTGTGGATGTTTTTATCTCCCCTACTAAACTGTGGGAGAGCCTCGAGGACAAGGACCATGCTTTACTCATCCTATGTGTCAAGCACAGAGCAGAGTGCAGAAAATATAATAGGTGCTTGGTAAAAGTTTAGTGAATGAAGGGGAAAGTGTTTTTTCAGTCATCAAAACTACAGATAGTATGTTTACAATGGTTTTAATGTTAAATATAGCTAACTATACCATGTATATAAATAAAATACACAAATCAAATACTTATATAATAAAACAAGTAATTATATATGTATATAAATATCTTCCTGTTTTATTAAATTAGTAATCTATGTTTGTTTGTTTGTTTTTTTAAAGATTTTATTTATTTATTTGAGAGACAGGGAAAGTGAGAGAGAGCATGAGAGGAGAGAAGGTTAGAGAAAGAAGCAGACTTCCCGTGGAGCTGGGAGCCCGATGTGGGACTCGATCCCGGAACTCAAGGATCATGACCTGAGCCGAAGGCAGTCGCTCAACCAACTGAGCCACCCAGGCACCCCAGTAATCTATGTTTTCTGTTAAAGCATAAGAAACTGCCATTTTGTTTTGGTCAAAATGGTCAAGTCAAATAATAGGATTTTATAGGACATAATCGGATAAAAAAAAACTATGTCAACTCTATATAATTAAGCAGAATATTCCATTACTACATTTTTTCCTACTCAAACGAAGTTTGTCATTATAAACCACCAAAGAGAAAGTTTTATGAAAAATTAAGGATGTCATATCTATAATCACTTTGTTCTAGCTCTAGTGATACAACTTTATATAAAAATTATTTTGCATGCCCTTGAAGAAAATGTGGTCCTAATGAAAATTTAACCCCAATCATATTTATTAGACTTGGCTTGAATTTTTTTCCAAGCTGCCAGGTTGCATACTTCCTTTCAAAATCCTTCTCCATGAAGTCCTCCCTTTTTTAATAGCAACTCTGCATTTATCCCAAGCCCTGATACACCCCCTAGTGTTCCTCAAACACTTTTTTTTTTTAAAGATTTTATTTATTTATTTGAGAGACAGAGAAAGTGTGAGAGAGCAAGAGAGGACAGAAGGTTAGAGGAAGAAGCAGACTCCCTGTGGAGCTGGGAGCCCGATGTGGGACTCGATCCTGAAACTCAAGGATCATGACCTGAGCCAAAGGGAATTGTTCAACCAACTGAGCCACCCAGGCGCCTCCTCAAACACTTTTGTAATGATTATATTACATGTGTTTGTAATGATCACTTTTTTGTTGAATAGCAAGGTCTTTTAAATGCAAATATGTAAAACATTTGAAATAGCAGAAGTAAACCGAACTGATTCAATTATTTTACTAAATGACTGACTAGTCGACCATAGACAGTTCTTTAATAACATTTTTTTTTTTTTTGGCTTAAAAAGAAATGCAAAATTAGAGCTTCAGAAAGTAACCCTGGGGGCGCCTGGGTGGCTCAGTCGTTGTGCGTCTGTCTTCGGCTCAGGTCGTGGTCCCAGGGTCCTGGAATCGAGCCCTGTGTCCGGCTCCCCGCTCTGCGGGGAGCCTGCTTCTCCCTCTCCCACTCCCCCTGCTTGTGTTCCCTCTCTCGCTGTGTCTCTCTCTGTCAAATAAATAAATAAAAATCTTTAAAAAAAAAAAAGAAAAGAAAAAAGAAAGTAACCCTGGAAGCCATTTTAAGCACAGGTGAAATGTTTGCTTCCTCATGATTCCTGAGGAACACTATGACCTCTCCTCACTGAATTCTTTATGTGTGAAACTTCATGAGATGAATTACTTTCTTGGCCTCACCTTATTTGGAACTTTGTTCCAATCATGAGATTGCCTTTTTGACAGTAATACCAACAAGGTCTCCTGTGTTTGGTGTTTGAAATGGCTGCCCAACACACTGATGGGCCTGAATCCTTTTCCTCTACATCCATCTTCAGCTTAAAAAAGTACACCCAAGGGGCTCCTGGATGGCTCTGTTGGTAAAGCTAGCGACTCTTGATCTTAAGGGTGTGAGTTTGAGCGCCATGTTGGGTGTAGAGAGGACTTAAAAAAATAAAATCTTAAAATAAATAAAAAATATAAAGTACACTCAAAAACAAAGCCCGCTTGGGAATTTCCTGGTCTCAGTTGGGTTTAGCGTGACTTTGAGCCCAGATGTATTACCGGAATGGTTGAATTCTGAAATACTTCACACAGCTCAGCCACACTGGTACTACAGGTTTTCAGGACTTAGGTGAGAGCCTTCAATGCAGAATTGAGTTAGATGCAGATTCCCGAGGACAGCAGTCAACAGTGTTGCTGAAGATAGCGTTGGAAAACATCAAATGTTACCTAAATATATTTCTACTGTAACCTGAAAACTTCCCGAGTTGACAGTGGGCACAATCGGGGTAGTTTTGAGCTTTAATTCAGGATTCACTGGGGTGTCTCCATTGGCTGATGTAGTACCCACCGTGTTTGCCCACTAAATACATCACACGTGAGCAGAGTTCAGCAAAAAGCATTTCCGGGGCCTCCTGGAGGTGAATTGCACATGTTAGTGTCCAAGTTGGCACTTCCTGGGCTGCTTGCCCTGTCAAAGCTGGGCGGAGCTTTGCTAGGAAGTGAAGGTAAAGGGACGGAGAATTCTCTTTCGTGGATATTTTTTTCTTAGAGGAGATTCCCAACTAGGGCTGCCGTGTCCTGACATTTTAGCGTTAACTGCTCTTTGCTTTTCACTTGCTGCTGCTCTCCTGCGCCTTCTCCTCTTGAGGGTCAAAGGTTTGCGCTCCGCCCTCCTAGCAACTTCTTCCGCAAGCTCCTCAGGCGGAGGAGGACTTCCGGTGGGCGGACCCCATCGGTTCCTCCGTGAAGGCCAAATCCTGTCATCTCACTTCGACTCACGATGGGACACCCATACCCTCGTCTCTCCCTGTCTCACCTCCTCCTCCGTGAACTATTAATCTGCATGCGCTTGTTCTTAGCCCTCCCTCCCTTTTGTGAACTCCACCTTCTGTAGGCACTTCATACTTCTAAACCTTTTGTTTAAAAAAAGATTTTATTTGAGAGAGCGAGCGAGCATGAAAGCACAAGTGGGGAGAGAGGGGGCACAGAGGGAGAGAGAGAGCAGACGCCCCACTGAGCAAGGAGCCCCATGTGGGGCTCGATTCCAGGACCCTGAGATCATGACCTGAGCCAAAGGCAGACGCTTAAGAACTGAGCCGGCCAGGCACCCAACTTCTAAACCTTTTTAGTTTAGGGCTGGCTCAGTCGACAGCGCATGTGACTCTTGATCCCAGGGTCCTGAGTTTGAGCCCCAGTAAGCATAGAGAATCCTAAAAAAATAAACAAACAAACCTTTTTAGTTTAATAATTTCATTCTGTCCTGCTGGCCGCACAACTTTAAGCTTACTGAGGGCAGGGATCTTCCTTTAAAATTCTTTTTTTTTTTTTAATTTTATTTATTTATTTGAGGTATAGACAGTGAGAGAGAGCATGAGAGGGGAGAAGGTCAGGGGGAGACGCAGACTCCCCATGGAGCTGGGAGCCCGATGTGGGACTCGATCCCAGGACTCTGGGATCATGACCTGAGCTGAAGGCAGTTGCTAAACCAACTGAGCCACCCAGGCGCCCTCTTTTTTTTTTTTTTTTTTAAGATTTATTTATTTATTTTGAGAGAGAGAGAGTGAGAGAGAGCAGGAGAGGGGAGAAGGTCAGAGGGAGAAGCAGACGCCCTGTGGAGCTGGGAGCCTGATGTGGGACTCGATCCTGGGACCCCGGGATCATGACCTGAGCCAAAGGCAGTCCCTCAACCAACTGAGCCACCCAGGCGCCCTCCTTTAAAATTCTTGTGTCTTCTACCACCAGAGCTGAAAGTTTTGCCGGTATCTGCTTGACTGAATAATACGTGTACCGGAAGCTTCTCTTAGTTAATGATAAACAAATAACCCCTCTCTCCCCCACAAAATGAAAAATAGTAGACTTCCAAATAAATAACCAAAATTTCCAGACTCCATCTTTTTTTTTTTTAAGCTTTTAATTTTTTTAAAGTAATCTCTACACCCAATGTGGGGTTCAAACTTACAACCCTGAAATCAAGATCTTGGGGTCATGAGATGGAGCTCTGTCACGAGCTCAGTCCTCAGAAAGGAGTCTGCTTGTCCTCCACCCTTCCCTTCTGCCCTGCCCCCCTTACGTGTGCACTCTCTCTTAAATAAATAAAAAATATATATTTTTTTAAAAATTGAAAAAAAAAGTTGCTGCTTTACCAGCTGAGCCAGCTAGGAGCCCCCCCACCACCATCTTCCATCTTCCACATGGAGGTGACACAGAATGAGATACAACAAAAGAATATTTAAACTGTTTAGAAAGTCCTAACACATTTTAATTATTTGATTTGGTGAATTCCTTTATCAAAAACCAAGTCTTTATTTGCATGCATCCTGCAGAGAGCTGCTGTATGCAATATTGCATACACTCAAGTTCACATGGGCTTTGATTGTTGTTTTAATAATGAACAAAGGCCGATGAGGCCAAGCAAGATCAGAAGGTTGGCTCTCCCCAGGGTCAGTTCCCTTCATGGAGAGAAACTCTTCCACTGTCAAAGCTAGGCCCTGTTTAACCTCTGCCATCCACCTTGTAATTAATCATCTGACCAATATATTAGTTTGGCCGAAGGGACAACTTCATAATTTCTAACAAAGCATTTGTGCCTGGATTATGTATACTTTATTCCAACTGACACTACTGTCTTTAACAATGAAAAGCAGGGTTTGTTTTTTTTTTTTAAGATTTCATTTAAATATTTGACAGAGAAAGAGAGATCACAAGCAGGCAGAAAGGCAGACAGAGAGAGAGGGGGAAGCAGGCTCCCTGCTGAGCAGAGAGTCTGATGTGGGGCTCGATCCCAGGACCCTGAGATCATGACCTGAGCCGAAGGCAGAGGCTTTTACCCCCTGAGCCACCCAGGCACCCCATGAAAGACGTTTCTTATCTTATTTGAGTATCAATGGAATAATCAAAACATACTATAATAATTGAAGAATATGAAAAAACAGTCTTAATGAAAGAGTTGTCTCAACTAATATTTATTAGGTACCTACTGTTTGTGCTAGGTACCCATTATATATGTCACATTGAGAAATAACTTAACTGGCAATTTAAGAAAAAAAGGCAGGTGGGGGACCAGAGTGGCTCAGTTGGTTAAGCATCAGACTCTTAATCTCAGCTCAGGTCTGAGTTCAGTCACAAGAGTTCAAGCCCTGCATCGGGGATGGAGCTTACTTAAAAAAAGGGAGGGGGGGTGGATTGTGGTGCTGGAAGAAAACCTAGCCCATCAGATTTATTTTGGAGAAAAGGAAACTGAGGTCCAGAGAGTTTTTTCTGCCTCAAGCAATGAAAAAAGTTGAGTGGAGTTATATTACAACCCTATGGTGGCAGGGAAAATCAAAATAGCAAGTGTAAAGATATTATGCAATCATAGATTTGGAGGTTGTCCGATTTAAGAGAATGCTATTAGTAATCTTCATTTAACTAGTTATATTTTTTCTATCTATTAAGTTTTATACTATCAGTTTTTAGTGTACTCTTGGCTTTCGCTACTTTCATTACAAGTTTTATGAGGTAGAAACCTTTAGTAAAGTTAATGTCATCAAAGAAACCAGATGAATTAGAACTGAAGAGTCCCCATGAAATCAAAGGATTTAACTTTTTGTGGTTTTTATGAAAATTGAGGACTAAAGAAAAAAATAGGAATTTTCAATATGATAGAGTTTTTAAATGATAAAAATAATAGACTGTTAGAGAAAGTTTAGGAAAAAAAGAAGAGATGTATCACATAAAGGGTCCAGCATACACCACTGTGGCATAAAAATTATTTTGAGAAGAAGGCATTTGAGGTCCCCAAATAACTCAATTGTCATAAAGTCCTTCCTGGAAAGCAATCAGGGAAGACTGACTCCTAACCAGAGGTGAGAAGTCTTCACATCACACCTGAAGACACAACAGTCACATCTGTTCTTTGAAGAGCCTATTTATCTTTCTAAAATGTCATTTGTTTTCCCATTAGTGTCCTTTCTTCCCTTCCCCTTCCTTTATTAAGATGGTATATAAACCCCAAATTCTAACCATCTCATTGAGTCACATTTTTCTCTGAACTCCCTTATAAATGTTAATACAAATATGTGTTAAATTTGGTATTTTTTCTTACTAATCTGTCTCTAATAAGTTTAATTCGCAGGGCTTCAGAACTGAACCTAAGAGGATAGAGGGCAAGTTTTCTCTCCCTAACATACCATCAGCTCACCATCCACACATCATAAAGTCACTTTTGGTTTAACACAACTGTTTCAACTTTTTGTATTTTCTGCAGTTTTCTCACCGAGTTTACTTTTTACTAATTATAATCATTGTTAATATTATAATCACCCATTCACGATGCAACATAATCATCCAAATTATGATTTCCTGATGACTGCAAAATACTTCAATGTGATGCTATGTAAGAAATTCCTTAACTAGCCTCTTACGATTGGATATTTGCTTCTGATTTTCTACAAATGATAAATAATTTGGAAAAAAATTTTTGAGCATAAAGCTTTTCTCCTTTTAAAATTATTTCCATGGGTTATCTCCGACTGCTGAGGCCTTCGAAAAGGGAAGGTTGACTTAAATATCCATCTCCAATGGATGACAATTAGTAGTAAAGTGACAGAAAATATGTGACAATCTGTTATAAATTAAATGCCTAACATCTCAGGTAAAATCATAAACAAAGGCCATGAAAATACATAGAAGGCTTTTAGCATTTAGTGTCTGAAAGATGTGCAAACGTGATGAGAATTCAGTAACAGGAATTACTTTAACTAGATAGAATTAGAGACCCAGAGAAAGGTCCTTTGGCCTTTTTTTTTTTTCTTCTCCCTACAGAACAAACAAAAAAATAGTGGTGGATTCATTGAGCAACAAGTTTGTGGAAGCTTGGATGACAGAGTTTGCTTTAAGTGAAAACGGCCGATCTGAAAGAATAATTGCTGGTGAAAATTATCAACTTTTCATTTGGTTTTCATTAGCTTTCACTTGGAGGGAAGGATCAACTATTAGACAGAAGGCAATTGGCACTCTCAGTTATCTGCCTCCCAAAAGAACAATCAAGTTCAAGGAACCTTTTCTCCCAACGATTTCCCTGCATTTAGCTATTTGTCCTTCATTAGGGGAGCCCAGGTACCAATTATTCTCACAGGCAATTGATTATGAGATTTCAAAAATGCAGCAACAACAAAGAAATGTTTGCTTTGACGAACCACAAGCTATTCATCTTTAAAAGAGAGGGAAAAAAACAACCAAAGCACATTACAGCTCCATTTAGAACTTTTCCCCTACCTTGTCATCTAAGGAGGGCAAAATCAATTTTCATTTGAGAGCACCATTTCCTCCTACTAGTTTTCTCTAAGTGGCCTTTCCACAAATGATGTTTGATTATTTCTGAGTCACAACTACTTAAAATCCACATTTATGAGCTGTAATTTCCTAGGTAAAAGCCGGGGGAATTACTGAAAGTTCTTTGTGCCTTCCCTCCCCCTCTCCCCCCTGCAACATCCTCATGTTCTCTCTTTCGGTGTTTGAGGTTTTAATCGGCAGCTGTAGCAAGCCCCGTTGTGACCTTCCCTCAACACTCTGACAGGACCAAAAATAGGAATCTGCACACAGAGCTTTTCCTAAACTATCAGGAGTCCCTTTTTCTCGTTAGCCAGCTGGTAGTTTGTCAAAATACTGTTTTGTAAATAAATCATCTGCAGAAAATCCTCATCAGGTTCGCTGCAAAT
Organism: Nasua narica; assembly: GCA_028533885.1. NCBI lineage: Eukaryota > Metazoa > Chordata > Mammalia > Carnivora > Procyonidae > Nasua > Nasua narica. The sequence continues at coordinate 148,280,479 of CM052810.1, forward strand.
GTGTCCGATTGAGGAAAACAAACAAGAAAGCACTTACCAGTTAATTTGCTTTGAGGAGAGAAGCTATTTTGATGCCTGGGTGTGACCTCCCCGGCTCCAGAATGAAATGGAGGGTGGTTTTTCAGAACGGCTACGTTGGACACTCTTTCCCAGCCTCCTCATTTGGCTTTTATCTGGCTTTTGAAATGACACTGTAGAAGGAGAGGGATGTTGGGTTTCATTTGAGTGTGGTTCTTCCCCTCCTCCACCACCCTCCATAAAAATTCATCATGTATTCCAGGAGAAAAAGTAAGCAATGAACATACTGCACAAATTAATTCTTTTGCTCAGCCTGTATGTGTGTATAACTGAGGTTTGTTTTTTGAATGGAAATCCTTGCTATTGGCTGCGGTGCCTCGGGCTGAAAAGTGATGGGGGGGGGGCACAGATCCTTCCTTTGTTTGGTGGGCTTTTTGCTTATGAAAAGTCAAGTTAAATGTCTTTCCAAGGAGGGAATGAAAAGAACCTTAGAATGTCAAAGGAGAGCTCTTCAATTGCACAGCAAAATTCTGTAGGGCTCATTAGGAGAGAGATTTCACTCACTGCGTTTCAGTGTTTCTGAGAGTGAACAATTGTAATCACACGTTAATTATGTGTTTTAGTTTTCACTTCTTTGCCTAGGTAGGTTGAGAGAGAACTCTCTAGGATCTGAGGCAATTAAAGGATTGTTTTTTTTTTTTTTAATCCCTCATCTCCTCCTGGGGTTCTGGCAGATGTGAGCACATCTGTGTAACTGAAACAGGGCTCAGGATTCAGAAATTCACAAGATGAGAAACATGGAGGCTGAAGGTAAGCAAGCCTTGATGTGGCTAGCTTCTCACTGCAGAGCTAACTTGATTTTTGTACGCGCTAACATCAGCTCTATCATGTGATATTGGAAATCGAACGTTATTAGGTCATAAAACATTGTTAGGCCGGCTAATTGAACATCTTTAGGTGAGCTGCCAGAGAAACACACGATTTTGTATTTGACTGGAGGGTAGCCGAATATGCCACCCCAAAATACGCCTCTTCGGCATAACGATTATTTTGAGCTGATTATTTTTAAGAAACTGCAGACACAGAACAAGCTCGGAAAACAGACTACAAGTTACCCTTTTGTGAGGGAAATCTGTATTTGTAAAGGAAATTTACATGAGAAACGGGGCCTGTTATCAGGAAGAGAGCTATTACCAGAGCTGACTTTTTCACCTGAGAGACTTATCTGCTCAGCAAGGCAACCTTTGTTTACCAAACATTTCCTCTTCTCACCTTCCCGTGAATTGCTTTCCGGTGAATAGCCTTCCTGGCTTTCAGCGCCAGACCCCTATCCCTTTCCTTAGTTCTGGATGGTACGGAATTCTCCATCGTCTGGGCTTTTGAGTCTCCTAGTCTACTGGGGCTCCCATATGCATGTAATTAAAATAAGGTTTTTTTCTCCTCCTGTTAATCTTTTATTGTTGTCGTTGTTTAACAGGAGAGGGTCTTAGCCAAGAACAGTGAAAGGTAGAGGGAAAATTATTTTTCCTCCCCTACAAGACCCAAAGTCTCGAAAATCTAAAGCAGTCATTGTCATGTGGGGGTGGGGTGGGCTGGGGGGAAGGTTATGAGTAATCCTGGGGGGTCGTGTGCCCACACATGTCAAAATACAAATATCCCTCAGCCCCATAAGGATGTCCACTCTTCCGCATTTGCCCCATCCCTTGATTCCACGGAAAATAAACCACAATTAACAATCTTTTCATATTTCTTTTCGGTATTATCTGAGCATAGAGATGGTCCTCGAAGGAGGTAGCAGAATGCTGTGCAGGAGACTCCTGTGTGATCACCAGTTCCTACTCCTTTGTATCCGCAGTATTAGTATTTGTTAACAATCATATATAATCATTTGTAATCACACCAAAGCACGATTTTATCCACAAACGACATTTTGAGGAGAATTTTGGGAAATTAAGGTTACTTTACATAGTTTTGACTTATTTTTTGGCGGTAGAGCAGGAAGCATTGAGTAGCAAGGGAGAGAGAAAGAAAAAGAGAAATGACAGCAAGCATTTACTATGTTCCAAGCATAGTTTAAGCACTGAAACCGAGGGAAGTATGAGCATTTAAAAAAAAAAAAAAAGATTTTAGGGGCACCTGGGTGGCTCAGTCATTAAGCGGCTGCCTTTGGCTCAGGTCATGATCCCAGGGTCCTGGGATAGAGCCCCGCATCCGGCTCCCTGCACAGTGGGAAGCCTGCTTCTCCCTCTCCCACTCCCCCTGCTTGTGTTCTCTCTCTCTCTCTCAAATAAATAAGTAAATAAAATATTTTTTTTAATAAAAAATAAAAATAAAAAAAGACTTTACTTTTGGGGCGCCTGGATGGCTCAGTCAGTTAGGCATCTGCCTCTGGCTAGGGTATGATCCCCAGGTCCTTGAACTGAGCCTCTCATGGGGCTGCCTGGTGGATGGGGAGTCTGTTTCTCCCTCTCCCACTGCTGCTCCCCCTGCTTGTGCTCTCTTGCTCTCTCTCTCCCATGCTCTCTCTCTCACTCAAATAAATAAATAAAATATTATTATTATTATTTTTAAAGATTTTATTTATTCATTTAACAGAGAGAGAACACAAGCAGGCAGAGAGGCAGGCAGAGGCAGAGAGAGGAGCAGGCTCCCAGCCGAGCAAGGAGTCCGATGCGGGACTCGATCCCAACACACTGGGATCATGACCCAAGCCAAAGGCAGCTGCTCAACCAACTGAGCCACCCAGGCATCCCAATAAAATATTATTATTATTTTTTTAATTTTCTTTATTTATTTGACTTAGAGAGAGATCACAAGTAAGCAGAGAGGCAGGCAGAGAGAGGAGGAACCAGGCTCCCCGCTGAGCAGAGAGCCCGATGCGAGGCTCGATCCCAGGACCTTGAGATCATGACCTGAGCCGAAGGCAGAGGCCTCAACCCACTGAGCCACCCAGGCGCCCCTAAAATATTATTTTTTAAAAAGATTTTGTTTATAAGTAATCTCTGCCCAAAACGGGGCTCCAACTCATAACCAAGATCAAGAGTTGCACACTCCACTGACTAAGCCATCCAGGTGCCCCCGTGTCACCATTTTTATTTTAATGCTTTCGTTAGCACCCCAAACAACAGAATTGAAACATATACTTACTTATCTTTGAAACTGGTTCCCCAAACTCAGGAACAATAGATAAAATCTCTCAGCTAATGGACCCTATAGCTTGCTGTGCATTTGAAGACCTCCCCTTGAACACTGTAAGGTATGCCTTATAGTTGACCCGTTATTCAAGAGTAGTTGAAGCTGCGATGGTCAGATATAGTAGAGATAACTTACTTGCCACCCCGAGCATACACTCGGTGCCGTGGACATCAGCCAGGCCGCTGAGTGCATTGGTTAAGTGGGTGACTTGGTTCATTGGAGATGGGTCAAGCGAGCCTCTCCTGTAAGTTGTATAATTGTTCAGTCCTGGGCATTCTGACCCCAAACACCATGCTCTTAAGAGACTTGACCATTAGAGGGGCAGCTGGCTGGTTCAGTCGGTAGAGTACGTGACGCTTGATGTCAAGGTCGTGAGTTCAAGCCCATATTGGGCATGGAGCCTACTGAATTAAAAAAAAAGAGAGAGACTTAAGCATTAGACTATCTGTCTCTCTGAGAAGAAATGTTTTGAGAATTGAGTGAATGGGAAGAAGGGGCAGGAATAACTTCCGCCAGATTTGAGGATTTCAGGATAGTTCCACCACTTTCTAAATCATTGCAAATTAGGGGTGCCTGGGTGACTCAGTGGGTTAAGCCTCTGCCTTCAGCTCAGGTCATGATCTCAGGGTCCTGGGATCGAGCCCCGCATCGGGCTCTTCTGTTCAGCAGGGAGCCTGCTCCCACCTCTCTCCCTGTCTGCCTCTATGCCTACTTGTGATCCCTCTCTCTGTCAAATAAATAAATAAAAATCTTTAAAAAAAATAAAATAATAAGTCGTTGCAATTCTCTGAGAATACTCTCTGAGAATAAATCATTGCAAATTCTCTGAGGCCTGTTGGGGTTGGGATTTCAAGGGGTCCTGTGTGTAAACTGATTTATAGGGCCAACGGGCTGGAGGAGAAGATATACAGTGTTTCTACCACATTGTTTTTGGTAACAGTATGTCTCTCTCTAAAAGTAGCTTTTCAGGTGCCTGGGTGGGGCCTCTAGCTCCCTGCTCAGAGGGGCATCTGCTTCTCCCCCTGCCCCTCCTTACTGCTCATGTGCTCGCTTTCACTCTCTCTCAAGTAAATAAAATCTTGAAAAATAAAAGGAGCTTTTCTTCACAGATGCTTGGAATTTCACTGTTAGAGAGTTGTTCTTTGGAAGAGATTACATTTTAAAGGAAAAGCTTTGGGGCGCCTGGGTGGCTCAGGTCCTGATCCCCTGAGCCCTGCGTTGGGTTCCCTGTTTGGAGGAGAGTCTGCCTCTCCCTCTTCCACAGCACCCCCCCCAGCTCCTGCTCTCTCTCTCACTCACTCTCAAATAAATAAATAAAATCTTTTTCAAACATTTAAAAAAGAAAAGCTTTGTATTAATCTAGTGAAGCTCTAATAGTCAGAATGGATCCAGCGATTTTAAGATAATCATCCCCTTCTCCCTCCCCAGCCCCACCAGAAAAAAAATTAGGGTCAGCATCTTGGCCTCCCCTCTTTTGATATGATTAAGATCATTATTCTTTTCCTTTGTTGTTTCTTGTTAAAATAGCCTGTTTGCCCCAAACACCTGAATACTCCTGATGATAGAACTTTTAGAAATAGGCATTTGGGAAAATGCAGTCTGGTCAGATGGATTTTTGTTAATGATCGTCCTTTCTAATCTTTTTGTTGTCACTTGGTAATTTAAAAGAAAAAAGAAAAAGAAGAATGCAGCCTGGAACGCTGAAAAAGAGATAACGTACAAGCAGACATTTTCTCATTCCAGAAGCTGGTGTGTGAACAATGGGGAAACTTCACTTCTTTTCATTTTTTTCCCCCTCTTGTCATACAGGGAGACGAAGGTTGCTTTGTGCAAGTGTCCTTCTTAGGCCGGTCTCTTCAGGGTCAGAGATTAAACTTTGGGGCCTTTATTGGGTTGAACAGTGCGGCTGGAACCATGCAAAGCTTTTCCTAGACGCTGAAATGGACTCCCAGGCGCAGACCAGGCTCTGGGAGGTTGCATCGGGGCAGGCTAACCAGCCGGGACAGGGTGGCTTGCCTGCCACTTAACGAAGACCTTTCTGAAAGGCCGTTGAGGACAAAGCCCGTCTCCAAATTCTTGCTTTTAATTTTGTATGGCCCTGCAAGGAACGGAGTCTTGAGGATGCTCAGGAAGTCTGTTAGAGGATTTAGCTATACATCTTTTTAATTAAAATACACAAAGCTCTAATTACCTGCGGAAATGTGGGGAACGGCCTCTATTGTTATCTCTAACTTGAATGAACCTTCTCTTTTAATATGGCAAATGCCACATCAAATGAGAGCTCATCAGAAGGATTTAGACTGGTTTTCTTAGAAGAAATTCTGTTGAATTTCTTCAAATCTCAGAGGCTCAGGGCTTGAAATCTTTTGGAGGGCAGAGCAAACACCTCTCCAAAGGTTCCTGTGCCCACAGCTGCAGGGAGGCGAGAGGGCCGAGCACGGTCATCTTTATGGTTAATAATTTCTCGGGCAGAACTGCTTGCAGCTCCCCGAATTCTTGGAAGAAGTATTTCCTCTTTTTGTAACCAAGGGAAGTAAATAACCTTTTAACTTACTGCCGTGGAAAAAGAAATGTGGTTTGCCAGTGGTTAAATAAATCTGCTGTCTATCACTTAGTCACCCGGCATCTCGGTGACACCATCCTTGGTCCTCATTCAAGAGAAAGGACTGCTCTGGGGATTCAGGCCCCTCCCAGCTATCTCCTCTAATTATGCTACTTTGCTCGTTAAACTGCTGATTAGGGGTATGATGTAAGTACATCTGTATTTTTCTAAAATGTCACATTTTGGAAAAGGAAAAGGATCAGAGAATAAAGCATATTTTCTCGACTTCTGTAACGGGTTCAATCACTATTTGCATTTTTCATTAGGAAATTGGGAGCCTAGGGGCGTACTGCAGCTGGAGACGTGTTTTGTTTGCGCTGCACAGTGTTTTCTAGAGTTTGAATTAATTTCCATCATTTAAAAATCAGGAGATCTTACACAGCCATCCTGATTATCATCTCATGAAAAAAATGGCCCGATCTGGGTAACAATGGGCCTGCGGCCCGAAAGGATACAGTTGCAGGAGGAGGCGGAGGAGGGGCTGCTCCCAGACCATCCGTGCACTTCGGGAAGAGCGGGAAGAGCGTTGCTGCCCACTCATCCCTTTCTCCCCTGCCCTCCTGACTCCTGGACAATAGCCCATCTGAGCCTCCAGGAATTTGCCCTTTCAACCCTTGTGTTCCTTTCTAATTCTTTTCCTGTTGAATTTCTTCACTTTAGGAAAACGGAGTACACACAGAGAAGTCGTTGGGCAGTCATTTTTATTACAGGAGGAATTTTTGTGTTTGTTGTGTTTTTTTTTTTTTAATAAAAAATGAATCCTCCGCATTTCCCTAGTAAAACCTGAATGCATTGTAAAATATGATGAAATTAACAAAATCAACTTTAACCGCTTAGCTGTGCAACAGCAGTATGCCGAAGGAGGTACACTGGGGCGCCGTTGGCCCAGGTGCGGGCAATAAAGGAGAGCAGTGTCTGTCGGGAATTTAAAAATAATAATAAAACCAATTAAAGCCCTTCTGCTTTTTTGTGTGATCACCATGTGCCAGGAATTTTAAACAAGGTCGGTGATGAAATACTCCTCCCCTCAAAAAATCTTTTGTAGGCTTGAGGTCCAAACAGTTGCTTTAAAAACTGAGTTTTAATTATATATATGTATATAATAAATACATCATATATAATGAAATAAATAAAAATATATAATAATTATACATGTACGCATACATTTTATTTTATTTTACAAGGTGTTTCACATGAAACTTATTCTTACTTATTCTCATTTTAATTTTTGTTCCCTATTTTTTAATAGACAATGTAGTTTACATGGAAGTTAATCGAAAAAACTCCTTATTGGAGACACGCCCCTGTGTCATGCGTGCACTGAGCTGCTTTCTTTGGAGATTAAGTTGGTAATGCTTCCAAATCATTGGAGGGTCATGTTTCCCCACTGTGGTGTTACAAATGCTTATATTTCAGCTATAGATTTGAAACACAGAGCGATAGCACATGGTAAAAACGAAGAAACAGAACTTAAATCATTTCAGTTTCTTCATCCCACGGTACCACTTGAAGTTTGTCATTCTATTTAAGATGTGAAACAGTAAGACAAAAGGAGAGCTACAGGGTGTGCTATTTTTTATTTGGCAAATGTAAATTTTAGTTCACAAACTTTTTTTTTTACTGAATTTGGATAGTATTTTTAAAATCAAAAATCATTTTTAGAAAGATTTTATTTATTTGAGAGAGAGAGAGAGAATCACAAAAGGGATGAGGGGCAGAGGGAGAAGCAGGCTCTCCACCGAGCAGGAAGCCTGACTCGGGGCTCGATTCCTGGGCTCTGGGATCATGATAAGCAGATGCTTAACCGACTGGGCCACCCAGGTGCCCCAAAAATGATTTTTTAAAGATTTTATTTATTTATTTGAGAGAGAAAGAGAGCACATGGGGGAATGCAGAGGGAGAGGGAGAAGCAGGCTCCCTGCTGAACAAGGAGCCCAGTGCAGGACTCGATCCCAGGACCCCAAGATCAAGACCTGAGCTGTAGATAGATGCTTAACTGACTGAGCTACCCAGGCACGCCTTGAAAATCATTTTAAAAAATTGTTTTAAGGGGTGTCTGGCTGGCTCAGTTAGTGGAGCGTGCAACTCTTGATGGCAGGGTTGTGAGTTTGAGCCCCACATTGAAAGTAGAGATTACTTAAAAAATAGAATCTTAGGGCGCCTGGGGGGCTCAGATGGTTGGGCGTCTCACTTCGGCTCAGGTCATGATCCCAGGATCCTGGGATCGAGTCCCATGTCGGGCTCCCTGCTCAGTGGGGAGCCTGCTTCTCCCTCTGCCTCTGCCTCTCTGCCCCTCCTGAATAAATAAATAAATAAAATCTTTGAAAGAAAATAGAATCTTAAAAAAATAAATAAGACATTAGAAAAGTTGTTTTAAAACAATTTTTGGGGCCCCTGGGTGGCGCAGTTGGTTGAGCGACTGCCTTCGGCTCAGGTCATGATCCCGGAGTCCAGGGATCGAGTCCCACATCGGGCTCCCAGCTCCATGGGGAGTCCGCTTCTCACTCTGACCTTCTCTCTCTCACTCTCTCTCTTTCCTAATAAATAAATAAATAAAATCTTTAAAAAAAAAAAAACAATTTTTGGAAGACCGATTCAAGAAGTAAAAGCATTACAGCAATGATGTGACTTAATTGTACCTCCTGTGGACAGATTAGTTTCATTAAAATTCAATTATTAACTGCTGCTGTAGGAAAGAAAAAGTATCCTTTTCTCCTATCCTTTTAAGTGGGGCCCTTGTAAGAAAAGACAGATTAACAAGAAAAAAAGCATACAAATGTATTTAATATAAGTTTTATATGACCATGGAAGTCTTCATAAGGAAATGAAGACCTGAAGAGTGTTTTACGCCAGGTTTGGTGAAGAATGAAAAGTCGTGAAAAAAATGCGGTAGGACAAAGAAGGGTGTGAACTAAGTGTATAAACTGGGGGAGTAGCCAGGCCTGTTTGTTCAGATTCCTCCCGGTGTCGTGGTGTCGTGGATGTAAGGATCCTCCTTCCCTCAGCAGGAGTAGGGAGAGCACCTCGCACACGAGCGTTTTAGGACGGCTTCAGGAGAAGGTCAGAGGCTCTTCCTGCACACGCTCTTTCGCAAATCCCTTCATGATTAAAATAGTATGTCAAGGTGCCATATTTAGAGGTGGCATGTCCTGAGCCTCGTCACTGGATAATTATTTGCATAAAATATTATTATGTCAGCCTGCAACCAGGGGATCTATAGTCCAACTATTAGATATAAAAAGAAGCAGGGGTGCCCCAGTGACTCAGCCCGTTAAGCTGCTGACTTGATTTCAGCTAAAGTCCTGATCTCCGAGTTCTGGGATTGAGCCCTGCGTTGGGCTCCGCACTCAGTGTGGTCTGCTTGGGTTTCTCTCTCCATCTCTCGCTGTGCTCTATCTCTCTCTCTAAAATAAATAAATAAAATATTTAAAAAAAACCCAAAACAGTTAGGCCTGGGAACTTAAATACCATTTTAACAAAGGGAGTCACATTGCAGAGAAGCAATGGACAAAAGAAAAGGGGGAGGTGGTCTTTTTTTTTTTTTAAGATTTTATTTATTTATTTGACAGAGAAAAACACAGCGAGAGAGGAAACACAAGCAGGGGGAATGGGAAAGGGAATGGGAGAGAGAGGCCCATGTGGGGCTCAATCCCAGGACCCTGGGATCATGACCTGAGCAGAAGGCAGATGCTTAAGGACTGAGCTACCTAGGTGCCCCAGGAGGTGGGCTTCTAGGGGTGATAAATTTGGGGAAGTCGACCAGGAAATATATGATAGATAAGGGTTGTTTAGTAAGTGCTATGGTCTGAACGTCTGTGTCCCTACCAAAATTCGTGTGTTAAGTCCTAACCCCCCAAAGTGATAGATAATATTAGCGGGGGGGCCTTTGAGAAGTTATTGGGTCATGAGGCAGAACCCTCATGAATGGGATTCGTGCTCTTATAAAAGACCTCCAGAGAGCTCCTTTGCCCCTGCTGCCACATGAGGACATAGGGAGAAGGTGCCCTTGTGGCCAGAACACAAACATGTTGGCACCTACTGTGGACATCCCAGCCTCCAAAACTGTGAGAAATAAATTTCCATTGTTTAAAAACTCCCCACTTTGCGGTACTTTCTTACAACAGCCTGAATGGATTAAGACAGTAAGGTTTGTGATGCAGATTCAAGTCAGTGCCATGACAAGTGATAAGAGGCATTCTCCTCTTCCTGGTACAGAGAGGGGAGACATCTTTCTTTTTTTTCTTTTTTAAAGATTTTATTTATTTATTTGACAGAGAGAGAGAGAGAGAGACATCAAGAGAGGGAAAACAAGCAGGGGGAGTGGGAGAGAGAGAAGCAGACTTCCCGATGAGTAGGGAGCCCCACCAGGGCTTGATCCCAGGACCCGAGCCAAAGGCACATGCTAAACCGACTGAGCCACCCAGGCGCCCCATGGGTCTGCTGTTTCTTAACTGCCTTCAGGTCAAAATAATCCTTATGCCAAAGTGGCATATTTGGGGGGCATAAGTTTCACTAACCTAATGGACTCAGCAAGATGTGTTGAGAATCACTGGGCTTATTCTGGTTTTGGAGCTCTTTGTACTGATTTTTTTTTTTAACACTTTTTTCTTTTTTTAAATTTATGGTTAAAAAAACACGTAACATCAAAATGATCAGATTAACCATTTTCAAATACACAATTCAATAGTTCAGCATTCACACTGTCACGAAATAGTTCTCCAAAACTTTTTTTGCACTTTTTCATTGAGGTGTAGTCGACACTTAGTGTCACATTAGTTTCAGATGTGCAACACGGTGATTCAACAAGTCAACAGACTCGTTGCTCCACAGAGCAGAGCTGTGCTCTGCCCAGCTCGAGTGCGACTCTTGTGTGTCACCATGCCACACAATGACAGAGCCACTATGTTCCCTATGCTTTTTATCCCTGTGACTTATTCATGGAAGCCTCTACTTCCCACTCCCCTTCATCCTCTTTGCCCATCTTCTCACCTCCCCCCTCTCTGGCAACGACCAGTTTGTTCTCCATATTTATGGGTCTGTTTCTGCTTTTTTGTTGTTTGTTCATTTGTTGTATTTTTTAGGTTCACATGTAAGTGAAATCAGATGGTATTTGTCTTTCTCTGCCTGACTTAATTCACTTAGCATAATAACCTCGGGTCCATCCACGTGTTCCCGTATGGGCAGACCTCATTCTTTTTTATGGCTGAGTAATATTCCATCTCACACACACACACACACACACACACACACACACACACATACACACACACACACACACCCCCACACACACCACATCTCCTTTATTCATTCCCCTATCGATGAACACTTAGGTGCTCCCATATCTTAGCTATTGTAAATAATAAGCACTAAGCATAGGGGTACATATATCTTTTTAAATTGGTCTTTTCATTTTCTTTGGTTAACTACTCTGTGGTGGAAAAGAACTTTTAAATCTTCCAAATATGCAACTCTATACCCATTACAGAATTAAATTTTTAAAAGACATTTCAAAAAGGGGCGCCTGGCTGGCTTAGTCTGTGGAGCTTGTGACTCTTGACCTTGGGGTCATGAATTCAAGCCCCATGGAGGGCATAGAAATTACTTAAAATTTTTTTTTTAAGATTTTATTTACTTATTTGACACAGAGAGAGAGAGATCACAAGTAGGCAGAGAGGCAGGCAGAGAGAGAGGGGGAAGCAGGCTCCCCGCTGAGCAGAGAGCCTGATGTGGGGCTTGATCCCAGGACCCTGAGATCATGACCTGAACTGAAGGCAGAGACTTTAACCCACTGAGCCACCCCGGCGCCCCTAAAAAGTTTGTTGTTTTTTTTTTAAGGCATTTCAGTGGACAGATTAGACAGAGAAGGGACCTCGGGCTAAGTAACCAGCATGAAGAGAGGCAGGGTGAGGGGCAACGTCAGCAGCAAGGTGCACAGAAAGAACCATCTGAGCAGGTCCTGCCAGGGACAGCCTGATTTGCCGGGAGAGGAGGAGGTCCAGGTGGAGTTTCTGGAGAGGCCAGTAAGGGGCCCAGGCCATTATTTTTACCATAGTCTTTGAAGATGGTTGGTATCCTTGGACTGAAACTGTCCAGGGAATGAAGTATCCTCTGCTTTGTTTAAGCTTTATAGCTCTGTAGTCAATGTCATGTCACAGTACCTTCCACTCGAAGTAACTGACAAACTAATTAACTTTTTTTTTCTCAGTTAAAGAAGCAGAACTCTGGGGCTCCTGGCTGACTCAGTTGGTTGAGCGTCTGACTCTAGGTATCGGCTCAGGTCATAATCTCAGGGACACGGGATCGAGCCCCACGGCTGGCTGGTAGCGGGCTGCTGACTGATGCGCTCTGCGCTCAGCAGGGAGTCTGCTTCTTTCCTTCTCCCTCTCCCTGTGCTCCTCCCCCCCACATGGGTGCCCGTGCTCTCTCTCTCTCTCTCAAATAAATAAATAAATGTTAAATAAAAAGTAGAATGCTTACCATAGAATTTTCAGAAAACAGCAAAGGACATAAGATGACAATTAAAATCATCCCAATATCCACCATTTATAGAACCAAACCCATGATGTTTTGGCATATTTCCATACTTTCATTAATTAGTTTGTTAATTAAGTAATTATTTATTATAAGTAATCTCTACCCCCAATGAGGGACTTGAACTCACCACCCTGAGGCCAAGACCTGAACTGAGAGTAAGAGTTAGACGCTTAACTGACTGAGCCACCCAGGGGCACTCCAAAAAGCATATTTTTAATGAATGTATAATATCACAGATGTTCTTTAATGCATTTTAAAAAGTGGCAGTTTTATTGCCATCCTAGAACATAAAAGTTGTGGTGCTGTCTCCAAAGCAATTCCTGGTATCTTAGGCTGAAATAAAGCACTATCAAGCTGGATCCCAAAGATAAGCACATTTTACAAAACACTGAAGTGAAATATAAAATCCTAGCATAGGGAAATAAAAAAAAAACCCACAGAACCCTAACACAGGCTGCAATTTAAGCAAATAGAAACAGAATCTGGTACTTTCTCTGTCAACAAATAACTTAGAAAGCTTTTCCATAAAATTAAATAATGATGTGATGTGTTATCCACTACATTTGTAGCAGCATAATTACAATAATGAGACACATTTAACATAATGAGGCTCCGTGTTTTAGAAATGCTAAGTCACGCCAAGCATGCCATTTGGTGTTGCCCAGTTATTAAACCATTTAATATTTCCATTTCAATTTTATGAGGTCCAGGAAGCAAAGTGAGAAGAAATTTTGTTGAATTATAAGCATATTAGATGGAAAAATGAAAGCTTCTCCTGCATTCTCCAGAGTCAGTTAGCAATAGAGTTGCAAGTTTATAGCTTCAGTTAGAGTCCAGGAACCCTCGCCAATGAATACAAATTTATGGCATTTTAAAGAGCATACTTAATATTTTATTTTCTTTCCTGTCATTTCGGTTATCAAATGTTGCAGTAAATGTCACATTTGGAAACTTACCTGGAAACCTTCCCCCAAATCATTATGGTACCAATACACATAAGGGTGATCAATGCAAAGAGCAGGGCACACATGGCCAAAACAGAATATGGAAATGGTGTTGACGAAATTATTCGCTGGGAGGAAAAGCAGAGCCAGACTGATTAAGTAACATTGCATTTTGAGAGATAAAGAGTCCCGAGAAAGGTTTTCTAAGAGAGGGCTCTGCTTTCTAGAACAGAGACTCTTGATTCTGTGGTTGAGGTCATTTGGTTCAGGGCAAGAAGGGAAACCACCATGTGCTGACGGCAAAATCTGGGCTTTAGGAGAACCTGGATTCTAGTGCTGGCTGCTCTCTCACAGACCGGCTGGATGGCCTTACGCAAGTTTCTGAAATTCTCCAGGCCCTGGTTTTCTTTCTTTTCTTTTCTTTTTTTTTAAAAAAGATTTTATTTATTTATTTAACAGAGAGAGAGAGAGAGATCACAAGTAGGCAGAGAGGCAGGCAGAGAGAGAGGGAAAGCAGGCTCCCGGCTAAGCAGAGAGCCTAATGCGGGGCTCAATCCCAGGACCCCGAGATCATGACCTGAGCCGAAGGCAGAGGCTTTAATCCACTGAGCCACCCAGGCGCTCCTCAGGCCCTGGTTTTCTTATCTGGAGAATCATAATGGCATTACCTACATCACTGTAGGTAATGATCACAACATCGCTGTTGTGCGGTTTCCATAAGACACTATACGTAAAGTGCATAAAGAGTCAGTTCTCCAGACATGCTTAGGTTATGATTACTCGCCAGGAATCACTCTAGGTACTTTGTAGTTATATTATCCGTTGATGAGGGACGAGTACTGCCTATGCACTTTGTAGCGGTGACTACAGTTGCCTCCTCAAAATCCCTTCTTTCCTCCTTTCTTGTCACCGGAAGCGGAAGCGCTGTTTTATTCAGGACAGTAAAGTATCCAGATAAAACACTTCGCTTCCCAGCTCCCGCTGAAACCGAGAATGGCCACAGGGATTTGTGTGGAGAACTTTGGCTGGGGCTTCAAGGAAAGCTGGCTCTGCTTTGGAGGTAGGCCTTGGAAGGTCAACAATATGACTGAAGCTTCAGCAGCATTTTGGAACTACAAAGGAACGAGAAGTGCAGGGCAGAAGTTGCAAAAAGTCTGAAATCCTGGAGATCTTAGCCTTGAAATTCTGGAGGCACTAAAGTGAAGCTGGCAACATTCTACCTTCAGGCTTACTGTTTCATGAGAGATACAAGCCTTTAATGAGTTTGGGTCGCTATCATTTTGAGTTTGTTGTTATAGATCACCAAACCGGACTGTGACTCACATAAACCAGGCCGTATTAGACTCTTGAAAAATGATGACATGTTCATCATCCAAGGTATCATTATAACAAAGTCTCATTGTATAAGGTAGCCCAGGTAGATTTGTTTGTGACACGAGCAGAAAACCCAACTGACAGAATCTACCACCCAATGCTGTTGTAAGAATGGAAGGAAAAGGAAAAAAGCACATAAATTGACCTGTCAAATACAGTGCCTGACATGTAATGATTATTTAGCTTATGGAGGCTACCATGACAGGGCTATCGCAAAAGAAAACAAACTAGACAAAAATCTTGCTTTGTCCTTGGAATAGAAACCAAGCGTCATCATTTTTCTAGTTCATCAGTTGACATTCTCTATCATAATTATTTTTCTAAACTCCTTGTCTGTATGAATTCATTACTCAGGAGGCTTTCAGCTCAAAAGTGATTGAAAAAGCAAAGCATAAAGGAAAGCCGGGAACTTGCCTCACGAGACTAGGAACACAAAAGAAATAACCTCTACTTGCCAGGCAACAACGTGTAACCTCCTGATGTTTCTGGGATATGAGAGAAATCATATAATTGTACCCTACCTCTAAGTTCTAAGCTGATGATGTCAGGTAGGATGTATATGTAGAAAAGTGAAGTCGTGCCCGGTCTTGGTTGCTTGGTTCATCATTGCCTGATTCGCTACTCATTTGCTGGTGTTACAACTACAATATCACAACACAGAATCGAGATGAACCCAGTGGCTCTGGGTAAAGCGTTTGAGTCGTGGAGGCACACACAAAGATCTTCGCCCAAACAGTTAATGTGGCTAAATGGGCGACTTTGAAAGCTTCAGGTGGGTATCACTGCCAAGAGCCCTGAGCGAGGTCACAATTCCTGTGCTAAGGACCATTTTTGTTTTGGCCCAGTCTGTGTTAGCATCAACTTTCTTTTGGTTAAGCTGTCAAAGAGCAATAAAATGTCAGAGACAGCTCCCAGACAATGTATATTTATATCATCTTAAGTTTAGTCTCACAGGACTCTGGAGAGAGGTTTCTCCGAAAATTCTTGGCTGGGTCCTAAGACATCTCATTGTGCAGCCCCAGTGTCCAAGATGATGTACAAAACACACACAGGATAAGATTACTGCTTTCCCAGCATTTATCCAGACTATGACCTAATTTAAGTGGAAGGAAACATTTCGATGGCAGTCATTCCTAGAAACGTCATACGTACATAGTGTAGGATTGGTAACCACATTCTAAAATTATAAATCATTTCATGACATTTTGCAAGCTAACTCAATGCTATGCTATACACAAGACACACCTAAATCAAAGAGATGTTGCTACTTCTGCACAATGGAGCCTTCTGCGGGTGAAAAGGATTAAAGAGTATCGCTATATACTGACAGTGAGTGTTCAGCAAGATAGATTTGAATATGAAAAGATGGACCAGAACTGCATTAGAGTATGCTATCTTTTGAACGACAGGGTATGCGCGTATGTATGTATATGTGTATATATTGACAGAGATTCTTTGCTTGACTAAACTTTACTCAAGCTCCCCTGAACCTTCTCCTCCATATGGATTCTTCTTTGTAGAAGTCAGTTTTAGCAAGAGTCCTGCTAAATCAACTCAGGAGAATTCTCCACCATGATAAATAGCTAGTACATATGTGACACTAACAAACTCTTCTCCAACCATTCAAGAAACCCAAGCAGTTTCCAAGCCTTGGGGCTATGCCCCTGGGTCCCCTTTCAAGGCCCTAGACCCTTGGCGGGATTATTCACTCTCCCCAAGGAAGAGAACTTCTTGAGGATGACACTTAGAGATGTCCCTCCCTCCCTTCCCCCTCCCTCCCTCCCTTCCTTCCAAGTAAATTCTATGTCCATGGTGGGACTTGAACTCACAACCCTATCAAGAGCCATGTGCTATACAGATTGAGCCAGCCAAGTGGCCCATGGGATATATAAAATATAAAAGATGCTTAATGGTTTCTGATAGCAGCTTTTCTCAGAGAGACATTGGAGACAAGCCCTTCTCAATGTGGCTGGGGGAGGGGTTCCTGTTGTCCACTGTGTGTCCTCTGTCTCTGTGGCCCCTAGTTGTCTGTGTCTCCCGTGGCGGGAACAGTGGCAGGTGATTGTTGACTCCAGGAACAGCTGTATTCGTTTCCTTGAGCACCGCACCATTGTTCTACGTTTTCAGAGGAGGTTTTTTTAAATATATCTTTTCATCAGAATGAAAGCAATCGCTGGATGAGGTACTCCAAATTTTAGGAGGTCTGTAGCGGACTTGGTAAGCATTCAAAGAACATGATTAACGAAAGGAAAGGTTGGAAAATCTGACCCAGTCCAGGCCTGGAAACTCTGAGAACCAAGCAGGACAGAATATTAAGAGCTCCTTCCCCATCTTCAGGCAGGATCTGGAATTTGTGACCTGCGTTAATCTTGCTGACGTCATTCAGGCACTGCAGTGGTAACTTAGCAACTCTGCCAGTATTCCCTCCGTGGAGCGTACTGTGCAGGAATGTGATTAAGTCGCCCGTGGCACAAAATCCTAGCTAATGCTTCAGAGCATTCAATATTCAATGCTTCAATATCTTAGAAATATTTTCCAGCGGCTAGAAAAACAGCCCTTTCTGGCTCGCTGCAGGGTCTGTCTCTGAGCACTAACGGAGGAGCTGATCGCCTGGTTTGTTTATGCCCCCGCCAGTGCCGGCGGCTGGGAAGCTATGCCTGTTTGCCCCACAGGAAAGTTCGCAGGCAGGTAGCAGGGATCCCTCCTCAACAGCCCAAACTAGGTCCATCCAGGATTCAGACACGCGGTGGCCTGATCTGGGGGGCAGGGGCCGCTGAGCTGTGTTAGGAGGCCAGTCTTTTTGCATTAAGAGCCTCAGGGAAAAGAAATTCCTGGTTTCGGCTCAAAGACAGGGAGAGGGCAAGTGTTGGGCGACAGGGGCTTCTGAGGGGGTGACTGCCACTCAGCTTGTCCTCTGCGGCTGCTCCCTGGGCTGCACCCCTGCAGTCCTGGGAGGGGAAGGAGCTGCAGTAGACATCAAGTGTAAATGCACAGAGCTGTCCCATTTCTAACCAGAGGGAAGGTGCACGAAGGCTCAGGGGAAATTACCTCGAGGCCTCATCTGAGAGCACTGCTCTCTTGATGGCCTGTGGGCTGTTCCTACAGCCGCCTCTGACTCCTGCTCCCGTGGCATTCCCTATGCACCCTCCACTTTGGTAGCCAGTCACCAAGCAGGCCCTGCCCTCTACCTCAAGGCCCTGAATGCTTCATTGCTGAAAAGGCTTTCTAGGCCCAGGACCGGGGGTTTAATGCGCCAGTGCCAACCCCCAACTGACGAAGGGCATCAACAGGTAGATAAGTGCTTTAGCTTGCTGGTGCTGTGGGGCGACAATTCCGGGGCAGTTCTGCACAGCTCCTCGGGGGTCCCCAGCAGGGCTGGGACAAACTTGCCCACGCCGGTCATGCCCTCATTAGCATATCTTTCTCTGGCTCTCACTTTCCTCTTCTGTTGCCTAGCAACACCTCCCAAACAAACTGCCTGCACCTACGCCGCTCCCCAGGGGCTGCTTTTTGGGAAAATGTAAACCAAGACACCCACTCTCTATATTTTCCTGCCTTGCCTCCAATTTAAATTCTCTAACCTCTCTTCATTCTTCAAGCCTTTCTTCTCGGAGCTGATGTCGCATTCATATCTCCCCTAAAGCAAGGCTCCGCCTACTTGGTAACTGGCCGCTTAGCAACCTAGAGATGCCCTGGCTTTGAAATTTCAGTCTTGCTCTTCCTGTCTCCCCCACCAGCGTCTGCACACAGAAAGAGGCAGTGAAGACTTTCCTTTGTCTCTTGATAGGAACTGTGCACGTACATGGCCCCTTGAAAGGCAGAAGTCACTGCTTTAAGCTTACTTTTAACTATTTTGACTCCCACCCAAAAGGATATTTTTTTCCTCATTGGATGCTGGTGGATTGGGCAGTGGGTGCGGGTTACACGGGTGACAGCAGGAAGGACATCAGGACTTGGCAATATGGTGGTGGCTTCAGAGACCCTGGCCCCCAATATAACGGGTGCGCGTGGAGGGTTGCTTCGAGAATACGCCGGAGGCACCCACCAGAGATGAGAATACCCTTTGGGAGGAATTTGAGGGAGGGCTGGAATTCCCTCAGCATCAGGGAGAATGGAATCAGGGCTATCCTTCCAGACAATGTCTGTTTTGACTGGTGCGGCCTGGAGAATGACGCATTGTACTAAGACAGCTGTGATTACTCCCCACGTACTCTAAATTGCTTCATTTGGCTGGGTGGATACACATGAATATGTTCACTGATGAAGCAGACACAAAGGGATAGTTCCCCATAAAGCAAAGCGTGATGATGGGTATGAATGGGAGACTAGAGATCCCATCGTACTTGATCTTGGGTAGAACCTTGTAAGTCAGAATGTCACAAGAGTGAGGGCTTCTTGAGCGCCTGGGTGGCTCAGTTGGTTGAGCAACTGCCTTCGGCTCAGGTCATGATCCCGGAGTCCCGGGATCGAGTCCCATATCGGACTCCCGGCTCTGCGGGAAGTCTGCTTCTCCCTCTGACCTTCTCCCCTCTCATTCTCAGTCTCTCGCTCTCTAATAAATAAATTTAAAAAAAATCTAAAAAAAAAAAGAGTGAGGGCTTCTTGGCATCTTGAAGAAAGCCTAGAATTGGGAACAATTTGAAGAGGTAAATCTGCTAAGAAAAATTCACCCGGGAGATAATGTGACTTAATTCTTCAAAGGAATCAAATTCATGCACGCCCCCAGAACCTTAGGACTCAGTGAAATGCAAAGAAATAACATTTGGCGAATGTGTTCTTGATGTGGGGACATAAGCTCCCTAAAATTGAATGCAATTTTTTCTCAGGAAAGGATTTGTGAAGGGGCCCTGGCCGGCACAGTCAGTGGAGCGTGTGACTTGTAATTTCGGGTTGTGAGCTCAAGCCCCATGTTGGGCATAGAGATTACTTGGAAAAAAATCATAAATATAAATCAAATAAGAAAGAATTTGTAGTTTCATCAGCTTCTCACTGGAAATCTGACCCCCCCCCAAAAGACTAAAAACTATTGGTGTATTTTAAGAAGAGAAATACCATCAATCATATATAGCTACCTACACGCAACCTCTGTCTCGTTACACTTCTGGCGTGGATTTGCACTTAAAATAATCCTGGTAACAGCAACCAGCATCACCCCACCTCCTAGTGAGCCTGAGAATCCTGACTGCCGCGCAGACTTGCTGCTACTGTATGTATGGAAAGCATGGGTTTTGTACTCAGATGGTAATGGGCTCACATTCCAGTTCAGCTATTTAATAATTATCTGACCTTAACCGGGTAACTTCATCCCTTTTTTGCCTGTTTTCTTTTCTCTAAAATGGAAATGCGGACGCCTAGGTGGCTCAGTTGTTTAAGCCTCTGCCTTTGGCTCAGGTCATGATCTCAGGGTCCTGGGATCAAGCCCCGTATCTGGCTCCTTGCTGAGCAGGGAGCCTGCTTCCCCTTCTCTCTCTGCCTGCCTCTCTGCCTACTTGTGATCTCTCTCTGTCAAATAAATAAATAAAGTCTTTAAAATAAAAATAAAATAAAATAAAATAAAATAAAATAAAATGGAAATGCTACCTCATGTGTTGCTGTGAGAATCAGTAAGAATGTATTTGACATTCCTGGAATTTCTTCTATACACTCGGAGCCCCTTGTGACAGGATGCTGATGGATTGCTGTAAGGACTGGGGCTCGCTGATAGAGCACAGAATCTGATCTAGCTGATTTACATAGAAAAGTAGTCACAATTCGGATGGCTGAAGACACAGGTTCTACATTGGACGTTTAGAAGGGAATCTCAGAGCCACAGTGCAGAACTAGGACGCCAAGGAAGCTGCTGGAGAGTCTAGTCAGGAAGCCATTTACTAAGGGAAGCGGCCACAACGGTTCCTGACCATGAAGTCACGCCATCATGACTTCCGTCGGGAAGACATCCGCCTCCCCAGCTACCAGCTTCAGAACCACGCCACACCCGGGAGAGTAAACCCTGCCTTCTGACAGCACCGTCTGGATGCTGGGACCTTTGCTCATGTGCCTGCAGATAAACCACACCCCTTTGCAAACATACTATTATTTTCTTTTATTTATTTATTTTTAAGATTTTATTATTCATTTATTAGAAAGAGAGAGGGCACACGAGCAGGAGCAGAGGGAGAGAGAGAATCTTAAGTAGGCTTCCCCCGACTGCAGAGCCTGATGCAGGGCTCCATGCAGGGCTCGATGTGGGGCTCAAAATCATGACCCTGAGATCATGACCTGAGCTGAAACCAGGAGTTGGACACTTAATGGACTGAGCCACCCAAATGCCCCCTTTTGCGACCATTTTTAAAACAGAAACATAGAGGAGTGCCTGGGTGGCTCAGTCTGTTAAGCATCTGTCTTCAGCTCAGGTCATGATCCCGGGGTCCGTCCTGGGATCAAGCCCCACAACAGGCTCCCTGCTCAGTGGTGAGGTGGCTTCTCCCTCTCCCACTCCCCCTGCTTGGGCACTCTTTCTGTCAAATAAATGAATAAAATCTTTTAAAAAAACAAAAAACAAAACAAAACAGAAAACAAAAAACCCCCGGAAACGTAGAAAGAACAAAAGCAAGGCTCTTAACTCACGATCTGATTTGAGGAATCTAAATCATATCCAGGGCTTTAGCTGCAAGGGGGTTTGGAAAGTGTGGGCTTTTTTTCCTTTAATCTTTTTATCGTCTGACATAGGAGGACGCACTAGAGAGAGATGAGAATGTCTACTGAGCACTAATCTGCACTCTAGTATGTTTTGTCAAGGTATTATTATTTTTTATCTTTTTATTATTTTACATTATATGATTATTATGTATAAGTAACACATTAACATATTCACTTCGCAGAAGAGAAAACAACACAGAAATCCATAGAGTGAAAAATGAATGTTCACCTCAGTTCCTACCTTATTTCCCAGAGGAAATTACTGACATCACTTTACCTGCTCTCTGTTTGAAAAAAAACCCTAAGTTTGGTGGCCCCAGTCAGTAACTTTGCTTGGAAATCTTTCCATGTCAGAACATAAAGATTTAAGGTTTGGGAAACATTTTGTGAAGGGCCAGATAGTAATAATTTTAGGCCTTAGGGGCCACATGTAGTCTCCGTTCCTTCTTTTTTGTTGTTGTTACTTTTTTTAAAAATTTTTTAAAAATTTTATTTTTGGGGGCTCCTGGGTGGCTCCGTGGGTTAAAGCCTCTGCCTTTGGCTCAGGTCATGATCTCAGGGTCCTGGGATCGAGCCCTGCATCGGGCTCTCTGCTCAGCAGGGAACCTGCTTCCTCCTCTCTCTCTCCCTGCCTCTCTGCCTACTTGTGATTTCTCTCTCTGTCAAATAAATAAATAAAACCTTTAAAAAATTTATTTTTTTATGATTATTACAAAATATGAAAAACTTTCTTAACTTTGGGGCCACACAAAACAAGCCACATAACAAATTTGGCCTGTGGGTCATAGTTTACTGACCCAATCGAACTTCATTCTGTTTAATGGCAGGATAGTGCCCTGTGGTATGAATATATCACAGTGGGGGGTCAATTTTCTTACTGAAATTATTTAGAGACTTTATAGTTGTTGTTTTTTTTTAAGGTTTTTTTTTTTTTCTTGGAGTAATCACCCTTTTCTGGGTGATTTGGTTGAGTGTCTGACTCTTGATTTTGGCTCAGGTCGTGATCTTGGGTTCGTGGGGATCATGTCTCTCATCTGGTCTGCACTAAGCCTGCAGTCTGCTTGTCCTTCTTCCTCTGCTCCTCCTCCTGGGGACCCTCTCTCTCTCAAATAAATAAACAAGTAAAATCTTAAAAAATGAAAAATATATATTTTTTATTTATTTGAGAGAGAGAGAGAGAGAGAGCGTGAGAGAGCGAGCAAGTGGGGGAAGGGCAGAGGGGGAGGGAGACAGTCTCAAGCAGATTCCCCGTCGAGCTCATGAGCCTGGGATCACGACCCTGAGATCAGGACCCGAGCTGAAACTCAGAGTCAGAGTTATATATAACCAACTGCACCACCCAGGTGGGCCTACAATTGTTTTTGTTTTTGTTTTTAATGCACTGTTTTAGAAAAAAACACCAACATAAACTTCTCAGTGCATGTGTGTGTAAATGTTTGTATCTAGGTCTCAGAAGTGGAATTTCTGGGGTGCCTGGGGAGCTCAGTCAGTTAAGCGGCTGCCTTCTGCTCAGGTCATGATCCCAGGGTCCTGGGACTGAGCCTCCCATGCGGCTCCCTGCTGAGTAGGGAGCCCGCTTCTCCCTCTCCCACTGCCAGCCTGCCTGCCGCTCCCCCTGCTTGTGCTCTCTCTCTCTCATTATCCCTCTCTCTGTGTCAAATAAATACATAAAAATCTTAAAAAAAAACACACAGAAGGGGAATTTCTGGTTCAAAAGGTATATTCAACTTAAAGTTTCACATACACCCTCAAATTCCCCTTCAGGAAGGCTTTTCTAATTTAGACTGACAAAGCATTATATGAATATGCTTTTTTTTTTTTGGTCACTCTTCCCAGTCCTCAGCATTATTCCTTTAAATTTTCATTAATTTGATGGGACATAAATCACACAAAAAGAGGAATATTCTTTTTCTCAGTCGTACATTGAATTATTTTATTTTTTAATTTATTTTTAAAGATTTTATTTATGTATCTGAGAGAGAGACAGAGAGAGCGAGCACAAGCAAGCAGGGGGAGGAGCAGAAGGAGAGGGGGAAGCAGGTTCCCTGATGAGCAGGGAGCCCAATATGGAGCTCGATCCCAGGACCCTGGGATCATGACCTGAGCCAAAGGCAGATGCTTAACCTACTGAGCTACCCAGGCACCCCTTGAATTTTTTTTATAGGCAGCTTCAGGGGCACTTGGGTGGCTCAGTCAAGGAAATGTGATCCAAACATTTGACATGACATTCACCCCACGTTTAAGTGCACAATTCAGTGCCGTTAACTGTAGGCACCAAGTTGTACAACAGATCTTAGAACTTATTCACCTCACGTAACTCAAACTTTTTCTATTGAACAACAACTCCCATCCCCACCTGTCCCCAGCCCCTGGCAATTACCGTTCTACCCTCTGCTTCTATAAATTTAATAATTTTAGGTACCTCACATAAGTGGAATCATATAATATTTGTCCTTCTGTAAGAGAATTATTTCACATGGCATAATGTTCTCCAGGTTCACCCATGTTGTTACATATTAGGAGAGTTCCTGTTTTTTTTTTTTTTTTTTGCTGAAAATATATTTCTTGATGCATATATACCACATTTATCTACTCATCTGTCAAAGAACATTTAGGTTGTTTCCATATCTGACTATTGTGAATAATGCTGCAATGAACACAGGGTACACATATCTTTTCAAGGTCTTTTTTTTTTTTTTAAATAGGAGACTTTTTTTTAAAAGATTTTATTTATTTATTTGACAGAGAGAGAGAGATCACAAGTAGGCAGAGGAAGGCAGAGAGAGAGGGGGAAGCAGGCTCCCTGCTGAGCAGAGAGCCCTATGCAGGGCTGGATCCCAGGATCCTGAGATCATGACCTGAGCCGAAGGCAGAGGCTTTAACCCACTGAGAAACCCAGGCGCCCCTCTCTTCAAGGTCTTGATTTCAACTCTTGGATATATACCCAGAAGTGGGATTACTGGATCATATGGTAGTTCTATTTTTAATTTTTTGAGGAACATCATGCTGTTTTCCATAGTTGCTGCACCATTTGACCGTGTTCAAGGGTTCTAATTTCTCCAAATCCTTGCCAACATTTGTTATCTTTTGTCATTTTGATAAAAGCCATCCTGACAGATATGAGGTGATATTTCATTGTGGCTCTGATTGGTGATGATTGAGCATCTTTTCACATACTTGTTGGCCATTTGTATGCTTTCTTTGGAGAAATCTCTATTCGAGTGGTTTGCCCATTTTTAAATCAGGTTATTTGTTTCTTTTGCTATTGAGCTATGGGAGTTCCTTATATATTTTGGAAATTAACCCTTTCTCAGATCAATGGTTTGCAGATATTTTCTCCTATTCCATAGGCTGCCTTTTCATTCTGTTGATTGTTTCTTTTGCTGTGCAGAAGCTTTTTAGTTTGATGTTAGTCCCATGTGTTTATTTTTGCTTTTGTTGCTTGTGCTTTTGTTCTCATGCCTAAAGGGTTTTGGTGTCATATCCAAGACTAATGTCAAGGAGCTTTTTTCCTATGTTCTCTTTCAGAAGTA
Source organism: Nasua narica (assembly GCA_028533885.1). Classification (NCBI taxonomy): domain Eukaryota; kingdom Metazoa; phylum Chordata; class Mammalia; order Carnivora; family Procyonidae; genus Nasua; species Nasua narica. The sequence continues at coordinate 148,305,357 of CM052810.1, forward strand.
TTATGGTTTCGAGCCTTACATTTAAGTCTTTCATCCATTTTGAGGTAAGTTTTGTGAACACTGTAAGATAGGGGTGCAATTTCACTCTTTTATGTGAATATCCAGTGTTCCTGACACCATTTATTAAAAATATTATCTTTTCCCCATTCAGTTCTGGACTCCATTGTCAAATATAAATTGACCATTTATGCTTGGATTGATTCCAGTGCTCTTGAATTTATTCTGTTGGTCTGTGTATCGATTTTTATGCCAGTGCCAGATGATTCCCTTAGCTTTGTGGCGTAGTTTGAAATCAGCAAGTGCAATGCCTCCGTCTTTGCTTGTTCTTGAGATTGCTTCAGGTAGTCAAGGTCTTTTGTTCTATATGAATTTTAGGATTACTTATCTTGTGAAAAGCAACATTGGAATTTTGATCAGGATTTCATCGAATCTTTAGATGATTTTGGGCGTGCCTCCCTGGTTCAGTTTGTAGAATGTATGGCTCTTGATCTTGGGATCATGAGTTCAAGACCCACTTTGGGTGTAGAGATTACTCAAAAATAAAATCTTGGAATGCCTGAGTGGCTCAGTCATTAAGCCTCTGCCTTTGGCTCAGGTCGTGATCCCGGGGTCCTGGGATTGAGCCCCGAATTGGGCTCCCTGCTCAGCGGGAAGCCTGCTTCTCCCTCTCCCACTCCCCCTGCTTGTGTTCCCTCTCCCACTGTCTCTCTCTCTCTGTCATATAAATAAGTAAAATCTTAAAAAATAAATTAAAGTTACAGACGATTTGGGGTAGTATGGACATTTTAATATTATTATTCCTTTCTATTTATGAACCGGGGATGTTTTTCCACTGATTTGCATTCTATTTCTTTTATCATTATTTTATTGTTTTCATTGTACAGATCTTTCACCTCCTTGGTTAAATTTATTCATAAATATTTTATTCTTTTTAAAAAATATTTATTCTTTTTGAATCTGTTGAAATGAGATTGTTTGTTTTTCTTTAGATATTTCATTGTTAATATATAGAAATGCAAAAAATTTTCATACATTGATTTTGTATCATGCAACTTTACTGAATACGTTGATTAATTCTGATAGTTTTTTCAGTGGAGTCTTTGTGGTTTTCTATGTATAAGACCATGTCATCTGCAAACAGAGACAATCTAACTTCTTCCTTTCTGACTTGGATGCTATTGATTTATCTATCTTTCTATTTATCTCTGTTTCATCTATTTATTTTTGCCTCATTATTCTGGCTAGGACTTCTAGTACTATGCTGAATAGTAGTGGTGAGGGTGGGCACTTTTGCCTTGTTCCTTATTTTTGAGGAAATCTTTCATTGTTGAATATGATATTAGCTGTGGACTTGTCATATATGCCTTCGTTATGTTGAAATATGTTCATTCTATACTCCATTTTTAAAAAATATTTTATTTATTTACTTGACAGAGAGAGAGATCACAAGTAGACAGAGAAGCAGGCAGAGAGAGGGGGGGAAGCAGGCTCCCTGTTGAGCAGAGAGCATGACCTGAGCTGAAGGCAGAGGCTTTAACCCATTGAGCCACCCAGGCACCCCATCTATACCCAATTTTTAAGAGCTTTTATCATGAAAAGGTGTTGAATTTTTGTGAATTTTTTTCCTCTGAGAGGATAATATAATTTTCATTCTTCATTCTATTACTGTGGTGCATCATATTAACTTATTTGCATACATTCCAACATCCTTTTATCCCAAAGATAAATCCCACTTGATCCTAGTGTATGATCCCTTTAATGTGTAGTTAAATTTGGTTCAGTAGAATTTTGTTGAAAATTTTTACATCTGTATTCATCAGGGATATTGGCCTCTAGTTTTCTTCTCTCATAGTGAGGACTAGCTTTGGTATCGTGGGAATGGTAGCCTCATTAAATGAGTTTGGTAGTGTTTCTTCTCCTTTAGATCTTTGGATGAGTTTAAGATGGATTGATTTTAATTCTTCTTTAGATGTTTGGTATAATTCACCAGTGAAACCATTTGGTTTGCACTTGTCTTGGTTGGAAAGGTGGGCATTATTGCTTCAACCACCTGAATTGTTTTTTTTTGTTTTTGTTTTTTTTAAGATTTCATTTATTTATTCCTGAGAGACAGAGATAGAGAGAAAGGGGAGCCCGATGCGGGACTCGATCCCAGGACCCTGGGATCATGACCTGAGCTGAAGGCAGACTCTTAACGGATGTTCCAATCACTGAGTTGTTATTATTGTTCAGTGTTTTGGTTTCATCATGATTCAGTCTTAACAGACTGTATTTTTCTAGGAATTTATTCACTTCTTCTAGATTAGCCAATTTGTTGACATGTAATCGTCCACATTCACCTCTTAAAACCCTTTGACCCTCTGTGGTGTCAGTTGCAATGTCTCTTCTTTCATCTATAACTTTGAGTCCCCTCTTCTTCTTGGTTAGTCTAGCTAAAGGTTGGTCAATTTTGTTTATCTTTTTAAAACTCCAACTCTTAGTTTCATTCTTATTTTCTGTTGTTTTTCTAGTCTCCATTTTATTTATTTCCAGTAAGGCAAGACGATCACTACAGTGGATCCAGTTGGCCCAGTGGGCAGAGCATGGAGCCAAAGATTATTCATGAGCCTTGAATTTTAGTGCTGTTTGCCCTGTTGGATTTTGAACTTCCTTGGAAACCATCACTCCTTTCTTCTTTCCTGTTTCTCCCTTTTGGAATAGGAATGTCTACCCTATGCCTATCTCACCATCGTATTTTGGAAACACTCAACATGTTTGATTTCACACGTTCACAGTTGGAGAGGAATTTGCCTTACACTGATTTACATGGTATTTATTTATTTACTTACTTATTTTTAAAGATTTTATTTGTTTATTTGACAGAGAAAGAAATAGCGAGGGAGGGAACACAAGCAGGGGGAGTGGAAGGGGGAGAAGCAGGCTTCCCGCTGAGCAGGGAGCCCAATTCGGGGCTCAATTCTAGGACCCTGGGATCATGACCTGAGCCGAAGGCAGACACTTTATGACTGAGCCACCCAGGCATCCCTGATTTAGATGGTATTTAGAGGAAACTTTGGACTTAGACATTTGAGCTGACATTTGGTAAAGATACGAATCTTTGGGGTCCAGAAGCAGATGCTATGGACTGAACGCTTGTGGCCTCCCCAAATTTATATGTTGAAACCTAGCTCCCAATGAGATGGTACTTGGAGGTGGGACCTTTGGGAGGTGATTAGCACATGAGGGCTGAACCCTTATTAACAGGGTTTGTGCCCTTAAAAAGTTGCCCCAGAGACCACCTCGTGGTCCAGAGGTGGTGACCTCTGACATGTGAGAACAACCGAGAAAATATGACCATCCGAGATCCAAGAAGTGGGCTCTCATCAGATACCTAATTGGCCAGCACCTTGATCTGGACTCCCTAACTTCCATGACTCTGAGAAATACATTTGTCTTGTTTACAAGCTCCCAGGTTATGGCATTCTGTGACAGCAGCCTGATTGGCCTGAGAGGAGTTACAGTGTTTTCCAGTCCAAGCTGCCACCTCCATTGTCCCCTAGGATGCTACACCATGCTGGACAGGTCAGAGCCTCGAGATTGGCAGACGGAAGCTGGTCTCTGGGGAGCCCCCTTGGGAAACCCGAGAGGTGGGCAAAACTGGGAGCTCCGGGGTTTCTTTCTGACCGTAGGGCACCTACAGGGGGCGGAGTCTCTGTCCTGAATCTCCTCATCAGCAGCTGTGAGGAGTGTGGCCTTATTTTCTCCTGGGATGGGAGCCTTTCCACTAGTTTCTGATTTCTCACAAAGGACACTGTTGATGAACCAGTGTGTTTTAGGGGGAAGGAGGTTCCACGGTTCTTACTTCTCCATGTTGCTGATGTGACTTTCTCATTTAATTTTTTAATTGTGTTGTGAATTTGGCAAGTTCTTGATACTCTTTGAGCCTCATTTCTTTCTTGTTTTTTTTGGATTTTATTTATTTATTTGACAGAGAGAGATCACAAGTAGGCAGAGAGGCAGGCAGAGAGAGAGGGGGAAGCAGGCTCCCCGCTAAGCAAAGAGCCCGATGGGGGGCTCGATCCCAGAACTCTGAGATCATGACCTGAGTCGAAGGCAGAGGCTTTAGCCCGCTGAGCCACCCGGGCGCCCCATGAGCCTCATTTCTTTTACACACCTACAAAGGGGAGATGGGGTTGTTGCGAATATTAAGTGAGGTAATGCTTGTACTTCCTGTGGGTTTTCCTGGCTCCCGTTCCCAATGGGGCAGAAGCCCAGCTCGACTTCACGAAGCGGCCAACGGTGTCGACATCTGCTTAACAACCAAACCGATTAATTAAAACTTGGCTTAAAAAACAAAACCCCAAACCAAAACCAAACCAAACAAAAACCTTGGCATTAGCCATGGTCTCCCTCTCCTACTCTGGTCTATCTTTCTCGGAAAACCACCACTGTGACTCAGAACTGCTGACCTTTCTCCAGCAACTACTTCTTGCCCTGTCTCCGTGCTCTAGGCATAGGCTGCCCTCCAGCCACACCTGCCATCCTGCACCAGGATGGGAGCCTTCCCTAAGCCACAAACAGGCACTCTCCCAGGTCTGGTCTGTGTGAGGTGCCGGGTGGAGAGAGTGCTGCCTCCAGCTGTCTGTTACGGGACAGTGGGAGAGCAGGCCTCCTTATGTGCTAAATCTTCAGGCACAGATCCAAGCCCTGTACCCTAGTCCTTCCAGCTGCCTCGAGCTCCTTCCTTTGTGAAGGACTAAACTTGTGCAATTCGACCAACCTCATCAACTCTGCTCCTTTCCTTATTAGGATCACTTTCCTCCCAGAAGCCTCTTCATTGCCTTCTGTATACATTTTCTGGCAAGAGGTGCCCCGTGGTTTTCTAGATGCACACAGGTATGTATGCATCAGAGCGGAAAGGCACTGATGCGGTGACTCAAACGGTGGGTTCTGTTGAATAACTAAGGCATCCAGCCTTCAAAATTGGTAAGAAGCACTAGTCCTGAGCTTGACTCAAATCCTCTTTTTTTTTCTTTAAAAAGATTTTTTTTATTTATTTGACAGAGAGAGACACAGTGAGAGATGGTACACAAGCAGGAGGAGGGAAAGAGGCAGAAGCAGGATTCCCGTGGAGTAGGGAGCCCCATGCGGGGCTCGATCCCAGTACCCTGGGATCATGACCCGAGCCAAAGGCAGACGCTTAATGACTGAGTCACTCAGGAGCCCCTCAAATCATCTTTAACTGAGGCACTCAGAGTAGGGCCGTTTTGAGTCATTTACACCTGAATTTGGACTCCAACTTTACTGATTTCCTGATTCCATACCCATTGATTTCTGATCTAATTCTTAGGATTTCTTTTCTTCCGCTTACTTTGGATTTAATTGGCTCTTCTTTTTCGAGTTTCCTAAAGTGGAACCTTAGATCACCGATTTTCGGCCTTTCTCTTTTTCTAACTAATGCATTCAATTGTATACATTTCTCTCTAAACTCTGCTCTCCCTGCATCTCTCAAATTTTGGTATGTTGTGTTTTCATTTTCATTTAGTTCAAAATATGTCGAAATTTCTCTTGAGAAAATTTCTTCTCTGACCATTGCGTTTGTTAGAAGTGTAGGTTTTTTGGGGCGCCCGGGTGGCTCAGTTGTTAAGCATCTGCCTTCAGCTCAAGTCGTGATCCCAGGGTCCTGGGATGGAGCCCCGCATCGGGCTTCCTGCTCTGCAGGAAGCCTGCTTCTCCCTCTCCCGCTCCCCCTGCTTGTGTCCCCTCTCTCTCTGCGTCTCTCTCTGTCAAATAAGTAAATAAAATCTTAAGAAGAAAAAAGAAGTGTGGGTTTTTTTGTTTTCATTTTTATTGTTAGAAGCAGTTGATTTTTCTGTCAACCTTAGTCCATTCTCTGTTCATGAGTCTGTGAAAGAACAGGCGAAGTAGCCTTAGTGGCTGTTCCTACCCAGTCTGGGGCCTGAGCAGTGGAGGCTGTGGACCAGTCCTCAGTGGCCGACGGAGCACTCCAGTCTTCCTGAGGGAACGGTTGAAGAGGCACCTCAGACCCATCTGTGACCTTAGGTTGAGTACCAGCAAGTACCAGCTACTCAGTCAGCAATTTCTCCTTGGTCATAGCCTTTCTATCAGTGGCCTGCTTCTCCTTTCCAATTTCGTCAGGATCTCTGTAGGAGTAGAGATCAGGCATGACCTCCCATGGGTGTTCACGGGAGGTGCTGTCACACATGCTTAGAATTTCCTGGGTCAGCGTCCAGGACGTCAGACCTATGCGACGAGCTCTCTGGTCTGTAAGGGGTGGCAACATGACTCACACAGACTCTTTAGAGGAGAGTCTGTGTCACACAGAGTGCTGGAGGCAGGTGAACATAAGACACCTCTGTGCTGGGGCCCCTGGCTTAGTCGCTTGAGCGTCTGACTCTTGGTTTCGCCTCGGGTCATGATCTCAGGGTGGTGAGATCGCGCCTCCAGCTCCACGCTCAGTTGGGAGTGTGCTTCAGGATTCTCTCTCTCCCTCTGCCCCAACTTGCCCTCTTTCTCTAAAATAAATAAATAAACCTTAAAAAAAAAAGACACCTCCATGAGAGGCTGGTGATCAGCCCTAGAATCAGTAAGCACCGTAAGTTATGGCTTCCGGAAGGCTGTGTGGATCTGGTTAGTGAAGGTTCCAGGAGTGAAAGTTCCAGTGACAGGAGTGGCTCTGGTCAGCAGCAACTTGGGCATAGCCCACTGGCCAGCATTCCTGGATGACAGGACTTGGACATCAGCTGGGTGTTCAATAGCACCAGCTGCCCTCAGAAGCTTCCCTCAGCTCCTCTTCAGACTTAAGATGAAGATGCTGTTGCTTTTCCTTTTACGGATGTTCTGTTCCATTTGGAAGTCATGGTTGGTGCCAGCTAAGTAGGTTTGTGCAGCAAGGAATCTGAGGGCATCCTCCTCCTTCATTTGCAGGGCATCAAGTGTTCCAGACGCCATGAATGTTTCCCTCTACGTTATAATAGAAACCCAGACCAATGCTGTATGGATCCCTTACTCTGGGTAGCACAGAAAGGCTAGAAGTATATTTTTTTAATCTCCCCACACTTTCTAATTTTCCGGTTATCTTTGGAATTGATTTCCAGTTTAATTCCATTGTGGTCTGAAAGCAGACACTGTATAATTTCTATTCTTTTAAGTATAGTAAGGTATGTTTTATAGCTTGGAATGTGGTCTGTCTTGGTCACTGTTTCATTTTATTTTATTTTATTTACTTGTCAGAGAGAGAGAGAGAGAGACAGAGAGACAGAGAGCACAAGCAGGGGGGAGCAGCAGGCAGGGAGAAGGGAGGGAGGGAAAGGGAGAAGCAGACTCCCCGCTGAGCAAGGAGCCTGATGTAGGACTTGATCCCAGGACCCTGGGATCATGACCTGAGCTGAAGGCAGACACTTAACCAACTGAGCCACCCAGGCGTCCCTCTTGGTCAATGTTTCATGTGAGCTGGAGGAGAATGTGTATGCTGCTCTTGTTGGGTGAAGGTGTCTACAGATGTTGATTATATCCTGCTGATCGATGGTGTTGTTGAGTTCAACTACATCTCTACTGATTTTCTAGCTGCTGAATCTGTTCATTTCTGACGCGGGGATGTTGAAGTCTCCAACTATAATAGTGGATTCATTGATTTTTCTTCACTGTTCTGTTAGTTTCTGCCTCACAGAATAGTTTGATATTCTGGTGTTAGGCGCATACTCACTAAGGGTTGTTACGTCTTCTTGGAGAATTGACCCCTAGCACTCTTCTTTATCCCTAATAAATTTTCTTGCTTTGAAGTCCATTCTGTTTGAAATAAATGTAGCTACCTTTGTTTTCTTTTGGTTAGGGTTGGCTGGTATATTTTCTCCATTCATTCACTTTAAAAAAAATCTTTATTTATATTTTAAGTGATCTCTGTGCCCAGCATGGGGCTCAAACTCACGACCCTGAGATCAAGAGTTACATGTTCTACCAACTGGGCTGGCAAGCCCCTATTTAAAAAAAATTAATTAATAGTTAATTAATTATAGCCTTTTCTTATGAAAACTTTATTGACTGGAGCAATCATTGCACAGAACCAAGTTTTGTTTCTGGGATGCTGTCTTACATGCCACTGTTCAGATATAAGCAAGAAAGTACACCAGCTCCTGAATGCACAATAGAAATGGGTTGACAAAGGTGGGAAGAGAGTGGAGGAGAATTAAAATTATTGAACATTTTAGAATAAGAATGGCAAGCGGGCCCCTGGGTGGCGCAGTTGGTTGAGCGACTGCGTTCGGCTCAGGTCATGATCCCGGAGTCCCGGGATCAAGTCCCACATCGGGCTCCCAGCTCCATGGGGAGTCCGCTTCTCACTCTGACCTTCTCTCTCTCACTCTCTCTCTTTCCTAATAAATAAATAAATAAATAAAATCTTTAAAAAAAAATTTTAAAAAAAGAATGGCAAGCAATCACATGAATTTTTCATTCATGCAAGTGATTATCTAACTCCCTCAGATTCCATTTTTATTTACTCAGTCAATGGGTATTTCAGATCTGTTATGTTCAGACCCACATTTCTATTCTCATAGACACCTCCAAAGACAGGCAGTCTATAGCTTTTCTAACTAACTCAAGTAAATTTTCAGTATCTTGCTTGATCTTCTTCACTCATTTGATTTCTTTTTTTATTTTATTTTATTTATGTATTTGAGAGAGAGAGAGATCCCAAGCAGGCAGAGAGGTAGGTAGAGAGAGAGGGGGAAGCAGGCTTCCTGCCAAGCAGAGAGCCTGATGCGGGGCTCGATCCCAAGACCCTGAGATCATGACCTGAGCTGAAAGCAGAGGCTTTAACCCACTGAGCCACCCAGGCACCCCTGATTTCTTTTTTAAAAATTTTTTATTGGGTCACCTGTAGGTTAAGGCTCTGCCTTGGGCTCAGGTCATGATCTCAGGGTCCTGGGATCGAGCCCCACATCGGGCTCGCCACTTGGCGGGGAGCCTGCTTTCCCCTCTCTTTCTGCCTGCCTCTCTGCCTACTTGGGATCTCTCTCTGTCAAATAATAAATAAAATCTTTAAACTAAACAAATAAATAAATAAAATCTTTTTTTTAAAAAAGTTTTTAATGATTGCCCCGGAGTTTGCAGGGGCATTTACGACATTTACAACAAATCCAACTCCGCTTTCCAAACACTCCCTACAACTCCTGGGATAGTTGGAGTATCTTATATCAACAAAAGAACCATAATTCTTCCTTCTTGTCCTTTGTATCGCTGCTGTCATTCATTTCACTTACATGTGCATAAGTAAGCATATATATAGTTAAAATATATACATAAGCATATATAGCTTAATACATTGTTGATATTAATCTTGGGAACAAACTGTTACCTGCAACTTCAATCCTGGATAAGAAAAATAAACATTTTTATTTTACCTTCACTACTCCTTTGATGTTTTTCCTCCTTTACGTTTATCTCTGAGTTCTTAACTATACATTTTTCTCTCTCTCCCTGAAGAAAACTTTATTTTTTTTTAAAGATTTTATTTTTAAGTAATTTGTACGACCAGCTGGGTCTCCAACTCACAACCCTGAGATCAAGAGTCCTATGATCTATGGAAGGAGAGTGCCAGGCAGGCCTTCCTCTAAAGAAAACTCTTTGACAATTTTTGCAGCAGGTCTACTAGCAACAAGCTCCTTTTTTTTTTTTTTTTAAAGATTTTATTTATTTATTTGACAGAGAGAGATCAGGAGTAGACAGAGAGGCAGGCTGGGAGAGGGGGGAAGCAGAGCCTCCGGTGAGCAGGGAGCTCCATGCGGGGCTCGATCCAGGCACCCGAGATCATGACCTGAGCCAAAAGGAGAGGCTTTAACCCACTGAGCCACCCAGGTACCCCAACAAGCTCCATTTTTGAGAGTGTCTTTATTTCTTCATAAACAAACCCTCTATATACCGCTGGGCTGGAGTACCAATCCTGACCGCAGTGGGCACATCTCAAGAGCTTGTGCACCCGCAGGGCAATCCTTCCAGACGCTTGAAGGAACGGTGGGGAGGGCATTCCTTCACCTCTTGGCGAGGGCTGATATTTGACTCAGAAAAAGTCAAAGTGGAAAGTGGTTTTTCAAGTGCTCCCATTGTGTAGACAAAAGATTGCGCAGCTACACACTGAGTCCCAGACTCTCACACTGGAGCCTCTGCACCACGTGCTACGAGGTTCCGGGCGCCTTACGCAGCTCCGTGCGCAGGATCCCGTGGGCGGGGAGCACGGGGGCGAGGCGGCACCCTAAGCGGCTCCGTGTGGAGTAGCTCGCGCAGTCAACTTCAGGCTAGGAAATCATGGCCGTACTCCATAAAAATCAACACAACGCCCTAGCTATCCAGTGACAAGGATGCCAACGACCAACGGGTCCCTTTCGGCAGTGGCCCCTGCTTGTGGGTCCAGCTGATGAGCGCAAGCAGCCCAGGATGGATGTATCGTGTCCATGTTGTGTGAACTACGCTGCTCGTGGCGCCCATTGTTCTAAAACGTTCTCCGGACTCATTTTGAGGAGAAAGAGTAAGACACACAAACACCAAAATGATTGCAATTGAAGGAAGACATTTTCTGTTATCCTCACGGTCCCCTAGAAACAGGAGACACTGGATGTCCACGTGGGGCGACCGGAGAAGCATCCGTGGGCAGAGAGAGACAGGAGAGAGAACTGTCGCCGGGAGCCGTTGCGGAAGTGTTCTTGGGAAGGAATGGGTGAAGCAGGTAAGGGACAGGTACAAACAAAATTTATCCATTTCTTTTAGGTATCTAATTTGTGGACATATAATTGTTTTAGTAGTCCCTTATAATCGTCTATTTCACTGACACTGACTCCTTTTTCACTTCTGATTTTGAGTCCGGCCTCTTTTTCTCTCTTAGTTTAGCTGAAGTTTTGCCTATTTTGTCTCTTTTCAAGACATCAACTCTAATTTTGTTGATTTCTTTTCCCCTTTTGTCTTTCTAGTCTCTACATCATTGACCTGTTCAAATCTGTATTGTTTCCTTCCTCTGTGAACTTTGGGTTTAGTGTGTTCCTCTCTCTATTATTGTTCCTTGGATTGAAGTTAGGTTGCTTGTTTGAGAGCTTTCTTTGTTCCTAACGTAGGCATTTAGTGTTAGAAATGCCCCTCTTAGGGCTGCTTTTGCTGTATCTCATAGGTTTTGTTATGTTGCATTTTTATTTTCATTTGTCTCAAGATACTTTGTGATTTCCCTTTTGATTTCCTCTTTGACCCGTTGGTTGTTCCGGAGTTGGAGCTTATTTTCCACATGTTTGTGAATTTTCCAATTTCTCCCGCTAGTAATTTTTTGGCAATACCCGACGAAAACAACAAATGCACTAGCCATTAAGCAGCAAGTGTGCCAACAACCAGTGGTGCCCCTTAGGCTGTGGCCGCAGCTGTTGGGTCCAGTTGGTGAGTCCAAGCGGTCCAAGGGCTTATCGTCTCCTTCTGGGGAAACCACCTGCTAGCTGCACCCATTGTTCTAATAATGTACTCTGAACTTGTTTTGAGCAGAAACAGTAAGAGACACAGACATGAACATGACTGTCGTGAAGGAAGAATATTTTTGTTAAAGATTTTATTTATTTATTTGACAGAGAGATAGCACAAGTAGGCAGAGTGGCAGGCAGAGGGAGAGGGAGAAAAAAGCTATCCCCTGATCAGAGACCACGATGTGGGGCTCCATCCCAGGACCCTGGGATCATGACCTGAACTGAAGGCAGCCGCTTAACCAACTGAGCCGCCCAGGTGCCCCAGGAAGAATATTTTTATTATAATCTTGACGGGCAGCGTTGTGGGCCATGAAGGGCAACCAGGGAGGTAGCTTGCAAGATTGGCAGGCAGGCAGAGAGAGAGAGAGAAGGGAATGACATTAAGGTTGGTGCACCTCTTGGTATTGTGAATAATGTTGCAAAGAACACTGGACTCCAAATATCTCTTTGAGATCCTATGCTGAGTATTTTGGACGAATACTGTAGTGGGATTGCAGACTATATGGTGTTATCTCTTTTTATATATTTTTTAAAGATTTTATTTATTTATTTGACAGAGAGAGAGATCACCAGTAGGCAGAGAGGCGGGCAGAGAGGGGGGGGGGGTGGAAACAGGCTCCCTGCTAAGCAGAGAGGCCGATGTGGGGCTTGATCTCAGGACCCTGAGATCATGACCTGAGCTGAAGGCAGAGGCTTTAACCCACTGAGCCACCCAGGTACCCCATCTCTTTTTATATTTTTGAGTGACCTCCATACTGTTTTCTATCATGGTTTCTGGAAAGTGGCACCGAGTGCAACACTGTGCGGGGATCTGCACACATCACCAACCTCTGCATTTATGCAGAAGCAGAGGGGACCACGTGCCACACTGTACGTGGCGGCCACCTGCACAGTGACCCTTAACACCTTAGGGCACCATACCTCAGCCACCGCCGTGACAAAGTATTTTCGGTTTTCCATACCTTAGTCAGGCTCCTGAAATTTCTCGTGAGCTCACCGGTGCATGTCCTTGTAAGATCTAGTTTCAGCAAGAAGCATACTAGGTTAGCTTTGAACAGAACCCGCATCATCCACATCCAAACACACTACCTGTTTTCAAGAAGAATCCTTCTCAGGGACGCCTGGGTGGCTCAGTCAGTTGAGCTGCTGCCTTCAGCTCAGGTCCTGATCCCGGGGTCCTGGGATCGAGTCCCACATCGGGCTCCTTGCTCGGTGGGGAGCCTGCTTCTCCTTCCGCTCGCTCTGCCTGCCGTTCCCCCTGCTTGTGCTCTCTCTCTCTCTCTCTGACAAATAAATAAAATCTTAAAAAAAAAAAAAAGAAGAAGAAGAAGAATCCTTTTCAGTGGCTTTAACTGGAATCCCCTGTCGTTTCCTCTTCGGAATTTTCCATCCACTGTCCCCCACCTTCCTCTTTAGAAATTATTCCCACTGGCCCGGGTTGGGCTGTCGTTGGAGTGAAGGGTGCTGTGTCCCCGAAGTGAAGTCCCAGTTGCAGGGGTCCCTCTATCTACTGCTATGATCCGAGTCGTGCCTGCCTTACCATCCTAACAGGCGTCATGGAATTTTCTTTATCTCTGCGGAGGTTCATCTTGGCAACAGTGAGCGGCTGAGCGCACCGTGACTTTGTCCTGAACCCCCTCAGCGCTCCTCGGTGGCCCCCTTGCGGCATCGCACGCGGCTGGGTTTGGGGCTCGCCTGGGTCCCGTGTGGGGCTCTGCGGAGCTTGGTACTCCTCACTGCGTCTTTGAGGCCGCCAAGGGGGACCCCACTTATCGAGCCCCCCAGCGTTAGTCTGGGGCGTCGTGACCACATGCGACCCTAGGCAGCACAGCACGGGAGTCCTCCAGCAGCAAGGGAGCCACAGGCAGGGTTTCCCTTCAGGGGGCGGCCGCTGTCCTTGGGTCCTGTCTGTGCGCCGGAGCCCTCCGGGGCCTGCCTCATGGCCCCT